>JAQFVV010000028.1:9328231-10028231 GCA_028023455.1 Epiperipatus broadwayi | reverse complement strand
TTTTAATTTAAAGGCAATCTAATTTTAAATCGACCTGCATTTTAGGGTTCAATCAAATGTATCCTTTTATTTAAATTAAATCTAAGACCCAATTCTTACAATGGTTTAATTTTCTTTTATATTATTTTTGATCCATTTAAGATCATGGACTTCATTTAAATTGGTATATCCACAATAGATATCACGACAAATGCTTTATCACTGTATTAAGCATAAATCTTAATGCTCTTATAGACCGATTCCTTTGAGAGTTTATATCCATAATGCATTGCTGCAAAAGTACAGACTGAGTTGGACAAACCCCATGCATCAAATATAAAGCAAAAGTATGTTGACTAAAAGTTTGCTGAAGAAATGCATATTGCACTTAACAGCAAAATAAGATAGAACACTGAAACACATTTCTCTTCATCTTCCCAGTCAAGCTCTAGGTTTTGCTTTGGTGGGGAACACTTAATATTCAAAATTGGAATTAATATAGCTATGCATCTAAAAGCCATGTTTTATATGATTTAGTAGCATCATTTTATGGCAACTGTAGACACCTTCTATATTACAATTGTCAAAAAACTGTGAAGCTAAAATATCTAAAAACCGATCTCATGTTAGATCTATATGCAAATACATTGATTTGGGTTGAAAACCTTCATGTTTTTTTTAAAATTATTTTGATGGTATAAAATAATAAAGTATAAACACCTAGCTACATAATTGCATTACTGCCAGCTTCGAATTATAAATTGACATTTATGAAAGCAAAATCCAGAACCTGGTCTGGCATTGTAGATATTGTAGCTCTATACATTTTGGTTTTCAATAATTACTTAGGCTCATAATAGATGGCTCTAGAGTAGAGTGAAAAAAGTTATTCTGGATACATATGAGAAATCATATGAGGAAGTCAAATATTGTTGTTATTGGTTAACAATAGAATACCCAAAGTCCAATAATAATTTGAAAGGAAGCTCTTTTTATCCAATTTAATACTTCCAAATGGTCTGGAGATGTCTATTATAAATGATTACTCTATCTTTACATAATATTAGTAAGATGGTTTAATCTTACATCAGAAAAAAAATGTTTAAAATAATATAATTAAAGAAGTCCATTTAAACTAACTCATATAAATGATACATAAAGGCAAAACTCTTGATTCAGTAGTGCCCTCAGTGCAAGCCATAGTAATCAATGGATGCAGGAAAATTTGTACCTAAAATTTTTATCTAGTGACTATTCAGCCAATATTCCCAGACTAGTTTCTAGCTTGTGACTTTCATCAATGAGGAGCCTTGAATCTGAGAGTACTGCACCTAAATCTTAGGATCTAATGCAACCATCCAGTAGCCACCTTTTCCTTTTTTAGCTAAATTTAAAGCTTTGAGTTTAAAATAAAATCACAATAATATTTTCAATTCAAGCTCATTTGCTTGTATAATCATATAGATCTGAACTCAGTTCAGCATCCATACATTTTGGTGTCTTTAATTCTTTAAGGATATATATAAACTAGATATATCTGAATACATCCATGTATAATTTATTTAAGTGTATATATATATATAATCTTTTTTGTTGCAAAAACTTTTTTTACTAGAACTATTAACCTTCTTCCAGATAAATCAAATCTTAAAAATAATATAATAATAAAGCAATACACTGAGCCTTAATTCAACCCTAAACAATCAAAATAAAAAACAAAAAAAGAAACAACTATTAGAGTTTTATTCCTTATATAAAAGAAACTACAGACAATATTGAATGTATTCCAAGACATAATATAAAGACAACTTATACTACTTATCAAAAAATTTATAGGATTATAACCAAACTTTAAGACTCAATCCCTTTTGAAGCACATGGAGTTTATAAAATTCCATGTTTGTAAAGCTTCCTATATAGATATGAATAATCATCATATCAATGCTAGAAGAGATGAATATATTAATGCAGTTAAAAATACTCATCATCATCAGCACTATTTCTCCATGCTATAGATATAGATTGTAGTATTGATTGTCTAATACAGCAATACTATCCAGATGTGACATTCTCCAATTAATGTCAGATCAGAAAAGCCATTGAGATCATTAAAAGGCCAGATTGTATCAACAAACATGATGATACATGCAAATTACTATCTATTTGGAATTTTTTTTAAAACAACTCCATTAATCTAAATAATTTCTCATAATTATTATTTCTATTTTTTATTAATAGAACGTTCATTATTGTTATACATCAGAGTTTACAGCAGCACCATTACAATTATTTTATATTTGTTACCAGATCAAAACATTGGTTTATATATATATATTCCATAAATTATATAGGTAAATGAGATATTTATTTATATAGCGCGATGTATATAAATTGTAATAAACTAAAGATCAGCATTTCAAGCTAATGTACATGCGCTTTTTTATGAATGTTAATAATAAATGAATACTTTCATTTCCAACACAAGATAAAGTCTTTGCGAAAGAATAGAATGAATCCACCTATTCTTTCAACCCAAATGCTTGGGTATGGGTAAATCTTAAGCACTGGAAATGAAAGCGTGAAGTTAAACCAATCACTTTAAATTACTCTTTACCATGTCTGAATGAATGATGCCTACACAATTTTCTAGAATTTATGACACGTCATTCTTAAATGAAACTAGACATATGTAAATGAGATATTTATTTATATAGCATGATGTATATAAATTGTAATAAACTAAAGATCAGCATTTCAAGCTAATGTTCATGCGCTTTCATTTCAAGTGCTTAAGATTTGCCCATACTTAAGCATTTGGGTTGAAAGAATAGGTGGATTCATTCTATTCTTTCGCAAAGACTTTATCTTGTGTTGGAAATGAAAGTATTTATTTATTATTAACATTCATAAAAAAGCGCATGTACATTAGCTTGAAATGCTGATCTTTAGTTTATTATAAATTATATAGATGGATGTACCTGGATAATATTTCATTTATATCTGCAGTCCAAAAAATCTTCAATTTAACACACACACACACACACATATATATATATATATAATGTTTTTATTTACTTGAATGCACTAAAAAGTTGAAAAATATTTTTTTCCAGTTTTCGCATATAAAAACATGAAGCAGAACAAATCTGAAAATATTATTACAATAATTCACAAATCAGAAACACAAAGAATCATTTAAATAAACTTGTAAATAATAACCATTTTCTTATATTATTGCCAATCTATTCATCAGATAAAATGATTTGTTGTAATTTAATGAATCCAAATCAGATTTTGGCATTGATAAAAAAAAGTGGCAAATATTTGCAAGTTTATTTAGGTGATTCTTTGGAAATCTGCCTCTGTGACATTTTCAGACTGATTTGATGTGCATAAGTTTATAATAGCAGTGATATATTTGATGACATAATTTATTTATGAGCTTATTAAAATTATTGGAATTTCATCTAAATTATTATTTGAAACTGTAAACTGTTTTGATTAATATAAAACAAAAATACAGCTAATAAAAATTTCAACCTATCAATTCTTGATTTATTACTATATAACAAAGTATAAATCATTATAACTTTATCTTTCTTATTGCATTGCCAAATTCACATAATATTAATATCATCTATGTTCTTTATTACTTTTTACAATGCTTTTTTACTACCCAATATTGACAGTATCGATTGCTCCAGCAATCTTCTTCAGAACTACAACAAACTTAATACAAATAAATAAATACTAATATACATGAACATATAATTTTACATTTTATATATATATATGCACATATTCTATCTTATAATCATTATTTATATACCCACATATATTTTTATATACCTCTTTATATAATTATTACCTTTTTATATATTATACATTTTACTCCTTTTTATATTCTATATTTACCAATTAATACCTCCTATAATCATATATATATATACTCTTTTTATTTCATTTATTTTCTATTTTATTTATTAATCTTTTTAATATTTAACTCTAACATTATATATTCATAAAATATGTTAAAAATAATATTATAGGTTAAAGAAAATTATACATATTAAATGTTAATATAATGAATAATAATAATGTAAAATATAAAGTATGAATATATAGTGTTAGAGTTAAATATTAAAAAGATTAATATGAGTAAAATAGGAAATAAATGAAATAAAAATAATATATAAATATGATTATAAGAGGTGTTAATTGATAAATATAGATATAAAAAAGACTAAAATGTATAATATGTAAAAAGGTAATAATTATATAGAGAGGTATATAAAGATATATGTGGGTATATAAATAATGATTATAAGATAGAATATATATATATAAAATGTAAAATTATATGTTCATGTATATTTGTTTTCACTTATTTGTATTGTGTTTATTATATAGATCTGAAGAAGATTGCTAGGGCAATCGAAACTTTCAATAGTGAGTTATAAAAAAAGAATTGTAAAAAGTAATAAAGAACATAAATGATATTAATATTCTAAAGTAGAAATCAATTAAAAATAGTAATTTCATTCATCATTATCAAGATTAAGGTCTTAATAAAGACCTGTTGATCTTAAGTAATAATAAAATTGAGATTAAGTGCAAAGTAAAGAACAATCATTCTTTTATATATATATATATATTTGATGCTTGATTATTCAGAATGGCTGGATTAACACAATTTTTATTTCCTTCAGTTTTACAATTAATTGATTTCAAGTTGATTTTGGAAGAAATAAATAAAATATATAGTCTCTCCAAGGCTGGAATATGTTGTGCTTTATCAGATTTATTTAAACCACTCAGTCTTTTAAATATTTCAATAGATTCTCTAATGATTCTCAAATCATATGTTTCCAAATTAGCAAATATCCTAGCATTATCAAAATCAAGTTTTAAAAAAATGTGAAGTAAAAGGTGATGTATTTAACTTTTGATTGAAAGCAATTTTATGTTAATTAATTCTGACATTAATTCATGTTTTAGATTGACCTACATAGCTTCATAAACACATTGGTATTCTAAAGTTACTGCTCCTAGATTTTCTGTGTAAAAAAATATTTTGATGAGAGCATATAGTTATCTGATAAAGATCATCTTTCTCAAAAAATAAAATTAACTTAAAACATTCTACTTTCTAATGATTGTAATAAAAGCAACATATATAAAACTTTAAGTAGCATTGATACTAAGAAGAAAAAAGGTGATAAAGTTGACAATTCAGCTAATTATAGTTGTTTTATCTGATATTTAATGAATCACTGATAATATCAGTAGAAGACTCCAATTTCAATATTAAGACTCCCTTTTCCACTAGTAAAAAAATAATTTTTTCCATAAACCTAAGGATCAAGTACTTTTGGAATATCAAGGTATCTATAAAATTCCATGTTCACAGTTCACAAGAATCACATGATTACAAATTTCTAGGTGCAGTGCTCTCAGATCCAAGGCTCTTCACTGATGAAGGCCACAAGCCAGAAATTAATCTGGGGATATTGAATGAGTAGGCACTAGACAGGGATTTTATGCATGAACCTTCAGGCATCCATTGATTACTCTGGCTTGCACTGAGTGGCACTACTTTATGGAGAGTTTGGCCTGTTTTAATTAAGTTCTCAAAAAGCTATGTAGGCCGATCTGATAGATGAATTAATATCAAGATTAGGGAGCATAAAAATGTTTTCAATCAAAAGTTAAATACACCAGCTTTTACTTCACATTTTTTTAGAAATTGTTCACACACCTGATTTTGATAATGCTAGAATATTTGCTAATTTGGAACAGTATGATCTGAGAATCCTGAGAGAATCTATTGAAGTTTTAAAAAGACTGAGTGGCTTAAAAAAATCTGATGAGATACAATATATTCCAGTCTTATGGAGACTAGTTATTTGACTTCTTTTTTCTAAAATCAACTAAAATCAAGTAATTGTAAAACTGAAGGAAAAAATAATTGTTATTTCACCTATTCTGAATAATCAACCATCAAATATAAATAAGAATGATTATTCTTTTCTTCATACTCAGTCTCAATCTTGTTATTACTTAAGATCTAACAGTTCTTCATTAAGACGTTAACCTTGACAATGATAAGTGATATTTTGTCAAAATGTTGAGAATTTAATAAACAAAATAATACATGGTTTAACATACAAAAAAGACTTCATTTACACCATACAATCATGAATATATATATAGCAATATATATTAGTGATGAAGTGTGACTTTTTTTGGGAACGAAAGCACACTGCTTTTTTATGTTTTTATTTCACTTGCCACAACAATTTTTACATAATAGCATATATATATATATTACACACATCTAAAAAAAATCTGAAAATCTCTTATCTGTAAATCAGAGAATATATTATCAATATATTTTTATCTTCCAAATCTTTTTAACATTCTTAAAAGTTTTAACTGTAAATTAGATCTAAGAATTGTTTGAGTTTCTAATAATCTATGGGAATGCATATGTCAAGTTCATTCTTTCCATATATAAAAACAATTCAACTGTTGGTAAAAAAATTGAAAGTCAGACGAGAACCTGTGTATTCAACGTAGTATGACCGTAGGCTTGCGTTGTTAGCCGAGAGGTATCGCAACCGCCATGCAAGCAAGTAGTTGGTTGCAGACGGGTGTGGGTTCGCGTCCCGGCAGATGCTATGACATATGAAAAAAAAAAAAAAAAATTGAAAGTCAACAGTAATTCCATAAAAAAATAATGAATTTGAATTGCTCATTCTAATCAGCCTGTGATTAGTTTAAATATAGACAATACATTATCAATATATTTTTATCTTCCAAACCCTTTTAACGTTCTTAAAAGTTTTAACTGTAAATTAGATCTTAGCATTATTTGAACTTATTATAATTAATGAGAATGCATTAATCAAGTGTATTCTTTGCGTATATAAAAACAATTCAACTGCTGGTAAAAAAATTGAAAGTGAATTTTTTGAATTGAATTTTAATTAAAACTTTTGAAAGTTTTAATAAATTTTTCTATGGAAGCACTCATTCCATTCAATACATGGATGCTTCATCCCTGATATATGTATATAGCGCTGAATTATCAAAATCTATTTTTAATGAAGTATTCCTGTTTTAAGTTACAAAGGGTGTCGCTAGCCATTGTTAGCATCATTGTTCAATCTAAAATTAAAAATGTAAATTTTCAACAAATTTGTTAAAATTGTTTTTAAATCTAAATAATTATATTGTCACCAGGAACATAAAGTTTCTTCTAGATGAGAAATTAGGAAGTGGATAAAAATTGAGTTACGCAATTTCATCAATGTAAAAAAAAGTAAATTAGATAAAGCAGAGAAATATGTTTTTTTCTCAATATTTAGAAAATATTAAGACAATCTAATAAGCAGAAATAATTTGTCCTGCTTAGTTTAATGAGAGAGTAGAGTGTCAGCATAATGGTTCCTGGTCTGATCATCAATTCTATTACTTTTGATATTTGAATATCACATGATCATCTAAGATATTAATTATTTCATTGTTTTTAACTGCAGTAAATAACTGATGAATTCAAAAAGTCAATTAAAAGCTCATTTGGTCGCTTCTGGTGTCAGAATGTCACATGGCTCACAAGTAATTAGATATTTAATTGTTTTTATTTATTAATGAAATAATTGTGTATTATAATCAAATAAACATTTATTTTGATCATTTACACATGTTGAAGATGTTTGGTTCATAAAGTGGCTGAATGTTATAGCTCTAGCTAAAATTTGTATTTGATTAATATAACTAAAGCAACTATCTGTTCACTCATAATTCACGAAACTATTGAATAGCAATTGATAATTTTCAATGAGATAGAACATCAAAACTATCATAAATGAAAAACATTATGCAGAATATTTTTAAAAAAAAATTCATATTTTAGTATATATTCACATGCATATGATTTAAGTATACAGTATTATATATTTAAATATAAACTTTCCCAGTGATTAATATTATGTTGTAATCAAGATTAATACTCCAACACTAGTTTATTAAGCAAATAAAATACTCTCAATCCAAAGTTTTGGATTGAGAGTATTGAGAGTATTTTATTTACTAATAAACCTGTGTTGGAATATTAATCTTGATTACTACACACACACACACACACATATATATATATATAATTAACCAAAGAAAATACATATAAAAACAAAAAAAGACTTATAAATCCAAAAAATAATATAATATTTCAACCAGAGAACTGGTTTTCATCAGAAAGAAAACCAGTCCTCTGGTTGAAATATTATATTATTTCTTGGATTTATAAGACTTTTTTTGTTTATAAATGATTGATGCTGATTATGTAATACATTGAGATTAACAATCCAACACTGGTTTATTAAGTAAATGAAATACTCTCAATTCAAAGCACAAGATAAAACATTATGAAAGAAAAGATCCATCCATCTTTACTCTCTTACCTCAATTCCTTTATAGAGGCAAATCTAAAGCATTTTGGAAAGAAATATGAAGACAATTTTTTTAAAGCTATATTTCAAATTGCTTTATATTATTTTAATTGACATTTGAAAATTTTTTCAATTCAGAGTTTATCAATATCAAATCAAATAAAAAACAATGTAAATATAAACTTTCCCAGTGGTTAATATTGTTGTAATCAAGATTAATTTTCCAACACTAGTTTATTAAGTAAATGAAATACTCTCAATCCCAATACTTACATAACTATATTGTACAGCTATAAAGTTATATAACATCTTGAGTACTAATCAACAGTGACCTTTTTCATTAAGTTGATGTTCCAATAATGTATTATGCCCTTTTAGTCTGTACAATGTGTTTTGATTGGTTGATGCACTAAAACACCATGACTGTAGATTTTAACTAAATTTGAAAATGGAGTTTCCATTAGTTAAATATTTCACCTACTATATCACCAATTAAAAATATTAAATTATATAAAATATGGCTTTCTGCTGGGAGAGTATTTATTTCAGTTGAGAATTAAGAAAAGTTGTTATAATTTGTTTCTTAATTAAAAGGTTTGTGCATAAAATTCCTATCTAACATTTACTCATCCAATAATCTCAGACTCATTTCTAGCTGTGGCTTCCATCAGTGAGAAGTTTTGGATCTGAGAGCACTGCATCTACCTATTTAGTTAACTTGTGAAAGGAAATTAATCTTCACACATGCTCTATTAGATAGATGTTAAATTTACAAGCATTCCCCATCAATAATTATTTTGAAAGCATAAGTGTAATATGCTTTTAAAACATTTATTGATGCATGAGTGTACATAAATTTAATATCTAATACTGCATGTGTAAAAATTAATTTCCTTCCATAAATTTACCATTATATACATTATAATTAAAGACAAAGGATTTCCACCTTTACTGAGCTTATAATAGCTAAACAATGTCATGTTGATATTCTCAGAGTCAAACACAAGATAGAGACTTGTGAAATGATAAGAGCAGCTGTTTTATCTTTAAACCTATATTCTAATTCATATAGGTTGATCACATTGCTAAATTATTCATTTAATACTTATCTAACTATAAAGCTGTGAGATGAAGAAAAAACACAATAATGCTTTCAATCGAAGCTCATGAGCTTGTTGCACTAAAACACCATGGCTGCAGATTTTAATTAGTGATTTAATTCTTATAGATACATATATATCCTTTTCTCATAATGTCTATTTATTTTCTGTTTATCTGAAGATTTGTGATGATAGTATTTCAGTTGTATTTATTTTCCATCGTCTAATATAAGTATTGAATGTCTTTAGAAAATTTTAACTTTATTTAAATATTCCAAACCCATTCAACTGTTAGTAATAGCACACAGGGTAGTGTGTATAGTAACCTGTGTGCTATTACTAACAGTTGAGTGTATTTGGAATATTTATATAAAGTTAAATTTTCTAAAGACATTTAATACTTATATTAGATGATGGAAATAGTTCAGTACATAAACAGAACTGTCTACTTATTTGTTTCTTCTACCTTTCTCTACATTCATTTTAAAAAACCTTTAAATGCGTTTTTGAGAAAGCAAAGAATATAACTTGATTAGTATTAAAATATAACTTTTTAAAAAAGAAAGTATAGCTACTTTATCTATTTGTCTAAATATTTATCTAAAAATAATGGTCACATGGTATGGAATGTGATGTTCAAGCAGTGTAATGTCAGATTGAGCATATAATAGTAATATTCAGTTAGACGGATTAAACTCTTTTTTTGTTTAATTACATTATTTAGCTTAGACTCGATCTGGAATCTTAAACTCTGAGTCCATCTATATTTTCATTGTGCTTAGAGAATTATTAATTAATTTGTGGATTATTTTATTTTTTATACAATTATAATTAATTGAATAAATATATATAACTACGTTTACTATTCAAAATTGGCCCAATAATTTCAATATATACAAATTATTATCCACATATTTATTTTTTACAAACCTTGTTAATTTTACGATCCACCCAATCGTGAAATATATGAATAAAGACACTTGAAAAAACAAATAATCCCTAGGATGCTCATACTATTTTAAGTATAATGATTGCTGGTTTAGCATGAAATAAGTATATTGGTGATTATTTATCTTTTCGACATATATGTGTTCAAGTGTATCAGTGTTATGAGATAGAGTGGAGAGTGTGGGTCGTGTGAAAGTCTGTGCTCATATACCCTATATATTACATATACAAAGGTATATAATAAGCCGTGTTTCAGATATCTTTAAAAGATATATTATACATGGAAGAAGAGAAATGAAGTTTAAATATTAATCTTTAACTGAGATTTAAAGTTAATGTATATGCTAGGGACAATCACTAGTTTAATAAATAATTAGTAAATTAATGTTATCAGAAGTGGTTGATATCAAAGTTATGAATGCAGAATCATTCTCACTTAAATCAAAAGTATATTAATCTTCAATAACATTAATAATACGGACAAAAATCATGCTTTTCAAAATAAAAAGAAGTTATATTTAGCATTTACTTCTAAAGCACTCATTGTCTTGAGTTCTGATGAATATAATAAACATAAAACTAATTAAATGCATTGAGTCAGCTTTGGATAAAACATTGACAAAATCATAATGTTGAATAAAGTTATGCAATACATGTGTGCTTATATAATTGATGTGATGTAGTACGTAAAAAGACCACATGTGAGATGAATGGATGAAATAAGAAAGTGTGCAGGGATGATGTGGAGAAGCGAAGCTAAAGATCGGAGAAGACGGTTTGAACTTAGAGAGACCTTCATCCTGCAATGGATTGATAATGGTTTATGATGATGATAAATATGTAAATGAGGTACAATATGTAAATAAGGCAATTAGATATTCCATTTTTCAGATATTGGAACACATGATTTCTTTTTGTTGATGGAATGTATTTTCTTTTATTACCATTCCTTTCAGAGCAAATTGGTCTGATATCGGATGAAGAAAATGGGCGACTCATGACTTGATGAAATTTTCTAAAAAACACATAGACACACATACGAACATGCTTATTTAAAATTCTTTTAAAGTGAATATGAGAAAAGACAGAAAGAACAAACTGGTAAACAAAATGAGAATTTTTTTAATAATATTATTTTTATAAATTTAATTATGAAAATCATTTTTATTAACATAAATTTTACATATATGAAAATTTGAAAATAATCAGGTTGTTGTTATTATCATTATTTCATTTTATTTTTATAACTTATATGATCAAAAACGGAAATTAATGAAGTCCATTATGGAGTTTTTTCATATAAATTATAATCAATAATAAAAATATTATTTACAACAGCTATATATATATATATTAATAATTATATACGAAAATCTCTTTTCAGCACATGGTTTTGTGCCCTTTTTAAATGTTGATCATCTATTTCAACGTTATGTGATATGATGTGATGTACTGTAGCTTTTCCCTAAACAAATTCAAGAATCTCTCAGCAAAGAGAAACCTGTTAGCCACTTTATTTTCCATTTCCCCATTTTAAGTTTTCCCATATTCTGCTCCATCCCATTTCATAACATAATCTTTGTCAATTATATGACCTTTATATCTAAATCCCCCTTATCTTTTCCCAAACCCAGCATAAAAACCAACAATCCACTTTCTATATAATCACTTTTTTTATATTTATTCTTCCATAACTTCATTATATATATCCTTTCTGTTTTCAAGCATTTACATTCAATTAACAGATGCCTAATATTTTCTATTGCTTCCTTACATAATTTACAGACTAAATCACCCATATATTCTTTTGTTGCTAAAGATCCTGTTCAAGCTTTAAACAATAAATTACCTTCCTTACTATTACCATATATTAACTCACACTTAATATTGTTTATTTTTATATATATTTAAACTCTTTTTACTCTCCATACTAATTCTCCATCTCTCTAACTCCCTATTCTTTATTAATAAATCTATTCTTTCATCCCATTCCTTATCACTATAACACTCAACAATCTTCCTAACACAATCACCCCATCTTTTGTACAAATATACTGATATAAATTATTTATCCAAATCTTTTGCATATTGCATTACCTTTCTCACCCATCTTGTTGCCTCCCCTTTACTCATAACCCAATTAAATACTATTTTGGCTATTTTTTTATTATCCATAAACTGCAATCTATCAAACATTTTCATGTTACTTTTTGCTTTTCTCATATGAAAACTTGATCATCCGGATTTCTGCTTGAATTGCCTCCCTTGCTGTCCATACATCTGCATTAATGCATGTCTTCCTACTTCCCTTTGAACTTTTTCTAAGTAATCTAATACCCCTTTACTAACACATTATGCATCATTACCATATGTTAACCCTGCTATTGCAACTCCCTTCCATATAATTCTAGCTATATCATATTTATTATATGAAAACACTGTTAATTTCTTTAACAATCCCTTTTTTTTCTTTGCTTCATTTATCAATTTTTTCAATTATTGCAGATAGAACGCCATCTAGTGTTTATGACAGAAGTAAAATAACACAATAAAACATGAATAAAATAAAATTATAATACCGAGATACAATAAGATTTCAAAGAATTGTCTATATAACATAACAATATATAGATTAAATAAAGCATACCCTATACAAATTTATATATACTATCTTATACAATTTTCCATTAATTTTTGATACAGATTCAATTTCTCCATACACTAGCCCCACTCAGTGCAAGCCAGAGTAATCAATGGATGTAGAAAGGTTTGTACATAAAATCCCTATCTAGTGCCTATTTATCCAATATTC
This sequence comes from Epiperipatus broadwayi, assembly GCA_028023455.1. Lineage (NCBI taxonomy): Eukaryota > Metazoa > Onychophora > Udeonychophora > Euonychophora > Peripatidae > Epiperipatus > Epiperipatus broadwayi. Next base: position 10,014,942 of record JAQFVV010000028.1, on the reverse strand, counting down.
CCAGACTAGTTTGTGACTTTCATCAGTGAGGAGCCTTGGATCTGAGAGCACTGCACCTAGATCTTAGGATCCAATGCAACCCTCCAGCAGCCATATTTTATCTCTTTTTAGTCAACTGCAAAGCTTTCAGTCCAAAACGAAAACACTAATGTTTTCAATTCAAGTTCATTTGTTTGTATAATCAAATAGATCTAAACTCAGTTCAGCATATACATTTTGGTGTCTGGTTCTTTAATAATCACAATCACCATAATCCTATTGTACAAGATTGGTATTAAATGACTAGACATAACATGATCACCATTCTTTAAGCTTACATAACCTGATAACACCAAGGCAAAACTCCCTATACTGTAGGACCCCTCAGTGCAAGATAGAGTAATCAATGGAATAGAAGATTTGTGCATAAAATATTTATCTAGTGTTTACCATCCACTATTCCTAGACTAATTTCTCTTCTATGGTATGAAGAGTTCTGCTCTGTTATCAGATTGTATAAGCATAAAGAATGGTTATCACGTGATGTTTAGTGGTTTAATACCAATCCTGCCCAATAAAATTATGGTGATTGTGGTTATTAAAAAAACAAAGACACCAAAATGTATAGATGCTGAACTGATTTCAAATCTATATGACTATATAAGCAAATGACTTTGAATTGAAAACATTATTGTATTTTCATTTTGGACTCAAATCTTTATACTTGACTAAAAAAGTTAAAGGTGGCTGCATTTGGATTCTAAGATCTAGGTACAGGGCTCTCAAATCCAAGGCTCCTCACTGATAAAGAATACTAGCTAGAAACTAATTTGGGGATATTGAATTAGTAGGCACTAGATATATATTTTATGCACAAGCCTTCTAGCATCCATTGGTTATTCTGGTTTGTAGTGAGTGGTGCAATTGTATGGAGAGTTTTTGCCTCTGTGTTATCAGATTGTGTAAGCATAAAGAATGGTGATCATGTGATGTTTAGTGATTTAATTTTTAATTCACCTGTTATTAACTAAATTTATTGAAGTTTTATAAGTATTTATATTATTATTAATATAATATTTTTAATATATTTATTAATAACTGATCAATTAAAAATGAATAAAAAAATTAAATAAAATAGTATATATAAAGTTGTATAGGGTATTAATTTATTCTGTATATTGTTGTGTTATATAGTCAATTCTTTGCAATTTTCTTGAAGCTCTGTATCATAATTTTATTCTATTTTAGTCATGCTTTATTTTGTTATTGTTATTATTTTATTTCTATCTGTAATAATTGGTTAACATTAAAATAAATGCTAAACATTCAAAAAGGGCACAAAAACATATGCCAAAAAAGTCTTTATATATATATATATAACTACTATTGTAAGTCACATATTTTATTATTTATTATAATTTATAAAAGCAATAGGTACAATTAGAAATAGATGGTCATAGAATCAGGTCAGAATGCATTTGAAATTATATGTTGATATCTAATGAATAATATTTTTGTAGTATAATTTTTGCTATACCACTCTCACACAAGATAGGGATAGGTTTCTATCCATTTTTAACACTATTGTGGAGGGATGTATTCATAAACATATAACCAAAGATATGTAAAAAAGCTGTATGATTCCCAAGATGCATATTTGGTGATATGTTTGTCATTACATTCCTCTATAAGATATTAAAAGCTGATAAAACCAGTTCCTATCTTATGTGAGAATGGTGCAGTGAAAATTACACTAAAGAAATATTATTTATTAATTGGATAACTTATATATATATATGAATTAAATGTTTATATGGATTTTATTATATAGAAATGAGAACATCCATGAGAAAAACTTGCTTTGCTTCAGGAATTGTTAATTAACATAGAGATGTAAACACACTTGGACAGATCATAGTGCTTAAAAACATTCATTATTCAATCATTATTACATACCAGACAGGGTGGGTGCAATGTATTCTTGTATCTTCCAGTTTCTAGAGCACCAGCAATCTTCTAAATAGTATGATAAGACATGTTTGACTAAAAATTTATGATGATGATGTTTTACTTGTAATTAATTATATATTGTACTATTTTCATCATCTAGAATTAAATGCCTTTAAAAAATTTAAACTTTAGTTAAGTTTTTCAAATACTTTCAACAGTTATAAATAGCACACATGTTACTATATATCACAATATGTTAAACACTATTAGTCTCATCCCTTCTTCAATCGGCACTGATGTGATCAGTGTCAATACTAGCATTGATTTTCATGTTATTAGAGTAGAGAACAATATCACTTGGAACATTGTATTATATAAAAATCTGTTTGTTATTACAAATAGTTGTATTAGCATTATCACTGGTTAGGCAAATAACACAAATGGACAATAAAACACTGAAATGTATTATATACATATTATATACTAACCCATATATTATTACTAATAGTTAAATGTGCAATTTAAAGTTTGAATCTTTTTAAAATCATTTAATTCTAGGTGATAGAAATTGTGCAGCATATAATTAAAAATATAACAGTAGATTTTAATATATTATAAAAATAATTGAATAGCATTATTATTCAAGAATTCATAAAAAGTTCAAGCATTAAAATAACAGAATTGAGCATGATCCATGAACCCTAAATGCCAGAGTCAAGTACTCCAGACTGTACCAATCATAATGCCAGAATGACCAAATTGAATATTAAAACACCAATTATCAACTTTTCAATATTACCCTTTGACTCACAGCAAGACATTTTTTTTTCAAAGTTAGTAAAATGTAATAAAAACACCAATGAATACATTTTTTTTACAACTAAATAAAATCTAAAAATATTTTTTATTAAATGAACAAGAGAATTGTCATGTGAGGAGGATATGACTCTAATCATTAAGTGATGCAACTCTAGATTCTGTTTCCATAGTAATAATGCAGCTTAAAATAGCAGTAATTTTCAAAAAGTGATAGGATTAATATTTTCATGTATTGTTATTATAATAAAGAATAGAAATAAAAAGATTATTTCCTATTTAAATTTTTAAAGAAATGCTTTTATTCTTATAAATACATTAAAAATTTTTTTTTCAGTATTCTCAAGTAGAGGTTGGGATCTTCATTTTAAAAATAGAAATATTATGATGATTATTTACAAATCAAATACTCAATGAATCACTTCAATAAACTTATAACTACCATATACTTGATTGTATCAATGCCAAACTAAAAGTTGAATAAATTGGTATTGATATAAGAAAGTAAGCATTAATTCTAAATTTAATTAAATAATCCTTTGGAAATATGTTTTATGACTAACAGTTGTTTGTATTTGAAAAGTTTAAATAAAAATTTAAAACTTTTTCTAGACATTCGACATTTAATGATGAGTGGTGGAAATAATCTTCCATCATCACTAATCTTTAGACAATAGAGAATTGAGTTGAAAATCGTAAGTTAAATAGATGCTAAAAATGTTCTAATTAAATATATATAAAAAGCAAAGAACAATGTGATATATTCTTAGTCATTGGAGTTCTAGAGTGAAATGAATTTTTTTTTAGATACAGGTTGCTGAAGAAATTCCAGAAAATTCAGAACTTTTAAAATAACTCCCAAATTAGTTTCTAAATGTTAATTATAAAACACAAACTAAACATAATTTAGGCATATAATGACATTGCCATCTATCCACAGACTATTTGTACTTATAATACCTGGCAATAAATTTTAAAAAGCCCATTTTAAAACTAAAACACTCAAATTAATTCAGAAAAATAAAACATTCTAGTTACTGATTTAGTTTGTGCTCGTGGCCATTTTGAAATCTAAAGATCAGCCAAAAACACTGCTGACACATTCAATTGATAGATGACATAAATATTGAATAAAAGTAACTTTAATTTCATATTTTAAAAATTATAAGCTAGTAAAAATAATATGCTTTATTTCATGTAGGCATATAGTACAATCTTTTATTATTTGGAAATTATAAGTTTGGTTTGATGGGACTTCTGCATCTTTTGGACACTCCTTCAGATTGATCAAATGGATTGCCCAAACCATTCTTCCCCCTCCTTGCATATTCCAGTGCTTTGCGCTGTCATATTTCAAATATTTTATGAAGGTAAATTTAAATAATAAAAAAAACCTAATAAAATAAACCATATTATTTTTACTAGCTTATAATTTCTAAAGTATGAATTTAAAGTACTTTTATTCAATATTTATGCCCTTTATCAAGTGGATGTGTCAGTGATGGTTTATGACCGTGAGCACAAACTAAATCAGGACCACATTCTATCCTAAAAACTGTAACAAAATCTTATACTAAATCAAATTTAAAATGTCAAATTGTTTACATATTTACTTTTCAATTGAACAAAAGTTTAGACTATTATATAGTAAAAAATATTTTAAAATGCTCTATTTACATTATTAAAACAGTAATAATTAATAATTAATGATTTTTTTAAAACAATATATTAAAGCAAATAAGGTATTTGATATATATTCATATATTTTTTAGCCATTTCTTTTATAGTATAAATTGATATTAAGTATTTTAATGTGGAATATTTGTGTTGACAATGGCATATATTAATAGATTTTGGAAAATGGATAAATGGAATAAGTATATAGAGTTAATGATGATATCTGATATATTTTGTTCCAAACCTCATTCTCATACATCTTACATTAAGTATAATAGTTCAGACTTTTTGATAAACTTTGGTTAGAATAGAATATATATTAAACAGAGCAAAACTCTCCATACAGTATTGCCACCTGTGCTAAACAGAGTAACCAATGGATGCCAGAAGGCTTGTGCATAAATGTGATCAACTTTGGTTAGAATAGAATATATATTGTTTATTGAATTGCAAGGTGCAGTACTTCTAAACACACACACACACACAATGCATTTTTGTATGTATAGTATGCTTATATAAATTAAAAATATAGTATAAACATAATTTTTAAAAAAAGATAATGTAGTTATTACTAAGAAATTAATAGACACATTTACATATATTTTACTGAGTATGTCTTCATTCATTCATTCACTGAGAAAATAAGAATAAGAAAGAAAACTTACTATATCATATATTTATTTTTTAAATAAAGTAAATAGTGAAATGACCGACTTTCATACAATTAAATAAGCTCTGGGGAAAATCCTGTTTTTTTCAGTAACTTTTTGCTCTTCTGGAAACTTAACAGTACAGGGGTCTTGTTATTAAGAAACGGCAATCTCTCTAATTGTTTTAAAGTTTTAAAACCAGTATCAACTTTAAAAGTATCCTTTAAAATTTTATAAAACTTTTATAATTATCATTTTATTAAGCAAAATATTGGACATCAAATTTGGAAAGAATAATAAAGGGAGAATCACATTTGCTTGCAAGGTAAACAGAAGAAATTTTATTAATATGATTGTGTACATGCTCAGAGATGGAAAAATGGCTGCTAGGGTATTGTAAAATTTATTTATAAATTTTAATTTTATTTAAAAGCGTGATTGTGTACAGTGTACAGAGAAAAATGGCTGCCCAATTATAAAATGCACCAAGTTTATGAATTTTTATGGGTTGTTTTTTGTTTTTTATTTACCTTTTCGTTTGTTTACAGCATAGATCGCAGCTTCATTATAATTATAATAGACACTTAAGTATTACTATTTTATATATAATTTATAGGAATCCAATAAATCACATGATCACCATTTCCTATATATACACAAGCTGTTAAAGCAGAAATAAAACTCTCCATACAATAGTGCCATTGATTACTCTGGCTTACACTGGGTGACACTACTATATGGAGAGTCTTTGCCTCTGTTAGGAATTCAATAGAATATTAATCTAAGTGCAGTCTTAAAAATATCGGGGAGTATTAAAATTTTTGATCTAGTTCCAAATAGATGCTAGAATATATTTCATATAGGTGGAAGGGAGAAAAGCATAAACATCAAACTATTATTAATGATGATTAAATATTATATATGCTCATAGTATGTTATTGTTCAGATATATCAACCTGCATTTGGACAGAAAATTTAAATTATGTATATATTCAAATAAATATTTAAAATTGTCATTTTTCTCAATCTGATTTTGAAACATCGAAACTGAAATTCGTTAAAGTTTTATGTTGCCAGTAACCAGAAAAATGGGGGAGGTTCAATAGGTTCATTAAGATTGTCAATAGAAATGAACACCTGTTTTGTAAATATTTATTGTTATTTTTAAAATATATATTATTTCAGACAAGGATGGATTTTTGTTGTTGGAAATTGCTTAGAACACTTTGTTTAGAATACATGTAGGTAAATCTTTCTTCCAAGACCGTATTTGCCGAAATGCAAATAAATAATTTACATATTAATCATGAATCATGTCTATTTTTAGACTCAATTTTTTAAAACGAAAAAAAAACAAACTACTCATTTAATTTAAAATCGAAATCAATAGATGTATACCCATAATCTAAATAGATGGCCATCATCGTAACGACTCCTTATACGTATTAATATACGCGCGTGCACAACATGTTTTTTTACCAATGCTAATTTCATTTACATAACTTGTTAGTAGTCGCTTAAAAAAATTAATTTCTCCTCTGAATTACAATTATAATTTAAATTATTATTTTTTTGCTTTCTAATGTCAATATTTAAAATAATGGCAAACTTAATGTTATTAGCAGCAAACAATTAATCTAAAATATAAGAACTACCGAAATAAAATTAGCGCGGAGGTAATTTAATAATGTATAAAATTAAGGCTGGTCATTTGGTATATCAAATATATACAATGTTATAACATTTTATTAACGATGGAAATAACATTTATAGATTTAATTATAAGTAAATGTCAGCCCAACCTCTCAATCGAGTAGTTAATTAGTTAACAATAGCGAAGCTGCAGATTGTACATTTCGTTATTTCTTTAATTTTCCCTGACTTATTTTCTTGCACGCCATTGCAGCGAGCAGTCATAGCGCAGCAGACTTGTCTAGAGACATTAGAACTAACCCATTTATTAGAGAGGATATCACCGTACAGCCACTTGCTAATACTGTGGATCGTTACCATTCATAGAAAGAAAGGTAAGATGGGTTTACAAATCCAATATTCGGCTTTAAATAATGTAGATATTATTTTTTCTTACTTAAAATAAGGATATCGGCTTGAATTTTTTGAATGCAATCAAAACCTAAAAAGAGTCCTATTTTGAGACTCCATTGTTAGAAAACTAATAATTTAAATACAAATTCAGTTGCAACTCGTTCCCCTAAATTATTGATTGAGTTAAGAGCGTTAACTGCTTGTAGGGAGAAAGTACACATAGCGAGGAGTTAAAATCTAGGAAGTTCATTATGAAGAGTAAATAATTAATTGACTGACTTTACAACTTATCATGCAAAAATGGAAGAGAGGTTGTTGGATAAATGAATTTTAAAGATTTGCGAAATCAAAAGCTTAAAATTTGGATTTGTTTCCTACAATAAATAAAACGTTGATGGATTAAAAGTTTACCATTTAAATTTCGATAACGTACAACAATCTGGGGAATACAAAATAAAATATCAGAAAGTTGTAAGCTAGGATTTAGCCAAAGGATAAGCAGATTACTTATAAATTAAAAACGAACTTCCGATATTTTAAATACAGAATGTAGTCTTTGTTTTACAAATTTTAGGTAAATAAGCTACATCCAATATTTTTACACGCTATCGTGTATTCAACTTACATATTCAGCCCAAATCAGTTAAAGTCCTGATGGCATAGTGATTAGCTTACGGATTTGAATTCGAACTGGGTGGACTTTGAACCCCTATTTAAAGATCTCAAATAGCTTTAAAATACTTAAAGTAGTTTCATTGAGGTTAGATGTTAGACAAAATATTTACAAATTTTATTCATTTATGTTAAAAATTTATTAACTCAATTAAAAAATATGGTTTAAATTACTTTTGCTTATTAATAAATATTGATATGTTAGAAGAGATATGACATATGGACAGTTGAAGTCTCCCAAGAGATTGTAAAAGATTCAGAAAGAAACCCACTGAGAAAGATGGACGAAATAAAAAAGTTTGCTAATATATGGAAAAGTTAGAAAAAACTTGATTAAATCCAAAGAAATATTTATACTTCAGAAAATCGGAAATGGCTACACCAGAATAAACCTATTACTAAACTTGAATGGAGTACTTTTGGTAGTAGTTTAATATTAAAAGAAAAGTTTGCCAATGTATTTTTTTTTTAAAAAAAAAAAAGATTTTTAGTAAATGTGTTTTATCAGTTCTTTTTATATATATATTTTTTAAGTGTCATAGCATTGGCCGGGACGCGAACCCGCAACCCGGGCAACTGCCTGCAAGTGCAAGTCAGTCACGCTGACCTCTCAACCACCAATGCTAGACTGTTTTATTAGTTCTTGTTTATGGATCTGATACTTGGACAGTTAATATAGAACAACAATAGAAACTTTAAATCCCTCAACAAAGTATGGAGAGATGTATGGTAAGAATAATAAGGGATCAAAAAGAGAACAAACATATTACCGACATCACTGAAAGAATTAGGAGACTGAAATGGATCTAGGCTGGACATATTGCTAGAAGAAATGGTTTTAGGGTAACTGGATTCAAAGAAATTGTTAAAGAACTAGAAAGTGACAACATGAGATAAATTGATGAATTTCACTATAAACTCATCAACACTCCTTTAACACTTTAAGCAAATAATTTTATTTATTACAACAGTTTCGACTGTACTAGCAGTCTTCGTCAGATATAGTTGAAACTGTTATAATAAATAAAATTATTTGCTTAAAGTGTTAAAGGAGTGTTGATGAGTTTATAGTGAAATATAAAAAGAAGCAAAATATAGAGGGAGAAAGAAGAAATGGATAAGAGTTATATGTGAAATAAATTGATGAAATAAGGAAGTTTACTAGCATGATTTAAAGAAGGGAGGCTTCATTATGCAGTGAATCGATAATGCTTAGAAATGATGGTGATGAACACCAGAATTGTGAATCCTCAAATTCTATATTTGTTTATTAATTTATGTAAGTAAAAGAACATTAAAATTAGCAACTTAAATCGTTTTCAGTTTATTTTCATTATGCATGAGATAATCTTCAAGTTCATTATTACATCTCACTTCAGTACTTTTTCTAAAAATGTCCGCCATTTTTTTTTTTTGTTAATGTGTGCTCACAGTCATATTTTGGACAGCAATATTAAATTCAAAAGCTAAATTTAAAAATAGTATTGTTTGGTGTTTTTATGATCAGGAATATCCCAGTTAGATAAATTTCCAAGGATTAAATACAATCAATAAGTGTATTTCATGACTGAAATTAAATATTGCATATGACCTTATGACTTGCATTTGAATACCATAAATTTATAATGACTACATAACTATTATTTATCTAAAGAATAAAGCATCCTGGATTTATTTGGGTTTGCTATATGATTTGTCAATTTGTTATAAAGAAAACATGATATATGATACTGACTATCTTCACTAATGAAGGTGTTGCCTTACAGTGCTGTACCAATGGTTCAATTTCATTGCATGAAGAAAGCTTATCTTCAGAATAGTTTGCCAGCATATTGGATTTTGGAAAAAATATAAAAAGTTGTTATCCTAAATTATAAAATATAGGTACACATATTAAAAGATCTATTGAGAAGAGATTTATTTTTTGAAAAGCTTTCTGGTGAAGAATATTGTTATTAATACATATATTGGGAAAAAAAATCAACTCATATGTCACATGACCTAATTTAACAAGCTTGTATTACAAATATTATATAACGAGCTTGCCAATAGCTTTTAACAAGGTTTTCATAATATCCACAACCTCAGACCAGTTTCTGCTACTGGCTTCCTCAATGAGGTACTAGGCTATTCAAGCATAGGATTTAAAATACCAGACCAAGCCCAGCATTTTATCTAATGGTTAACCATTAAATAAGAAAATCTGAAATTTTCAGACATCCATATGTCTTCCAATCCAGCTATCTAACTTAAATAGCCATATGGGATTGAACCAAGTTCAGATACCCCATATAATAATAGGTTTAGCAAAATAAAATTGCCAAAGCCTTAATAGCAAAATATAAAATTTCAAAGAAATCAAGTCATTTGTCACATGACCTCACTAAGGAAGTCAGTAGCAGAAACTGTTCTGAGATTGGAGATATTCTGAAAAGCTTATTAAGAGCTATTTGCAAGCTTATTATATAACATTTGTAATACAAGCTGGTTAAATTATGTCATGTGATATATGACTTGATTTCTTTGTGATTTTATTTTTTGCTATTAAGGCTTTGTTGATTTTATATTGCTAAAACTATTAATATATGGTGTATCTGAACTTGGTTCAGTCCCATATGGATATTTAAGGTAGGTAGCTGGATTGAAAGACATATGGATGTCTGAAAATTTCAGATTTTCTACTTAATAGTTATTCATTAGATAAAGTACTGGACTTGTCATGGCATTTTTAATCTGATGCTTGAATATAGCACCTCACTGAAGAAGTCAGTAGCAGAAACCAGTCTGGGGTTGGGAATAGTCTGCAAAGCTTGTTAAGAGCTTATTTGTGAGCTCTATATATAGCATATATATATAATTAGAACAGTTAATCATACTTTTTTCACTGAATCAATAGTTTATAAGATTATGGGATGAGATATGTTAACAACATCATTGTAATCAAACTATCATGGGGCTTTTTTTAGCTTAAACTGAAGATGTAATACTTTGGTATAGAATGTCCTTAAAGAATCCAAAACCTGAGATTGGGATTATTAAATGAATAGTGCTTCTTTTCTATGTTAGAACTATGTAACTTGATTGTTTTAAAGTTATTTGCTTAACTGTAGTGCAAAATAAAAATATAATCATTTGCTTATTTGTGATCCAGGGTTTTTTTTACTGATAAAGGCAAGTAAACAAAAATAAGTTTTAAAATGTAATAATTACTCTCATTTGTATCAGTTACTGTTTATAAATGACCAGAGAGCCGATTAATTATCAACACTTTTATATTGATGACTCTAAACTAATGTTAATTATGACATTAATACATGTAGGACTTTAAAAAATAAGCAAAAAGGGTAGAAGAAAAGCAATTAAAAAAAAATACTCTTATAAAAAATTGTTACGGAAGACTTGGTATAAATTTCAATAAAGATGGGCGATATAATCAATAGATAAAAAGGATTATATCTAGCTAATTTGCAGAACCTATTTTTATTAATGAGATCTAATTATTGCGTACAAATTTTAAGCAAAATACCCTTGCAAAAGGAAAATACATTGGAGAGGGGGGGGAATCAAAAATAAACTAAAACATACCCTAATTTTATCATATAAACCTATGTCTATGGTCATAAAAACACCTATCAGCCTAGAAAAAGATCGAATGGAGGCATATAACAAAATGCTACAAATGAGTGAGAAATGCGGCAATTTTTTTAAAAAAAAGCTAGCTATATTTTAAAAGTGAGAAAAAGTCTTTATTAAAACATTCCACGTAAGCAATTCTAAAGAATTTATTTTTCACAAATTCTGAGATATGTATGAAGGACTATTTACCATCATCAAATGCATCCAAACGCATATTGGGTAAATAAAGGAAATGATATCAAAGGAATATACAATACTTGAATTATGAAACCATACCACAGGGAAAATTAACAAATTTTTAACCAACTTCCTGTAAAATACAAATCTACAAAGTATGAATTCAAAGACAAATAATAAATAACAATAGTTATATCTAAAGTAAATTAAGTAAGAAAAATGTACAAGAAATTGATGCAAGAAGAGACAGCTTTCTAATAACCATTGAAGCATGTCAAAGATCGTACATTGATCAGTATGCATCTCTTAAATTAAAAGAGAAATTAATAACACCAGCAAAAAAAAGAAGCTACCTTACAGTAAGTTATAGGAAGAATAAAGAATTCCTTATAAACCAAATATGAATTTATAGTTATTTTACCAGGAAAGTGAAAATAATGATATTTGGATAGCAAAACAAGAAACCTTTATATCTAATGAAGATTTGGTATAATCTATCAACATGATTGAAACTAGTATTAAGAAATATGAATATTTGACAAACCATGAAGAATAAAAATCATAGATGTATCTTGCCCTAACCCTTAAATGATATAAAGCTAAAGAATTAAAGATATAATCCATCTTTAATATCTTCACTGGGGGAATATGTTATGGGTACCCTTACATTTCTCCAATACCAATTACACACTGTGTGGCCTAATCAAAATCCATGATCCATAGATTAATAAATAATAAAGCATTAAAATGGACAAACCATTAATTGCAACATACATTTTAAACCCCAACTTAATTATACTGTAAATATATATCTAAATTAAATTATAAGACATAAAGATAACTAACCTGTAGTAATTATTACCTTGTTATATGTGTTGTAACTCCAACACAATATAATAACACATGGTAAATAAGATCGGATAAAATTAACACAATCAAGATATGAAAATTAATATTAAAGTACAGAAATATAAAAAAATTATTGTTATTAACACATTACATATATTAATATTCATTAAAAATGATGTCAAGAATTGGTGGCCCAGCACAGCTGTATTCAAGCAGTTGTCCCGGGTTTGCAGGTTCACATCCCGGTCGATGCTTTGACACATGAAAAAAAAAAAAAGACAATGGACTTAAATGATAATCATGAACATGCTTTTTTTTTCAACAATGAGCTTCTTCTCCAAAGAGAGATAAAATTTCTTATCTGCTAAATAATCTACAAAAATTTAGGTAGATGAATTGAATTTACAATTCGAAGAGAAACATTAGCCAATTTTGAATTAAAATATTATTAAAAACCGATATCTGAATATCTGAGAAAGTGAGAATAAATACATAGAATTAAAGTTAACCAACTATGGAATTCAAAATTGAAATCTCCGCAAATAAATTCAGATCATTCGAATTTCCAAAGTGTCTGCAATTTTAAGTTATAGTTCACAACACCTAGATTTGAGGATATACAATGATACAAGAAATATTGATATTACTTCATTCAAAATAATTCATTAAATAAATATATAAATAATGATAGACAAATATGCATTGCTAAGTGCAAAAGCAAAATCGGGTAAAGGAAGTCATCACTTATGGAGCTATAACTGTCAGAACTGGGATGGAACTGATCTAGCCCTTTATACCTGCACTATGAAACATCAAGTCGATTCTTAATGAATGGATCTAATAACTTTCCATTTGAAAGCAGAAATTCCAAGGCTATAAGGGATGTGGCCTTAAGGGACATTCTAGAACACACACAATTTACCATATATACCTGAAATGGATTAATGAGGATTACTAAAGTGATTCACTACGATACATTTTTTCTTATAAACTTCAAAACTAAATTTAGGTTAACGACATTAACTTTATTTAATTGTATATTTGATGTAATGTTTTTTTCTTTATTTTAATATGGAGACAAAAGGACGGTATAAATATGTCTTAATATATAAATAGTAAAGATATATTGTTGCCTTTAGTGTAAGCAAAATAAAATATAGTTTACGATGAGTGCTTGATTGCATACTAATCTCATCATCATCAGAGGGGAAAGGTAAGAATTTACCTAATACATATTTAGTTCAAACATTTGTACACTTGCAGCACATATATTGTTTGTTTATACTAATAGTTGTGTTAAATGTTTTCAGTATATTTGACTATTTCTGTCATAAATGGTCTTCCTTGTCTATATTATTACTACTGTATAAAACAGAGGAATCCCATATCGCCACAATGACAATAATATAATATACAAAGTTAATTTAAATAAGATATTTATTTTATACAGTGCTATGTTTTTATAAACTGTAATATTAATAAGCCAATAAGCTAATGCACATGTGCTTTGTAGATTTAATTATATAAATGAATACTCTCACTTTCCAAACATAAGATAAAGACTTTGTGAAAAGATAGAATGATTCCATCTATCTTTTCGACCCAAATGTTTATGTATGGGCAAATCTTAAGTATTTGGAAATGAGAGCATGAAGATGTTAATCGATCACTTTAAATTACTTTTCTTTTTACTATGCATGAATGAATGATGCTTGTGAAATTTCTAAAATTTACAATATGTCATTCTTATTAAATTAAACATATGTAAATAAGACATTTATTTTATATAGTGCTATGTTTTTATAAACTGTAATATTAATAAGACAATAAGCTAACACACATGCACTTTGTAGATTTAATTATATAAATGAATACTCTCACTTTCCAAACACAAGATAAAGTCTTTGCGAAAAGATAGAATGAATCCATCTATCTTTTCGACCCAAATGTTTATGTATGGGTTGAAAAAATAGATGGATTCATTCTATCTTTTCACAAAAACTTTATCTTGTGTTTGGAAAGTGAGAGTATTCATTTATATAATTAAATCTACAAAGCACATGTGCATTGGCTTATTAATATTAAAATTAATTTAAATAAAATGAGTTATGAGTTCCAAATAAAAATATAGAAAATAAAGATGATTGTGCTAATCATAAACATAACAAAAATTTCATTTATGTTAACAGGGACATAATAGTTAGAATTATAAGCAAAGAATAACCCTAAATGTATAATTAAATGTTTTATAATTTCGTTATGAATTTTCTTTGTTAAAAATATTAATCACTGTAAATACGGTTATTAAATATATTCAAATGTTAAATTTGGTATGTTTATCTCTAGTCAACTTTCAATTGTTTATATCATCTCACATATTTATAAATATTTGTGCCTATTTACACATAAATTCATATGCATATCTACCATTAAACATATACACATGTTTATGCCTGATCATGCAGAGCTACATGAATATGAAACTTGGGATAATGGAAATGAAATATGGCATGGATGTGGTGAGTTAGATATATTTTTAATATGTAGGTGGTTACTAACCTCTTCTCTCCTAGGAATGAAATCAATGTGTATGTGGTGTATCATATATATATATAGGAACAAAGATCAAAGATATATTCTTTTATTCATTGTGATGACCTAACTAATCTATATTCATACTAGGTAAGGGCCATTCCATTACATATGGCACAAACAATTGTGGAGCATTGAAAAACATATAAATATTATGATTCTAGTCCTGTTCTGTTATAATATATATATCTCAAAATATGTTAAGTGTTTTTATATAATATTTTTTAGTAATAGTTTTAACAAGGCTGTAAACCTTAGCAATGAGCGTCTGAAAAAATCGTCACTAGGGATCTCTGTAGGTCTTTAAAACACATGCTTACGCTATGAAGAAAAGAAAGAAAATTATATAAATAACTGAATTTTTAATTTCAAATAAATAATAAAATACTATTACAAAATGTTAACTTCAAGATAAATATGCAACATAAATAAATGTTATAAATTATTGCAATATATTCTGAAGATAGTACACTGTACAAAGTTTACTCCACAAACTTTATATTCCTAAATACTGTTATACTACATATAGTCACTATGTTACACTGTATTGAATGAAAATATCTACATAAAGTATTTATAAGAACAATATGCTTGTTTTGTCTATCCTGTTTCCATATTTTACTGATAGATGTCACTGCCTACAATGTAAGATGTTAGATGTGAAGGATTGAGTGATAGAAAACATGAAAGCATATAGTAACGGAAATATTAGGTCTACAGAAAATGAACTGAATGAGGTAGAAAAGAAATTGAAAAGTGGAAAGGCAAGAGGTTTAGATGGATGGCAGCAGAGATGGTAATGAATTTAGGGCGTAGGGAAAAAGTAAAGTTACTATCATGTTTTAATAAGATGGCACAGAAGAGAGTTTTTCCGGGTAGTTGGAGTAATACGAGAGTAAGATTATTATTTAAAGGGAAAGGTAGGATCATAGAAAGTTAAATAATTATAGACCGATAGTGGTAACATCAGTTTTATATAAAGTTTTTTTTATATATGGTGGCTGGAAGAGTTGCAAAATGGATGGAAGAAAATAATGTAGTGGGGGAAATGCAAGGAGGTTTTAGGTCAGATAGGCATATAGGATATAGTTTATTTGTAGTTACACAACTTATGGATATGAGTAGGAATTCAGGTAGACAGTTATATATGAGTTTTATAGATATAGAGAAGGCATATGATAGAGTAAATAGAAATAGATTATGGATAAGTTTAGAAAATTTGGGAATGGATGAAACTTTAATGGATATTATTAAGAAATTCTATGAAAAAAAATTATTATATATATATCAATTAGAGAATATAGAATCAGTTAAAGTTAAAAATGGGGTGGGGCTAAGGCAAGGATGTTCTATGTCACCTATTTTGTTTGTGTTGTATTTGAGTAAAATGGAAAGAGCAATAGCAAGATTAGGAAGAGAGATAGAGATATCATTAATAGGTAGTAAGGGAGTATATATTTTGTCTTTTTTTGTGGATATATTTTTGTGTGCAGAAAGAAGAGAAGATATGGAAGTTATGCTGAGGGCATGTGCAAGGGTGGGTAAAGAGATGGGGATTAAATTTAGTGAAGAAAAATCAAATATATGGATGGTTAATACTGGGGAAAGAGAAGATGTAGATTTTTTATTGGGAGATATTAAGTTAAGTGTGGTGAATAGATATAGTTATTTGGAAATTATTTTAAGTAATCAGAAAAATTATTTGGATGAATGGGAGAAAAAATTGATAAATGAAGCAAAGAAAAGAAAGGGATTAATAAAAAAAATTAATAGTGTTTTCATATAATAAATATGATGTAGCTAGAATTATATGGTAGTTGCAGTAGCAGGGTTAACATTAAAGGGGTATTAAATTACTTAGAAAAAGTTCAAAGGGAAGTAGGAAGACATGCATTGGATGCAGATGTATGGACAGCAAGGGAGGCAATCCAAGGAGAAATGGGATGGTTATGTTTTCATATGAGATATGCAAAAAGTAAAATGAAAATTTTGGTAGATTGCAGTTTATGGATAATAAAAGAATAGCCAAAATGGTATATAATTGGGTTATGAGTAAAGGGCAGGTAACAAGATAGGTGAGAAAGGTAATGCAGTATGCAAAAGATTTGGATAAAAAATTTATATCAGTATATTTGTATAAAAGATTGGATGATTGTGTTAGGAGGATTGTTGAATGTTATTATGGTAAGGAATGGGATAAAAGAATATATGGAGGACTAGTATGGAGAGTAAAAAGAGTTTAAATATATATAGAAATAAACATAATATTAGGTGCGAGTTAATATATGATAATAGTAAGGAAAGTAGTTTATTGTTTAAGGCTCAAACGGGATCTTTAGTAACGAGAGAATATACATGTAAGTGGAAAAATATGGGTGATTTAGTCTGTAAATTATTCAAGGAAGGAATAGAAAATATTAGGCATCTGTTAATTGAATGTAAATGCTTGAAAACAGAAAAGACACATATAATGAAGTTATGGAAGAATAAATATGAAAAAAGTGATTATACAGAAAGTGGATTATTGGTTTTTATGCTGGATTTGGGAAAAGATAAGGGGGATTTAGATATAAAGGCCATAGAGTTGACAAAGATTATGTTGTGGAAATGGGATGGAGCAGAATATGGGAAACCTTAGACTGGGGAAGGAAAAATAAAGTGGCTAACAGGTTTCTCTGGGCATAATTGTTAAAGAGATTCTTGACTCCATTTAAGGAGAAGCTACAGTACATCACATCACATCAATGTAGAAATCAAAGTTTATGGATAATAAAAGAATAGCTAAAATAGTATTTAATTGCGTTACGAATAAAGGGCAGTCAACAAGATGGATGAGAAAGGTAATGCACTATGCAAAAGATTTCGATAAATAATTTATATCAGTATGCTTGTACAAAAGGTGGTATGATTGTGTTAGGAGGATTGTTGAATGTTATAGTGGTAAGGAATGGAATAAAAGAATAGATGCACTAATAAAGAATAGGAGTTGGAGAAACTAGTATGGAGAGTAAAAAGAGTTTAAATATATATAGAAGTAAACGGAAGTTGAGTGTGAGTTAATTTATGATAATAGCAAGGAAAGTAGTTTATTGTTTAAGGCTTGAATGGGATCTTTAGCAACAAGAGAATATACATGTAAATGGAAAAATATGGGCAATTTAGTCTTCAAATTGTGTAAGAAAGGTATAGAAAATATTAGGCACCTGTTAATTGAATATAAATGCTTGAAAGCAGAAAGGGTACAAATAATGAAGTTATGGAAGAATAAATATGAACAAAGTGATTATATAAAACGTGAGTTATTGGTGTTTATGCTAGATTTGGCAAAAAATAAGGGGAATTTAAATATAAAGGCAATGGAGTTGACAAATATTATGTTGTGGAAATAGGATGGAGCAGGATATGGGAAAACTTAGAGTGGGGAATTGAAAGGGAAGTTAAAGTGGCTAACAGGTTTCTCTAGGCATAGTTGCCAAGAAGTTCCTGACTCCATATAAGGAGAAGTCATAATGCATCACATCACATCATATTACATTCAAGAAAATAAAGCATTTAATATCAATAAAATTAAATATGCTATTTTATTTATATTACATTAGTATATAATTTATTTTTATATTAAATTATAATTTTAAAAATTCTTTTAAATGTGAAAATAGTATAAGAAAATTCTGTTGGAAATCTACTACTTTTTGTGTTGGTTATTTTTGTAACAGTTTTAGTAGAGTCACATTTATCTTTTTTAAAAACTTGTTTTATGACAGAAGCATTTGTGAAAATCAGTCAATATTTTAACATGATTTCCTAAGTTGAAATTTAAATTTATTGGAATATTTCTGAAGGTCGGGGATATTAACTTTTAATACTGTTTTCTTAAAAAAATTGTTTCTCTAACTCTGCATTAATATATACCTTATATTTCATCAATCCATTAGTATTTTCTATAATACATCTATAAAATACATTACAACCTCAAAATATTTTCTGTTAGTCAAAATATGATCCAAATCTGCTCTATCTTAATATGGATGCTTTCCTGCTCATTTTCAGTTAAGAGTTTTCTTCAAATATAGAATTCATAATATATAGATTTTGTTTCATATGCTATAAATTTATGTCCATTCTCATTACATCTCTGTAAACCTATATCCTTACATCACTTCCAACTTTTCATTATTTTTAATTTTAGTATTAAAATATTATGACATTTTAAAAAATGTTGTTTGGTCTGATCAAAAACATTCTCCTCATTATATACAAATCTTTTACTTCTTATTAAGGATGACACCTTAATGGAATATAAATCTGAATTATCTATATTGCCTATCTTTCATTAAATATAATAGATAATCTTGTCATTTTACTTAATATACTGTCACACTCCAGAATGCTATTTTTAAGATTTTATTTATAATGAATATTTGTACTTCTAATACCTTTATAATGCTGAGATATAAACCTACATTATCTGTATAGACTATCTTTCATCCTATCAGATATATCTTTCCCTCTCTATAATACTATTTTTTTGTTTATCTTTTATTTATAATTAACCCACACCATCTATACATCTGGTATCTTAATAATAAAATATATGCTTCAGAAATATTACCAAAGTCACCTTTTTCTTTATTTTGATGTAATATCTTATATAAATACAATTTATCCAAACCACTTCAAACACTTTTTAGCAAAACCCTTTATTTGTACATATATACCTACATTTCGACTGTTCTGCAGTCTTCTTCAGAGCCAGTTCATTTATAGAGATTAAAGTGAACTGGCTCTGAAGAAGACTGCAGAACGGTTGAAATGTAGGTGTATGTTGTTTTGCTAAAAAGCGTTCAAAATGGTTTGGATAAATTGTATTTATATAAAATACATGCTTATTTTTCAAATCATTTTTTTTCTAATTTCACAAACTCTAACAATATTCCATTTAATATTAGGCAGTTCTTTCAATTCATACAATTTTCTTTCACTTGATAGCACTTATACATTTGAGATAGTAAAAATAATAGTCATTATCAAATGATATTCGAAGATCAAATGCAGCAGATTCTCATAACTCATTGGCTTCAATTCAACCACTATTTTGACTGATGACTTTATAGTCTACAGAAAATAAGAGCCATAAGTTATATTTGTCTGTTATTATTGTAAATATAAAAAAGAATAAGAATTTATTTAAATTTTCAATCTGCCTTCAAAAAAATCCAATTAATGTCAGACATCTTAGAATTGAAGGACAAGATTTTTATGTAAAACCAGCTGACTCACAAAGCTCATCTGTCCATTTATCATGTGAATAATCACATGTTAATGTCAGTTTCACCAGCAAGAATTTAATGAGTAAATGTTGGAAATTTGCCCTGCTTGGATCCTTTAAGGGTTTTATATAAGATGATAACAAACACATTTTTTTTGACATATATTGCATATCAAAATTATAAAATTTAAGAAAAATTGAAAACTTTCTAAGTTTCCAATTGCCTTGGAAACCTAATATACCAACAATTGCAACTTAGAAAAATTCATGAAAGCATAGAAAAACTAGCCATGGTTTTCAAGACTACAATGAATCAAAGTACCTATTATCATGTATTTTTGTAGTCAAGGTATTTAATTTCATGTATTTTGTGATTAATCACCTATGTAATTTCTCTGTGAATTAGGTGGGCAGGTAGACCAAATGTGGTCCTTGCCCATTTGGACTGGCTTTTATTAGTATTGTTGTAATGTTTCCTTAATTAACAGTACATTTTTGGGGAGGTAGACCAAGTGTGGTCCCAGCCCATTTGGACTGTTGGATTGGAAGTCACCGGGTTTTGCTTGAAGCTTTGGTCTCAGGTGTGGAGGTGACAGTCCTGAGGGGTTTGTTGATCTGCAGGAGTGAATGGCAATCATTCCACACACAGGGAAGGGATGACCAGGCACTGTTCTCATGGCCTTTTTTGATTGGGTTAGGGTTCTGGATCGGCTGTGGGACATCCAAATGTATCTAACCCACTTGTGATCAGGAACCTGAGGTGGATTAATCTTGTCCAAGGTGTAGGTCTGGGGTCTCACAAAGTGGAGTTCTGGCTGGTCCAATCATGGATGGGATCTGGGGGGAGCCATTTGAGGACCTGCCAGTCGGTTTAAGATGTTATTTTTCCTGCATAGATTATTGTCTCAAATGGTTGTGTCCTCTTGATTGACTGTTTCTTGTTTCTCTTCTTTGTGGTTTCCTTGATGTTTGAACTTGGGATTCATTTGTTTTTTTAGATACTGGTAATACATAATTTATTGTGTAGGGAGGTTGGACTGCTTTGGGCCACCCCCCAGCTGTATTACATCAGTGTAACATTGTAATCTCTTTGGCCCACTGGTACAGGAGACAAGGTGGTCCTTGCCCATTTGGTCCCATAAGATCTATTATAGTAACTTAATAAAGGTTGCTTCGAAACAAAACATGTATTGAGAAATAGCCAAAAGTTTGAGAAAATTAGGAATTCAAAAAATAAAAACTTATAATAACAGATAATAATTGAAAGGTATGTGTGTTTTCATCTCAAAGATAGTAGAATAACCAGACAGCATACTAATATTACCAACCAATAAAATATGATCATCATCAGGCTTAATTTGTTACTGCAAGAGATTTTTACATCAGAGTTATAACACTATGAACTTCTATTATTGCTAAGATGCATAATAGAAAGATACAAAATTGTAGACTATTTAGTTGTGATCATATTAACTAAGTAATTCCTTTTTGCATTTTCTTTAACCCTTTATTGTCAACTGACTAGCAATTTTTTCAATAACTAAAAACAATATATTATTTAAAACCACTTTTTTATATATACAAATAAATAAATTACACCAAATTCAAAATTAAGAAATTACAATTTTTACAACAAAATATTTTCACTGCCGAGACAGATTTCCCAATACAAGAGACATACACAATACAAATATATATTATGTAATTTATTTAATACCTTCTCTCTTTTCTTTGCATTTGTAATTTTTAACATATAAATGTCTGAACATTTATATGTTTACATATATATTTTATATAATGAATGTTAATAGCTTTTAACAAGCTTTTCTGAATATTCCTATCCTCAG
Source organism: Epiperipatus broadwayi (assembly GCA_028023455.1). Taxonomy (NCBI): domain Eukaryota; kingdom Metazoa; phylum Onychophora; class Udeonychophora; order Euonychophora; family Peripatidae; genus Epiperipatus; species Epiperipatus broadwayi. The sequence continues at coordinate 9,992,782 of JAQFVV010000028.1, read as the reverse complement.
ACTGGTTTCTAGCTGTGGCTGTCATTAGTGAGCTACAAACCAGTCTGAGGATAGTTCAGAAAAGCTTGTTAAGAGCTATTAACACTTATTTTATAACATTTGTAGTACAAGCTTATTAAATTAAGTCACATAATGTATGACTTGATTTCCTTGCAATATATATATATATATATATATATATATATATATGGATTCTCCTTTTGGATGCATCAGTCTGACAGTTTACTTTGACTCTTGGCCTGGGCAGTTGTTCTAGATTAAGTGCTCTCTAGTTAAGTTGATTTAAATGCATAACTCCATATATTCAAGGTTTTTATCTAAACATTCATTAATAATATTACATTAATATATATACTACATACATTTCCCATAATTCTCAATTACATTCCAATTACATTTATGATCAAAAGAACTCCTAAATAAGTTAACAGCTTCAGTATAATAAATTTTTAATAATAAAAATTCTTTTATTCTTTTTTTTATTTTATTCTTTTCAATGAAAACAATCTTAGCCTGCTTAAACATAATTTATGGCCTGTATTATTTTCATGGATATATAATCCAGAACTAAAACCTTTATTTTTTATTTTACTTTTATGAACTGAGTTTAAATTCAAAAAGAGTAGAAGGTTATAAAAGAGAGTGAAAAATAAATATTTTAGTTCTGCATTATATATCCATGAAAGAAATACAAACCATAAAATTCTGTTTCAGCAAATTAGGATTATTTTCTTTGAAAATATTGAAATAAATAAAATAATAAAAAAATTTATTATTAAAAATTTATTATGCTGACACTATTAACTTATTTAATCTTTTGATACTAAAGATAATTGAAAATTATAGAAAATTTATAATATATATTTGTGGTATGTTTATAATCTTCTTGAGAAGTCTCTCTTGGCCATGAAACTAGTTAGTTGTGAAAAATTTAGCTTTTAAATTTTAAATTTGGTGTAATTTATTTATTTTTATTGACTACTTTAATATTTAGCATTTGAAATTTCACACAATTATATATATTAAATTAAAGATTTTCACAGGCTACAGATATAAATGAAATATTTATTATCTGGGTACATCCATGTGTAATTTAATGAATATGTATAAAATTCAATGTTATGACCAGATTACACTGGTCATCAACTGGGTAACAAATATTACAAAATAAGTGTGAAGACATTGTAAGTACTGATGTATAACAATAATGAACATTCTAGTAATAGTAAATAGAAATAATAATTATGAGAAATTATTTAGAAAAAATTTCCCAATAGAAGGTAATTTGTATTCTATTACATCTGTTGATGTATTCCAGCCTTTTAAAGATCTTAATGGCTTCTCTGGTCTTACATTGTTGGTGAGCATCACATCTGGATAGTATTCTAATATTAGAAAAATCAATACTATGACTTGTATCTATAGCATGAAGAGATAATGCTGATTGATGAGTGTTTTTAATTGCATTAATATGTTCATCTCTTTTGGCATTGATGTGGTTCTCTTTTGGCATTGATGTGGTTTTCTTTTGGCATTGATGTGGTTCTCTTTTGGCATTGATGTGGTTCTCTTTTGGCATTGATGTGGTGATTCCTCATCCCTACATAGGAATATTTACAAATGTTACATGAAATTTCATAAACTCCATGTACTTCAACAAAGTTCGAGTCCTTAGGCTTGGTTATAATACTATTAATTTTTTGGTAAGTGGTATACATTGTCTTTATATTATAATATCGTAGAATATGTCCAGTATTATCTGTAGTTTCTTATATATAAAAATATAAACTCTAATAATTATTTTTTTTATTGTTTAGGGTTTGAATTAAGACTCAGTATATTATTTTATTATTATAGGCTTAGCTGGTAAAACATTTCTTATATGATTTATTTCATCTTTGAGATTTGATTTATCTGAAAGAGGGTTAATAGCTCTAGTGAAAAGAGTTTTTGTAACAGAGCAGTTGCGCTGGATGATAATATGATGGAAATTTTAAATATCTGTCAGTGTGTATAGATTTTCTGAAAATTGAAAAAGATAAAAGATTATTCATTTTCTTGGTGACAAATACATCAAAAAAGGAAGTTTCCCATCAGTTCCTGTTTCCATTGTAAATTTAATATTAGAATGTATATTGTCTATATGTGTGAAAAAAATATTAAATTGTCTTTACTGTATTGCCAGATGATAAATATATTATCTATATATAATAATCAATAAAGCAAATCATATATAGCGTGATATCTATATTTCCGAACCAATAAGAGGTTTTAAAGGTGCCGACTCTAAAGTTCAAATTTCTATATATTCCACAAATAAATCAGCTATTACTACTGAGATTGATGAGCCCATTGGAATACCAAAAGTCTGTTTATAATTTGTCCATTATACGTAAGTATTTGAACGACAATATCTAATCAATTTAATAATATGGTCTGGTAAATAAAGCTTCGTCAATTGGAATGTCTGTAAATAAAAAAGTACCATCGAAGCGGACTAGAATATCATTTGTATTAATTTTTATATTTTTTATTAAAGAAATAAATATATATATAAGTTGGTTTATATATATATTTTCAATAAATTATAAAAAGATATACTGGATAATATTTCATATATTTATATAAACTGCAAAAATATAACAATCATTAGTCAAGCCTCCATGTTATATTTGTCCTTTATGAATAAACACAAACTACTGTAAAACAAACTAGCGTATTTTTTTCTCTTATAATGAGAAGAACTTTATTCACAAAGCAATATTTATTAACATTTTTTTTTTGTAGTTCGTTCTGGGGATGGCTAACAAATTTGGCTGAAACATTAATTGTTGATTTAAATAGAAATATAGTAGATATACCCCTTTAATTATTGATTTGTAAATGTTGTTCCATTGATAAAACAAAACAGTCATTTGTTTTTATAATAGTATACGATTATTATATACCTATATTCATTTTATATCATATTAAAAGTTAAATATTATACATTTACATAAAAATAATATATTTATGTATAAAGAAATAATTTTAAAATATTATAAAGAAATAGAGGAAACTACTGATATAACATAGTCAATGTAATAATAGCTAGACAAAAGAATAAAAAGTACAAAGAAGTTATAATACTCTAAAAAGATATTAAAGAAGGAGACGATTAAAGAAATTCAGCAGCAACAACAATTCAGAAATGATAATAAATAGAGCATACATACCTGATATATAAAAGGTGGTTAAGCGGAATTTTCATTAAATCAATAGTTTGTTAACTTTTTTGAATACGGTGTAATTACAAAAAAATCATTGTAATTAAATTAAGCAAATTATTTGGCCAAATAAGATATTGATAATTTCTGATTATAAAGAAAAAATTTAGAAAAGCACTTGGAAAAATGTAGAGTAGAATAAGTAATTTTCAGAACAATAATGCAATAAGATATCAAGTTGAACATGCTACTCTAATGAGGGTTTATGCATGTATTTATAAGTGACTGCCATTCAGTTACATTTATTAATAGTTACCACTATTCATCATCATCATTACCATCAACCATTATCAATCCACTGCAGGATGAAGGTTTCTCCAAGTTCAATCCATCTTCTCTGATCTTTAGCTTCTCTTCTCCTCATCATCTCTGCACACTTTCTTATTTCATCCATACATCTCACTTATGATCTCTTTCTGGGTCTTTTACAATCTCTTGGAATCCAGTTTAAGATTTCAATTGTCCATCTATTATCATCTCTTCTAGCAATATGTCCAGCCCTACTCCACTTCAGTCTTTTAATTTTTTCAATGAGGTCAATAACATCTGTTTGTTCTCATATAACGATTACAGGTAGATTATTATCAGTTCAGGCATCAATCTTCGGAAACTTCCATTGCCCAGCCAAAATTACAAAGCACTGTTTTGCTTTATTACTCTAATTACTGCTACATAAAAATTTAATACTGATATTAATGTAAGCATATTTTATATTTCAGTATTATATTTACAATTAATTTGACCCTTTATAAAAAGTATTTCAATATATACAAACTATAGATTTTAAATTAAAGTTTATTTAAATTTTCAATAGAATTGGGGTTATAGATGTACTTAATAATGTTCATTCTATACTAAATTCTTGAAACATATAAATGACCCCCCAAGATACTTCAAGAATATGTAGTGGAATGAAGGCTATTAAGTACGTATATAAAATATATATACATGGAAAAAGAAAAATGAAGTTGAATTACTCTATGTGTGTGTTTAATTAAAAACATATCTATTAATCTTTAATTGAGTTTTAAAGTTTATATCTGGGCTATATAATTTCTAGTTTAATAAATGATTAGTGATAATCATTAATGTATTTGTCTAGAGTGGATTGTGTCAAAGTTATGGGTAGAGTAAGCTTGTCATTTAGTACATTTAAAATTTGAGTTCATAATGAGCAGGAAAAACGTATATTGTCGAAATCTGAAAATTTTATTTAAAAAGGTCCTAAAACCAGGAATTCTGGGTAAATGATGGATGATCTGTATTATACATAGAAAATGGGTAGAACAGTCTCTCTCACACACAAAAAGAAAACAAATACATTATTTATCACATTTGCCAAATTGCAGACAATGAATTAGAACATTAAACATTACATGATCACCATTCTTTATGCTTACATAAGCTGTTTACACAGATACACTACTGTATGAAGAGTTTTGTCTCTGTGTAATTTGATGGTTTTACTCTTTAACTAAGATTAGCTAATTAATTATTTACTGATCAACGATTGAATGGCTGACCGCGAACCAGCTACCTGAAAGAAGAATCCTAAACATACTTATAATTTAGTTTCATCCAATTAACTATTACATACGTGAGGGCTACAAATATATATACACACTAATAAACTGTTATTTAGTCATCGCACGTATATGTAAATTTTATCCTAGGACTTTTATTGACAATTTCATCAGTAATGTTTTATGAAAATCTTTTCCCCCCATTTTTGAGTGACATTAAAGCTAAATTTGACACTTCTATTTTTCTAGTTGCATTTCTTTGAAAAGTTTTGTTTCACTAATACAAAAAATATCTTTCAGAAATTATAGCAGCAGAAAAAAGAAAAGCAACTATTGAAGCGCTCGTATCGATTCACATTACATCAACCGTGATAGATTTTATTAAATTTATATATATATTGTACACATATACAACGACTGTAAATATAAAATTGCTGCAAGGTTCAAAATGGGAGCATAATAAGACATTATTTTTTTGAGTAATAATAATAATAGAATGTTTTATTGCTCGAACTTCAAGAACCGGAAATGGCAAAATTGAGCCTCGATTCAAGGATCTTGATTCTCTAGAGTCTGCCGTTTTACGGCTGCACCGATCCACGTAACATTCTGAATCTGAAGGAGAGAAAGAGCTACTACTGCTGGAAAATCGGAGGCATTTAAAATGAAAAAATGGTTCTTATATTTTATGTTAGTTAATCGTATTTAAATTTTTTGACAATATAAAATCCAAAAAAGGTATTTGTTATTTTTTTTTTTTTCGAAAATTTATAATTGATTTTACATGAAAACGTGTTAGGAATTAAATATTATTATTGATATTAAAACAATAGGCATGATTTGCGTACCCAGAAAACACATAATTAATTTGCAGAAATATATAATAGTCGGATGTTTATTAGTTTGTAGAAGCATCTAAAAAATAAAATAAAAGTATTAAAAACTTGAACAACCAGGTAAAATTAATATCTTTGAAGCTTAAAACAAATCTTTTATGTATATGATCATTTAATAAGAATCAGTAGGGAGAAGTATGGATGTAAAACTCCCATTCAATGTTCACTGACTATTCAAGTTTATAATATATAGCACTGAAAACAAAAGAAAAAAAACCCCTAATGCTTTGAATGAGGAATAAAAAACCGGATGAGAAATTTATAAAAGGATCACTGCGGATGAAGTTAAGTGCACTCTATATACAGCATACTTAAAATGCATTCATTTGTAATAATCTTATGTTATAGCTTTATGACATAATACCATCTAAGCGAAAAAATGCCTGAAATACTATTCATAATAACCTTGGTGTCTATAATGATAATAACAACACCAATAAATTAGTGGTTGGAATCATATGCATTTGAAAATAAAATAACAGCAATAATAATAATAACAAAAACAATAATAATAATACACTTCATTTATTTAAGTGCTAAACAATAGCACATAACCAATTACATATTGCACATTAGTTAGTAAAGAAAATATGCACAATGCATATAACATAATAACAAAAGGAAAAAAATATATAAATAAAAATATCACATGACCATTGCACATAACTGTTATTAAAACAAGCGAAACTCTCCATACAGTAGTGCCATTCAGTGCCAGCCAAAGTAATTAATGGATGCCAGAAGGCTTGTGCATAAAATCCCCATCTAGTGCCTACTCATCGAATATCCCCAGACTAGTTTCTGGCTTGTGGCCTTCATCAGTGAGGAACCTTGGATCTGAGAGCACTGCACCTAGATCTTAGAATCTAATGCAACCCTCCAACAGTCACCTTTTACTTAACTACAAAATTATGAGAATAAAATTGAAAACACAATATTTTCAATCTAAGCTCAATAGCTTATATAGTCATATGGGTCTGAACTCAGTTCAGTACCTATACATTTTGGTGTTGTTGGTTCTTTAATAACCATAGCCACTACTATCCTATTAGGCAGGATTGGTGTTAAACCACTAAACATCACATGATCACCATTTCTTATGCTTGCACATAACTGTTATTAAAACAGGCAAAACTCTCCATATAGTAGTGCCACTCAGTGCCAGCTAGAGTAATCAATGGATGCCAGAAGGCTTGCACATAAAATCCCCATCTAGTGCCTACTCATCCAATATCCCCAGATTAGTTTCTAGATTGTGCTCTCAGATCCAAGACTTCTCACTGACGAAGGCCATAAGCCAGAAACTATTCTGGGGATATTGGATGAGTAGGCACTAGATGGTAATTTTATACACAAGGCTTCTGGAATCCATTGATTACTTTGGCTGGCACTGAGTGACAATACTGTATGGATGGTTTTGCCTGTTTTAATAGTAATAATATCAGTAATTATTTATTTAATTAATTACATAATACATAAAAATATAAAAGATAAATAATTCCAAATAAAAAGAAATTCATGTAAGAAGTGATGTATAACTATTATCAAATTTCAAAATTGATTACAAAAACAAAACAATAGATGCATACTAATCTTGCATAAAACATGCAGTATAACAAATTTACAAATGTTAATTCAAAAACAACAATGAAAGACTAATAATTACATGCAATAAAATAAATAGAATTGCAAACATTTTTAAAAACATGGGAAATGAGATATAGACAATGTCTAATGAGTAAATAGTAACAGAAGAATTAAGCAATCTGACACTATTTCCAAATTAAACTCTGGTAATAACTAACAGGTTTTAGCTAAATGAATATTGACAATGAAAATATTACAGTATAAAAATGATGATATACATATCAATAATTACCATATCTTATAAAAAATAGCAACAGTCAATATGCAAATACTATCATAGATATCATGCACAGAAATCAATTTAAATCTTCTGATTATTATTATTATTTATTTAGATAACAACAAGTAAATAATACAGTATAAATTCACCATTTCCTTTATTTTGTGGTAATATCTTATATAAATGAAATTTATCCACTCTACTTTGAATACTTTTTAGCAATAAATCTTTTATTGTACATATATGTGTACACAATCTCACATTTCAACTGTCTTACAGTCTTCTTCAGAGCCATTGTTACTTTAATATTTTATAAGTAAAAACTTTAAAACATCAAAGTAAAAGTGGCTCTGAAGAAGTCTGCAGGACAGTCAAAACATAAGATTGTGTACATATATATGTACAATTTTGCTAAAAAGTGTTCAAAGTAGAGTGGATAAATTGCATAAATAATACAATCGTATAAATTACATACAAAAAAAAATCTTGCATGCAGAATTAAAAATATAACTGATAAAATATTGTACATAATCTAAAAGAAAGAAAATAAATTGGAAGCATATAAAAATTATTTAGTATGATGCAGTTAATGACATAGGCATCTTCTAAAAGTCAAATAAATAACCGGTGTTAGTTAAAATCAAAGGGCATTCTTATATAAATATATTAAATAAGTTGATATTATTATAACTAAGCTACTTTCAAGATAGAAATCTTGAAAGAAGTTGATATGGTCAGTGGAAATTTGCTAGATAATCAAATATTTGTAAGATGAAATCTAGAATATGAGAAAGATTTCCTATAATAAAGTATTAAGAATGCACTCCACTTATACAAATGAATAACACCTAATAAACTACGATTCCCTAAAATCTACCAAAAATAATACATATTGACATTTTAAAATTAGAACAATTACTCTATTATAACATAATAAATAACCATTGATGATATCAAATATATATAGTAATTAAAGCTAAAGAAATGTTAGAAATTTAAATAAATATAAAAAAAATTTACTTAAAAGAGAATAAAGAAAGTCAATATGATTTGATGAGGATAAAACCTAGAATTAATAAATATACTTATAAAATAATAATTATTAACACATGAAATATTAGCACAATTAGTACTGTATTATAAAAAATTATTATTATAAATCAATAGTGATATCAAGAAAATATGGAACAAATATGTAAGAAAAACATATAGTTATTGCAACAGGCAAAACTCTCCATCCAGTATTGCCAACTCAGTGCAAGCCAGAATAATCAATGGATGCCAAAAGGCTTGTGCATAAAATCCTCATCTAGTGCTTACTCATCCAATATCCACAGACTAGTTTCTGTCTTGTGGCCTTCATCTGTGAGGAGCCGTGGATCTGAGCACACTGCACCTACACCTTAGGATAAGATATGGTGATCATGTGATGTTTATTGGCTTAAAAGCATATAGTGTTTGCTTTATTCAAATTAACTGATAAACAATGAAAAAACTAACTAAAATCAAATCATCCTTGATTATATTTTCAAAATAACTATATTATATATAACATTTGTAAATAGAAGCTTATTAAATTAGGTCATGTGACATCTGACTTGATTTTTTTTTGTAAGATAACTATATATAACTGAAGTGCAGGACAAAGCAATATCATCTTCAAAAACATAAATCCTAATTCTAAATGTAGCAAAAATACATTTTCATAAATTAACCACAAAAAGAAGTTAGGATTGAATCTTGTGGCACATTAGGGTTAATTATTGTTAAATAAATGTAACACCTTAAATCTTCATTGTCTGCTGACGATCCTTAAATAATTTAAAAGCCAAAAAGCTGAAGGACTGCAAAAACCATATGAATATAGGTATTTATTTAAGAATTTTGAGATACACAGTCAAACATTTTAGATGAATCTAAATATATAGCAACTATTTTGATATCATTATCTAGTAATGAAGTCAAATTGTACATATGATTATAACAAGCATCCAATGTACTTTTACCAGAAATAACATACTGATGCTCAAATATTGGTTTTTAATTAAGGATGGCATCATCTTCTCTTGGCCCACTATTTCCAACTGTTTTAAAATCATAGAAATAATAGAAATTGGGCTATAATTATCAAAAAATAAGTGATCACTTTTTAAAAAATAGACATGGGAAATGATCTAGCACATAAGGAACGATTAAAAAAACAAACAAGAACAGATATAAAAACTGGTTTATTTTCTTTAAAATATTTTTATTAAACCATCAAACATCACATTCTTCATGCTTACACAAGCTGTTTTCACAGAAGTAAAACTCTCCATATAGTGTAAGGTAAAAAAGTTTTAAAAAGTTAACTAAAAAGTAAAAGGTCGCTGCTGGAGGTTTGCATTAGATTGTAAGATCTAGGTGCAGTGCTTTCAGATTTAAGGTTCCTCACTGATGAAAGCTCAGGCTAGAAACTAGTCTGGGAATATTGGATGAGTAGGCATTAGATAGGAATTTTATGCACAAACCTTCCTGCACCCATTGATTACTCTGGCTTGCACTGAGTAGTGCTACTGCACGGGGAGTTTTGCCTCTGAAAAATATTTTTAGCATTAAACTATTAAATTGAGATGACTGAACAGTATTTAAGCAATTAATCATATAAGACCAATATAATTAATAATGTTTATACATAAAAAAATTTAAGACAAGAAAAAGCAAATAGTACATTATCCATTAACACACATATGAAAAAACAAACAAACACATTTTTGTTATTTTGGACTTTCAATAAATTACTATTGTGTTTTATAAATATTAAATAATTAATCAATCTTCATTTTAAAAAAAAATTGTGATTAAAACTTTTCTGATAACATTAAAATTTTAATTTTCTATCAGATTTAATATCGGTATTTAATTTTTTAAAATTCACTAAATCTCCATCTAAGAATTTAAAATAATTTTGTTGATTTTTTTCTACTAAATTATCAGTTACCCATGCTGAACATCTTCTATTATTGCATTTCAATTTAAAATAAATTACCGCACAAATTACCGCTAAACTTCGCTTAAAATAGGGTATGAATATGGAGACTTAAGTTCTCTGAAAGTGCTCAGCCGTATAATTCTTTGTTAATAATAAGCTTCACTTTTTTTGCGTAAAGCACAATTTAAAACTTACCACTCAAAGGTAAAGTATAAAACAAGTATTTTATTTAAAATAAATAATGAATTTTGTAATTAAAGATTTACAAAATCCAGACATTTTAAGAATGTGGAATCCACAACACTTAAGCAAAAATTCTATGTCAGTTGTGATTAGATCCTAATTCTTTTTAGTTTATTAACCTACAAATGAGTATTTATTTCTTGCCTACAGCTAAAATAATTTTAACGCAGTCCCAGAATGATTCAAAATACAAAACATAATTAAAAATGATTTATAATATAAATGTTGGCCTAATATGATAAGGTTGACAAGAATGAGTTATATGTCTAACCAAAAAGATAATTTGATTAAAGATATAACTATGAAATAAATTCAAACAATGAGTAATAAAACAGGCCCAAGTAGATTATTATCTAAATCTATATTCATATTAACTCAGTAGAACTATGGGAAAAAAATGTAAATCAGATGATAATGCAGTGATATCAGCAATAAAATGCTTTTCTTTCATGGAAATCCAAGATTCATTTAAAATTCTCACATCATAAAAGCCCACAGAAAAATTATTTAAATAAAGTCATCAAAATTAGATCTAATATTTTGTATATTCAAATGAACAATATTAATGGTAAATTTCATTTTGAGAAAATACTGTATCAGACCTCATTTTAGGAAATAAATTGCAGAAAGTCATTAACTCCTCATATCATCGGACCATTACATATCCATATATATTAATAGGAGAGGGATGGGTTGAACTTATACTAAGATATAATCTATTTCCTAAACAATATGTAATTCTAAGGCAGTATGTAAATTATTTACATTGAATGTTTCTTATATATGTAATTATATGGATTTGAACTCAGGATTTTTAATTCTATTCATCCTCTATTCAATCTCAAGCAACCAATACACATGAATACACACGTGCAAAAAAGTTACATGGTCTCCAATATACATTCAAGTATTTTTTATTTAACCAGCCATAAAGGATTTATGGCTGAAATAATAAATTAATTTATATAAATATGGCGATTATTTTCCATTAATAAAATATCAGTTACTGATAGAAGAGATTTTATCAAAAACGAACTGCAGGAATTGAAATAACACCTGACTTACCTTTAAAACATTTTTCATTACTATTAATAATAAAATTTTCACTATCAAGTTTTCCTTCTATTTTTATAATAACTGATAAATAAAACTTTATTTCTATAATAGGGAAGTAATTGTGTTTCAATTTCATAATCTAATTGAAGACATTAGATTCTATTTTGTCTTTCAATAAAAAGTCTTTATTTTCATACTGACTCATGATAACAAATTCTTGATCATTTTTGTCATTGGTATTATTATTATTATTATTATAATAATAATAATAATAATAATAATAATAATAATAATAATAATAATAATAATAATAATAATAATAATAATAATAATTATTATTATTATTATTATAATAATAATAATAATAATAATAATAATAATAATAATAATAATAATAATAATAATAATAATAATAATAATAATTATTATTATTATTATTATAATTATAATAATAATAATAATAATAATTATAATAATAATAATAATTATAATAATAATAATAATAATAATAATAATAATAATAATAATAATAATAATAATAATAATAATAATAATAATAATAATAATAATAATAATAATAATAATAGTAGTAGTAGTAGTAATAGTAGTAGTAGTAATAATAATAATAATAATAATAATAATAATAATAATAATAATAATAATAATAATAATAATAATAATAATAATAATAATAATAATAATAATAATAATAATAATAATAATAAAAAAAAAAATAGTCATCTGAACTCAAAACTATAATTAAAAATCCTGACATAGCAATAAGTATAATAATAACAGTAATAATAATCCAACTTCAAACTATATCAAGTCCAGATTTTAATCTGGTATAGAACTTTTTTTAAAAGAAGTTAACTAGCCAATCCAATGCTAGTTGATGTCATATAGAGGGCAAAGGTCATAGATCAATCTAGATCGACCAAATGAATGACAATATACAGACTGTATTAAAGTAACAATACTATTATAATATGAGACAATCTTCACCACTGGGTATAATAGATATCCTGGAGTAGAATAAATAGAACACATTAATGCTACTACTAATCTAGATAAAAGCAGCTTGTAAAAAAAATTACAAAAAAATTATATAAATAAAATCAATCAATAGAAATGAGTCTATCTCCCACACATTTCTCAGATCATGCAGTGCAAATAATAAAAATAAATTTAGATACAAACTATAACCAAAAATACTACCTACAGAACACCATAAGAATTCTACTGCCAATCAATACACCAGAAGTTTTTTTCTCAGAAATATATATAGCAATAAACAAACTAAATCAAATGGACCTTGACCCAATAACAAAATATATAGCTTTCACAGAAACCATATCTTATAATATCAATCAAATGACACAAAAAACAACCCCACCAACAAAACTCATAACATTGGCAGAAGAAATACATAAAAAGATCATAACAGCAAAAACAATCAAAAATAACCAAGAAATCATTGTTAAACTTACACAGCTATACAATCAAACATGTAATCAATTAAAACAATATATTGCCATCAAAAAGAAAAAAAATATGTTTAACAGAACAACACCCTTGGACCCGTGGTTACATTAGGTGGGTATTAGATATCCATCAACTAACAAAGTACCTATGGCAATTAAAACAGGAAAAAAGTGATAACAGGCTATAACATGATAGAACCTATCTTTCAATACTTCAGAAGTAAACACACAACAAACAACCAATGGAAGATCCCAGAAAATTACTTTGGAAAACCTGAAAATGAAACCCCCTATAAAATAGAAGATTTTGCAAGAATACTCACAACATTACAAAGCACTTATCACCCAGGACCACCCAGGATCCCAAAATTTGTACTAACTCATCTAAGTCAATTTACAGATAAATTACTATGTCAACTAGAAAATCAACTTTCACAAAAATTATATAACATACAAGGTCTAATCCTGATATAAATGGTCCCTTTCATGAAAAAAATAGTCCCTTTCATGAAAAAAATAGAATCCATCTCAGAAATTACAAATTTAAGACCCATTTCAATGGAGCCATTGGGAATCAAAATTCTAAAAAAGTACTAAAAGAAAAGATAGAACCCTACATCTTGCCAATAATATCGGAACATCAATATGCTAAAAAGGGTCTTCAACAGGCTAAGCAGCTCTAATATTTAAAACAATAATAAATTCAACAATAAAAAGAAAAAAAACATGGGCCCATGGTAGTACAATTGGATTTTAAGAGTGCCTTTGACTCTGTCCCCATCAACAAACTAATAAATCAATTTAAAAAAACAAAAATACCAAGAACAATCTTATACACAATAGCCAACCTACTCCTAAATAGGGAGATACACAATACGTTAAATGGAAGAACATCACCCACTTTCTACCCTAACCAATCCATCCCCAGGGATCTCCACTAAGTACATACTCTTCACACTATACATAAACTCTCTACTTGAAAAAATCAAGGAAAAATTACAAGGAATACAAATACCAAACACCAATATTTACATACCTTGTATAGTCTACATGGATGATGTTACGGTTTTTCTAACTTCAAAGAAACAACTACATACACTCCAAAAAATAATAGAAGACTATACAACAAAATTTCAACTGAAAATAAATACTAATAAATCAGCTGTGTGGTCAATTTTTACTGGGAAAACCAACACGTAAATATACCAAGGAAAACCGAATAAGTTTCTGGGTTTCCCATTTCATTTGGGAATGGGGCAGATGAGAGAAACAATACAAGACAAAATCTTAACACAAACAGAAAGAATCACAGACTCACTTGCTAAACCATACCTTTCTCTATACTCAAAGGTTGCTCTCTTCAACCAACTGATAATGACAAAAATCACATATTACCTACCAGTGATAAAGTTTACCAAAAAATTTATATCAACAGTAAACTCCATGTGCAATAAACTACTTTGGAATAAAAAGGTGGTAGCCATTTCAATGAGGCAATTAAGCCAACCCACAAAACTAAGTGGGCTTGAACTACATACAATTTCAACTTTTTATACACAAAAAATAATAAACCTGCTGATTACAACATTTACAAAGTTTCCAAATATTCAAAAAATAATAGATATAATATCCACTGATTGACCACCTTCCAAAGACAACTATATTGCCACACTTTTAGACAGCATAAGAAATCAAAGGGACAAAATAACCCTGTTTAACCCAATTAAATACACATACTGGCACACACATAGCCTAATAGAGCAGACACAACAAGATATCAACAACAAAATGGTCCTTGAAATAAACAATCACAGCTCCTAAAAAAATATAAAAATTGGTACCTGGAGCCTAAATTCTTTGACTTCATAGTCAAAGTAAATCTGAATGTCTTGCCTACATCACCCTTCATCCATTTTAAAAGGTTCTTTATGAAAATAGACTCACTGTGCAGGTTGTGCCAAAGAGAAGAAGAAACACATCATTTTCTAAACGATTGTCTGGGATTGGAAAAGGTAAGACAAATAATGATAAATAACTACCATCAGAAAGACACAACAATGGCAAAAATTCTCCAGGTATACAAAAAAAATGCAATCCCAACAATAAGAGCAGCGACATTTAGCTTGTATGCATATTGGTACACCAGATGTAAATTCAATTTCGACTACAATGCAAAACAAAACCTCAACACATTCCACCACAAGCTAGAAAAAATAAAAGAAAGGGATAACATGCTAGCACCACCAGATATTTTTGCTGCAACTTAGTCACTGTTTAAACTGAAATCAGCACTATAGTTGAAAAACAGTAAAAGAGATACAGAATAACATAGCAAAAAAAAAAAAGAACACAATACACCAAAACCAGCAGGACACATGTGACGGGCTCCATCAACATAATGTATATATAAAAAAAATTAGACAAGCTGAATTTAGGCAACTTTTGATGCCTTAAGAGTAGCAAAAACACAACATAAAGAATGCAAGAGAAAGATTTTTTTCTCCTATATATCTACGAACAATCTTATGCCCAACAGAACTGTTTAGACACAGGAACGTACTTATGCTTACTGTGTAAGACCAATCTTACCTATGTAATCATTGTTTTTTAATCAATAAAGTATGCTTTGAAACAATAAAAGAGATATAAAAAATGTCAGAAATAATATCTGTAATAAAAATAAGTTGAGGAAAAATACTAAGACAGAATATAGTACTACCAAAATAAAGCTATAAATATCGGTATTATTCGCTAAAAACATTACTGTGTCAATAATGGGAATTACATTGAATGTGAGTAGAAAGGGTTAGTAGTGAGTATATTATGGAGTCAAAAACAAAATAATAATAATTATTATTCTAAGGCAGTATGTAAATTTTTTATAGTGAATGTTCCGTGTATATGTAATTAGATGGATTTGAACTCAGTGTTGTTCATTCTATTCATCCTTTATTCCATCTCAAGCAACTGATACACATGATCACACACATGTGAAAAAGATATATGGTCCCCAATATATGTATTTCAAGCAGAAACAGCACTCATAAGATGGACTAGATAATAATCTCTCATATATATATAATCAGTGCTTGGTTTATATTAAGATAGCAATTTTTTAAACTTTAAAGAACTGGCTTCAATTTTCTCATATTTCCAACTATTCAACTATCCATTTCATTGAAAAACCAATGATGGAATGCTCAAAGCTCTTATGGGTTTGATATTGTAGTTATATCTATATATACGTTATGTCAGTCTAATCCCTCACATCATTGAACCATTACATATCTATATATATTAATCTAAAAGGGATGGGCTGAGCTTACGTTAAGATGTAATCTATTTCACAAACAATATGTAATTCTAAAGCAGCATATAAAATGCTTATACTGAATGTTTTTTATATAGGTAATTAGATGGACTGACCTCAGGATTTTTCAGTTTAATCATCCTTAGTTCAAATGTATCTATCTAATTATTTATTATTATTATTTATGTAAATGCTTATAGATCATTTCAGATTCCATATAACAATAAAAAATACAATTTAGATGCACATTGCATATAATTATAAAAAAAAAAAACAATATATTTAATCACATATAAAATAAACCAAAAGTAGTAAAAAATGATATTTAAATCTTAGATTATTAAAAGATTGTTCAGGATCTAAGTTAAAATGATTACTATTAATAAAAAAACTTGATTAAACAAATATTACTACATTGTACAGGTTTAAACATGTATTTATATATGTAATATATGCAGGATTCGAACTCAGATTTTCACACTCACAGTGCCATCTCATATTGCTGACCCACTTGATCACACACATGTTGAAAAGATAAATAATCACCAATATATGTATTTCATGCTAAACCATCAATCATCAGTTGGTCTAGATTACTATCTCCACACATATATATAATCAGTGCTCAGCTTAACAAAGGAGACACCTTAAGCACATTAAAACAATTAGGTTGGATATATATATATTAGTTGAATATCATTCTCATGAGATTGAATAAATAATAACTGAGAATCTACCAGTTAATATCGTGGAAAGAAGCTTAAGATCTCTAAAACTTTAAATTGGTGTCTAGAACTTAGATAAAAAAGAACTATTTGAGAAGCCATATTTAGAAAATTTGTTGAAAACTGATTGAATTAAACTGTGATCTTTTATTCGAATTAGGCTTCCAGATAATTAAACCATATAACCAAAATGAAGAAAAACAATGAGATAAATAATTTGTAGTTTGTATCATCTGTAGTGGTTGCAAAAACTACATAAAATAGGATTTCTCAGGTCTCAAATCAAGTTTAAATGTTTTCTTTCACAAAACTGGCGTATAGGTTAAGCTAGGATGGCATTTGATAGTGATTGGTAATAATAGAGTCACAAATAAATAGAGATTCGTCAGCATGTGTCAATACTTTGAGTATAAAAATAAATATAAGATTTTTCTACTGACAAGACAAATGTCATACTTCTTTAGTTATTGGATTCTTGGGGTAAATCTTATTTAGAAAAACCAATGAAAAGTAACAGTCTAACAATCACATGCACACGTACACATATACAGCCAATTAAATCTGAGAAATAGTAATGGATTAAACAAAAATATCTTTTGTCTATTGCTCTTCTTTGATAGCATTCCCTGGATTCAAAGGCAGAGGTACCGTGTTATAATATGTTGGATTGTTTTCATCATCTATCAATAAATGTTAAATGTATAGAAAATTTTACATTCAGCATTTACCAATAGATGATGGTAATAATCCAACATATTATCACATCCAATTTACAGTTATCACAAGCCTTCATACTAAGATCTACCATGTTGCTTCATGTGAACAAGGGGACTGTATAGTCAATAATTTTTTTTAACACATCAGTGACTTTTTGGCGATATATTTTCAAACTTTTCATTTCAATAAAAATTTTATTAACAATAAATAGTGATTACATACTAATAAAGGATAAATAAATGAATAAATTGTACAATAATATGATTATATAATGTTCTATATGTCATCTGGCTAGATTATGTTATGAGAGCACAATGTTATACTCATGTGGTTAGGTATAGTGAAGAGATTCAAAGAACTTGTTTAATGGTATTAGCATTTTTAATATAAACATGAATATTTTCTTTTATAAATGATTATTCTATAATGCTGGGTAGGTGGGAATTGATAATCAGGAAAAGGAAAGAGCAATTAAAGACCAGGTGTCAGCAAAGACTTTACTGGAGGCGAGGAGCTGGTCACGTTTCTTGATTTTTTTGAGCGTTTGATAGAACAATGGTATGATTTGTGGCGGGGGTAATTCCATGAGACTTTTGCATCTCACTATCCATATGGAATAAAGGACAAAGGTAGAAAGCCTTATTATTGAAAAAAACCAATATATTTTCAAACTTTTAACGTGATAAAATAATAATTGCGTTAGAATCTTTTCCCCAAATAATTTGATACACAATTAATTCAAATGATTCTACTATTGAAAGATTTCACCCAAAAAATTAATAATTGTTAAGTACGATTGTTTGAAAAGTAAATTTAATAAAATATATATCACTTTCACGCTATTTATACATTTTCCAGTTATCATTGAAGATCTTTTAGTAAATTAAAAATTTAAACCAGGCTTAAAGACCTTACAGTGATAGCTTTTGAGCATAAGGAGTTACTCAAATGGGCTTTTAAGAAATAGTGAACGATGATGCAAATACAAGGAGATAAGATTTTTAAAGCAGGCGATAAACATTTTAAGATAAATGAATAATAAAAATTTAGCATTTTGAAATTGGAGAGAGATGGTGCTCTTGAGCCCAATTTTTGTAGCCTACTGCACAGAATACCTCTGAGAGCATCAAAGTAAAAAATAATTACTTATTAAATAAAATAGTAATAAATAAGTCGGGAAAGGTAATAAAATGAAACCTCTCAATCTATGCCATTATATAACTAATTCAAAAATTTTTATACCAGTAGTTTAAGGAATGCTAAATTATTATTTTCTTAATTGACTTCATATGTTAACACTAAACAATTTAACGCAGTATCAAAATCTTGATTATAGAGGAAATTATTTTTTTATTGACACTCATTGCAATGTCCAGTAAGATAAACTTTATATGTCCAAAATTCTTAACAATAATCCTGAATCAAAATTTTAGAATACAGACAGTTTGCTCACAATTCCAATGATGTCTAACTTTAGAGGCTTTTATATAAGTGAACTTTACGTAACATAGTTTGGATTACAGAATGACCCAAGTAAGAAAAACCCACCTTGAGACATCACGTCCTTTTTTTAAAACTACAAGACTACTCTAAATATCCATTCTTGCCATGATAACACTAGAATTTCATCTGTAATACATCAAAGGTCATTTAATCAACTAAGAAATATTTTTAATAATTTAAATTTAAAATAAACTCACCTTGCATGTGCTAAATAAAAACTAAAACAAACAGGTGTTACTGACCTCATTGAAAAAATTAAAAGACTGAAGTGGAGTTGGGCTGGACATATTGTTAGAAGAGTTGATAATAGATGGACAATTGAAATTTTAAACTGGATTCCAAGAGATTGTAAAAGACCCAGAAAGAGACCACATATGAGACGGATGGATGAAATAAGAAAAAGATAGGAAAAGATGGATTGAACTTGGAGAGACCTTCATCCTGCAGTGGATTGATAATGGTTGATGATGATGATGATGATTCTTATTCAAAAAGTGTGTAGATTTTACCTGACTTTTTTAAGTTTGTAAATGTTATAACAATTTTTAATATACTTCTACTGAATGGATTTCCTTCAAATTTTGTAGGTTCTGTTTCAGTGATGATATAATATAACAATACAATAATTTAGGATTGTCCTCCCTAGCAATATTGGGAAGCTGCATTTCAAATCACATTGAACATGGTTTGATAAGTCAAGCACAATAGATAGCGCAAGATGTTTTTAAACAAACACTTTCATTTAATTTGAGAAATAAATTTCAGGAGGATTTACAATTAATTGAAAAAAAAAAGTAAAAAGAAAGGATAATATCTTAATTTCCTTTTGGATAAAAATTGCCTCTTTAACCACTGCCTTCATAATAACAAAATTTTTGTGCATAAGTTTAAATGAGTTTATTATATATATTCAAACCCTCATAAAAATATATAAATAGAATATTAAAAAATGCTTTTATTTGATTTGAGGACTTATATAATAAAACACAAACTAAATTTTTTTTTTTTGGACTACAATTTTATTGTAAAAACTAAATTTGGTGAAAATGGTGCAAAAAATAAGTGAAATACAAACTAAAAATAATATTAGTAATATTCATGTGTAAATGATATTCAGATATTAAAATATAAACATACTCATATGCCCATTTCTGTAATCCTATATATATTTGAAAATTTTTAGATGTATGAACACTTTACAAACATACCCTACTAGATTATCGTTTTCATTTTGTGGTTTATTTTTGAATTACAATTTTTCCCTTTCATCATTTATATATATATCATTTTTGAATATACTTAAGTCAAAATTTTAGTTTTAAATATACATCTATGGGTATATTCTTTTCTTATTGCAATAAACCCTACATTTTTGAAGTATAATTGATTTATTTATAAATAAACTTTTTTTTAATGTGTTTAAAAAAGTCATTTTCATTAAACAATATTTACAATCATAATTAGCAATAACTTGTATAAAAATTTCATGATAGGTAAAACAAAAATGAGTAAAGTTATCAAGCATTGGTGGTCGAGAGGTCAGTGACAGCTGTTTTACAAGCAGTTGTCCTGGGTTAGTGGGTGCGCTTCCCAGCTGATGCTATGACACATGAGAAAAAAAAGTTCCAGAAACCCAAATAACCAAAAGTTACTGTCATAAATACTAAGATGAACAAAGGTTTTTTTAAATCTAATTATATATATAAAGAAATTAGTTAATTTAATTTGAGATATTATTTTACATACATTTCCCTCCATAGATGGAACTTATTATATAGTAGTTGAGTAAATTATGATGTTTGTATATATATGTATACCATTCGATAAAATTTTGTTATATAAGTGATTAATAGAATTTAAATTACAGTTCCTAAGTTAACTTATGGTATTACATACACCTTGGTTAAATCCATGCTTTCTACACAAAAACTATGAAAACTTTTGCTGAAAATGTTGAAGGATTTTGACTTCTCTAATCTTTATGATGATGATGTTTAATTTATCTATATTTATTAGTTCAAAATCACAGTCATCCGAAAAAATCCAAATTTCATGTCATTCATCAATCATTTTTTCATGTCTCCATCTTTTAATCATCTCACTACATAATCGTAATTGTCAATCTTGCTATCTCTTATAATCCATTTACAACATATCTCTTTTATCATTTGTCCACATCCAAGAATATGTCCAACATAGCTAGGCAACACATGACTTTTAAACATAATTAGCAAATAATATAAAACAGGCAAAACTCTCCATACAGTTGTGCCACCCTGTGCCAACCAGAGTAATCAATGAATACCAGAAGGCTTGTGCATAAAATACCCATCTAGTGCCTGCTCATCCAATATTCCCAGACTAGTTTCTGGCTTGTGGCCTTTGTCAGTGAGGAGCCTTGGATCTGAGAGCACTGCACCTAGATCTTAGGATCTTATGCTAGCATAAGAGATGGTGATCATATGATGTTTAGTGGTTTAACAAGTCTAATATAGATAGATATAAGATTAAAAGTCCTATGACACTAACTTTTATTATATACACTTCTTTGGCAAATGATCAATAAGTATAAAAGTTAGCTAAAATATGTAGTCATTGAACTATTTTTAGATATATTTAGACAAATAAAAAAGTTGGGATTCAAAGCCTCAGAATGTTCCTGGAATAGCGCAATATGAATGTAGATAAGTGCCGAATAAATTATATTAATTAGCACTTCCTGCCATGAAAAAGATCACTTAACTAGAAATTGCAATGGCATAACTGACTAGAACAGAGATCACATATTTGCTATTGTTTAAAAGAATAATGCGTATAAACAAATCTGATAAGAATCAGCTATAATTACAGTTCATGAAATATTTTTTATTTGGTCAACCATATCATGTAAAAAAATAATATTGATCTGCAGTATATATATCTATTTCAAAAACCCTCTTAGAAAAGCCAATCGCCCACATATATAAAATAAATGCACAGCTTATATAAATAATGGTACATTGATTGATTGCTGTTAAAGTGAAAATACTAAGTGCCAAAAAGTCACTCTACTGAATATTCCTATTTTAACATCATATTGGTCAATTAATCATTTACACCAATTATTGTTGACAGTGCAAGCAACTGAGATTTTTTTGAAATGTCAACATACTACAAAATAATCAAGTTTATGTTATGTTAATATATTTACTATACAAAGTTTATAAATGGAGTGATATTAATATATATTTTTATCAATAATTTATTCAATAGATTTCATTTCTTTTATATTAGCTGCAAAAGAGGGCAGCACTCTACAAAAAATAAAAAATACATTTTAGTATAATTTAAATAGTTGACAGTTAGTATGATAGTTGTTGTTATCTTTGTATTGCTTATTTGTAATATATAAGAAATATAAATACATATAGTGATATTTATGAGTGATAATATACAAAAATTAACAAAGCGTATGACACACTTGAATGAGAATAAATTTTAATTGTAATATTTCATCATTTTTTTTCATTTGCTTATTTTATAGGTGTTACTGACTTCATTGAAAAAATTAAAAGACTAAAGTGGAGTTGGGTTGGACATATTGCTAAAAGAAATGATAATAGATGGACAATTGAAATCTTAAACTGAATTCCAAGAGATTGTAAAAGACTCAGAAAGAGCCACATGTGAGATGGATGGATGAAATAAGAAAGTGTGCAAGGGTGATGTGGAGAAGAGAAGCTAAACATCGGAGAAAATGGATTGAATTTGGAGAGACCTTCATCCTACAGTAGATTGATAATGGTTGATGATGTTATATATTGAATATAATTCTCAAGGGTTTATTATTTTTCTTGTACTATTTTTAATGTATAAATGAATGTATTGAATGCTTGCTTAGACTGGGAAAATGAAATTTCTATCCAATACTAGATGAGCATACTTTTGACCACCTGGATCAGATTCATAGTATCCATAATTTGTGGGAGAGGTAGTGTTTAAATGAGGGAAATGTTAAATAAACCCTGCCCCTCATAATTTACAATAATAGAAATGAAAGACTGTTAGGTATAGATGTGTTGCTATATTCAAAAATGTTGGACTACATTTTCAAGATACTTAATACTAGTTTTTATGGCTAATTGTAAAAACAGACAATGCTTCAACAAATTTTTTGTAAAATTTTATGTGCCCAATATTTTGTTTTATGTAACTAAATGCTTTTTTTATGTATATGAATCAACAATAATGCATATCTTTGCTATGACTTAAACCTGAATTTGAATTCAGGCTGAGTAAATTAAAAAAAAAAATCAATAAGCTTAGGATTTGTTTTTAGACTGTTGATCTCTAGCCAGTCCAGACAACCATCCAATAATAGTCAGTAAATGGTTATTTATAGCTGGAGACAAAAAGAAGATTGGAAAACTATCCAAATTCTAACCGACCTGACAGTTGGAAAGTTTTGAGAATAATGCTTTTTCTTTTATTATTTCTCTATGGGGGATTGTTGGAGAGAGCTTTTGCACTGATAAGATGCCTTTGCTTTATAGTAGGATATGTAAAGGCTGTTTTATTACCTATTTTAATTAAATATAATTGTATAAAAACTGTCAGGAGGAGAGATCTGATAAAAATTTTCAATGGCTGGATTTGCCCATGCACTTAAATTGGGGTGTTTTGAAGTAAATTATCACTTATTAACACATTAAAATAAATAAATCTCTTATCATTTTTACAATGCTATATTTAATTTTTTACTTGACCAATCTTACATTTTCGACTTACAAACAGTCTTCTTCAGAGAACACACTATTGTTATCATTTTAATCAAAGAGTAATAGATTAATAGATCAAAGAGTAATAGATTCTGTTCAATTTTAGTTTTATAATAATTTTATATTTTTCCATAAGTTGTATGCCATTAAAAGTGTTACTTGACATTAGAGATCATTGAAATGCATTAATGTGTTAATTATGGTGCAGTGGTAAAATGGTGGATTCTGCAACTCAAGATTCATAGGTCTCGACCAAGTTCGGAGACTTCTTATGAACTCCCAAGTAATAAACTAGCTATTCAATTGTTTATTTATTTTATTATTAAGATATAAAAAATCACTCTAGTAATAACCAAAAATATTTTTTTTTTTTTGTTATAAAAAGGTTAAACCCTATTGAGGGAATTCACATTAGTTAAAATACAGGTATGACTTAATTAAAATTTTTAGTTATTATTGAATTTATATTTTTACTACTTTAAAAATATTATTACTATAATAGTTTTAAGATGTCGTAAGAGGTCATAGTAAACGGATGACAAGCAATAGTAAACTGCCATTAATAATGATCTAGTATTATTGCTTGGCGTTATTTTTCTACTTCCTTATTACTCAACCTGCCGTCAGACTGAAATGTTAACGCATATAATAAATACGCGAATATATTTAATCAGTAATGCTTAATATTTGTGTCTCCAAAAATAATTTGAAACAGGAAGTAGAAGAGGTCATTCCATATGTGTATTGTATGTGTGTTTCCAAGTGATTGTGCGTGCTTGCTTAAACATATAATAATTCTCAAAAAAATTATAGTTCTTTAAAAAACTATATACTAATTGTTACTTCAAATATTGTATATAAATTTAGCTTAGGGAAGGGTAATTTTTTTTAACCTATTTTTTTTTTAAAGATCAGTATTTATTTCTGATATGTAGAATTATATACGTTCAATTTTTGTTGCTGTTGCATTTTGATCGCTAAAGATTTGTTTTTATTATTATGTTTCTATGGCTGCAGTATTTTTCTAAACTTCTCTTGTGCGAGGCATGATAAAAGTATTATTTAATTTTTTGTTACAAGAAGACAGGTTTTGATGTCTAGAAAAATACACGTCTTTCAAACTGTATAATGCCTTATATATATATGTTTGTTTCTCTGCATAGGGAAGGGGAAATAATTTTGCTCCTACAGTATATGACTTTACTTTGAACAAAGCCATTAAACTTGTTCATTAAAAATAGAAATAATTATACAATCACAGCCTAAGAGAATGGCACCATCCTCTCCCCCAGTAGTGACGACACATCTTATTGCAAGCATATTTCTATTTTTACGGTCAGTGAAAGAACCCCCATCTATCCATACTAGATCTACTTGACATTTTTATACCCTAGCTAAAAGAAACGAAAGCACCCATTTGCCAACAGTTCAAAAAAAAAAAATCATTTTTTAAAGTTCACTCAGATTAGATTTGAATCTGAGATTGTGGGTTTATAAATTTACTCAGTTTAGATTTAAATTTCATATTGGGGATGTAGCAGGTGGATACGCTAAACATTATCCAGTGGGACTTATTAATTGTTTATGACTATTTGTAATTTTTGACAATTCTTCAATTTATTCTAAAGTTAGATATGAAAATTATGCCTTTTTAGTTTCCATCTAGAAGGGATTGTGCAAATGAAGTAAAACTCATTAAAGAGCTCAAGAATGTTCATTAATTTCCAAAGCAATGCATTTGGCTAAACATATGACAGATAGGTATCGCAATCACCATGCAGTTAAACACACAATGTGGCTGAACAAACACTTCTAATAATACCACAGAATATATTAAAGTAAAAATAGATTTAATTAAATTGCAATAATTAGTAATTAAAAATATAAATATAAAATTAATCATTAAATATGTCATATATAAAAGTTGTATATAAAGATTATAATAAAAAATAATATTGATATTAAGTAAAACAATAAAATATAAATTTAATATAATTTATAAAGGTTATAGATAATATTTTGTACAATTGTAATTAAAGTGTAAATTATATATGTATTAGTAATAAAATATAGTTGCTATATGATCATATCTTTTTAAATATTTTGTAGTTCTGATGAAGGCTGCTGGATAGTCGAAACTATAAGAAAAAGGAAAATAAAATTATTTGTAGAAACAGGAAATTGCATTGAATAAAGTGTAAATAAAGGGACTATTAATTATATAACCTGGACTATGTGCATCCATCTAATTTCACAACTCCATATGTATGCCAGATGTTTGTATCCATCTTCCAACAGTCTCGGTATGTGAAAGAAATCTAAAATTGAAATATTCAACAAACATTTACATCTTCATAAACTTATTAGAAGGTATTGACATTATATAGGTATGTCTGCTCTGAGGAAACAGGCACAAACTAGCTGTTCAGAAAAGAAACATAGTCAGTAAATTTTAATGATGTATTATCAGCGTGTGAGTAGGTGGATACCAAGATTGTGACGGTTCAAAAACATCAAATAGAAGAAATGTGTGAAGGCAAAGGGAAACAATGGGATTAATACTTTTAAATTGAGACAAATCCCGCTCCTGACTGAAGGTTGCATCATATTATGACCATTTCATTGTTTTATCATTAGGGTACCTATGTCAATCTGACCATTTTATATTATGTGGTAAGATGTACTTTTCCAACTAAGAATAAAAATATACTTGTCTCACAGCAGCTTGAAAATTTTTCAAATATCTAAAGAAAATGTCACATGATCCCCATTTCTTATGCTAGCACATAACTGTTATTAAAACAGGCAAAACTCTCCATACAGTAGTGCCACCCAGTGCCAAACAGAGTAATCAATGGGTGCCAGAAGATGGGGATTTTATGCACAAGCCTTCTGGAATCCATTGATTACTCTGTTTGGCACTGAGGGTCACTACTGTATGGAGAGTTTTGCTTGTTTTAAAGAAAATGTGTGATCTACCTAGATTTAAACTATATATATATATGTAAATTAAGCATTACATCATGTGACATTACAGTGTACACTCTATTAGCTATTAGTTATCAATGTGACAATGATTATCAGCAATTATACTGAATCCGTACCTGCACCATTCAGTTATCTCACCTTCTACTATTTTAAATTCGTGGTTGAATCATGGCACCCAAATCATTGGCACAATGTATTGCATACATTTGTAGAAGTTTGCATTATTTTTTCCTGATAATATATACAACAATGTCTGATGATACCTTCTGGAGCCAAATTATTCTTACTTAGGTCACATGAGCAGTGATTCATAATGCGAACAAATAGATAAATATATACCCATGATAATACACAGTCTTAAAATTTTTCAATCTCTAATATATTATTTCTGCAATAATCTCTAAATTCTTGGAGTGACATTCTTGCCTCCTGAATTATATGAAAACGTTTTATTCCTGTCATGAAATATGAATAATATTACATTTGAAGGTAGTGACAATATAAGATTATTCTAATTATTAAATGTAAAAGACACTTTTATGTATCATGCACAAAAATAAACAAATGTTCACTTTTCTTATGTGAATTTTAACTATTCACATTCTTGTGGCTGGCATTTTTTTTTATTAAATTGCCATTATAGGCCAGCATAAGATTATTTAATTTTTTAAGCAATAAATTTTTATTAGAATTAATATTGAAATGTGATATCAGAAATATAATAATAAATCCTACATGATATTATTAAAAACCTGTTCACCGAACAAACAAGGCTAAATACATTACTAAAGATAATTCACAAACTAAATTTGTGTATAATACCCTCTTTTTTATTATACCAATAATAATCTATTGATAAAAGCATATTGGTGTTATCTGATTTTTGGGTTGTTATATGGTAATAAATCAAGCAGTGATATGTGAAAAGATTGAAACCTTCAATTAGCAATGGTTTTTATATATAATAATTAAGCGGGCTTACTGTTTCAAATTTCAATTTAGATGTAATTCTCATGATTTTAATAAGCATGAAAATACTACTATAGTTTATCAAATATGTAATCTTAATAATATAACCGTATTTATGAACCAAACAGGGCTAAATATGGATATTCATATATATTCTCAGAGAATCATTTAAATGAATCTGTATCACCCATCTTTTCTGTTATATCAATGTCATTATTACATCATTTGGTAACATACAATTAGCTTTCACATGCCTATTTACCTTAAGTGGAAATAAATTTTATATGAGATAGTAATAAATACTTGAATTAAATTACTAAAATACTTTGCTATTGTTCTGAATTCCATTTTATAAACTATAAAGTATTAAACCTATCTAAACGTACCCACATTTATACTTCTTCATAATGCATGTGACAAACATTAGATAAAACTCTTATAATAATGTATACAACAAATATAATAATTAAGAAAACAATAGCATTCAAATTAACTTTGGATTTATTAAGTAAACTTATAATACAGTATTTTCAGCCTTTCTCATTTTTATCCTTGTGAATAATTGGAAAAAAAAAATACATTTTATATATTATTTATGCGCAATGCGATACTGATAAAATGCATATAGTAACTGGAATTTTATAATAAAAAAATTGTTTATTTTTTAATGTTATAAATTTAATCTTTCAAATTTCTATCCATTTGATGCAATACACCAGTCTAAATGTGTTTTTTCATTTTTCAAAGTAGTCCGGAAGTACTTGCAAAGTGATGCGTTTTAATGCTTGTGTTTTTTGCTTCACCACTTCTAAGTCCACAAAAAAAAAAAATTGAGATATTTTTCATTTGAGAGATTAAAACAAAATCTAACAAAATGAGCTCAAGTGACTATGGCTGATAGATAAGCTGAATTGTGCTGAATTTAATTAAAAAGTATTTCACATTCAAAGCTTTGAGAGATGACACTTTGTCAGGGTAAAGCTTGTTCTATTTTCTTTGCTACAAAATGAGACAAATTACATTTTACTGCATTATATAAATGTTTCAGAACTTGCAGATAAAATGCCTGACCATTATGAACTAAATCTGAGAGAAAAATGCTGTTTATATATATATATAAAATCTGCATTGTTTTGACTTTGGTCTTCATTTGCCACACTTTATAGGGAAGTGGTGAATTTAACATTTAAATAAAACCACTCATAAGCTTGTATTTTTATGAGATCAACTTGCTTATTTCAAGCATAGTAACTATTTTCTGTAAATTAAAACAGAATTTTGCATTGTTCAAACTTTTCAATCATTATAAAAATCAAAAAATATGCAAAACGCACTTCACAAACAAACATGCTATGTGGCACCACTATTTCATGTCATTTGGCAGATTGATGCAGAATGGTTTCTGTAAAAAGTGTGTAATAGCAGAAGCATATATTACAACAGGCATGCAAATCTGACAATTCCAGTTATTTTTGTGTCCTCCCTTATATTTTGAGGTTAAACAATATTAAATGTTTATTTGAAGAGCCAAGGAAACAATGCAATCATAAAAATATATTATTTTAAAACTAGTTTATTTTAATACGTAAAGGTACATTTATGAGTCTTCTTGAGAAATGTAATAGAGAACATTATCATATATATGTAGATAAATTTGGAAACATTATTGAATTTTTGGACATATCATCATTGATAGTATCATTATATGCCATTTGAATCATATTAGATAATAGTTGTATTTATATATTGAACTATTTCCATCATCTAATATAAGCATTGGATATCTTTAGAAAAGTTTAACTTTATATAAATATTCAAAATACATTGAACTATTAGTAATAATACATGGGTTAATATATGCAACTCTTCTTCAGGTGTTACTGGCCTGACCAGTGACAGTACTGGCATGACAATCGAACCTGGATCCCTAGATTCTTGAATATTGAATTTTAAGGTAATGCTCCAATCAACTGAGCGATCCTGCCAAAGGCAACATTCAGTAAAAACTTTATATACTTATCTCTGAGGTTCCTCCTGATTTCTCCATTTTTCCTAAGAGCAATGTTAATTAGTTATTTCCATACAC
The DNA here is from genome assembly GCA_028023455.1 of Epiperipatus broadwayi. Lineage (NCBI taxonomy): Eukaryota > Metazoa > Onychophora > Udeonychophora > Euonychophora > Peripatidae > Epiperipatus > Epiperipatus broadwayi. Next base: position 9,962,421 of record JAQFVV010000028.1, on the reverse strand, counting down.
TATGTATAGTCATATTAGGTTGACATATGGGGTTGTCCACCATTGTCATGTGAGCAACTTCTTTAAATTTTCTTCTTTGTACCTTTTCTTCTCTATCCAATATTTTTGTATTTTCCCAACTGAACATACATTCATTGGTATATGCATTTTTTTTTTGTTTTTAGATAGGCCAACCCTGATCTCAAAAAATATGATTTTCCCAAGTTTACCAAATCAGTTGGCCGACAACAAAATCAAAATTAAATAGAGGTTTATCAATCCAACTTTTGAACCTGTTTCATTTTAGGGCAAAAGTTTTTAATTTTTATTTATAGGAGACAAATTTATACCTTTCTATATTAATTTTAAAAAAAAATGGAAATACCATATTGACAAATGTTATGAGAAGTTTTAACAATTACATTTCATTCATTCGACTGAAAACCTTAATAACATTTTCTTTCATTTATATTTAAAATTTAATAATTATAAAAATGTTTTATGTTACCAAGATGGTGAATTTTATATTTCTGGGTGAGCAAATGACAACATTATGCTTAGAGTATTAAATCACTTTTTTATTTCATATTTCATGAGAAATAAATTCTAAAAATATTAACTTTACTCAAACTGTATTTCACAGTAATTCAGTACCATTCCATCAAAGTCTCTTTATTACAACAGAATATACTTTATTTTGACAGTATATGGTTTTAATATTATATTTAATATGAAAAGTTTTGAAATTAAATTTGAAATATTTGTAAAGTTTTACTTTTTGTAGAATACTGAAAATAATATGTTTTATCATTTAATGTATGGATTTATAAATGTTTTCCCACTTTTACTGTTAGAAAAATATTTTGGTGACATTTGAAATATGGCTTGCTTTAATATGAAGAAAGACAGGTCATATAATATTACAATTTCATAAAAAATGAAATGTTTTATATTTATCTAGTTAAAACATCATTATTGGTGACAGCAAATTTTGCAAACGTGATCTGAGATAAAGAAAAAAGAACTTCAATGCATATTAGCCATAATATACTATATGTTTATAATTGATATATACAGGTCGTATGATATATTTTGTGGGTTCATCTGCTTATGACTTTTATTATAAATATATTGATGTTTCAGCTTGATCACACAGGCTGAAACATCAGTATATTTATAACAAATATGATACAAGGATGAATCTGCAAAATATATAATTTATAACTGTAACCGGTAAAAGATCTTAATGTTAATAAATATATGCATATTATTCTAATTCGTGAAAAATTAAACAAAATCAAGTGACAATTTAAAAAAGATTTACAACTTTTTGTCTTGCAGCTTACTTAAGTAGAACTAAAATCCCCATCATTTCTCATTTGTTTTTTTTTTTAGATATCATGAAATATTGACAGTAATATTTATACTATTTGCTTAAAAAAAATTGATTTGAAAAAAATAATATAATTGATTAAAGCATTTTACCTGCATTTAATTTATTAGCATTTTATTTGTAAATAGTATATTACATATTTGCTATTATATTTTTTACTGTACATTTTCCTAAATACTGGATTTAGATTTTACACATCATGTCTATACCATGTCAATAGACACACAGTGCATCCAATGCATGTGCTACATAGCAACATAATTTAACTATGCACCATAAAAATTTTAAAGTGCTAATATGTCTGAATCACAAGTTACAACATGAAATATTACAGCATTAAAGCAGGGTAAACTCACCATACAGTAGTGCCACCCAGTGCAAGCCACAGTAATAAATGAATATAGGATTTGTGCATAAAATCACTATCAAGTGCTTACTCTTCAAATATTCCCAGACTAGTTTATAGCTTGTGGCTACTTATGAAAGCCACAAATTAGAAACTAGTCTGTGGATATTGAATGTGTATGCATTAGATAGAAATTTTATGCACAAATCTTGTACCCATTGATTACCATGGCTTTCTCTAAGTAGTACTAATGTATGAGAGTTTATCACTGTTTTAACAGATTGTGTGGTGATCATGTGATATTTAACATTGCAGCATGTTTTGTACCTTCAATGCTCTTCCCGATATCGCCGAATCTTGCAATTTACTTGAAAACATGCTTGTCACCCATGGCTTCACTGGCATATACAATTTGAATCCTTTCAAATATTTCAATAGCAGTTTTTTCAAATTTAAAACAAAATTTAATATTAGCAAACTATATTCCAACACATATATTGATTCAGAGATGGTAGTCCAGACAAATTGAAGAAAAAAAACAATCTTCTTTTTACTGGCATACACTGTGTATTTACAGTCTTTCCCCATATCTGAATTCAATATCCCATAATATTAAATTTAAAAAAAACCCAACAATTTCATGAATATGAATTCATAAATTTTATGCATATATTTGCTCTCTTTTAACTTATGACTACTATTTTTTTATAACCGCATTCATTATTTTTTGTATTTTGTTAATTTATTTTAATTCTTTTTCCACTTCTTTATCAATGTTTAATTCTTATATAACAATTAACAAATACTTCTTCCTTTATAACATTTTTTACAATGCACTAATTTATTCCTAATTTTGACAAAATCTTCTTACATTTTTGACTATTCCAGCAGTCTTCCTCAGAGTTATGACATATAAATATATAATGAATACATAAGATATATAACTATATAGAAAAAGAATCAGAATTAAAAACAATTCCTTTTTTTATGTTGCACTTCAAGTATACAATAGCCAACAATATATTTAAAAATACATATATACAAGCAACAAAGATTATAAATTATAAAATTATCACAGAAAAGCCTTTTTCAGCAAATTATGTTTTTTGCCCTTTTCAATATGTCTCCAGAATACCATGATTTAAAGTATATACAGCAACATCTATACCAATACATGAGAGAAGACAGATAAACAAATGAATATCCGACATGATCTATTATGTGATATTTTTTTCAATCTTACTATAAAATTACCCTGTTATATATACTGTATATTGAAATGGATATATATACATGTATTGATATAGATGTCACTGTATGTACTTTAAATTATGGTATTCTGGAGACATATTGAAAAGGGCAAAAAACATAATTTGCCGGAAAAGACTTTTCTATGATAATTTTATAATTTATAATCTTTGTTGCTTGTATATATGTATTTTTAAACATATTATTGACTATAAGATATATAACATATATACTATTTAACCTATATATAATTAACTATAACCAATTTTTATAACCTGATAACTGTTAAATTTTGTTAATTATTTTTGTTGAAATTCTTAATGCATACTTTTTAAAAATAGTCAAAGTCAACTGTATACATTTTAAACATACATATTACATATAGTTTGTTAATTTGTGATAGTTTCAAGTATTCATGAAAGACTTGAAACCTAATGTAATAGGTATGAGAGTGTGGGGGCAGAAGAAAATGGACTTACTGTATATATTTTACAAATAAAATATATGCATAACCGTACTACAGATAAGCTTTATATTGTAAAAATAGCAAAATATGCCCGATGCCATTACTTATTGTAATCAGTCTCATTTTTATATTTCAAGCATGTGATTGAGAACATTGGGGTATGGGGACAGGATGGACATAATAATTGCACAACCTGAAAACGTATTAATCTGAATGAAAAGTCAAAGTCATCAAAGAAAGAATAATTATATACTTCATGAAGCATATCAACATACATATGCAACATTTAGTACATATTAGCAATGATATTTAAATTAAAATTACATATATAATACATTATACAAGAAATAAAAAGCATACTGACTAATTAAAGTAATTGAATTATTTAATAGATAGCTGTGAAAAGTAAAAACAAACAAAAGAAAATGTCAATAAATAGAATTAATTCAGATATTTCAAAATGGATTAATTCTCCATAACTCAAAATCCCAACTAGACAAATCCTATGATATAAGCCAGAATCAAGAGAACAATAGAAGATTCAGGGATAAAAGAGGACTTTATTTTCTGGAGTAGGAAGATTCTAGAAAACCTCAGCAGAACAAAGTTGGAAATGTGTGTAGATGAAAGTCCAAATTCATAATAACATCGCATATTGATTAGTAGAAGAGCTGATCATCTCGGTGAGTTTCTGTAACCATAGGTACCAATATAGATCGATACAGGCCACAGGAAAAATTTTCAAACCCATTGTACAGCAAATTTTTCACACACACTATACAGGCAACCCTCTAATTTCATACCCAACTGGTTTTTGAAATGTGTATGAAAGTTCAAATGCATGAGCAGATCGGTGTAAAAAAAATATTTCTGGTAAGTATTATGTTTTTATATTTTAAAAAAAGTTTAAAGAATTCTTAATATATAATAAATTTTTATACTGAAAATATTTTTTATCTAAAATTTTTTAATTTTAATTGAGAAAAAATGAGGCTAACTACAGTATATGGACACGAGCGACACAATCATATATGTATAAGATCTAGACAAATAATATTTAAAAAGTTTAAAGCATAATGAAGATTAACTTGACAGTGTATGAATTTGAAAATATTCCTTAATTTTATTCTTGTTTTTCACAAGTGAACTTATTGTTGATAGGCTTAAATTATACGAATGATCGATTGAAGCAAAACATTCGCCATCTTTGTCTTGATCGTATTGAGATTATGGACCTTGATTTCTTTTTGTCCATATCAATAATGCTATTTTTTAATTTTTCACTCATGTTTATGAATTAATAAGAGGGGATTTTTTCACCAAAACAGAAATGTACATAAAGTGATAGCATACGTTTAACATAAACTGACAAGACCCAACTTATCAACACACACCCAAACTAAAAATGTCCCTGCTGAAGATTGAAACTTGTGATGCTGAAAATGGACTTGGATTAATGTCAGAGGGATGGGAAAGGATTAGTGACTAATAATCTATGAGAAAGGGAGAATCATTATATGAAAGTACACACATTTTGTCATATATATTGATAAAAATTGAAATTATGGATTATATACGAAATAGAGAATTGTATGAAAGTTGAGAACCACCTGTATATATATTTACCAGAAAAAACAAGTCAGAATACATTACTAAAATCATTTTACAAGTCAGGACACCAAAGAATCATTTTAAAATAAACCTGTAAATAATGCCATCTTTTGTCAGATCTTACATATTCAGACTTCTTTAATCGTAAAATAGATTTATATTCTTAACATTACATATGTGATAAGCTGTAAAATTATTTACAAACTTATTAAAATCATGAATATATATTTATATATTAAAAGAAAGTTGCCTTGACAACTGTTTGAAATTCTTGATTGTTATTGATATTGGGTTTTTGTCTCTGTTGACTGGTTTTTAATGATATATATATTCTATATATTTGTCTGTAAGTATTTCTCAGTCTTATATTGGAATTCATTAAATAAATCACTTATTCACAATTATATGTAATTCACCTAATATTTTATTGTGTATCTGGGTATAAATTTATATATAGTAACTATATTCAGGTGTAATGACTCAGGACATAGCAATAAAAATTGGCACGACCAAGCCATGTGAAACACAGAGTGTGCAACTAAGAAAATTGATATAATTCAGTTGTAATTTAAAGAGCTGTGACAATAAATTGTCATACAAATTGCAGAGGAAAATTTGTTTCCAATATAAAAATGGCACCTGACAGCTCAAATTAATATGAGTTTGACATTAACAACCCATCAATTGACCATTATATTTAAATTAAATGCAGCATAGCCTCAGAATAGACAATGTTTTTTAATAATGACATTAGAATAGATGTGATTATGTATAGCAGGTTAAAATTTAATAGAATTTGATTATCTGTGAAGTCAAAACTATCAAAAACTATGTCATATGATGATGTAATCAACAAGTTAAATTATCCTCATATGTGGCCTACCTTCCCTTTCAAAGTGAACACCACACCAAGAGAGAGAAATTCCATGAATGTGATGTGGCATTGAGAATTTTGAAAGAAGGCACGTAATGGCTCTGACTATAATAATTATTTTATTAGATTACAAACTGCTATACATTATTTAATCTTAGATATAAACTTTAAATTTAATAAAGGTCATATATATTTTTAATATTCTTTACATTCTTCTATTTCAAACAAACTATTGTGACATTCATCTCCTTTCCCATGGTAATGATTCTTCTTAAAAGACATTTTTACCAACTATATCTTCTTACTTAGATAAAAAAAAGTCATTTAACACAAAACAATCTTTGATCATATCATCATCATTACCATCCATTATCAATCCATTTCAAGATGGTTTCTCCAAATTCAATTAATCTTTTTTGATCTCTAGCCTTTCTTCTTCACTTCACACCAGCACACTTCCTTATTTCACCCACCCATTCCATATGTGATCTCTTTCTAGATCTTCTACAATAACTTGAAATCCAGTTTAAAATTTCAACTATCCATATATTGTCATCTCTTTTAGCAATGTGTCAGCCCATGGTCAGTAACCATTGCTTGTTTTCTAACCCATATATTTCATTTTTGATTGTTTAATTATAAAATAATTATTAATAAAAAGAACAACAAAAAATTTGAAAATTGAAACATGACATTTAACATTTAGTTACAAGTGTCCATCATTTTTTAAAAATTGCCTTATTCACCAAAAAAGGACTTGAACTCAGCAGTCTTTTACTGTCTATCACTAAGATATGTTTGGTTTCGGAAATATGTCCCCTCTCCAAACCATAGATATATCATTACTATATTTCTTTTATAGCTGTATAATTATTAGATACTATGAAATAAAGTATAGTTCAACAAAAGAATGAAAGAAAGAAAATAAATAAATAATTATTAATCATTTTGATTAGTTTTCATATTTTCCCCAGCAATATTTAAAATAATAATGGGATCATATACACAGTAATATTTAAAAATGCTCCTTATTTAATAAATTAAACTAATAATTGTAAATTAATATTAAGATGGGTAGCTAGATTTTTACTTGCCTCAACAAACACCTCTCTCATGCATCTGTCATAAGTATTTGCAGTAATAAAGTTTTCTATATACATTTACAATTGATCACTTCCTTTAGCACATTTATCAAAAGCGGTGCTTTTTCAACAATTTTTTTAAATCATCCATTTCCTCAGGTAATAAAAATCAATTCATTTTATTGATATTATAATGCTCTAACACAAACAATAACAGCTTGAGAACTCCTCCCATTTTAAACATGTTGCTAAACAATACTAAGCGTAGATTGTCCCTCGATCAAACTCAATTGAATAGCTCAATCTTTTTTGTGGTGCCATATATTATGGGGAAGTCTTGTATAAACATTGCCACTAGAGTTGCACAACATATATACCTATATAAATGAACAATGAGCAGGGATATGACCATATTTTTGACTCCATAGATAAACATTGAATGGTGTGAACATAATGACAGAAAATGCAAAATAAAAAAGACATCATTCATCTCTAATAACCCCCATGCTATGAACAACAAAAAAAAGCATTCCATGGTCTGAAAAGTGGATTATTTAATCATTTACCTAATATCCACCTTATTTAAATCTCACAGTACACCCTATAGATTATAAAGTGATATGATTATAGCCTTAGCAGCCGAAAGTATGCTCTTTTAAAACTTTAATATTGAATAATCCTTCCTTTTTTAAATGTTCAAAACATTGATATATATATATTTATGCTTGTAATGTTTATATATATATATATTAATAGTAACAAGTCAGATGTCACATGACTTATATATAGCTTGCACTTACAAATACGTAAAATTAAGAGCGTGCTAATAGCTCTAAACAAGCTTTTTTTTTTTTTTTATTTATGATAAATGCTATTACAAGAGAAGGCATTCAAATCATTTTTATTTTAAATGGTCCCCATCCCCAGACCGGTTTCGACCTATGGGTCTCTTCAGTGAGGAGTTGGGACATTAGATCTAAAAAACCAACTCAAGCAAAGCATTTATCTAAAAGATAATTGTTAGAAGAAGATCTGAAACTTTTAGACATCTACATGTCTTTAAAGTCAGCTCTCCAACTGAAAAAATCATATGGGACTGAACTTAATTCGTGAGATCGGAAGAGCGTCGTGGGCTTAGCTCTTTAATTTAGCTAAAGCCACACCAGCAAAATAATAATAGTAATAATAACAAGTCAGATGTCACATGACTTATATATAGCTTGCACTTACAAATACGTAAAATTAAGAGCGTGCTAATAGCTCTAAACAAGCTTTTTTTTTTTTTTTATTTATGATAAATGCTACTACAAGAGAAGGCATTCAAATCATTTTTATTTTAAATGGTCCCCATCCCCAGACCGGTTTCGACCTATGGGTCTCTTCAGTGAGGAGTTGGGACTCTTCCGATCTAAAAAACCAACTCAAGCAAAGCATTTATCTAAAAGATAATTGTTAAAAGAAGATCTGAAACTTTTAGACATCTACATGTCTAAAGTCAGCTCTCCAACTGAAAAAATCATATGGGACTGAACTTAATTCAGATACTCCATATATTAGTAGGCTTAGCTCTTTATTGCTAAAACCACACAAGAAAAATAATAATAGTAATAGTAACAAGTCAGATGTCACATGACTTATATATAGCTTGACTTACAAATACGTAAAATAAGAGGTGCTAATAGCTCTAAACAAGTTTTTTTTATTTATGATAAATGCTACTAAAAGAAGGCATTCAAATCATTTTTATTTTAAATGGTCCCCATCCCCAGACCGGTTTCGACCTATGGGTCTCTTCAGTGAGGAGTTGGGACATTAGATCTAAAAAACCAACTCAAGCAAAGCATTTATCTAAAAGATAATTGTTAGAAGAAGATCTGAAACTTTTAGACATCTACATGTCTTTAAAGTCAGCTCTCCAACTGAAAAAATCATATGGGACTGAACTTAATTCAGATACTCCATATATATATATGCAAAACCATAAAACAAATACTAGATTAAATCCAAAATTTTACCAAAATCCCTACACAACCATGGTTTCATCTACTACAAATAGACCTTCTCAAGTGAAAATCAAACTAAAGGAAATAACAAATATATACACACAAAAACAAAACTTCCCATAATTCATTTCAAACTCCACCTTTCCTTAATGTTGAAAGAAGTCTTCATAAGATTGATAGCCTCAGAATTAAGAAGATTTATCATCAAAGTCTCCTTTATTCTTCTTTTTAACTCATTCTTTTCATAAAAAATAACCGAAGCATTGTTAAACAATATTCTATTACCTGTATTCAATTCATGAATATATAAAGCCGAGTTAAGATACCTATGTTTAACTCTACTTATATGAACCTTAATCCTTTCATTAAGGCTAAACTTACTCTGGCCTACATAAAACTTACACAACTACATGGAATCTTATAAACAATACCAGGAATAGACCTACTATCAATAGACTGTTTTGAACCATTAAGTAATGAATTCAAATCAGAACCTTTCTTCCATGCAACCTTCCTTCCACCTAACAAATTACTATTCTTATAAATCAAATTATATATTGAAGCCTTAAATGGTAATGACATATAATCATTATCCTTACCAACAAAATTCTTACCATCAAAATCATGACTATAAACCATGGTTGTGTAAGGATTTTGGTAAAATTTTGGATTTAATCTAGTATTGTATTGTTTTATGGTTTTGCATTTTTATTTTTGCTAGTATAGTGTTAGGCAGGTTTGATATATATATATTGATATTATAATTAAGGGAGTAAACTACTACTCTCCCAGGCTATGAATAATACACATTCTGTTGTATATCAAAAAAAGAATTAATCCACCTGTTATTTACGCTCTGATATTTATAAGCTTATCCTTTGCTATCATTAATGGAAATAACAAAGTCAATATATCAGCCAGATGAAAATATGGCATTAGTAATTATTAAAATAATTGTCAATTATAAAAGACAGAGCCTAGGAATAAATAATACTCAAAAGCCCCATTCTTGTACAACTGACTGTAAGGCCAGTCTTAAAATTAATTTTTGCCCCAAAAGACAATGTAGGGCTTATTTTCAGGGGATATCTTATTTTTTCATGTACAAAAATCTACATTTCAAGTATAAAAATGTACATTTATTCAAATACTTCTTCTCTTTACAGAAAGAAAGCTGTAAGATTCTTACTCAGGTCTTTTCTTGTACTCACCAGAATAGCTCTTTCTTTTTGCACTCTTCTTATCTGGTGATCAGAATATTATTCCATTTAAACTTACTGCTAAATCAAGTGTTAATTGAAGACTTATGAGACAAGCATAATAACAATAATGAGTACAGTTAAGGTATCCACACAAATGGACTAAAAAAATTCAAAAAATTCAGAAAATGTTTCTGGATTTCAACATGAACATTAAGTACATCTGTTATGACACATGGTGTATTGAAATATAAAGATCATGTTCATTCATTATCAAGTAAGCAAATTGTAAACACTTTCCAAATTACTTGTAATAGCTCTGCTTGAGTATTCTTTTTAAAAAAACTTTTCTTTAGGAGAAAAATAATCTGATTTAACTTAATATAAACTTTGATAAATAAAATCATTTCCAAAGTCTTTCAGAAGAAAAAAAATATATATATAAGAAATCAAATTAATTTTTCTTTTATCTTAAATATTTAAAAGTTACCATGCTGAAACCCTAAAACTAATTCAAACATTTTTAATCTAAGTATTAAATATAAATAAAATAAATATCTAAAAATATATCATCATCATCATCATCATCAACCATTATCAATCCACTGCAGGATGAAGGTCTCTCCAAGTTTAATTTGTCTTCTCCGATCTTTAGCTTCTCTTCTCCACATCACCCCTGCACACATTCTTATTTCATCTATCCATCTCACATGTGGTCTCTTTCTGGGTCTTTTGCAATCTCTTGGAATCCAGTTTAAGATTTCAATTGTCCATCTATTATTATCTCTTCTAGCAATATGTCCAGCCCAACTCCACTTCAATCATTTAATTTTTTCAATGAGGCCAGTTCTCTTACCCACACATTGCATTTTTGATCTCTTCTTGTTACTCCCAACATGCATCTCTCCATACTTCTTTTAGTGGTCTGGAGTCTCTGTATTGCTCTTCTATCAAGTGTCCAAGTCTCAGATCCATAAGTAAGAACTGGTAAAACACATTTGTTAAAAACCTTCCTTTTCAAATACATGGACATATTTTCTTTTAGTATCAAGCTATTTCTACCAAAAGCACTCCAACCAAGTTTAATTCTATGATTAATTTCATCCATTATGTTTCCATCTGTATTAATAATCTGAACAAGGTATTTGGAAGTGTTAACTTTTTCTAATTCATCATAATCAATCTTTATTTTCATATTTTGAGCAAATCGATTAAACATTACTTTAGTCTTTTTAACATTTATCTTTAATCCTACTTTTCTACTTTCATCTGATAACTCCTGCAAAATTTCCTGCAGCTCTGAAGCATTATTTGCAAAAACAACTATATCATCTGCAAAATCTAAATGACTTAAATAATCTCCACTTACTTTCACTCCTTTAGTTTCCCATTTTAATGAAATTATAAATTGTCCTACACTGCCTTGAGATAGATAAATTATTTCTCTATACAGGTAAAATTGTTTGTCGAAAATGGTCGACAGGAAAATAAAAAAGAACCATATAATTTATATTATCATTTATTTAAAGCATTAAGATCAATAATATTATTTATATATTCATTATTTTATAATTCAATACCTCCATTAATCATCTATGTGGCCGATGATCTTAACTAGGTTTTATATTAGGTGTAAGGCTTATATTATAAGCATCCTGAAATAATCATGTTATGGCTTATTTTCTTTTTGGGGGAAACACAGTACTGTCATGTTTTCATCTCTCTGTTATATTGAATTCACTCTGAATTCCATTAATATTGACAGAGGTAAGCTTACAGCTTAAAAATTAGGTGGATCCAATTTATCCTTGATCTTTTGGTTTCCATTAACTGCATGTATATTGAGCTATGCTAATTTAATGTTTGCAGTTATTAGTATTATAATAAAATAACAGATAACTTTGCAAAAATAAAGTCTAGATAAAAGAGCCTATTATAGTTATTACTTCATATATTTTTTATATTGCTTTATTCGTTTTTGTTCTACATTTAAAATGTAAATAATTAAATAGTACATTTCCATTATGTTTTGATTTTAAATACAATATAGATTTATAAGTATATTGTAAAATATTTTTTTAATTGTGTTTTGATTTTAAATACAAAATAGAAATCTGTAATGAATTAAAATTATTTGGTACTTGCTTCATTTTTTATGTGTCCCCCCCCCTCAAATTTTATAATCTGATTACATTTCTCCACATCTATTTAATATTTAAAAATGTTAATCAAAAATTTTCTTCTCTTTTTAAATATTTTACCGAAATAAATAATAATAATTTAATTAAAAATATTTTATTAAAAAATATTTTAAAACGAAGTAAAGCAAAATTTTCCAAAGCTGACATCACGTGTCGAGTATATATATAAAGATATTTTCAGCATAATCGCTTAAATTTTGTGTGTATGACATTTTATAAATTTTTAAAAATTATTACTAATCGCCATGTTTCAAATAAATAAATATAAATCGATTTTTTTTAAAAAAAAAAAAAAATACAGAGCATAATAACTAACTAAATACTCTCTAAATAAACATTCGCATAAGAAATGTAATTAAATTCTTTTATATAGTAAAAAAAAAAAAAATCCAAAGCAAATTAAAACATATTCAGTTGTTTTTGGCATTATTTACTATGAGGTTAAGTTTACTATAAATTCATTGATTGTGAAAAATGTTCTAGGTACACACACACACGCTTTATTTATTTATTTTTCTAGGAAATCCGTCTTTATATTTAAAAAAAGAATGGGGGGGGGTAATTTTTTATATTTTTCATTTGTCATATAGTCAAATTAAATTAATATATATATTTTTAATTAATAAAATCTTAAATACGACAATACAAAATTTAAATATGCACTGGCAAACGTGTAAGCAGTGAGAAATTGGGTGTACATTTGGTAGGTGTTTGCAAAAATTATCGAGAAATCTACCATTTTGTAGTTAGCTTTTCTACCTGCCCTTCCATACCTTTTTTTTTTTTAAACTACCTTTTTTGATAAATGGACTTTTCCTATGCTGAAAAGAGTAATCTCGTTAAGATGGAGTTTTTTTCTCGATTGTTACTTTATGACATGCAACATTTAAAATATATGCGTTCAGGTAGCTGTTCTTGTGTAGACCAGTGAGTTAATTGTGATATTAGTAATAGGTAAATAGTGATTGCTTATAACAGTACCAGGAACACGTAGTGCAGAAATGTAGCCTCTTTTCCAGACGTACAGCAGACGCTTTTATTAATGTAACATGCAGAGCCATCTATTAACAATAAATTCCTACGATATTAAGATGCTATTTGCAGATATAGCAATAAAATATATATTTTTAATTATTTAATGATATTTAAATAATTATAGTTGATATATAATATTGATATTTAATTTTGATGTATAAAATGAATTTCTGTTAAAATAAATTTTATATTAAAAATTATAATTTATATAATGTTTTTTTTGTCAATAGATATATATATTTAAATTTTCAGTCAAATTTTTGGTTTATAGTATACATTTCTATTTATAAATTGTTTATGATCATATTATTTTGTTTTTGCTTTAATATAATAAATAAATAGATAATTTCCTCAGCAATCAAAATTTTAATTCAGTATTTTTATAAGTGCTTTCCAGAATATTAAAAAAAAATGGAGATTTTGCAAAACATTTCCGGCAGATGTCAGGTGTTACTGTTTGAAAAAAGTTAAGAGATTGTTTCTTAGCTGCGTGTTTTGTGTTCGTTTGAATTGTCAAAGATTTTAAACGCTGAAGAAAAAAAATATTTACTTTGTGATAGAGAAAACTGAAATTTATTTTTGTAGAATTCTTGGAAAAATTTTAAAAAATAATTGGTATCGAGAAAAATAATTTCATTGTCTGAAGAATTATTTGGAAAAAGTACCGCATTATCAGAGAGTAACCAATTCATACTCATATTCATTTGGTAGTAAAGAATAATTAATATAGGAGTGAAATAAAAACTACAATCTAAAATTTAAAAAAGAAAACTTCAAATGCATAAAAGCTATATTATAAATTATTCTTTTTTTTAATATACAGTTATATAAAAGTGAATAAATAAGCTTTACTTGTAAGTGTAATTCGAATCAACTAAATTAAAGGCCGACCATTAATTTCTAATTAGAAACATGGTTTATAAGCGAATGCTTATTTTTAAACTTTTTTTTTAATGCTTATTATTATTAATTAGCTAATATCAATATTTTTTTTTTTTGCAAACTTGTTTCGACCTCTCTTTGATTAATATATTGTACGATAAATACTATCTTTTTATTATTTTTTCATCCACCCATCTCATGTGTGATCTTTCTCTAGGTCTTTCACAATTTCTTGGAATCTAACTTAAAACTTTACTATCCATCTATCATCATCACTTCAGATAATATATCCAGCCCAATGCATTTCAATTCCTTAATTGTTTCAATGCATGCCAGTGATATCTGCTTCTTCTCTCACCCCTGATTTCATTTTCAATCTCTTCTTGTTATTTCTAACACACGTCACTCCATAGTTGATTAAGTGATCTGAAATTTCTACATTATTTTTCTGATAAGTTTTCAAGTCCCAGATTTATAAGTAAGAACTGGTAAAACACATCTACTAAAAACTTTCTTTTCAAACCCATAGGGACATTTATTTTTAATATGTAAGATGTTTCTACTAAAAGTGCTTCACCTAAGTTTAAATTCTATTATTAATTTTATTTATTATTTGTTAATAGCATGGCCAAGGGTATTTTTAGTTGTTAACTTTCTTCTTGGAAAATCTATTGAATATTAATTTGATTTTTTAGTATTTATTTTTCGTTCTATTTTCTTTTTCTTACTTTTATCTGATAACTCTTGCAGTATTTCCTGAAGTTGTGAAGAGTTATTTGCAACTGCAGAACCTAGATGACTAATCTCTTTTTATTTTTACTTCTTTAGGTTTCCATTTTAATTCACAAAATACTTATTAAAAAAAAATGCTGTAAAAGGTTTTGGAGGTACAGAATCACCCTAAAGTAACCTTACTCCATGCCAATCTTCTTAGTATCAACTTGTAATCTATTCTGAATATGATAATATTTTTGGATTAAACCTTGTTGATACAACACTTTAATTATCAATCCAATGCTCTGGAAGGGATAATAAGAAAAGAAAATACAAAGAGGTTTGGGCAATTGCAAAGGATCCACATTACATCAACAAAAAGGGATTCATATGTTCAATTATCTGAAAAATAGAATATCTAATTGCCTTATTTGCATATTGTACCTCATTTACATATTACATCATAATCATTTATTTAAGCACACTTGAAATCCATAACTTTACTCAGCATTATGATTCTGGCAGTGTTTTGTTGAAAGCTGGCTCACTGCATTTAATTAGGTTTATGTTTATTATACCTCTTCAGCAGAACTCTAAGTCAATGCATGCTTAAGAATTACATAGTTTCATGAAAAGGGTTAAAACTTTGAGAATTACAGAGAAGAATTTATAGAATCAAAATCTTTTCATAATTTACAATTCAAAACATAATGGCAACTCATATTCATTGGAAACTTCGATCCGTTGTGTTAAAACCACTTTTAAATTCAGCTTGTTCTTTATGTTCATTATAGTTCAAAATTCACTGGAAATGAATTGTAATTCTCTTGGTTTAGAAGTGGTGTAAGACAATAGATCTGAAATTTTTAATATCTTCTTTATTATCTTTCTTAAATGTCAATATTACTCTTGCATTCTTTCAATCATTTGACACATCTTTATCATCTAGATATTTCGTAAATCTCTTTGCCAATACATTTTTCTGTTTCTTTACCTGCTTCTTTTAAAATATCAATTCCCTCATTTCCTGAACTTTTCTTCATAGATTTAGCATCACAATCACATTTCTTCATTTAAAATGGGCAACACTCTCCATACAGTAGTGCCACTCAGTGCAAGCTAGAGTAATCAATGGATGCAGGATGATTAGTGCATAAAATACATATCTAGTGCCTACTCATCCAATATTCCCAGACTAGTTTCTAGCTTGTGGCATTCATCAGTGAGAAGCCTTGGATCTGAGAGCACTATGGAGAGTTTTGCCTGTTTTAATAGCTTGATCAAGCATAAGAAATGGTCATCATGTGATGTTTAGTGGTTCATTTAAATTTTGAATATGTAATAACTTTAGGAAGCACTTTGTCTTTCAGTTTATAGAATTCTTCTATGTATTTCATGTTGTCATCTCTCATTTTAGTAATAGTTTCATCTTTTTTTCTTGTTGCAGAAATGATTTTCCTTTCAATACCAAGATATTGTTTTACAATTTTGAGATTTTTATCTCTTCTATAACTTTCCTTCCCAATTCACAATTTATATTTTTTTATTAACTGATTTTCATATAATTTTACAAATCTCTAGATATTTAATTCTTTATAATGGACTATTTTTAGAATTTTTTATATTCCGTTTTTTCTTCATATATTCTCTTATCTCTGAAAAAATGTACTGGCAAATTGCTAGTTTTTTGTACTAACTAGTTTTCTTGTTGTTTTAACAGATTAGAGTTATCTTCATATTAATTTCAGTCAAATCTGAACCATCTTCAAAGCCTGAGAGTAATTTAAAATGATTTGCAAGTTCTAATGTAAATTCATTGAAGTCTTTCAAATATTAAAAATATTAACTATTTAATATTGATTTTTAAAATAATTTTTGTTTCTCTAGTTTTGCATTAACACATATCTTACATCTCATCAATTGATGATCACTTCCTGTGTTGAATCTTTTAAGAACATTACAATCTTGGAATATATATTTTCTGTTAGTCAAAATATTATCCAGATCTTCTTTCTTCATTTGGATGCTTCCATGTTCATTTCTATTTAACATTTTTTTCAAAAAAGAAAAAACAGAAATCTTAATATAGTTTTTTTCACCAGTATGGGTTCTCTCTCATTTTAAGCAAATTTACCCACAATCCTTTCATTGTCTTCCATGACAGTTTTTAAAATGTTACTTAGTAAGATCAAAAGCAGTTTGTAGATCCATATAAAATTGCTTTACTTTTTCATCATAATAAAAAACTTGCTATAAACCTGAATTATCTGCAATTAGCATTTTCCATTAATCTTGCTACTCTGTCTGATGTAACATGTTGCTCTTTCACTTTTCATTTATAATGGATCCCCCTCCATCTGTGCTTCCAATATTTGTGCTTTTGTAGTACAGTACATGTACCCTTCTTAAATCAATTGCTTTTTTATTTTATTTTCTAACTGTCCATGATACCCCATTTAATATTAGACAGTTCTTTCAATTTCAGGCAATATTCCTTCACTTGAAATTGATCTGCAATTGTAGGTTGTCTTATGTTCAATTGAGTTTACATCCAGACAAATTCTTAGCAGCCTTTGGCTGCCAACTGCTGCCTTAATTAATTGTTTTAAGCTTCCTGGGATTAAGAATCATAATTTAGATTTGTCTCTTATAATTGCAAATATCTATTTTTAAAAAAATAGAAGAGATCATTTCCATACACATTTATCTCATGTTTAAAAAATATTCTATTAAAAAAAATACCAGACAACTGAAAAGAAAGATTCCAGTGTTCTTGATTTTAAACTCAGAGATTTAAAGCCAATAAACTCACCATACTAGCCAATGCTTATTAATGAGCTACCCACTCTTGTTCATATATTACATGAACATTCACAGATTAATAACATTCTTGATAACAGGAAAGTGTCGAATGGGCATTAAGAGTGTTTCCTGCTAAGTTCTATTAAGGTCTTAAAGAGGAATCAAAAAGCCTTCTTTCATTAATAGCAAAATAGTAAATATTAAAAATAATATAAATGCAAATATAGAAACCCAGATTTGTACTTTGAAATTAGTATGATCTAGTTCAATACCATTTATTAAATGAAAATGATTATTGCCAAAATCACACTGTTCTTGAGAGTTTTGCTAAAAAGTGTTTGAAGCGGTTTGGATAAATTGTATTTATAGGAAAATGATTATTATGTAAGTGTGAAGAAAGAATTGGCATACTTACAAGTATAATTGAAAAAACTAATAATAAGAAGCTCTGAGGAAGATTTCTGGGCAATCAAAACTGACAGATGAATTAATTTTAATTTAATAAAATAAGCATTGGAAAAATAAAAAGAAAGGTGGATTTGTTTGATTTCTTTACAATAACTGGAAGAGAGAACGAAATTGCAGAAATTGAAAAGAAGTGTAGTGATCAAATTTAAAAATTTATTTTATAACCTTGGTAATGACATTCATTGGCCATAGTATTAAAGATGAAAATATAATGAATAAAATTGATCATAGAATTAAATGTGAGTGGAGTGCTTTTGGTAGAAATAAGTAACTTAGAACTTAATATTTAAAAGAAATATATCTATGTGTTTTAAAAAAGGTATTTTATCAGTTTTTTAATCAAGGATTTGAGATTTTGACCACTAATAATAGAATAGTATAGAGACTTCATATTAAATGAAGTATCAAAAAATATATGTTAGGAGTAACAAGATGAGATTGAAAATAAAATACATGGATGAGAAAATAAAATACATGGGTGAGAAAACAAATAGATACTCTCAATATTGAAATAATTAAGAGACAAAATAGTGCTGATCTGGAAATATAGCTAAAAGAGATGATAATAGAAGAACAGTTTCAGTTTAAAATTGCATCTCAAGTGATCTAAAGGTCCTAGAAAAAGACTATGTGAGATGAATAAATGAAATAAAAATGTTTGCTGGTGTGATGTGGTGAAGAGAGACTGCAGAACAGAGAAAAGAAAGTCTAGCATTCATACTTAAGACTCATTTTACATTAAAATTCACCTCTTGGAAGTTCAACCAAGAATCTTTCAAGCAGTCAAAGTGTAAGATTTCAAACAAACTTTTTTTCCAAATCCATCAGTAATGACAGATTTTTATATTCTTAGACATTATTGGAATTTCATCAACAGATTCAGGACAACCCATTGTCATTGGAGTTATCTGCTTCATAAATGGAATTTCAGCTATTGACTTATATAGATGTGGGAAAACACAAACTATAAAACATACACAATTAATGATAATCAAAGGTATGAATACAAGGGGAAAATTGACACTAGTCAATCTATTTCTGAACTGGAATCACTATAAGATCCCTTTATTATAGCTTGTTAGTAGTTAAGATGTCTAAACACATCCATATGTTAAATAAAAAAATCTTTAATAGAAATCTCATTTGTGGTCCATTACTATTTTAAAGGTTCAAAAAAAATATATAAAAGATGTCATCCATATAAGCCAAAATTACTTATATTTTTATGTCTATTATAATAACATATTTTGTTGAGGGACTGAAATGATCAACACCTAGTATAAAATTATTATTAAATATGATTGCTTCTAATTCTAGATTATAATATTCAAAAATCTTAGGTATTGTTAACACAGAAAACTAATTCTATATTCAACCAGTTTTATGGATTTTTTTTTCAATAACCAAAAAAAAAATCAAGTGGCTTCTCATCTGACATCAAATGGTATTCAAAGTACCTAAGAGACAAGATGAGTGATACTTTCCATTTATCTGGGAAAAGAGTATTTTTTTACTTAATTCTATTGGAATTTAATCCAAAATCTTTATCCCATGAGCCTACTGATCTCATCTTGTGGTATTCCATTCCAGAAATATTCACATTGTCATATTATTTATCAAACAGTGATAATATTATTATTTTATTAGGAACAGTTCTCTTTACTCTTCATCATAGTCATCTGCAGGAAGTGGAAAAATACTATGCCCAGTGTAATCTAATGTCATGGCAAAGTGGCAAAATAAAGCAGTTCAATTCTGTCACACCTGATGCTTGAATATTATATGGCCTTGAAAATGACAAACGCTTCAATTATATATTATAGCATTACTATCTGGTATTTAATAATTATCTAAGATCACTGTAATCAGATTAAGAGATTTGTTGTTGAATGAATACATTAATAGTAAGCATAGTCACATGATGCTTTGCTGACATTAACCTCACTTACTAACTTTGTTGATAAGATATTAAATGTTCTCTTCAATAGTTTTACTGAAAGTAGAGAAATACACAAGCTATCAAATGAAAGCAAAAATAACAAACCTTCCAATACAAATTGGTCCCACTTTTCTTTTCCAGATCTTCTTATACCTTCTGTATTTACAGATTTCAATTTTAATAGTAATTTCCAGAGAAATATAAATGAGAATCATTAAGATGGAGGATAAAAGCAATTTGTATTTTGTTTAAACAAAAGTGTTTCATCATTACCTATTGAGACAATATTATTTGGATCATTTCCCTATAGGCAACATAAATAAAATCTCATTAGTTTTGGAATCTACATTACAATAATTGAGAAATATCCTGTTCTGAGATTGAATTTAAATTTTTTTAACTAAAGCTGATATAATAAATATTTTGAATGGAATATTAAGATAATCTTTTCATTTTTTTCTACCTACTATAGATTTAATAAATTCATAATAATGGCAGGCAAAGATTCTACTTTTCGTGGATATTAAAAGTAATTTGTTTCAGATTAAAATAAAATCAGTAGGGCTCTTTATGAACAATTATTTTTCTATCAAAGATTTAGAAATTACTGGGTAAAATTGAAAATCCCCAGAAGATGCCAGAAAATTAAAAATTGGGAAAAGACAATAGAGAAACGGATTTATACAGGGTTTAATTATAAGATTCTGGTCATTTTTATATAAGCTTAAAATTAATAAAAAAAATTTTAAGACAAAAAAAAAGTTGGGATATTATAGCACCATATCTTCTAATGACCAGTGATTACCCAAGTTGATAGGAAATTGCTCCAAGGTACTGTAATGAGAACTGGTTTTAGGAGCATATTTTTCAGTGTTTACCTAGAGATCTGAGCTTAAACATTTAAAAGAGATGTAATAAAACAACTGTAGATCCAAAGTGAAATAAATAATATACCCTTGGCATTTTAAAAAAAATTATGAGATTGAAATGTAATTGAATTAATAGTCCCTAGAAAGGATAAAACAGATGTAAATGTATAGTTCTAACCTAGATTGCAGAGGATTCTAAAATAATAGAGATGTATAAATGTATATGGATGAGATAAAAGTTTGATAGATAATGTGAATGAAAAAACTATGGATTGAATAAATTGAAATAAATTCAGAGATCATCTTGCATTATATCAGTAATGATGATAATATATCATAACAGCATGGATCTTGTGTATATCAGGGGGATAATGAAAATGGATTATAAAACCATCACAATCAATAATCATAAGTAACATATAAGTTATAAACATGGATCACCAGAAATAATAATCAAGAATCAGCGATCTGTTTTTATGTCTGAATTTAAAGAGGTATATTATAAAACTTGAGGCTAATCGCCAATGCCAAACTTAGGGTATATTGTAAAAGCAATAATATTTGATCTTAAATCACTAAACATCACATGATCACCATTTCTTATGCTAGCATATAATTTTTATTAAAGCAGGCAAAACTCTCCATACAGTAGCGCCACCCACTCAGGGTATGTAGGCACTAAATGGGGATTTTATACCCAAACCTGGCATCCATTGATTACTCTGGCTGACACTGAGTGGCACTACTGTATGGAGAGTTTTGCCTATTTTAATATTTTATCTTCTTGCATCAGTGCTAAAAATGATTATAAAAATAATTTTATATCCAAAATATTCGTATTGTTACGATATATAAATATAGAATGGAGACCATTATTCTAGGAATATCAAGAGAATTTTTTTTATTAAATAACTATAAATATTTAGCTTTGCTTTCACAACAGTTTCCACAATATGGAAGTTTTTATGGAACATAAAAATTTAACTTTAGTTTACATAATATACATTAAAACATGTGCCTCTACATTATAGTCAGGTAAAGAGCTTTTGATATTACCAGCGGTACTGCACTTAAATCCTCATTCCTAAACCTATTTCTGATGTTTAACCTTTATCAATGAGGCATAAGATTGAAAGCTGGAAGATATGCAGTTATATATTTGAACCACCATCCATTCTGTTTTAGTAATCAAAGTAAAGTCTGAAATTCAAAAATTAGCAAAATACTAGAGTAGAGTTGTTTTCATTTTATCATATGTGTAAGATAAAGAATTGATTTGTTTATTAAGATCCATCTTTAAATGATTACTCTATTTTACTATAGATGGCACTAGAGTAGAGAATTGCTCTTGTTTTATTGTATATTGTGTATGCTTAAGATTCATGTGATTTATTGTTATTATATATTTCTAGTGAGAGGGGAAAAAACTACTTAGTTACAAAAGAACTGATGATATTAGAGCATAGTTATTGAGTTTAGGGTCAGATTTATATAACTGCTCAAGCAAGTTGGTTTGCTTTTAAAACCTTAGAATCTTTTGAATTTTAGCCTTATAGCTTGAATAGTAAAATTGAATTGAAGATAGTTGCTAAATACATAATTGTATTATTTCCAACTTTAAACCCCAAACTTTATTGATAAAAATAAAACTAAATAACCAATCTGGGAATGGTTTAAATTTCATCATATTTGATTATCCAAAATTACTATAGGTGGCACTGTGGTGAAAATCTGCTCTTCTTTTATTATGGATAAATGTATATCCAAAGTGCAACCTATTGAAAGAATTGTTCTATTTCTAAGCTACTGCAGTAACATTTCTGAATGAACATTTCTTAGCCATTCATTGCAAAGACTTTAAGGTGTTTGCATGTTTGGATAATGAGTTATGACATTAAATGTGACAACCTATTTCGTATTTTTGTAAAAACTCACAACTGAACATGCACACTAAATTTTGCTTTAAATTGGACAAACAAATAAATTGTTCGAAATAATTCACACTGTAGATGGCCATGAATCCATGAGTCTCAATAATATTTTCAATTGGTTCACAAGATTTTATGATTGCAGGTAGATTATTGAAGGTATCATCTATCTGCAAGTACATTAAAAACAAATGAATAATGAAGAAAACAACCAAAAAGTTGCCAAAATTCTTTAAATTGATTGGTGAATGTTTGTCAGACTCATTGAGAAACTCACTTGCATTCTCAAACCCACTGTTCATTGCACTTTTATGAAAATTTTGTGAAAACAACGTATACATGTGATTTGTGCCTCTCTTGCTGACAATTAACCAAAAAAAAAAAAGAGCCAATGCAGAGCATTGCAGAGACCTGCAATGAAGCATAATTATGAATATGGAAATTTTGTCAAATATTGTAACAGGTAATGGGACATATGAGTGATCAACCAACCATCAGAATATGGAATGGATATCCATCTAAAAGGAAAATCAAAAAAATTGCAAGCACACAAAAGCTGACTCAAAACATGACTCTTGTTGGGGTTTGATTGTAAGGGTCTTATTACTTCAAATACATTTCTGAAGATCAGACAGTTAATACTATTTGATATATTTTGAATCATTTGTGGCTAAAATTTTGTGCATGCAATTTGAATACAATGAGAAAGACCTTGATTACAGTTACATGCTGGATCAGAATATCTAGATTGTGCATGATTTTTTTTTTGCCGTGTACGAGCATTTACCCTATTTTTCTGATTTAGTTCCTGCTATCTTCTGGATACTTTCAAAATTGAAGTTGACAACAAAAGAAGCATGATATGTGGTCCAATTCAAGACATTCAGAAGCTTGTGACAAAGTTTCTACAAACAATAGCAGTAGAGAAAACAAGGATTAATTCAACAATTTTTACAAACAATTACAGTGATGTATTGAGTTACAAGTAGACTGTTTTGAATAACCAATATTTAAATACAAGTATAAAATATACTTAAACTAGATGTAATTAGAAGGGATTTAAGAATAAATAATAATTGTCATTTTAAAACTAAAACATATCATGTGAATGGCCAGTGTGTATTATTTTATTATCATGGGTAAATGTACAAGCATATACTTCTGTGTATTGCTTTTGATATATTGAAGGCATTAAGAATTTATTTCCATGACTAATTGACACGTCATCAGATGTTTTATATTGTAATGGAAATAAAGATGACAATTGTAACTGAAAGAATAATAAATTGATGACTATCCTCATGAACTATTAAACAAGTGTTCTTCATGTATCATTACTTACTGATTCAGAACAACTTGCTATTGGATTTTCCTTGATCATACGTCTACAATTTTCACTTAGATCATTGAAGTTATTCCCAGGCCTACTTATATTTGGTTTGCTTGGTTTTGTGGAATAGGGTCGGCCTAACTGATTATTCATGATCCTAATGGTGGAGATCTTATAACTATATCTCTCCTCCTTTCTAGAATAACCTTCAGCTTTACTTTCTATAACTCCCAGGGCATCCAACAGGTCTGCCACTTTTATTGGGGAGTACACATCATCCGCTATCATATATATATTCCCAGGCATTCCTATGTTTGGTTTGCCAGGTTTTGTGGGAAATTGTCGGCCTAACTGGTTTGTTCCCATTCTCATATTGGAGACTTTATAGCCATAGCTCTCCTCCTTTCTATGATAACTTTTAGCTATCCTTTTGGTAGCTCCCAATGTCTCAAACATGTCTGCTACATTTACTGGGGCATATACATCAGCAGCTATCTTTAATTCCAAGAAACTAGCTTTACTGACTACATCTTTCCTGAGGTCAATTTGTTCCTGTACAGTGTCTACCTTTATTTCTAGGGTATGGATCTCACTGTATATATCATCTTTGGGATTACACTGTTCTTGAACAGCAGCTATCTCATCGCTTTCATATGGCTTGATTATAGTCACACAACTCTTGACTTCTATCATACATATCTTTACATCCCATTTCTCTTGACTGGCTGTCCATGCATTACATATATTTCTTCCTAGGTTTTCTATTTTTTGAGTTTGTTGACTTATTTTAGTATCCAATCTCTGTGATTGTTGATCTATTTTCTGATTTATCTCTTGTTTCATTTCCTTCATCTCTTGTGATTGTTGATCAAATTTATTATCAAATCTTTGAGATTGTTGATCAAATCTCTGATTCATTTGATTTATCACTTGTGATTGCTGGTCTATTTTACTCATCATAACTTGCAACCACTCTGGCAGGACTTGCTTTTCTACCTCCTCCTTTCCTTCCATGACAAATTCTTTATCCCCTTCCATATTACTTTTTTCTATACGTATTTATAAACTTATATTACTAATTGCTTTTCTGTTTTATTCTGTTTGATTTATTATGTTCTGCTCCTTGATTTCCTATACATTCAGAGTCAAACACCTTTATCTATCCCCATATACCATAAAATTTCCAACCATTCTTTCTCAGCCATAATTCTCCCCATCAATCTATCTATATCTTAAGTGCCTTTAATTAACTTAACCTCCATCATCACTCTTTTTCCTTTACCTATATATGATTGATAAAGTATGTGGTCATAGTTCTATTTAAAACATTTATTTAAGAAAAAGCTATCTCTGCATATGTGTGTCCTTTTTATGCCATCATTTATCTAGTTTTTAATTCTTTCATAAAGCTTAACTCTCTCTATGCCCTATTTTAATACACTAAGCAAAAAAGAAAATTTACTTATATAACATATGTGCCCATATTTATAATAAAGTTCACATCTAAAGTTATTTATATACTCATCTATTTATTATTTCCGTTACAAATATCATCTTTCTGTTACAAATGCTATCATTCCGTTACAATATAAATAGCTGAAAATAAGCCTTGAGTTAATATTTTAGCCATTAATCTTCAAGATACTGTTAAATTTCAATTATATTAAATGAATTATATTAGATGAACGATGTATTTGATTCACAAATAAAATTTGCAAACATTTGTTTTAAATTTTGGATTCTTATTTCTAAATACTTTTTTTCCAGAGAAATATCATAAAGTGATAATTAGTTGGTCTGATTTATTAGCATATTAAAATAAATTCTATTAATTTTAATAATGCATAAAGAGAAAATCTAATACTGCCATTTTTCAAAAGAGTAATTTCATCTAGAGAGTTTTAGTAGCTTATTTACATTACAATCAAACCTCCTTGATTAGGGCAGGTCAAATGAGAAATAACAGGTATAAAGTTCAATGAAAAATAAACCAGCCGCATTAGAGAATTTGTTAATTAGAATGAGAAAAATTAATGAATAACAATATTTTTAAGAAAGCAACCAACTAAAAATGAAAATAAGTTGTTTTTAAACAAAAATAAGATTAAAGAAAAAAAAAGCAATATAAAATAATCTGCATGTGTGCTTACATAAAGATTGGACAAAATATTAGGAACTCTTTAATATTAGTACTATTTTTTATATATACATCATGAAAATATATGTTAATTCTTTCTCTTTTTTTACAGATAGAACTCTGTTAAGATTGTCAGAATTATTTACAAAGAAGTTGATGTCATTTTTGTCAGTCTGTGAGAAGAAATGTTTGATGTCATTTTCGTCAGTCTGTGAGAAGAAATGTTTGACTTAAACCCGAGTCATTGTTGGTGCCTGATTAGCTGGAATACATGTGTTCAAGAATTTCTGAACTACTTAATATTTGAATACTATCTCAAAAATGATTACTGCTTTTGATAAAAATAAAAAGAACGTAATAGCTAAAACTAAAATCTGAATTGGACCAATAAAAATAATTAGTGGTTTGAGTTCATAAGAAGTAGAAACATTGGAAGTGATGGACCTAGGCTGTAATCAACTCACCCATCACTCTCCCATTATACCAAATCACATAGAGTAGATGGATCAGTGATCATTATGAAATAGTGAGATTAATAATTGTTTAGATCAATGCACAATTGAATTTTCCATTGAACCACCAAAATGATCTAATAAGACATCACATGATCTTAGCATACATATTACTATTCATTAGCAAAAAGTCTCACTACTTTTACGCCATCTAGTGTAAGCTTTAATAATCTATGGATGCCAAATAGTAGTGGATAAGAATTTGTTATGCACTACTATCTGACATCTATTGGTTATTAAAACTTACATTAGATGGCAGAAAATTAAGTGAAAATCAAAGAATTTGATAACAAAACAATCTATTGTTAGCTTTTTTGCCAATAGAATTTTATGACCAAACAGCCATTATGGTTACATGAGCACAAAAACTGAATAATGAAGGATGGAGAGGGGATTTAGTGAATACATTTTTTATGATAGCTAATTATTGCACAAAGAAATCTGTTTTGTTCCACCAGAAATTAGACTTTCCAGTGGATTTTAGGCAAAGATTGAGTCATCATAAATAATATACTTCATAGTTTGTTTGATCACAAATTACAATAGAGGCTGTTAAATTTTATTTCTGAAGCAGTTAAGGACAGAAGCTATAGTTCGCACTGAACCTGTTGATAAGGTTCCTATGATGCTTACAAAAATCAAATCTAGGCAACATTGTAGTATATAACAAGCAATTTCATTAGTACCTTGCAAGAGAGTCCATTTCTTTACATTTTAGTTATTTGAAAAGCTTTTTATGACATTCAGGAGGGAGACCTTGATTTGAAATATCATAGTTGATGAAATGTTTTTGGATTAATGATAAATCTACCAACAGTTTTTATGTGATTTCTATGAGGTAATTGACATTCAATAAGTGGTAAAGCAATAGGTGAAATGATGGGGATCACTGCATAGGAGTGGACTTGAAAGTTTTGACATTATTTTCCATGATAATATTTATAAATTTCAAAACTTTAATGTGAGTTTTTTTTTCTCCAACTACAGACACCGTATTCTGCAGCAAAATAAACTTGCACTAAAAAATAGTTCTCTGCATGGTTTACTACAATTGTAGAGTGATGAACATTTAGAGGCTAAGGGTGCTGGGATGATCGTTCCGGTTTCTTTTTCCTGGTATTTGATCTTTTTACAAACCTTTGATGAATTATCCATTTGATTATTATTCAATCCAAAATAGCATGACTAGTTTAGTGCTTGACCAAACCTTTAGCCCACCAGAAAGACACGTTCCTCAATTTACTGTTAAGTAGAACATGGGATAGGTTTGTGTTTTAGTTCATGGTCATAGAAAGTATATCATGTAGATGAATAAATTATTGTTTATACTATTAGCAGAATGTTTTACATC
Source organism: Epiperipatus broadwayi (assembly GCA_028023455.1). NCBI lineage: Eukaryota > Metazoa > Onychophora > Udeonychophora > Euonychophora > Peripatidae > Epiperipatus > Epiperipatus broadwayi. The sequence goes on along the minus strand of JAQFVV010000028.1, from coordinate 9,934,052 downwards.
TGGTAATCATCAAAGGAATCTATATAAACCATGGGAACAAAAATCATAATTTGGCACCTGTATTTATACAATTCTTTTATTTTTGCCATTATCCTTTATGAATCTATGATAATTTCATTACTAGATTATTTTGGGAACCAAGTTTATTCTATAATTTAAAGATTGTCTTTATTCTGTCTTATTCCAAGGTAATAACCCTCCATTTTTGCAATTCATGAATTCAAATATTGTTTTGTGAACCACCAAAATAATGTTATATATCATGATTCTGTCAATTACTTGATTTAGATATCACAGAGTCTTTATGGATTGTTCTTGAACACTACTTGCAAAGATGACATCTCCTACAAACCATCTTCCAGTAACTTGGAGTTTTTATCTTAAGAATTATCTTAACATTTCTCTAGATATTGTCCAAGTGTGAGATAATTTCATCCTATTAAACAGGCAAAACTCTCCATACAGTAATGCCACCCTGTGCCAACTAGAGTAATCAATGGATGCCAGAAGGCTTGTGGATAAAATCCCCATCTTGTGCCTACTCATCCAATATCCCCAGACTAGTTTCTGTGAAGAATGCTAAATATTCAATTTAGTATAAAATATGGCTAACATCATAGTAACAGAGACACATTTAATCTTCTGGTTATTTTGTCAAAGTGCATGTATGCATACATTCAGCTTAGAAGAGAACTTACTAAATAACTTCTATTACTGAATTACAAAAAATATAAATCAACTCATAAATTTATTTCATAGATATAGTTTTCTATTATCAAGCTAAATGTGTTGTTTTACAAGCTGTATGTTACATAATTGAACCAATGGCAATACTGTGAGGGAAACAAGGAAAAAAAAATGTATATGAAGATTAAAATCAGTATTTTTTCAAAGTTCTTTACAGTACTGTAAGTCTAATAATCTTCTTATTAAAAAAATCTACAATTAAGTGTGTAATATTTACTAAGGCTCTAAACCTCAAGAATATGTGTGTGAAAATGCGAAGGTAGGGATCTCTACAGATTTTAACCACAAGCTTGTGGTTAAGACCTGTAGAGGTCCCTACCTTTGCATTTTCACATGCACATTCTTGAGATTTATAGCCTTAGTAAATATTACTTATGTAATCAATGTGACTTTAAATAAATTTATAATTACAACTTTAAATTAAGTGTGTATTAACTTTATGCTATAATATAAATAACTTTTTACATAGGGCACCTTTTCCACAAGATTTCTATTGTGTATTTGAGTAAGCTCATTGCTTTCAAAGTCAAACTTATTAGATGGTTGAGGTATCCATAAATAAATTTTTATTAAAGGTCCTGCTGTTGATAGACAGGAAATGTATGGCCTTGACAAATATTTTTTAAAAAATGAGGGGAAAAATCTCAAAGTATCTCTGCGACAAGTGAATTATAACACAAGGTATCTATTATCATAATTGTTGATACCTGATATGAGTTTTCCTGAATAAACACCAATGTTCTATTCATGAGAATGAAATGACTATTCTCTGTTGTCTACTATCAACATCATCAAAGAGTTTGAAAATCACTGATACCTATACCAAAATTGTGGATAGATATTAAGAATGACATAATGTTATTTTAATAACATATACCCACACACATATATACTATATTGGTTTGGAGAAAGTGAAGACAAAGAGTGAGAGGAAAATGAATGTGACTATGGTTGGTCCTTGGGTCTTTGGGTAGGATGCTGGGGATAATGCAATGAAGTACTTAACCTATTGTTGCACCCACTTCCAATAGACTAGTTCAATGTTTGTTTATTAAATCTAGATGTAATTTGGGTCAGTTCATCCACTCCTCACACCTCTTCTTGGTTTCATTATGCCCCAGAATTCAAATCCAGGAAGAATATGCCTTTGACTCTCTTAACAGGGATGCACTTATGCTGAATGATAGCTACTATACCTCTATATAAGTCATAGTTAAGGAGATGTATTCACCTTAATCCATTTCAATGTTATTACCCTACAATGGTAAGTATCTGTAATATGTATTTAAGGTTATTGATTAATCAATGAATGCGAAGTTAGTTTAAATAAACTATAAAGACCAAATTGAGATTAACAAAGTGAATAACATTTAATTTATGTGAAAATAAATAAATCCAAAGTATTTTACAATATATATATATATATATACAAATGAAAATATGATAGTGTATGTCAATAATGGATTTCTACCAAATCAATATTTAATAAATTCATGTTTCCTTAACCATAATTCCCTTGGTATAAATTCATATCCAAGACCCTTAGTTTCAAAAAAATGTATAAAAACAAAATTGGATTAGCATATATGAATCTGACTATCTAATTTAGATCTTCCTTTTGACAGCATTCAGATTAGCACTGTGATTCAAATTCAGTTGTTGATGCTTGATCTCTTTGAGAATCCTCTCTCCAAAAAATCTAACTATAATACCTAATGTCATAGAATAGACCATTCGTTCAAAGAATTTAATATTTGCATAAAAATAACAGAAAATAAACAATTGTTAATTAACACATAACAAAATAACACAAATTTTGTCCTGTTTTAGTGGTTGTGTTTAATGTATGAAAATCAAAGATCTTACCTCTAATTTCATACTGTGATAATGATGATCAAATGTCAAACCACTAAAAAAGAGGAACATTAATCTAAACTTTATTTGCAAAAAAGACAATTCAACTGAACTTAACTGTTTTTCTCTCCTCTTTCTGCTTTCTCTTAAAGTGACTATTCCAAAAATCTAAATTATAGAAATCTATGCCTTCAAATGTGATGAATGAAATAATAATAAAAAAATACAGAGGTATTTATAAAAATTAAAATATGTATATAAAAAAATCATACTTCACCAAATCAATTTAATTAGAGTTCATGGGTTGGTAATGATCTTTATGTATTATATAGTTCATACTTTATGAACAGTCCTCCTTGATTAATGTATCCATCACTCATTGATGCTTCTGTGGTGCATGCTAAAAACAGCTCCACATTGGCCATTCCTTGATATTTATGCCAGTCCATGTGCAAGCATTTCATGTTGGGACAAAATCTACTTTTATCAGGCAATTTATAAATAGGCAAATAAAAATATTGGGTTTTCATGGTTAGGTTAATCCCACAACATCACACTTTAGCCTAAGTGCATTGTATATCACTTTATCAAGTATATAAACTTTTAAAATAATTACTGTTTATACCTAATGAATTCTTCACACAAGATAAATTATTTCATTTTTTTTAAGGACTGGTTATATATATATTTTTTTTCGTCCATATTCAAATAGAATTGTTGCTTTGTTCTTTTTTTTTATAAGCTAAAACAATTTCTAGTTTCATTAAACTGCATGAATTTATTTCTTTTTTTATTACCATTATCTCTTGAAATTATAGCAGTTCTATATCAATAGTCACATCTGGAAAAGTGAATCTTTTTAGAATGAAATGTCCATTTTAGTATTCAAAATCTTTTCTGAAGATATTGAGTTCCTTTAGCATGTAAATAATTTCAAAGAAGAAGTTAAAATTACATTCATTTTTATACTCAGTGTGAATTCCATTATCTTTTATATATTAACCCTTTCATTTCCTTTTTTATTGCTGTAGTTATTCATTGTTGTAGTAGATTATATTAATGATAATCAGTTTTAAACAATATATACAATAGAAATATTATTTCATTCTCACACTGGGTTTCTTAGCAATCATTACTTGACATAAGTCATCATCAAGGTTAAGCAATTCCAGTCTATGCTATTGTACTGTTTGGATAGTAACATATAAGACAATAATGGCATGTTTATTACTGTTTATATATATATATATCTTTGTACTAATTATATTTTTTTAAGTGTTTAAATCTTGCTTATTTTCATTAATCGAGAATTTGTTTGTTAAAAAAAAAAATTAGTTTTTCGCACATTTTATTCTTTTATTATTTTTATGTAACAAAAAATACATCACATATATATAGTCCTAAAATGAAATAAATAGTGCATATATCTATTTAACAAAACTTAGAAATTAAGTTAAACTCAAGTTTTAAAAAGTGCAAACCTTAGTAATATGAGCAGTTATGGGTTGTTTTGGGAGTTACCCTCAAAATTCCCCTATCCTTACAGGGTTAAAATTTTGCTTTATAATCAAAATTTTAACTCTAATTGAATGCAAATTTAAATCTGGATACTTTAATAGTTTTTTTAAAAGAAGAAAAAAATGAAGCCTACTCCTCTATTTTCCTCCTATAATCCTATGATCACAATAGCATTACTTTATAGTCGCCTCTCTTATTGGTTCACATCATTCTAAAATGAGATTTTAGACATAGGAGCCTTTTTAATGGTTTTATGGTTTGAACCAAGCCAATAATGTGTCTATTATAGATGGCACATAAGTTTACTTAGTAATCTCTATCCTACTCCTTTTGAGGCTTACTGCATTTTGAGTATTAACTAAAAATCAGAGTATCCATCATTTTCTATGGATTAACTCAAAAAATTTGGTTGGTTCCCAGGTATCCCAATGAAGTTTCTAAACATTCAATAGAGTATATCCTCATAAAATAAAAACAATTACTGACCCTAATTATGCATTTTTTGTTTACTCACCCTTTTCTTTCATCCTCTACCTATTGTTCCTCTCTAGCTATTTATTTATATATAAGCTGAAAGTGGCAATCATGTATTTATTTAGATTGACCAAAATGTGGCTTCAAAATCCTGGTATTGTAAATACCCTTAATCTCACCTCTCAGATTTATCCAAAATGCATTGGGAATTGCTTGTCTATCAATAGTAAGTGGTTCTTCATATTGATGGAAAACTATTTACTATCCTGAGATCTCATATGAGGAGTTTTGATAAAAACTTGATCTCTTACTTTGAAAATGTGTGTTTTCTTTACATTTTGTTTCTTTATTTGGCCCTATTCTTAAATTGGTTATATGTTTTCTGTCTATCTCTTTCTACATTTATATTAGTGTGTATAGCTGTAGGTTTGTATTTTCTGAATAGTGTTGGTGTGGGTTGATTAAAATCCAGTTTAATGGGTGCAAATCCAGTTATTCAGTTGCGCTCCAATTGATGTAATTAGACACATGCTCTGTTTGCTTTGCTCATGAAAACAATTTTAAAGTCAAGTTCGTAGCTGGGCAATGAAACAAAGAAAATGAAATTAAAAATATATATAATTCAATTAATAACTTAGAATATGAATTCATGAACGGTAAATATAATGTATGCTACAGAAGTTCATTCTAGTATAAATACCAAATTAAAAATTTATATTATTATTCTATCTTTTATCAATATACTAGCAAATATATACAATAATTTTTACTGTGTTCTACGATAGAACAATTTAAAAAGATAGATTCAACATTTTGAATGATTTATCATGAAAAAAGTTATTAGAAAAACAAATTCTAATATTGCTAAAATCAAAGAGTTTAATAAAAATGACTCTTTATATTAAAAATATATTTCATATTGTAAAAGTAAAATAATATAAAGAGATCACTCTAAATAGAAGTATTGAAAATATATAAATCTTTCAAAAAGCATTTATAAACTTCAACCAAATCTAAACCAAGGAGATTGTTTATGGAATGTATCGGGGTAAAACTTCACTTGTTATAGGATAAAAAAACTATTGTCTATCTGAAGATAAATGTAAATGCTGATTTCTTTAAAAATGCCTAAATTGATATAAACTTCATTTATATAATTGAATTATAACTAATAATGAAATCATTTCTAGAAGATGTCAATATCATGCAAGAAGGACATTCGGGAACAATTGGATATTTTGATGATTTTACCAATGGATAATAATGAAGAAATAAATAACTTTATTCTTGAAGGACATTGCTACATGAAGTATAAAAATGAATAGAATAATTGCATGGACTTTTAATTCATAACATCATCTTCGAGAATCATGATTTATAGGGATTTAATTTTATTTTCTTTGATGCTAAGTTTACTAATATATTTTTTATTTTATATTTAGTAAAATTTAGATCTTCAATCAAGTGACTTGACTAAAAGGTTAACTAAAATATATTAAGATATACTGAAGTATATTAAAGGTACAAAAGTAAATATAATATAAAGGTAAGATTTTTGGTATTCGTCATATTAAATTATTTATGACATGACACAAACTCATTATTACTAATTTAATAACAGTTATTTGTTAATAGTTGTGTAAATGATTAACATTTGTATATTAGATTTATATATATATTTTTAATATTTGACAATACATAGTGTAACGGGCACATACGACGTTACATTATTTTTTTATTATTATTAAACATGAAAAAATAAAAGTTTGCAAATAAAACTTCTTTTTTAAGAATTAAAAATTGAAAATTAAAATTCTATACTAAACTCATATATATTTAAAATCGCACAGATGAGAAATTAAAAAAAGAGAAACTTTATTAAAAAAAAGAAAAAGTATTTTAAAACTAAATTGTCAGTAAAGATTTAAAGATAAAAATATATATCTAAGTTTGTACAAAACAAATTAATTAATGTTATTAAAAAAATGGAAATGATTAATTTAATTAGTCCAAGTGAACTAGCCCTTGGGCATTTAAATGTATAAGCAACAGTCAGATAGGAAAACAATAGAAACTAATGGCCAATGAAAGAAATCCATTGGGAAATCGGACCTCAACGGAAGGATCATCATCATCGATGATGTAATGTCCATTGGATCCTAAAGTTACATATAAAAGAAGAGGTTGGGAAAAAAAGGATTATTATTATTATTAAGGGAGGACAGATATGTGTTAAGTTAGAGAGGGTTGGAGGAGAAGGGATTGAAAGATGCACTTTCAATTCCTTCAATTGTTCAAAAAAAAATAAAACATCGTCTTTTCCAATATTGCGGACCACAGGACATCAAGGCCTGGAAGAATACCATCAACCATAAAGGACCAATAGGTAACTGCATGGCAAGCAACAGATAACTAATGAACATTTCTAAAACCGTAAGCACATTATGAACTTAAATGAATATTAATTTGAAAACACTAAGAACTTTAAAATATAAACTTTCCCAGTATTTAAAAAAAATAGAAATAGATTACTATCTGACCAAACTAAATTATTTATTAATTAGTTATAATTTTATTTGATGTATCTCTTTTTTAAAAAATCATTTCCATTTATTTTTCTTTGTTCTTCTAAGTTTTTATTGTGATTTTTGTTTTTCGTTAAATGTTAAACTTAAGTCAGGCGTGAATGGCTATATAGATTTGTAAAGTTTTATTAGGGGAGGGTAATCTTGGGTTATTCATTTTGTAGTTAAATTAGGTCAATGGATTGGATATATTGGTGTAATTAGTAGATGTAGTATGAGATTCGCTACAGGCAGAATCGCTTTATACGGTGCACACTCTTGTTTTGCGATGGAAGGAATTATAAAACAGAGACCGCAGTTCTTTTCTATGGAGTTTTTTTTATTGCTCCTATCATCAGATAGATGTAGTATTCCTATCTGACGAGAGGCAATTTCTTCTCTTAACCTAATTGTGCTGTCGTATTCATATTACATTGAACACATCGATATATCAGATGGATTGACATTGGTTTAACTGTGAACTTTTGGCCCAAAGTTAAATAAGGGGTAAAATATTTTCTTTTCAAATGCAATCTATGTAGTCTATTCATACTTGACACTCTAAATAAAAAATGCATTAAATTTAAGTTGGGTATAGACTTTTGCATGGATTCATTAGCCATTACTTATGTTTGTGGTTTTCATATTCGATTAGAATATATAAGTCATCGATGTCAATGCAGCATCTTATGATGAATGCCATTGGGTTCTTGTATTCCCTCTGCAATTGATGTTATCAATGACTGTATTTTGATCGGTTATGTTTATTTTGAAATGTTTTTAACAGTGTAATCTATGTAACCGATCTATACTCAACATTATAAAACAAACTTTTATAAATCCATCTGTGCGAACTTATAAAAAATAAAAATGTAAATTAAAATCTAAAATAAAAGTTAAAAATGTAAGTTAAATTTTAAAATGCTAAAGTAAACATACTAAAATAATAATGTTAAATTATATATATATGTGCGTAAATAAATGTTTGTGTGTTAATTACTGGCAGTGGCTTATTTTATTCTTTTTTTAAAAAATATTCTTAGATAAGAATTTATTATAAAATATAAATCTCTGCTGTTCCACTGAGCTGGTGACAATGGGCTAATGACCGGAATCAAAATATATAAAATAAAATAAAAAATTTTTTTTTGACTTACGTGTCTGCCTATTATATAAATTTTCTAGGTTCAAATGCTGAGTGGCACCTTGTAGAGTAGATTACATTAAGTACCCTTATTCCAGATCATTATAATTGCCACCCAATGTGGGGCCTGATCTTTAATAAACCACAAATGCCCTGAACAAATTTTTTTTTAATGAAATGTTTTTATCTGTTTACATAAAGTCGTATACTTTAAATCTTATAAAAGTGCTGCCAGAAAGAAATTGCACATATATTAAACACGAGAAAGTATAAATAATTTTAAATTGTACTTTGTTAAAAAGAAAGTCAAAAGGTTGCAATTAATATGTTTTTTTTGTTAATATATATGCTTTAACGTGTATAGGTGCGCACAGCCATGTAAGTTTATGATTGAAATGTGGTATCTTATGATGAGTACCTTTGGGAATTATTTCAGTGTAACCCTATGTAAGGATTTCAATGGGTCATAAACAAGTTGGTGGTATTTATAATTGTGCTGCAAATATACACATATAACCCCATTATTTCTTAAAACATATTTATCTCAATGCAACCTTCTTAAATAAATAATTTATAAAATTTGCTTGTCATGCCATGTGTAAAAATAAAATGTATAAAAAAATAGAATTCTTGGGGGGAGGAGGCGTAGACGTAAATGGTCCTTAGGAAAACGATGGTCAACATTTTTTTTTTGTATATAGTCTTTGTAAAATTACTAACCAAATGTTTTTGTAAATGTTTTCATTAACTGTGTACCATAATTACTAACCCTAAGTAAAATATTTTTTTTTGTTTATTTTTTTTTAAGCAAGTTTACTGATATGTAACGGGCACATACGACGTTACATTATTTTTTTTTATTATTAAACATGAAAAAAATAAAAGTTCGCAAATAAAACTTCTTTTTTAAGAATTAAAAATTGAAAATTAAAATTCTATACTAAACTCATATATATTTAAAATCGCACAGATGAGAAATTAAAAAAAAGAAACTTTATTAAAAAAAAGAAAAAGTATTTTAAAACTAAATTGTCAGTAAAGATTTAAAGATAAAAATATATCTAAGTTTGTACAAAACAAATTAATTAATGTTATTGAAAAAATGGAAATGATTAATTTAATTAGTCCAAGTGAACTAGCCCTTGGGCATTTAAATGTATAAGCAACGGTCAGATAGGAAAACAATAGAAACTAATGGCCAATGAAAGAAATCCATTGGGAAATCGGACCTCAATGGAAGGATCATCATCATCGATGATGTAATGTCCATTGGATCATAAAGTTACATATAAAAGAAGAGGTTTGGAAAAAAAGGATTATTATTATTAAGAGAGGACAGATATGTGTTAAGTTGGAGAGGGTTGGAGGAGAAGGGATTGAAAGACGCACTTTCAATTCCTTCAATTGTTCAAAAAAAAATGAAGCATCGTTTTCCAATATTGTGGACCATAGGACATCAAGGCCTGGAGGAATACCATCAACCATAAAGGACCAACAGGTAACTGCATGGCAAGCAATGGATAACTAATGAACATTTCTAAAACCGTAAGCACGTTATGAACTTAAATGAATATTAATTTGAAAACACTAAGAACTTTAAAATATAAACTTTCCCAGTATTTAAAAAAAAAAAAAATAGAAATAGATTCCTATCTGACCAAACTAAATTATTTATTAATTAGTTATAATTTTATTTGATGTATCTCTTTTTTAAAAAATCATTTCCATTTATTTTTCTTTGTTCTTTTAAGTTTTTATTGTGATTTTTGTTTTTCGTTAAATGTTAAACTTAAGTTGGGTGTGAATGGCTATATAGATTTGTAAAGTTTTATTAGGGGAGGGTAATCTTAGGTTATTCATTTTGTAGTTGAATTAGGTCAATGGATTGGATATATTGGTGTAATTAGTAGATGTAGTATGAGATTCGCTATGGGCAGAATCACTTTATACGCCGCACACTCTCGTTTTGCCTACGGAAGGAATTATAAGATGGAGACCGCAGTTCTTTTCTATGGAGTTTTTTTTTATTGCTCTTATCGTCAGATAGATGTAGTATTCCTATCTGATGAGAGGCAATTTCTTCTCTTAACCTAATTGTGCTGTCGTATTCATATTACATTGAACACATCGATATATCAGATGGATTGACGTTGGTTTAACTGTGAACTTTTGGCCTAAGGTTAAATAAGGGATAAAATATTTTCTTTTCAAATGCAATCTATGTAGTCTATTCATACTCGACACTCTAAATAAAAAATGCATTAAATTTAAGTTGGGTATAGACTTTTGCATGGATTCGTTAGCGGTTACTTATGTTTGTGGTTTTCATATTTGATTAGAATATATAAGTCATCGATGTCAATGTGGCATCTTATGATGAATGCCATTGGGTTTCTTGTATTCCCTCTGCAATTGACGTTATCAATGACTTTGTATTTTGATCGGTTATGTTTATTTTGAAATGTTTTTAACCGTGTAATCTATATAACCGATCTATACTCTACATTATAAAACAAACTTTTATAAATCCATCTGTGCGAACTTATAAAAAATAAAAATGTAAATTAAAATCTAAAATAAAAGTTAAAAATGTAAGTTACATTTTAAAATACTAAAGTAAACATACTAAAATAATAATGTTAAATTTTATATATATGTGCATAAATAAATGTTTGTGTGTTAATTACTGGCAGTGGCTTATTTTATTCTTTTTTTAAAAAATATTCTTAGATAAGAATTTATTATAAAATATAAATCTCTGCTGTTCCACTGAGCTAGTGACAATGGGCTAATGACTGGAATCAAAATATATAAAATATTTTTTTTTTTTTTTTTGACTTACGTATCTGCCTACTATATAAATTTTCTATGTTCAAATGCCTAGTGGCGCCTTGTAGTGTAGATTATGTTAAGTACCCTTATTCCAGATCATTATAATAGGGATCATCTTAATGAATGGAATTCTTTCATACAAATTATATTTAATTTAATTTATTATTAAGTGATACTTATTTACTATGAGAAAAGAGGAAATGTAATAATTATCTTAATAACATAAAACAGTAAATAAGTAGATAAAACACTTATAATATTTTCTTTCATCATATTTAATAAATTTCAAATTATTTATTTGTTAAATAAATATTGTTATATATATTTTTTAAATTAATGAAGTCTTTAAATTATTTAATTTATTCAATTTACAAAATAAAATGAAGTTTATTATGCAGACATATAATTATATATTATATTTATTTGATATCTTAATAAATTAACCCTTAATGAGATTACATTGAATATTGTTATTGATGTAGTACATCAATGGAAACCTTTGAAGAGAGTCAATTGTGAAACCTCCCTGAGTTTGAACTCTGTGTATAATGGTATAATTAGTTAAGGTGAAGATTTGAATTGTATTTTAATTAAGTATTTGAAAATATATTATTTATTTGAAATGAGTGTAATTTAGATTTAAATTAGATTTTATCATTCATAGCATCCTATATGAAGACATTAAATCTGATTGTAGTGAGATTTGACCACCTGGAATCCTTAGAAGGAGTCCGTACTGTTACAATACATATATTATAAGTACAATCTGTTTGAATTTAAATCTTGAAATTTTCATTCAAACTTACCATACAACACTAATATCACTCTCGTTTTTCATATTCTGAACAAATTTGAAACACCAACAGGATCTACAATACATGTTTGTAAGTCATCTAAGTGAGAGAAAGCAACAGGTCACAATTTACCATCGTTTTTCACAGGTACATACTCTTTTTTTTTTGGAATTCAAACCAATTTATCTAAAACACAAACCATCATTTAATAATCTGGTAGTATGCAAGTTTCATATAAAACTAAAGGATTTTGCCCAAAATTATTTTACTCTATAGTAAAAATTAGTATTGTTAATACTATTCTGGGTGGAATATTTTCTTACTGTAATCCATGAATGTGGCTTTTTAGGACTACTGTTAAAATATTATGACCACAATAAAATAATAAGTCTGGCAGTTGTTTTTCTATTTGTAAAATAACATGTCCTTAATCATTTGTTTTCTATATCAGAGCTAAAATATACATCACAATCTTAAAATTAGTCCAATCCTCAAAGCTGTACCTCTACCTTGGGCATGCAGATCTGTTGGGTAATTATAACATCAAATCTTTAATCAGTGTTTCATTTAAAGATTTGAAAAAAATTATATACCCCAACAGACATCTATGATCAATGCTTCTAACTGCCAAAACTTTAACCAGATTCAAAAATATGTCTGTTCCTCAATCATGGTTGAAATTTTTTATTTAATTTTTAGTACAATTCCTACAAAATATGGATCCCACATGTGTCTTATGTAATAATCATCCAGAAGATATGATACATATTTTTAAAATTCTGTTCATACTTCACATTTCGTATTTCACAGGCAATTAATTAAAAATATTAAAATTTTTAATCCTTACAATGCAGTAGTAACTATTCACCCTCTTAGAACTATGAGGTTTGCTCACTGCTCTGTAATTTTTGATAACAAAAAATATAATGTCCTTAAAAAAAAAAAAGAGTGGTATAATACATTATATGCTCTAAAATATTACCTAGAAGTACTAAGAGCAAAATTTGGCAAAACTAGTTGCATATTATTTTAGAATGATATACAATATACATTCATCTACATAGTGTAATGATTATATTTTTGTAAGGTATGTATCATGTGTCGTGTATTTTTTTTCCTCCTATGTATTTGTTAATACTTGTATATACTTTGCAATTAATAAAGTTTATTAGTGTTAAGTAAAAATAAGAATTTATTAAATTGTAGAAATCAGCTTGATTAAATGTCTTCTACTTTGATTATTATATATATTACAACTTAATTTAAAGATGCCAAACTTTCCGCACTCAGAATTGTGATACCCCAGTCCCCCAGATAATCCCTAAATGATTATCACTAATTATTTATCAGGTTAGAAATTATTATATCATTTTTATCTCAGAGGCACACTTTAAATCTTAATTAAAGATTAATCTATCTATTATCACAAAACCCAAGCACATGAAATAATCAACTCAACTCCATTTAATTTTTTCCCCACATGTTATATCTTAAATATTTTTAACTTTTCATCTTACTACATTAACTCTAATGACATAAATAAAGATATCTGAAAAACATTTTAGGATGCATTTCATACCAAAACAGCACTTTTCAACTCGTCCTGATCGCAACTCATCACATATTTTTAGTATCTTTGAAGAGTAAAAAAAAAAGAATAAATAAGAATTCTGGTTCTCCATGATTTGCATTATGGGAGTTTTTGCTTTTTTCCGATGAAGTTGCTTTGTTCATGCGATTAGAATACATATGATAAAGTAGAAAATTATAGGTGTGTGTATATATATATCTGTAAATAACAAATAATTCAGATCATATGTAGCTGAACAGAAACTAACTGAAGCTTTCAATGAGTTATATAATGTAAATAAACTCTGCAAAAGACAGATTATATCATCTATTTCTTAGCATTAGTTCTTATATATGCTTAATTTATTTAAGTGATTTTAAATGAGGGAGTGAATTCTATCTATTGATTGTTTATATATATATATATATATATATATATATTTATATATATATATATATAGGAGATTTGAATACAGACTTTCAAACATTCTTCAACTATCCACACTATCTCATAGTACTGATATACATGACTACACACATGTAAAAAAATAAATAATCACTAATATATGTATCTCGTACTGAACCAGCACTCATCAGTTGGTCCAGATCATCATCTTCCACACACATATATATATAAATACATAATCAGTACTCCGTTTACATTAAGATAGCAAATCTTCGTACTTTAATGGGCAGGTTTCAATCTACTCCAACCTGCAACTCTTCAGCCATCTATACTATTGAAAATCTGATAATGAATGCACAAATCCCATGCTGATGACAACCTCAAGTCACTCTGACCCCTCATGTATAGGACCTTATTCATTTAAATACATAGAAGAGTGATAGGCAGGATGCAGTATTAATGTGTAATGTTTGAAATATAGGCAATCTTCATCTACCTAGTGCTTAATTGTAAATATAGGGAATTTGAACACAGACTTTCAAGCACATTTCAACTATTCACCCTGACCACACACATGTAGAAAAGATAAATAATCACCAATATACACATTTCATGGTGTCCCAATGGTATGGATGGCTGGAGTAGACTGAAGCCTGTCCATTAAAGTATGAAGATTAGCTATCATAATATAAACTGAGCACTGATTATATATATATATGTATGGGAGATGATGATCTGGACCAACTGATGAGGGCTGGTTCAGTACAAAATATATATATATATATATATTGGTGATTATTTATCTTCTCTACATGTGTATGGTCATGTGTATCGGTAGCATGGGATAGTGTGAATAGTTGAAGGGTGTTTGAAAGTCTGTGTTCAGACCCCCTATATTTACAATTAAGCTCCAGGTATATGAAGAATATTTGTATTTCAAATATATATTTATAGAATAAATGATAAAAACCACTATTTTAATATTCAGAGGTTCAAAACCGAGCTTTAGTTTAAACAATCTCTACATATGTTACTTCGTGTTCAATTACATATAATTTGAGTTATTTATTATTAATAGATATTAAAACTGAGTTTTCATGTCATATTTTGAGGTTTTTAAATTAAAGCTGGCTTTAGTGCTCTGAATATTTAAATGGTGATTCTTATCATGTATTCTATAAATATATACAAATGATAAGAGTCAGATAGTATTATTTATGTTTTGGAGAGTTTATTTACAATATATAACTTATTGGAAAGACCAGTTACTTCCTGAAATGAATTAAACATTGCATAATGCTAAATGAAATTCAAATATAGTAAATGAATAGCACAATCTATATTTAAAACACAAAGATTGCTGTTTCTAAATCCAGAGAGAACTATTAAAGCTTTCTAGCATTGATTTGTATTCATTTATGATATATATATATATGATTTGAGATTTTCTGCAAGAATTTAATTAATTCATTCTAATCAAATATGGATCAAAAAAGACCTTCCCATAAATACTATCTAAACTTAGATTCTGTCAATTAATTTGCAAAAATAGAGAACAAAACAGTTTAGTAACACATGTATAACTAACATTTCCCTGCATGCTTTAGAAGGGTTGTATAATGGAAACTGCAGAGATGAAGATTCTTGGACAACATCTCAGTTATTTCATTTACAGCACTCAAACTTCATGCCAATATTTATATGAATCCTTGAATATCAAACAATCCAATTATTTGTATTACTGCTATTGACAACAAACCATAATTATGGATATTTATAATTGTATGTTAGATTATTTGCATCATCCAGAATTATCTGTCTTTAGAAAAATTCAAAGTACATATCACAATGTTTTGAGTGTTATTGCACTTCTTGTCTCCGGGTGTTGGTGACTGATCAGTGATGGTACTAGCGTGAAAAGTGAATCTATGATCTTTAGATTCATAATACTGAATATAAAGCAATGTCCTAAACAATTAGGTTATTGTGTCAAAGACAACAGCCAGTAAAAAAATAATATATTTAAATATATATAAAGAATTCGAATTCAGACTTTCAAATGACTCTCAACTCTCCATGACATCTCATATTGCTGAACCACCTGATCACACATGTTGAAAAGATAAATAATCACCAATATATGTATTTCATGCTAAACCAGCAATCATCAGTTGGTCCAGATTACTATCTCCACACATATATACAATCAGTGCCCAGCTTTATATTAAGATAGCCAATCTTCATACTTTAATAGACAGGCTTCAAACTACTCCAATCCACAACTCTTCAGCCATCCATTTCATTGAAAATCTGATGATGGAATGTTCAAAACCCATGTTAGTGCCAAGGTTGTCATCCTATCCATGTTGACCATTTAGTCATTCTGCCCCTTCATGTATTGGAGAATAATCCATTTTCATACATACATGAGGGATGGGCAGACCTTTGATGCACTGTTTCAATATGTAATTTACTACTCTGCCCATCCCTCACATATGTATGAAAATGGATTATTCTCCAGTATATGAAGGGTCAGAATGACCAATGTCAACATGGGTAGGATGACAACCTTGGCACTAATGTGGGCTTTGAATGTTCCATCATCAGATTTTCAATGAAATGGATGGCTGAAGAGTTGTGGGTTGGAGTAGTTTGAAGCCTGTCCATTAAAGTATGAAGATTGGCTATCTTAATATAAAGCTGAACACTGATTGCATATATGTGTGGAGATAGTAATCTGGATCAACTGATGATTGCTGGTTTAGCATGAAATACGTATATTGATGATTATTTATCTTTCCAACATGTGTGTGATCAGGTGGTCAGCAATATGAGATGGCATAGAGAATTGAGGGTCATGTGAAAGTCTTGAGTTCTAATCCTCATATATTATAATATATATGTGCATGTGTGTAAGCCTGTACAGTGTATTAAATTATATATTTACCTATGAAAATTCTTCCGATTGCTCCATTTTTCTTAAGAGCCAATATTAATGAATAGTTTCCAACACTATGAATTGCCATACTAAGTTGACTTGGGGGGTGGGTCATGTGCTATTAGCATATGAGTAACCTCTTTAAATTTTATTCTTTTTATTCCATATCTGACAAAGAGTGAATAAAATCATTTAAAACATTGTGATATATACTAATGTATGTCCTATTTATAACAGTTGAATGTATTGAAAAGTTTCAATGAAGTTTGACTTTTTTCTAAAGACATTTAACAATTAATTTTAGATTGGAATGATCCATCATATAATTGCAAGTAAACTTTCAGACAAATAATAATGATGGATATTTCTAAATATCCTTATTTAGAGGATAAAATAATAAGGGTTTCACCAAACAATAATTAACTACCTAAAGAGTTGTATCTACTTTTTTTTTTTAAGTGTCATAGCATCGGCCGGGACGGGCAACTGCCTGCAAGTGCAAGGCAGTCGCGCTGACCTCTCGACCACCAATGCAAGACAGAGTTGTATCTACTTGTCCAGCATTTCGTAATAACTTGTGGAAAGATTGTCTTGTAATGAACTATCATATTACTTTATAGATAAATAAATATAGGTCAGAGATTTAATCATATACGATTAAAATGTCAGTTTTTAATCGAATATAAAGAATCTAAAAAGAGAAACAACAATTCTTTTAATAAAGGAAGTCCATAGTTTCTACAGCTATAAATAATTCACTAATTTCCTTGGTCTGTATTACATATATACACAATATACAGTTTAAATGTATTATTTATATATGTCTGTGTGTATTTTCAGAATAAGATCTAACCCAGGGATCCCCAACCTTTTTGCATTTAAGAGCACATTCTATAATACAGGCCAGGTGGCAGGCACCATTTATTTTTTCAACCAGGTAGCGGGCACCATTTATTTTTTCAATGTAAATTTATAGTTGGATATTGTTAATAATACACATAATGTACAAAAAATTATTTATTTCAAAAATAAAATTTTAACACATAATTAACGATTATATTTTTAGCTGTAAAATTATAGTATGCCATACAATTTGATTATAATATAATAATTTATAAGAAATTTTAAAAATTAAATTTATTTGTATCAGATAAATAATTTTTTATCGTGTTTGGATAGCGGCGGGCACACGTAAAATGGTCTGCGGGCATAGGGTTGGGGACTCCTGATCTAACCACTAAATTTAAATGCTTAAAACACACACACACATATATATATATATTGAACATTGTGATATATGTATGTATCTTTATGTGCGAAATAGCTTTATATAATAAAATTTAGTTTTCAATTAAATCATGACAGAAAAACAAATTAAAAATGTAAAATCAGGATTTACTTTAATTAGTGCAATATGTGTTGGGAAATCATTTTAAAATATTTTACAAATGTATATTTTTCATTCAGATAATAAGTAATATCTGCACCATTTACTATCTCAGTCAATATAAGTTTAACCATGTTTACAGAAATATACGTTAATTATTGAGCCTTAGAATATATATTTAAGGGTCATCCTTATATATGTTAAGACAATTATAAAACTTTATTATTATATAGTGTATAAACATTTTATGTATATCCAGTAAATATTAGTATCGCGTAACAATTGCCTGTAATAATAAAAATCTATTCGCTCCCCCTAAATAAATTAAAATAATATTTATAGTAAAAAACATTACTAAAAAATATTACATAGCAAAAAAAATAAATGTCCTACACAGTCAATTGCTAAATTAATATCACTATTAATTTTGAAACAGTGAGTAACTTCACAAGATTAGAATGAACAGCCAATTTTTAAAAACGGTTAACTGATATCTTTTTCACCCTCAAAATGTCTCATATTTCAGGAAACTGAAAAAAAAAATTTTTTTTGGCCTAATAAAGAAAAATTGATATAAAAATTGGTTTTAATAAATTTTCATATATGACAAATAATATTTAGTGTTACTGACTTGAATGTTATTGTGCGTTTATATGTATAGTTAACCTTATAATATCTTGGTCACTAAATGGAGCGTATCTATATTGTTCATCCAAGTAAAAAAAAACAAAAAAACACATTAAACTCTTTATTGTTCAGAAGGAGAATATTTTCATTTTTTTTTTTTTTTTACAATAAAAACTTTTGATAGAGATTTATTTCTTTAAAAAAGGAACCGTATATATAATAAATAAAATGGCTTACAAGACCATGATAATCATATGATGATAGTATTGAGCAGCTATCCAAAAATCTTTAGCTTATTGATTTCAAAATTTAGATTCTATTCAGTAAAGACACTCATTTCTTCATTTCTTTTTTTACATTTATTATATTATTAATATAAGTAAATAAATAAAATAACTTTATATAGTCTTTTAAATGCAAAATCTTGTCTTTATTACTATTTATTTGGTAATAGTTTTGACTGTCCAGTTGTCTTCGCCAGAACTGTAGCATAAATGTACATATATATAAATACAAATATATATAGGAATAGCAGTTGGGCTGGACATATTGCTAGAAGAGATGATAATAGATGGACAATTGAAATCTTAAACTGGATTCCAAGAGATTGTAAAAGATCCAGAAGAGACCACATGTGAGATGGAGGGATGAAATAAGAAAGTGTGCAGGGGTGATGCTAGAGATCAGAGAAGAAGGATTGAACATGAAGAGACCTTCACCTGCAGTGGATTGATAATGGCTGATGATGATGATGATGGTGAATATGACATATTATTTCATATACATAATTTTTAATTAATATATACAACTTACTATATTTTATATATATAACTCTAAATTTTCAAATTAAAATTATGTTTATAAATTAAAACATTGGATTATTGTTATTTCTATTTGTATTCATATATATATTACAGACCTGACAAAGTCTGCGGGACAGTTGAAACTGTCAGCCAATAAATAATAATAAAGGCAAGATTTGGTTGAAAAGATTGTATAAAGAAAGGATGTTTTATTTATTTATATTAATAATAACAGTCATTGTTAAGATAAAGACCACCACCTATCTAATTCAGGAAAATAGATATATTTTATTAGACAGGAGGAGGAAAAGTAAAATATTAGGTGAGGCAATTTATAAATTTTATTATCCATTAAACTAAAGAAGTGGGATGGGAGATATATATTAGAGTAAAAATGTAATGTTAAGAGATAGATATCAACAGGAAGAATAAGTTAATATTTAAAGATAAGAATAGCAAAAAGATAATATGAATGAAAATGGAATAAAGAAAGTTGTAAAGATATTATTTATAGAGATACCTAGAAATAATTATAAAAAAATAATATTTAAAAGAAGGGCAAAGAATGTTAATATAATACTTGATTTATAAATAGGAAAGGATATAAAGATATGAATAAGTGGAAAAAATTGGATGAGATTTTTACAGAAAAAATAATTTATATAAAAAATATTTTCTAAAAAAAACATTATTATTTAATTTGATGTACTAAACTCCAAAACATTTATTTCGGGAATCACAATTTTGGCTGATATATGTAAGTGTAACTAAAAGTGTGGGGTGTGCATAAATTAATCAATTCAATAATTAATAGTTTTTTTTTTTTTTTTTTTAAAAAGCGATTCAATTAATTAATTCATGAATGCCCACACTTCAAGTTACAATAAGTTGTGGTTGAATTTTAAAAAAAAGGTTTTGGTTTTTAACGTATTGCTCATCAAATTAAAATAAAAGCTTTTTTTTTTTACAAAATATGAGAGATAGTGACCTGGGCCAACTGATGAGTGCTGGTTCAGCACGAAATGCATCTTGGGGGTCAATTGTCTTTTATTGTATCTTTATTTATATGAATTTAAAAAGAATGGGGAAGTATGGAGGTGTTTATTATTTCTATAAAAATATTTTTTATGTACTGTACTTTATTCTTTATTTTTTAGCATTTGAGTCTATTCTTATATTTTAATTTTCAATAATCATTTATCATGAATAGAAAATCTATTCATATTCAGTTTTATAAACTAAGAATGTAAGAAATGTTGCCATGTTTCCAGTATTTGACATTAAATTCACACGGGTTAGGTGACTTAGTCGTGGTATCGTTTTAAAAAGATTATTTAAACTTTTGAAAAAAGTTTGAATGTTCACTTCATCCAGAGAAAAATTGATTTCACAGCTGACTGATAAAGATTGATGACATAAAAGTCATGTAAACACTTTGAAATTACTTTTGGAAAAACTCTATCTTTGGCAAACTCCATTGGCAAAGAATAATTTGCCTTATTTTTTTATATTTAAATCAATTTCTCAAAAAATTATGCTCAAAAATCATTTGAGTAATGCTTCAAATTGAAAAATTAAAAATTAAATTTCTGATTCCAAACAGTTCGCAAATGAATTATTATTATTATGTTTACCTTTTTAAATTAATATTGACACTGCTGATGAAGAATTACAAAGGAAATAAGTGGATTCCAGTACAATGTCAAATAAAAAAAGAAAAACAATGAAGTTGGCATACCAACTTTTTATAAATACTTCAACAATATTTAATATAAGTATAGTATATATACTTAAGCCAGATGTAATTAGAAAGATTTTGAACCTAGATTTTCAATTCCCTTCAGTCATTTCGATACACATGACCACATGCATATGAAAAAGATCAATGATTTGGTTTATTAGATAGAGTGAATGACTAAAGGGAGTCTGAAAGTCTGAGTTCAAATCCACTCTAACTAAATACTTCAGCAATAAATATCTCAGATATTAATTTTATAGTGCAAAAATGTTGTCAATCTTAGGAAACATATATGTGAACAATGTTTTCAATTATGAAACTTAACAAATGAAAGTTCTGCTTATGGATAAGAAAAAATGTAAATTAAATGCAATAATTCATACTGC
Source organism: Epiperipatus broadwayi (assembly GCA_028023455.1). NCBI lineage: Eukaryota > Metazoa > Onychophora > Udeonychophora > Euonychophora > Peripatidae > Epiperipatus > Epiperipatus broadwayi. The sequence goes on along the minus strand of JAQFVV010000028.1, from coordinate 9,912,271 downwards.
AATACAAATGAAAAAGCAGATATTGATAAGTTAGAGCAGATGAAAATAGTCATTTCGAGACCAAAATTAAGGGAAGGACTCTTAGATAATGATCTTTATTTTTATCAGTCAAAATTATGTATTTTAATAATTTTTTAAAAATATTAATAAAATGTAATTAAATTTATATTTTTAAAACTTATGTTTTTAAAATTTAAACATAATAATAATTATAAATTTAAAATTTAAATGGTGGTGTAACTGTTTACATAAGTTGTAAAGGCTCAGCAACAAAAGGTCTTTAATATGTTTCTTTTATTTCATAGAATATTAAATACAGTCCACGTCTAATGGGCTTCTAATTGACCAGTCTTTGGTACATTTAAATTTGAGACCTCTGGTCTAATGCATACGTAATTAAAAAGGGAAACCATTCTCCTGAAGGCTATGGATGAATAGCATTCTGTGTGCTAAAAAAGAGCCAAGAATAGACTGAATCCACTTAGTTTTGAAGTTTGATCTTCATAAGCTTACTTTTGCTAATATTAGTAGAAAATTCAGAGTGAAATTAACTCACAATAGTTACAACTGTTAGGTCAGACTGGTATAAATGTTCAAATGCCTTAATTTCATATCATCATCATCATCAACAATTATCAATCCACTGCAGGATGAAGGTCTCTCCAAGTTTAATCCATCTTCTCTGATCTTTAGCTTCTCTTTTTCACAACACCCCTGCTCATTTTCTTATTTCATCCATCCATCTCACATGTGGTCTCTTTCTGTCTTTTACAATCTCTTGGAATCCAGTTTAAAATTTCAATTGTCCATCTATTATCATTTCTTCTAGCAATATGTCCAGCCCAACTCCATTTCAATCTTTTAATTTTTTCAATAAGGTCAGTAACACCTGTTTGTTGTCTTACCCATACATTGCGTTTTTGATTTCTTCTTGTTACTCCCAACATACATCTCTCCATACTCCTTTGAGTGGTCTGAAGTCTCTGTATTGCTCTTCTATTAAGTGTCCAAGTCTCAGATCCATAAGTAAGAACTGGTAAAACACATTTGTTAAAAACCATTCTTTTTAAACACATAGGCATATTTCCTTTTAGTATCAAGTTACTTCTACCAAAAGCACTCCAACCAAGTTTAATTCTATGATTAATTTCCTCCATTATGTTTCCATCTGTATTAATAATCTGACCTAGGTATTTGTAACTGTTAACTTCTTCTAATTCTTCATAATCAATCTTTATTTTCATATTTTGAGCAAATCGATTAAACATTACTTTAGTCTTTTTAACATTTATCTTTAGTTCTACTTTTCTACTTTCATCTGCTAACTCCTGCAACATTTCCTGCTCTGAAGCATTATTTGCAAAAACAACTACATCATCTGCAAAATCTAAATGACTTAAATACTCTCCATTTACTTTCATTCCTTTAGTTTCCCATTTTAATCCACAAAATACTTCTTGCAGCACTGCTGTAAAAAGTTTTGGAGATATGGAGTCACCTTGCCTTACACCTTTCTCAATGTTGATTTTTCCAGTATCATTATGTAATCTAATTGTTGCTGTTGCATTTTTATAAATATTCTTTAAAATATGACAATATCCTGGATCTATACCTTGATGATCCAATGCTTTAATCACTGAAGAAATGTGTATAGAATCGAATGCCTTTCCATAATCTACAAATCCAAAACATAATGACAACTCATATTCATTTGTCCTTTCTATGACTTCTCTCAATACCTGGACATGATCTATTGTACTAAAATCACTTTTAAATCCAGCTTGTTCTCTTGGTTGGTGGAAATCCAAAGTTCTCTGTAGACGAGTTGTAATTATCTTGGTAAATATTTTATATAAAACTGATAAAAGCCTGATAGGTCTGTAATTTCTAATATCTTCTTTATCACCTTTTTTAAATATTAATATTATTACTGCATTCTTCCAATCTTCCAGTACATCTTTATCATTTAGACATTTGGTATATAACTTTGCTAAAATTGTTTCTATTTCTTCACCTCCTTCTTTTAATATATCAATTAACTTTTTATATTTAACAGATATCTCTCTCAGTACTTTCCTAATCATGTCTCTATTTTCCAAAAATCATAATAGTATAAGTTTTATGCCTTCCTTTTCAAATTTGTAGTATCTTATTTTATTTGTAATCTAAACATGAATAAATTCTCTTCATTTTTTGCAATGTATTGCTATTTTTTTTTCTTTTAGTTTTTTAGCCAATTATTATAATACTTAATGTAACTAATGCTTACAATAATAAGAAAACAAATTTATTTCATTATAACTGAGTGTATGAAAAAATTAACTTATTCCGGTTAAAATCTATTCTAAACAAAAGTAATTTTATTTCTCCGTTTTTGTGATTTTAGGCTGTATTTTTTTACATTTTTTATATAAATATTTTAATATTTATTATAAATAATGTTTACAATAAAAAAAATCAAATTTAGAATGATATCTTATATAAAATCCTTATTTTGTGTGTTGGCTGAATGTTTTCCACAATAAAACAGGCAAAACTCTCCATACAGTAGTGCTACCCTGTGCCAACCAGAGTAATCAATGGATGCCAGAAGGCCTACTCATCCAATATCCATTGATTACTCTGGTTGGCACAGGGTAGCACTACTGTATGGAGAGTTTTGCCTGTTTAATAACAGTTATGTGCTAGCATAAGAGATGATCATGTGATGTTCAATGTTTTCCATAATGCTGTTTAATCGATTACTTTAACAAATTCCTTTTTTTTAATTGGTTATTTTAACAATTTTTTTTTTTTTATTGGTTGTTGGACAAATTACAAAAATGGTGAATTTGACAGCATCAAAAAAATATATTAATAAATAACTATACCTAACTAAATCATAATTTATATTATGAGCATTTTATGCAAAGAAAGTAATTCCACCCATTATATTTAATAATTATTTTTATTACGAAGTATATTTTATGCAAAGGAAGAAATTCTATCATTAATAAAAAACTTTTAGAAAAAAATAAGCACATGTGCTTTTAACTACAGTAAAGAACTGAAGATATAGCACTTAAATCATGAAGAAAGTATGATTACAATATATAAATTCATGTTTGAAATGTGATATTTGGTGAGGGAAAAAAATAAATGATATAGTTCTCGTATTTACATTTAGTTTTGGTTAGCGTATAATTGAAGTCGAATAGTTTGATATGCATAGTTTATGCCAAAATAGTTATTTATAATGTTGTCAAACTCACATATGAAATATAACAGGTATATTCAAAAATTTAATTTTTAATTTAGAGGTTTAACTTGATTATGAGCATTTTATTCAAAGCAAATAATTCCACAAAGCAAAAAAAAAATTACTAAAGCAAGCTATTAAAAAAAAAAAAAGGCACTTTTATTTCTATAATATTAAATCTTTTGTTGAATTTACATTAAATCTTGGGGAAAAAATTGTTAAAGTAACCAATTAAAAAAAAGTCATTTACATTGGCCGGAAACATCTTATAATTATATAGAATGAGATACACTTACAGCATTTACATTACATTTGTGACTGTTGTCGTCTAATATATCAGCCAGATAAAATATGGCATTAATAATTAATTATTAGACTAATAATCAACTATACAAAAAAAGTCAATAATTTAAAAGCAATCCCCCCCCCCCGAACCATATAAAAATAAAGTTTATTAAAAACGCAAAAAAAAAAAAAAAACATACGAGTTTTATGTATAGAAAGTGAAAAAAAAAATTTGTACTGTAGTACTCTGTAAAGAAACCGACGGCCCGTGAATCGGTATATTAATGTGCATTGGGCAAAAAAGAGTGCCATCAAACAGTAGGGTTCAGTATTCGTACTGTTACCATAAATTTTATTTATTTATATATATATTGTATCTTTACTTAAAAGAAATCTGAACAAAAAATCTGGCTAACTAGGATATAACTATATTATATTATAATCAAGTTATATAAACAATGACTGACTACTAAGATAATTAAGATTAAGATTAGCTCAAGATACATTGCTAATTTACAATATCTAATAAAATTAAGATTTTCTAATAATTAATTATAAGAAACATGATTAAATTAAAATATAATAATATTTAAGTTCACAATAAATAATTAGGGTTCTAACTAAAATATTCAATTCCTTTATTTTACTAATAAATTTCATTTATAACTAGCTCATTATTATAAACAAAATATGGTTCTATTATAATAACAAATACAATTATAAAACTTTTTACATGAAGCATTCAGCAAGATACACTGGCTTAAACATTGAGGATATATCCCTAAAGATACATTCCCAGTGGCGTAAGAATATTACCCCACTAAATTCACATAATAAAATTAGTACATAATATTCTCATGTTTTTAAAATGCTCATATATTAATCCTTAAAAATAATTTGCAAATTTTTATAAAATCACAATAAATTAATTGCTACCCCTTTAATAAAATATTACTTGAAAATTTAACATCAACTGCTAATTCTTACTCATCATCTTTTAATATAATTTTTTTAATTCTTTTAAAAATAATCTCAAGTTAATTTCTAACACTAATAAATAAACAAATTAATTAATTAAGACCCTGTAGTTAAATATGATGAGGGATTTTACATAATATCTATCTTTACAAAACATAACAATAACAATAAGCAACTGAGATAACTTAATGACTCTTAAACAAGGCAAAACTCTCTCCATACAATAGTGCCACCTTGTGCCAACCAGAGTAATCAATGGATGCCAGAAGGCTTGTGCATAAAATCCCTATCTATGCCTACTCGTCCAGTATCCCCAGACTAGTTTCTGGCTTGTGGCCTTCATCATTGAGGAGCCTTGGATATGAGAGTACTGCACCTAGATATTAAGATCTAATGCAACCCTCCAACAACCACCTTTTTATCCAAGGCTCCTCACTGATGAAGGCCACAAACCAGAAACTAGTCTGGGGATATTGAATGAGTAGGCACTAGATAGGTATTTTATGCACAAGCCTTCTGGCATCCATTGATTACTCTGATTTGGCACAGGGTGGCACTACTGTATGGAGAGAGTTTTGCCTTGCTTAATAACAATTATGTGCTAGTATAAGAGATGGTGATGTTTAGTGGTTTAAGGACTCTTAACATTAAATTTATTTAATGAAATAATAATTAGCAATAAATCATAAATAATATAAGATTTTAAATAAACATTGTACAATATTTCTTTATTTCATGTGGCGTTTTTAAGATACTATATATTTTAATATAGTGACAATATCTAGTATCTCAAATTCATGTTAGATCATTTAAAAATAACCACCAATGATCATATCTTATACAATAATAATAAAAATATACTTTGTTATTCAATCGAATATAATAGAAACAATATTTTAAGCAATCTTTATGCATCATGTGCAAAATAAATAATATTTAAAATCACTAATTTCTATGGACCGTGCATGTAAAATGAAATATCAATGAATAAGATGTAGATAAATCAAAACTCAATTAGGGTATTAAGCTTAAAACAATTAACAATTTTATTTATAATTAAACAACATTATATCTATTACAATAAGGTTATAAATTAAAAATATTTACAAAAAATAATATAAGAATTGACATCATCTAAGAATTAAAATATTTACAATAAATCTCTATTTTTGAAAATCATTTAATTCTTTATCCAAGTAAAAATATGTAGATCATGCCTTTGGTCAAATTCCAAAGGATTAAAGTTAATTGAAATCAACTTTTTCCAATCATACTTTTGACAAAACTTCAAACTTGTTTTCAAAAGGATTGGACCATTTGAAAAAGTCTGGAATATGTTTTTATCACATACCCCATCCAAGTCTATAAAAGGGCTGGATAAAAAAATATTTAATCTGGATATTAGTTTTTGAAAAGATAGTTGGCAACATATGGCCAGCAGCAAAGTTGGTTATATTTTGTTGCAGCTTGTTGAAGTTTGCAGCAGTTGGTTTTAGCTGGCCAGAGATGGCTGGCAGATTTATACAGAGCTCCCACAAAAGGTAGCTGAAGTCAAGGCAGGACATCCAGCAGTAGTCTATTGGTTCTATGGAGGAGCTTGATTCACCTGAAGCCAGAGTCACTTCAAATCATTCATTAGCCTTAAATGACAAGACAGTTTTCTGGCCTGAAGCCCATCAAGCCCTAGACAGAAGGAAGATCATGATAAGCCAACAAATCACCTGAATTGTACCTCTTCTTGATGCTGACAATTGCTTGGACTATACTTTTCTGATGATCATGAGAAACAATCACAAAAACCAAGCTTACTAAGAGAAATCTTGAAGAATTGGTATATGTATGCTGCTGTTTATCTATATGCAGAGAAGCACAGATAAACATATATACAATGGTGAGTAGCATTATATATAATGTGAACTAAATTTTAAATGTTTTAAAATAATTCATTCAAAAATTACATTCTAAAAAAGTGAGTATTATCTTAAATTATTTTATTAAACTCTATATATTTAAAAAAAAGAGTAACACAAATAAATAACTCTGCTTGGATTAAAAAAAATATCTAAGAAACAGCATTAACATTTAAAAGATATTTTAAAATCTTTCAGAGAAGCGCCCTCTAATGACCATAGCTATATACAGAAAGTAATATTATGTTTTAAGGAAAAAAATAGATTTCAAAATCTTTTAGACTAAAAAAAAAGATTAATTTTTACACGTTTACTTGAACTCATTGATATATATATACTTACACATACATGTGTGTGCATGTAGTTTCTGAACATTATTTAAATTGTCCTACAATAATACATGATTAAACTTTTAAGTTGATTTATATTGATTTTATTTGATGCTGATTATCCATGATGATGAATGATTATTTTGAGTATTACTTTTACTTATATTTTTTATAATGCTGGTTGATCTATATATAGTTAATTATAGATGCTCTAAAGACTGACTGGCTGATTTCTCTGAGATCTTCAGATCTCATGCTCTCTCTATAATATATTAATATTACTGATATATTTTGGGATGGTAAACATTACATTAACAATATTTGAAATATCTTGAACTTGAGAGTGATGATGATATGGCATAACCCCAGGTTCACCTCTTATTTTTCCTTCCTTGTCCTGTTATAAATAGCTACCTGAGGGCCAATGATGATCGTGTACTATGACAATCATTTACAAATGGGTGCTCAATGTAAGGCTGATGATGATCACATACTGGTGAACATCACTTCAAATTTATCAACCTGATCTCAAACCACAACTGAGAAAGAAAAAGACTGCATTTAATGCAGAATTAATTTTAAAAATTACTATGAAATAGGTGACAAGAGTATTGAAGATGATTATAAATTATAAAATAGTAATTTTCATGTATATTTAAATAGGTTCATGTTTAGAGTTATATAAAAAATCTATGATTTTGGAGATTGGATTGCGTGTTTGATTGTTGAAGTGGGTTTAGCTGTATTTTCAGTTTTGGTGATGGATGGAGCTTTTTTTCATTGGCTTGAGGATGCAAGGTTTTCATGCAACTCTGAGGGATGTTCTATCTCAGCTATTTGCTCCAACCCATTTTTTGTATTTCATATTGTTAATCACAGAGCAGTTAAACATAGTCCTGCCATGATTCCTGCCTCTAAGTCTCCAAAGAAAAGGAGCAAGACATATCTTGTATTTCTCAGCACATAAGATTCAAAGAATCAGAACATAGTTTTGTATTTTCCAGCCCCTCCATGGAAGAGGGTTTTGCAAAGAGAGTGGCATTATCTTTATCATGTGTTGTAGTAGCTTATGGTGTCTCAATTGAGGTAGTCCTCTTGGTGATCATGGTGCAATGTGTACTTGCAGATTACTATTCATTCTGTTAATTGTCAGATGTCTGTCAGATCTCTAAAACAATGATTAAGTACATGGTTTTAGGTATGTACTTTGTTTTGATTATACATGTAGATTATGCAAAATATTATTAGAAAGGTATTTCATTTCTATTTTCCTTTTTCCTCAGAGTTGGGCAATGTAACCAGTGGGTTTACATGAATCACAGCAACATAGTTGTGTGTGCATGCACACACACACACACACACACACATATATATATAAAGTTGATAAGTAAAGTAGAAATAAACACAGACATAAATTTTGTAGATATTTTCTACATTTTAATGGGAATAATAACCACTATAAACAATTAAATTGTTCTGAATTTAAAATAATATTTTATTATAAAATTAAATATTTAAAAAGGTCAAATAAATAAATTAATATTGAATTCTGATTTTGAAAAAAAAAAAAGCATGTATATTGATAATTATAAAAATATCTATTTTTGAAAATCATTTAATTTGCTTGAATATAATTCTTTATTCAAGTAAAAAGATGTAGATCACAACTTTGGTCAAATTCCAAAGGATTAAAGTTAATTGCAATCAACTTTTTCCAATCATACTTTTGATAAAACTTCAAACTTGTTCTCAAAAAGATTGGACAGTTTAAAATCAGTCTGGAATGTGTTTTTATCACTCCAATTCAAGTCTAGAAAAGGATTGGATAAAAAATGTATTTTAGTCTGGATAGTAGTTTTTGAAAAAAGAGTTGGCAACATATGGCTAGCTGCAAAGTTGGTTATAATATTTTGTTTGCAGCTTGTTAACATTTGCAGCAGTTGGTTTTAGCTGGACAGAAAGATGGCTGTTAGATTTATACAGAGCTCCCATGAGATGTAGCTGAAGTCAAGACAGAAGATCCAGCAGCAATATATTTGTTCTATGGAGGAGCTTTGATTCACCTAAAGCCAGAGTCACATCAAATCAATCATTAACCTTAAACGACAAGCCAGTTTGCTGGCCTGAAGCTCATCAAGCTCTAGTCAGAAGGAAGATCATGGCATGCCAACAAATCACCTGAATTGTACTATTCCTGATGCTGACAATTGCCTGGACTATATTTTTCAGATGACAATGGCAATCACAAAAACATTTTTTTATTAAACTAATTTAATATCAGTCCCAATAATAACCTGATTGGACCTAACATAAGTACAAGCCTTTATGCAAATACAATAATATTTCCTGAACAGTATCCTCTCCACATTTATATTATTCCAAGACAATATAAATAGTTTACTTGTAAGCCAGATGAGACAAGTTATGTCAAAGAAAACGATTAATTATAACAATAATTTTATTTAACAAAATAGAATAAAAACAATATTTACATAAGCATAATAAAATAAACATTTGGGACAGATATTTTTAATTATTCTTATTCACAAAAGTTATTGTGAGAGTTTTATCCAGTTAACCTTATTTCTTATTTTCTGTTGAGCTCAACTCTTCTTGTACAGTAAAAGTAATTAAAATATGTGATCTCTGGCCATAATGATCATAGTTTAATATTGATATTTATAATTTGACTATTTCCATAACTTTATTTTTAAATGCAAATCATTATGATTAAAGAAATCAGATATGCTGAATGTATTAATCTTTCTCTATGATAAGATTAGAATGAAGCATTCTAAAACTTTAACCCATTATTTGTGTCATATATACATAGATGAAAACAAAAATTTTCTTGGCTTTCATTGTGTAAAACACACAGTGAATTTAACTAATCTCCTTCCAAAGTTTGAAAAGCAAATGATCTCTAGTTTTCTTCTTCATTTTCTCTGACAACTTAATATTTTTAAAAATTGTCAATTTTATTCTCAATTATTTTTTCAATAAACAAAGAAATATTTTTTTTTATTTCTTATAAATATTTTTTTTCAATTTGTTAATAATTTATTTTAAATACATAACTTTTATAATGTTTTAAAAGGCATAATAAAAAATTCATATACATTTTCCAGAAAGCTATATATGTAAACCATGTATCATATAATAATTGATTAAAACTTATTATGTATTATTTATAACTTTTATTAGCTTATTTCAAGTTTAATATTAATAAAATTGGAATATATTATGAATCTGTCATTAAAATTTATAACACATTGTTGTATATAATAATTTTTTGGATTTTTGAAATTACTAGTAGCAAAATTTTTATATTCATGGCAAAAATGATATTAAGAATTAATATTTTTATTTAAGCACATACACTGTATTAAAAATCAATAAAATGTAATACATTATAAAACATATATTTTATGTGTATAAGACTGATTTTGTGTAGCAGAAGCAAATAGATCAATATTTGTACCTAAATTCTATATATTTTAAAACAATTTTAAAATAATTAATATAGCTTTAGTTTATTATTTCAAATATGTGTATGCTTGCCTATTTATTCTTTTCTATTCTAAATTTAAAAACATTATTTTAAAAATGTTAATAAGTCAATTTTTGCTTGATATTTATTTATTAAAAAAATTATTTAAAATATAATGCTAAATAAAAGAAAAATTCTTTATTTAGATATATATGATTTCTGTATTTTAAATTCATAATACCATATTTACTTAATAATTATGTAATATGGATGGCTGAAGAGCTAGAGGTTGGAGTAAACTGAAGTCAGTCCATTAAAGTATAAAGATTTGTTATCTTAATATAAACTGAGTACTGGTTATATATGTGTGTGGAAGATGATAATCTGGACCAACTGGTAAGTGCTGGTTCAGCACAAAATACATATATTAGTGATTATTTATCTTTTCTACATGTGTGTGGTTATGTGTATCATTAATGAGATAGTATGAATAGTTAAAGTTTGCTGTCTTGAGTTCAAATCCCCTATATTTACAATTAAGTTCCAGGTATAAGGATGCCTGTATTTCAAATCTTGCACGTTAAGCTTGCATTCTGACTATCCCTCTTCTGTGTATTTAAATGGATACTGTGCCATACATGAGAGGTCAGAGTGACTGGAGGTCAACATGGGTATAACAACAATATCAGCATCAGTATGGAATTTGGGTATTCTATCATTAGATTTTCAATGGTATGGATGGATGAAAAATTAGAGATTGGAGTAGATTGAAGCCTGTCCATTAAAGTATAAAGATTTGCTTTCTGAATATAAACCGAACACTGATTATATATATTTGTGGGAGCTGATAATCTGGACCAACTGATGAGTGCTGGTTCATCATGAAATGCATATATTGGTGATTATTTATTTTTTCGACATGTGTGATTAGGTGTATTGGTAGTATGAGATAGTGTGGATAGCTGAAGGTTGTTTGAAAGTCTGAGTTCAAATTCCCTATATTTAATATTTTTAATTGTAAAAGATGCTGTGATATTCAAAAGAATATTCTAGCATGCAAATTGGTGTTTTAAACAATGAAAATCTGCCTAAGGAGAAATCACTCAAAGACTTGAGTGAAAAAAGAATTTTACTGCATTACAATGGAGATAATGTTTTATCGTAATCATCTGAAAAATGGCGTTGATGCTATACAAAATCTATCAAATGTAACGGATTTCAGATGATTACCCAATTTTTTTATGATCAATAAATAAAAGAAAAGTAAAAAAAAAAAAAAACTCTCAGGGTTTTTAATAATATAATTAAATAAATAAATACACCCAATCATCAACATATAGTTACATATCAGAGGAAATTTTATTGTGCTCAATCTTATCTAATAGGTCTTAGCCACAAGCTTACGCTTCCAAGCGTAAGCTTCTGATTAAGACCTGTAGAGGTCCCTACCTTCGAATTTTTCAGACGCTTATTCCTAAGGTTATAATAGCCTTAGTAAATATTACTTAATATAATAATGTGCGTTTAATAAAATTTATAATTTCAATCTTATCTAATAACTAAATATTTATATTATTAAGGTATACTAATTATACTAAATAAGTAATCAAACTTGTGTAAATAAACATCTTCGTTAAATAATTAATCTAAAGATTTTAAGATAATACTTTAATAAATAAATTAGATTATAACTCTTAGGAATTCCTTTTAATGAATACAAAAACGTAGTTGTAATAGGTTGTGATAATAAGGGGAAAATTATTAAACTGTAATTGTTTAAATAAATAAATATGAAAATCAAATTAATTTTAATAAAATTAAAATCATATTTTATTTACACTAAAATAATAAAATTAATAAATAAACAATGGGATATTTTCTCGGATACTATTCCAAATATGAACTAAAAATTAAATATATCTTTAGATCTTATATGTACTTTATGGTTCAAATACACATGTTGTTTCCCAATCAGTAGAGAAGGTTGTTTTAAAATAAGTATAAAATTTGCTTTAATAAAATTTAATTACAATTATATATGTTTTATTTAGTCTTTAATAACTATTAATCAAATGTATAGGTCTTTGATTACATCTATATGCCGAAAATATCAAAATCATATTCTTAGTAACTACTCTTACTATGTTACTATTTCATCATATAATCACATAAACATATAACATTTTAATATATTATCATTATGACTACACAGCTTTAAACTAGGATGCATTCATATGCAAACAAAATTATAGGTGCTTTGTTTTACTATCTCTAACAATAAATGTTAAATATCTTAGAAAACCTTATAGATACAAGACTGGAAAATATTTCAAAGATAAATAAAACATACTATCATCCAACTAAATAATCCTAAAAGTTAATTCTAAACTTGCAACAACCTTATCTTAAGGCTAAACATTCTCACAAACAAGTTTATATATTAAAATATGAATATAACTAACTTGATAAAATATCTGTTTTTCTGAGGTCATTTCTCTTTTAAAATACTATAAACCATATATATAATAAATAATAGTCTATGAATAACTATATTCCTTTTTTTAATAACAAACAATTGCAAAAAATAAATAGAATATTTTAAAATTGTCTATAGTTTTTCTATTTAATTTTATCAGTGATTTTAAAGAATCCGAGGATGATCCATCTAAGAAAATTCATTAGCATAGATGTAAATAAAAAAATTGTTTATCTTTAAGTATTTTGCTTTCTCTTTCATAATGTTTAAATTATAAATGATATAATTCATCACATTTCCTGAGAAACTTTAAAAGAAATTAATTTTGTTAGCATTCTTCATTCCCAAAAATTTACAGCTTTCATGTTCTAAAATGATGTTCTATAGATGGCAGAATATATTTAATTTTTTTTAGCCCACAACTTTTAAAATTGCTTTCCTGTTATTTTTAATATAAAAGCATAGAAATGAAAAGCATATGAATAAGGCATAAAAATCAATGAATGAATAAATAAATGCATTTATAAAAAGTTCGGTCATATTTATAATTTTTTTTCCAATGTCACATTTAGGTCATCATATAAAATGGTAATCATCTGAAATCCGGGCATGGCTACTTAATGGCATTGTTTATGTGTCAAAACACATAAAAATGCCATTTCTGTAGCCAGCCTTACGGCTAATACAACATTTATATTGTATTACTCATTGCAGGCCACTTTACATGACATTGCATAAAAATATTTCGGCCTGTTTTGTGCTTCGAAAATATTTATGCATATTTGTTCTATCCATAGCTGATTACTGTATCGTTTGAGGGTGTTTTAATTGCAACTCGGTACAACTTTTCAAATCTCCATAATAGAGTAATGTCATTTATATTTAAATAATGTTATTAATTACTAATAATTGTCATATGGTCCTCACCCTTCTCTAAAAAAATGTTAATATGTAAAAAATTGGCAAAGGGTATGTTCGAAAGTGCTTCAACAAAGCTCTCGCGCTAAGTCACATTTCAGCATGGAAAATATACGAGACCAATAAAATGTCAGAGAAGAATGTGCAATTTTTAAACTTTTCAGAATTGCCGAGTACAGAAACTGATACTGTGTCCTTTTTTGAGGCACATAATGTCCTCCCAAATATGAGACTGTTTTTATTACAGCAATAAAATAATAAATAAAAATAAGTTCAAAAAGTCCAAAGTTTATGTATTTTTTTTTTATTTCATTAGAAATTGACAAGTATTTGGATTATCTTTTTTCAGCAGGGTTAAAATAAATTACTATTTTTGTTTACTTTTTGTTAATAATAACAAAGTATGAACCTCCCCCCCCCAAAAAAAAAGCAGTTTATTGTAGAAGCCAAAAAAAAAGGTAATTCAAACGAAATATAAATAAAAATAAAAAGTGGAAAAAACTTGTTTAAAAAAAAAATTATTGACTTTTTGTTACAATTATTTATCCGAGGGTAGGGATGGGATTTTCAAAACAATTTTTTACCCCCAAAAACACAAAAGTTACTTTTGATTTAATAAGAAGAAAAACAATTTAATCAACCAAAAAAAAAAAAGGTAGAACAAAGTCGAAACAATACCCAAATAATTGTATTATATTTTTTTGGAGGGGTTAAAACAAGTTTTTTTTCGTTGTGAAACAGTCAAAAGTTTTAAAATCAGAAAAATAAACACAAAGTTAAATTATCAAAATTTGTTGAATAAAGAAAAATGACGAAAATGAATATAAAAATTTGTTTAATAAAAATGAAATCATGTTATAAATGAAATAAAAATTTGTTTAATCAAAAAAAAAAAAATCACGTGATTTTGTATAGCATCAATGCCATCAAGCGGCTGTGCCCAGATTTCAGATGATTACCAAAAAATTGTATTCGCTTGATATGTCTGATATAAATAGACTGTTACAAAATTGGTGGCCAAAGTGCTGGACTGACCATTACAATATATATTTACATGCATAAACACATACATCTATATATATATGGTCAATTTTTTTACTATATACTGACAAACTTAATTTTTTTATAATAAAAAATAATTTTACTTTTTAAAGAATACATTTGAAATAATTTATTGAGACAAATCATTTCAATATAAATTAATATATAAATTTTTTTTATTTACACTGTTTATTCTAAAATTTCTATACTTGAATTCTCTCTATTTATTTAAAAAAACTTTTATGAAACGTTTTATAAAAAAACTATTTATAAAATAACATATCATTTTTAGCTATAATGACATACAATTTTCACACTATATTAACTGAAAAACAATTTTACTTTATTTAGATTTCTGAACACAGATGTAATAAGAGAAGAGAACTTTAAATGTCATCTTGTTTATCCATCACAATTAGTAATTTACCTTCAAAATTTTAAGCACTCTTAAATTTCTTTACCAAAATAAATAATATTTTTTTTAATATCATAATATAATGAGTATGCTAATAGCTCTAAACAAACTTTTTCAATAAATGCCACAAGAAAAAGCATTTAAAATCTCTATCTAGAATTATCCCTATTCCCAAACCGGTTTCAAACTAATGACACTCATCAATGAGGCACTAGGATTTTCAGACACTACATCTAAAATATCAACTTGGGCACCACATTTATCTAATACTTAACTATTAAGTAGAAAATCTGAAATTTTTAGACATGTCTTCAAATCCATCTATCTAACTTAAATAGCTATATGGGTTTGAATAATTTTTAGCTACACTATATATTAATAGCTATTAGCATGTTCATTATATTATATTTGTAATACAAGCTTATTAAGTTGTCACATGATGTAAGACTTGATTTTTTTTTTTTTTACTATTATAGTTTGCCTTTTAAGGCTTTGGCAATGTTATATTGCTAAGGCTATTAATATATGGTGGATCTGAATTTTGTCCAGACCATATAGTTATTTAAGTTAAATAGCTGAATTTGAAGACATATAGATATCTCAAAATTTCATATTTTCTACTTAATAGTTAAATATTAGATAAATGCAATTCTTGAGTTGGTATTTTAGATCTAGTGTCTGAATATCCAGCTTGAAACTGATTTGGGGATAGGAATAATTCTAGATAGAGATTTAAAATGCTTTCTCTTGTAGCATTTGTCAGACAAGCTTATTTAGAGCTATTAGCATGCTCATTACATTGTATTTGTAACACAAGCTTATTAAATTAAGATACGTGATTTATGACTAGATTTTTTTTTTTAATATTGTAATTTACTAATGGCTTTTCAGGCTATTCTAACATATATTAAAACTAATCTTCATTTCTTTAATAATACATGTGTTACATAATCTTTTATCTTGTAATCGTCTCTTAGATTTCCAATTATCTTATAAGGGCAGTGGTATATTCAGAGAGTGCACCCTGCATTATCTTGTATTTGCAATTGTTATTTAAATTAATTAATGCTTATGATTATACTCATATAAAACTATTAAAGTTCAGTTACTTTTTCTCAATAGACAGAATCTCTATTGAATTGAAAATATTCACATTTTTGCAGTACCAAAAAGAATTTAGAAAAAGAAAAAAAACATAATGCAGAAGTACTAAAAAACCCTAGTGAACTAAACAGTAACTACATAGTTGTAATGGATATCGCTATTAGCTATTACAAAACAAGTTGAAAAATATTTTCAAATTTAAATATATCTAATATATTTCTGTGGGTTCTGTGTTGGTAAGTTTTTAATATATATTTTGTGATGAGAAGTTTCAATTTAATAGCATTTTTTTTATTACATTTATTTTGTAAATAGATATTTAAACATAGGAATTCCAAATAAACTTGTTTTAAATTTTTATTTGCATATACTTTTTTATTATGGAATTTTAACTTACTGATTAATACAAACAAAATCCTGAATTTAAAGATAGCAGTGATGGTTCTTCAGTTTTTCTGAGCTCTCCTGTGGCTATTCAATTTTTGCATTTATTTTGATGATAGTTCCCAAAAATATCTGCAGAGGGCAGACATGTACAGCCAAAAAAAAACTCAAAAGAATATGAATCTCTCCTATAAAAGCACTGATTGGTAGAAAGCAGTTTCAAAAGTAATTATTATACATTCAATTTTTTTATTGTTAACATTAAAAAAAAAAAGGCTTTCTTGTAGTTTATTTAAATATTTATGATTATTTTTGCAAATTATTTGTGTAGTAATTAAAAAAAATTTTTTTTTCATGATTCCACTTCTTTTTCAAATATATTTAATTTTTAAAAATATAACTTAAGAACTTTTGAGTAATGATGAAATGAAAGGATGATTGATAAAGATCTAATAAACACAGTAGAACATAACTTTTATGACATGTAAATAAATATAATTTTAAATTTTAGAAGAGAATTTCATAGCTTTATGATGATATAATAAAAATTCATTCAAGTTTTACAAATGAAGTTCATTCAATAAAGATTTAATTAATTTACATTTTTCAATGGCTTTACAATAAATACCCAATAAGACCAAATAGTTCTCATTATATATTTCATTATATATATATATTTTCTACATTTGCAAAATTCAAATATGAATTTTAAAGATGTTTTTCAATTGTAAACTTATTTTTTTAACAAATCAACCTTAATTTATTGAATTTTAATATAGAATAAAAGTTTAAGTACCAAAATCATGTGTTAAATGTTTACAAAAATCACCACTAGGGTGAACAAACCGAAATTTCTACTTGGTGAAGAGTTATAAATTTTTATTTTTAGATGATTATTATTATTAATTTTTTTTATCAGAAGTTATAATATGTGGGCTCACATGGGGCATTTTTTCAAATGACATGCAATATTTATATTTTGATTACCTTAGATAACTTCTAATTTTGCATTTAACTTATAAAGCAGAGCTTTTCTTTTAACTTCAGAAGGTGCTGTCATGTTGTAATTATAAAAAATGTGCAAAGGAAATAACTATTAAATGGTCATCTTATTTTAAAGTCAGTTCACCATTTTTTTGAGCTGGTGCAGTGTGAAAAGACTTCTAATTATGAATTTCCAGTTATAATGCATTTATGAAACAATGACAAATATTTATCATGATGTTTGAAAATTACTGTCAAAATTGTGAAACCGTGATCTATGAAAACATGATGAATGAATCTATGGGGATGTAGTTTTGTTGAGTAATCATTTTTGATAAAATTTTTATTAACCCGCTCATTTCCTTTAATGTCCATCCTAATATTTTTGCTTGACCTTTGAGATAATCTTGCACCTATACCAATTCTCTGCCATATTTTTTTGTTTAAAATCTTTACCTTCCCATTTTTATTACTTAATTATCAAAGTGAGTTGAACTTCCTTTACAATTAATGCATCCAAAGACATTATCTTTATTTTGCACATCACATCTATTATTTCATGCATATACACCTGTAATTTTAATGTTCATTTCATGATTGATTCAAGAATTTACTTGTTTAAGCCGCCAAATACATGCAAAAGTATGGTGATCAGGTGTAACATTGACTATCAGTAATCTGAAATCCTTGGTTCTAGGATTTTTGGGGGATTTATAAATTTTTCATATTCCAACAATAAACCTTTGCCTCTTTATTAGAAACCCAAACTCTGCTAAAAATTTAAATAAATGTTAATTTTATTATCTATAGTTTGTTTACATTAAAATATTTTTGTAAAGTGTAGACATTTATTTTATAAACATCAATACAATACTTTAAAATAAAGAATATGATTATATTTATACCGGCATAAAATTTTTTATGGAGCAATAAGTAAAACAAACAATCAATATATTACTTTGTAATTTTATTTGGATAACAGCTTTGAATTAATGGTGTATGGATTAATGGAAGTTGATGGGACTTGATTCTTTTCAAATAAAAATGCCAGATGATTAAGATTTTAATCCGGCCCTGGAGAGACTATTTTGGAAAATAAATAATCAATGAAATTATATGCAATATTATGCATTCACATTCTGTCGATTGCACCAATTGCAATAGCCGGAAGTAATTTCTTATTATGGGCTGGACTTTCTAGAAAGATTTAGGTTCAGTGACCAGACTACCAGCTGAATATGGATCAAAACAAATCATAATAAACGTCACTCGACAACTGAAAACAATTAACATCACGATTTATTATACAATTGCTAAGAGAAAGACATCAATGTATAATAATAATTCCAAGAATTCAGAAAATTATAATTATACAATAAATATTAAATATATATTTGATATTTAACAAGTAATACCTTTTGTACAATTATCAGGGATAAAAGCAGTAATCAGAAAAGGACTGCAATAAGTTGGGATTTAAATCCAAATGAAATTGGCATTTTTTTTTAGAATTTTCTTTCATATAGCTGATCTATAGCCAACCCATCTAGATATGAAATAATTGGTCAGTAAATGGGTATCTAGCTATCTGTTACCTACGGCAAAAAAAGGAAGAAAGACGGGAGCATAAAAAAGGACGAGCTTGTGGCTAAACTGGTCAATATCTATCTCTTCATTGCTTTTCAATAGAGGATTGTGGTAAGACTGTTTTTATATAAAATTCTTTGTTTTTGAATAGTTTTGATAACATACATACATAAGATTATATATTCTCTAAAATAATAAATTCTAGAATTTTTTAAAAAATAATTAATATAACAATAATAATAGTTTTTAATGACAAATGCGAATATTATTTAAATTTATTTTTACTATTAAATCGAAAGCAGACTTTCCGTATGTTTTTGTTTTACAATTAACGGAACCTCAATTCACCCTTTTGTTGAATGTACGCGTAGATCTGCACGCGCGTGTAAAAATTTAATTAAGGGTAAAATATATTCAGTTGACAAATAAAATTTAACCGTTTTCTTGTTATTTTTTTAAAAAAATTGTATTATTAAAAAGTTATTTTCTTAATAAGCAATATATAATGAAATAAATTAACAGTCACTAAACCGTAGTATTTACGGAAAAAGTCAATCCCATCTTAGAAACCCAGCATGTTTATTTATTTACACTTAAACATAGACTTCATTTGTATTTAACTATTACAGCGTTACATGCGTATTGGTTTCAACATTTGTATTCTTAAGATTACTTCCTTTTCTTTACAGCCACACAAATTTCTGTTCCGGTATTAAATTCTGAAAATGAAAGATAGAATTTAAATTAAAATATTTTTAATTTATGTAACTAAAGGATTTTTTTAATTATTACTATTTTATTGCAGTTTTAATTAAATGAAGAATTCGAATTGTTCGCTTTAATCACGCACATTTGTACATGTATATATATTCAAAATTGGCTTAATTAATATGTATACGCGATAGAAATTCAGCGAGCGTTTTTTTTTTTTTTTTGGCAACAATTAAATAAAAATAGCAATTACATTCAAGAGTGGAGCACGCATATTGTACTAGGAAAAACTAAGCGAAAGTTCAGTTATTGTACATCCGGCAAAACATAAACAGATTAAGAAGTCTTTTAGGTGGGACCGTATGAAATAAAATTTTGAGTTGACAAAAACAAACTACTAGTTATTTTACATGAAAACTGGTACACTTACAACCGGAAAAGTAGAACGTGATTTTTAAAAAATAAAAAATTATTTATTGTTTGCGAGTACACATGTACATTTGAACAGGAAACTGTCGGGAAACATCCTTCCTGTCAAAATGGTCTTGGTTGAAT
Organism: Epiperipatus broadwayi; assembly: GCA_028023455.1. Classification (NCBI taxonomy): domain Eukaryota; kingdom Metazoa; phylum Onychophora; class Udeonychophora; order Euonychophora; family Peripatidae; genus Epiperipatus; species Epiperipatus broadwayi. Next base: position 9,891,866 of record JAQFVV010000028.1, on the reverse strand, counting down.
TATCTTAATTTTATTATTCTAAATATTTCTCTCTTTTTTTTAATTATGGTAAAAAATTCTGTGGTAGTTTTTTTTTTTGGCGTGAATATAGCAAGAAAAGGTGCTAATTACTGATTCAAAAAAACTAGTGGAATTATAAAGCATCTCAAAACAAACTACAGTGTATGCTACAATACATTTTGTTAAAGCGTGGTAAATGATTGCAAACGTTTACCAAAGATTATCAACTACTATATTATCGCTTAGCGTAGTAGCCTTTTATCTATATACTTGACCTGCTTTCTAACAAAGAATATATATTAATTTTTATGACTATTTTGTTATTTATCTTTTCAAATGTAACTTAAAATAACAAAAAACAAACACAAAATTAATATGCTTGTGAATTAAGCAGCCACGTAAAATAACGTTTGGTATTCTGTTAAGCAAATATTCTTTATAAATAATTATTTATGTTGTTTGTTATTGTGTAAGCAGCTGTAAGTTTCTCATGATTGGATTCCATAATTTTATATATTCTGTAAAAGATCAACTTATTTTGACCATACAGTGCATATTTATTATATGCAAAAATGCAGTTAACTAACTTTTTGCCTACACAATAAAACTCCTAAAAATAAACTATGATTTTGGGTTCTTTCATGTTTTGGTATTAAGAATTCCATAGGTATATATGCTGTGTCTTACGACCAGCAATTAATAAATTGACAAAGGCAGAATTGAGATGGTAAGCTTATAGTTTAATTTCAGTAAATACGATCATTTTTATATATATTCATTTCCTATTATAAGGTGTAATAAAATAATAAAAGGTCATGGTGACCTGCACATAATAACCCTAGTCCTGCTTTTGTACTTACAGAGGTAGGAGTCTCTGACTTACATTTAATACTTAGAACAAATAGATCAGGTTCTGGGGGTTTATATACCCCTCAAGACTTCTGGAGTCTCTTACATACCTTACCATATACGGTGTTTTCACATACATGTAGTAATTTTACCTTTCTCACCATATATGGCATTTTATATAGTTTTCTAACACTAGTCAGCTGTGATTTCTATGATCTAACAACATTGCAATTTAATGATCATTACATTGCTACATTTTACGGTTACAATTATCTATATAATATAAATGTTTACACATGATTGCTATACATAATTACTATACAGTTATTATTCTTATTCATTACAAAGTTATTAGTTTTGTTCTACCTTCATTATACAACTTATTATTTTTATTCTACATTTTCATTCTACATTTATTATTATACAACTACATATGTATATACCTTGTTTGACCCTGAACACTGCAATATATCACTACTGTATAGATCTAATACATTACCTGATCTATTTTTAGTAAAGGTAAAATTATACTATCTATACTCTATAACTTTATTACACATAAGCATGTCATTATGCACATGCATAATTGCATTAATGTGAATAAATATACGATTCGTGGATTGTATAGTCATCCCAAAACTCATCTTTAATCTTTTGTCCCTTTTTTTCTGAAGTTAAAATGATTATATTCATTTGTAAATGTCTTCTAATAATGATGACACATTAAAATTAATTAAGGTAAAAATATATTAAGTTCTAAGAATTTAAAAGCAAAAGGAGTTTAATTAATTGAAGTTTGAAAATGAACCCATGTTTCAACTTTAATTTTATTATTTTTAAGTAGCATCAAATTATTTGGCAACAATATAAATGGCATATCTAATTATAAAATTTTTATCGTAGAGTATATAAATAACTTACAAATGCTTTTTCCCTCTCAGTTTAATTGCTGCCTTGTATCCAAAATGACTTTGGTCAATATTATTGACAGCATTCAATATTTGAAGTATTTGTAAAACTTTTTCCCCATTATTTTTTGTATACTGGTTGTATTAAATTAATATAAAGATTAATAATAATTAAACATTATCGTGCTCACTTAACATATTATTAGTACTAGATGTTTTTTTGGATATTTACAAATCTAAAGAAAACTGTTTAGCAGTCACACTTCCAGCTTGATTAAAATATATACTAAAGAAATTGCATTGCAATAAGGGCTTATGGAAATATTTAAATATTATTATTCTTTATATTATATCATTCAATATCACTGCTAAACAATAAGATAATAATACATTTAAAGATCAGCCTTTCAAGCTATTGTGCATGCGCTTTTTACGAGTGTTAATAATAAATGAATACTTTCATTCCCAACATGAGATATAGTATTTATGAAAGAATAAAATGAATCCACTTATTCTTTCCAACCCAAATGCTTATATATGGGCAAATCTTAAGTACTGGAAATGGATTCATTTTATTCTTTCATAAATACTATATTTCGTGTTGGGAATGAAAGTATTCATTTATTATTAACACTTGTAAAAAGCGCATGCACAATAGCTTGAAAGGCTGATCTTTAAATGTATTACAATTATAAACATAGCGCTATATAAAATAAATGCTTATTTAAATAAGATATTAAGAAAAATAAATAAATAAATAAATAGCCAAATCCTTGAGAAAAGATGATACCGGCTTATTTGGTTCCATTGCACTTTGTCAAACCCATATTCACTAGTTACAAAGTTTTGCCAATAGAGGGATATACCAAACCACGATACATGATAGCTACTTTTATAAAGATAAGAGCGGCCATATTATCTTTAACTTAAATTTCTACCTATATAGGCACATTTGGTACAGGTTAAAGCCTGTCTTATAAGTATTTACATATACTTCCTGTACGCTCAACAAAATTATAATTACAACTCTACAATAGTTACAAAGTTGTAACTTACTTAAAATATCATGTTGAACAATTATGTGTATAAAGAAGCCATGAACTATGCTGTATCTAATTACATGATTTCAATTATATGCTATCCAAAGAAAAATGTAACAAACAAACAAAAATATAAATAAGCAAACAAAAAAAAAAAACATTAAAATTAACAAATTTTACAATATTTGGCTGCTTTTCTGAGCTCAGTATGTCATTACATTTTTTTAAAAAAAGTAAAATTTTTAAAATAACGTTTACAATGTTCCAGTAGCCACTTTTTATCTCAGAGTATGGTCTACAATTATATATACTGAATAAAATTTATTTAGTTTATGTTGAAAGCATGTATTCTTTTGTTTTTCCTTTATTATCTTTTTCAAATTTGATGTACCTTATTTTGTATAATAAAATATTTTCTAAGAGTAAGGCTAAAAGTTTTACAAACATTAAAACAATTAGAGATCATAATTTTTTGATAAAGAGACTAGTGTATTATGTTTTTTATAAGAAAAAAAATTATTGAAAAAACAAAAAAAAATATTATCCAGAGGATGGATATTCAATAGTGATGAAATTCAGACATTTTGCTATTTACTCTATTTTAGAAATAAAAATGTGGTAGATATTTTTTTTTTCTTATTCTTATTGCTTCACTATATGCATGAATGAACATCCACTCCATAAAATATAAATAAATGTGTCCTTTCAATTTATTAATAAGAACTATATTATTTTTAAAATTTTGTTCATACTATAATCTTTATTTACATATACATACTATCCATTTAAGGGTGGGGACAGGACAAAAATGACTGGAATTTTATAATAAAAAAATATGTACTTATTTTCAACTGTTACAAATTCAATCTTTTTCAAAGCACAATCCATTTAATGCAGTGCACTGATTTAAACAAGTTTTTCACTATTTGTAGTAGTCCGGAAACTCTTGCTATGCCTTTTAACCTGCAGTTTTTTTTTCTTCACCACTTCTAAGTCCTTAAAAAAAGTTGCATTTTTTCAATCAAGAGAAATATAAAGGAAGTTGCATGAAGTAAGATTGGCAAATATAGCTGATGGATAAGCTGGGTCATGCTGCATTTAATTTAAAATTGTTTCACACCCAAGGCTTTGTGCAGTGACATGTTATCATGGTAAAGCTTGCATGGAGCAAGATTGGGCAAATATGGCTGATGAATAAGTTGGGTCATGCTGAATATTTAAAATTGTTTCACACCCAAGGCATTGTGCAGTGACATGTTATCATGGTAAAGCTTGCACTCCCATTAAGTCAAAAATCAGGACATTTCATGTGATATGTAAATTTTTCAGAACTTTATAGATTTTAAATGCCTGGTTATTATGAACAAGTTCTGAGTGAACAATGCCATTTGCATCTAAAAATAACCTTGGACTTCACTTGCCACTTTTTTTTTTGGAAAGTGACGAATTTGATACTTTTATTAACCCATTCATAAACTTATGTTTTCTCCAGAGCAGTTTGTTTGTAAACAGATTCAAAGTCTCTGCCATTTTCCCTAATAGAATTTCATGTTGGTCCAACTTTTTACCCATTACAAAATAGCCAAATAAATAAGATGCACTTAATAAATAAAAATATTGATGTGATGTGATGCACTGTGACTTCTTATACAGAGTCAGAAATCTCTCAGCAACTATGCCCAGAGAAACCTGTTATTGGTACAGGTGTCCACACAAGAGGTTTGTAGTAGGAGGAGCATGTACTACAATGTGCTCACTCTCCTGAGAATGATTCTGTTCATTTTTCAGTATTCCCTCATATAAAAAAGCATCTGTGTTATATATAGATCCACGTAATGAAAGGTACCATACACTTGCAGTTTAATAACCAATATATATTCTATTCTAATCAATGTTTATCAGAAAAATGGGAGTTATATTCTTTATAAGTTTGAACACGAGAAGAACTTGGAACAAAATATAGCATAGATGCAACTTCATTATATATTAACATCTAGGCATGGCTAGCTTCTGGAATTATTAGTAAATGAACTTTAAACCTTAAAACATCACATGATCACTATCTTGACTATTTGAGCTATTGAGCTTAGATTGAAAATATCTGTGTGTTTTCAATTTTATTCTCATAGTTTAGTAGTTATGTAGAGTTAAAAGATGGCTGCTGGAGGGTTGCATTAGATCCTAAGATCTAGGTGCAGTGCTCTCAGATCCAAGGCTCCTCACTGACGAATGCCATAAGACAGAAACTAGTTTGGGGATATTGGATGAGTAGGCACTAAATAGGGATTTTATGCACAAACCTTCTGGCATCCATTGATTTTTCTGTCTTGCTTAGAGTGGCACTACTGTATGGAGAGAGTTTTGCCTATATTAACTAAATGAACTTATAACAATTTCAGATACATCATCAGTTTTAAGGTGTATTAAATTGTACCCCATTGATCAACACAATAAACCAGTTCAGAAAAGATGATCATAATCACTAATCATAATTCTACTAGTGTAGTAAATTTAGTTCATTTTAATTTCTAGTACTTGGCTATTCTTCTTTATTGATTATTTTAGTTTTATATGAGGCAACTATGAAATTTTTTTATGGTTTGACCTTCACTGCAATTGTAAAACTTTCAAATGGCTATCATCTTCACTACTCTAATTCAATTTCTAATGTTCTATTCTCTTTCATTCCATTTTCTTCTTTGTTATTTATTCTATGTTTCACTATTTTTAGGCCAATGATATTTTTCTTTCCTGATATGTATTTGATGTAATAATTATGTTCTACTTTATAATATGTATAAAGAATAACAGTCATTACAGATTCTTCATCACAATATATATGCCTGCCGTACTCACAATCTGAGGTTCAAATTTCACCTAAGTAAAAATTTTAATTCCTCAGTTTATTGGTTTAAATATTGCTCTTTCATGGATCTAATCCACATCAACCCCTATCCAATACTATTTGAAATGAATATCTAATTTTATACAAGGATGGAAAAGTATAAGTTCGCATACCATCCAGCAGTTGGCAAAACTGTAAGTATACCTTCTTATTTATTGTTCTTCTGAATGGTGGAGGATATTGACTAGGACTTAGACCCTGATGTGGTCTATTTAAAAATTGCTCTATCTTTAACCTAGTAGTGAAATAAGTATACTTTTGGAAAAACTGTGAGAAAGATATATTGTTTAGATAAAAACAGACAGTAATCAAGTAATAGAGTACTAATACCTATCAATAAAACTTGATAACAATCAATGGTAATTATTTCATATCTTAATACCATTTATTCTAGAATCTCAAATTTAAAGATGCATTACAAACTTAAAAGAGATCTTACAACATTAAGATATATAATTTTGAATGAGCTATTAACTTTACCCAAGGCATGCTAATTTTTTGAATCACCCAGAAATTAGACCCAACTACTTCCATCTATCTGTATAAACTTTCATATATATCCTTTAATTTGTCTTCGTCTATTATCTCTGAAAAGTATTGGATCTACTTGAAATGGATTAAATCTACTTAATCTAATGATTAGCATCCCAATTGCCCCCCTTTGTATTTTTATCTATAATGGCATTAACCAGATCTTGGATATGATCTTATATTGAGAATAAACCAAAGTTTTCTTGTTTTATATTTTGTTATTTTTAGTAATTTAATATCTATAATCCAAGATTTCACTTCATATCCAAGAAAGTCAATGCACTTGTTAAATAGAGATCATAGAAAATTGATTCACATGTATTCATTTCTCTATCTTATTAAGAGCAATTATGTTCTTCTACTTTAGAGCTATATATTGTTAGCTTAAGTAATCAGTGAATTCCAGGTGATACAGTGCTACAAAATACATCTCTAAAGCGGTTTCTGGATTTTGCCTTCATCAATGAAAGCAGGAGTTAATGCATGTATATAACAAGCAGCCATTCTTGACTTCTTTATTCTATTAAAGCTAACGTCCTAAAATTTCAAAAATGTATTTGGCAGCTTCAGAATAAAAAAAAAAGCATATGGCAAAGTCATGTGATATAGCAGGTGATATTCCTTGTCAAAGAGTAGAAAAGGTGTACAATTGTTTTAAAACGGAAGTCTCTATAATATATAGAAAGTGAATGGATAACAGTCTCTATACAACTGCAAGGTTTTTTTTTAATTTTTGGATAATAGCTTGAATAGTGTAAAAGATGATTATTAGATGCAAATAGGGCATTAATTTAACTTTGAATTCGAGTATTCACTAGTGAAGATAAAATCCAGAAATGCTGTAGAAATGGGGAAATTTTATAGCACTAAATCATCTGGAATCCATTGATGACTTAAGTTTGCAATATATGGCTTTTTAGTATGGTGAAGACAATTGCTCTTGAAAGTATATTGAAGCCCTGAACTATGTTATATTTTTTCAAGTCCTCTTCACATTTAAATATACATGGTGTATAATAGCTCAAATTTTGTTGATAAACATTGATTAGAATAGACTTTATATGGTTTATTGAATTCCAAGTATACAGTACTTTTCAACATGCTCATATATAATCAAGATTATAGTATAAAGAAAATTTTAAAAAAAATATTGAAGAACACATTATATGTATTTTATGGAGTAATATCAGTACTTAATGCTAAACTGAAATAAATATCCAAATATTAAATCATCCCACATGGTAAAGAAATTCAGTACCACCCTTTGTGAAATAAATACATTAGAGTCTGTATTTCAAAATAGCCAACCATATGGCGTTTAACATATTTATATACTTATTTCACAGAGGGTACTGCTGAATTTCTGTACTATGTGGAGTGACTTAATATTTTATGGAGTGCATGCCCACTCATCCATTCATTGAAATGATAAGAAAAAAACTACAATACTTTTATTTTTAAAATAAAAAATGTCTGACTTTCAACAGTATTAATTATGTTCTGGGCAATGTTTTTTTTTTACAATAACTTTTCTTTTATAGAAACATAATAGTGGTCTAATTATCAAGAAATTAGGCTTTGACATTTTAAAATCAGTATCAACTTTTAATAAACATGAAAAAAATATTTTATTATGTAAACTACTGCACTTCAAATTCAGAAAGGATCTCAAAGGAAAAATAAAAAAATATATGCTTTCATTATAAATTGAAGAAGTTTATAATTGTATACGATGCTCCTAGATGGAAAATAATGATGAAATTTATTTACTAATTTTAGTTGTTTTTTTTTTATTTAAAAAAAAACATGATCACATAAGGCATTCAGAGAAGAAAATATGGCTGCCTGAATATTGCGAAAATTTTAAATTTTAAAAATTTTTTTTGTTTGTTTGGTTACATTTTTCTTTGGATAGCAAATAAATAATGTCATGTAGTTAGATATAGTGTTGTTTATGGCTCCACTATATATGACAATAATGGGAAAACTAGCTTATAAACCTCATGAGGTTCAGAAAGGTACCCTATATGGCATCTGGGACAAAAATATTTTTATTGCTATTTCACTTAATGTTTTCTATTAATAATCTATGGGAGTAATAGTATATATTACTATTATAATGGCTGCAGAAAGGAGATTGCTGTTAACTGAAAGAGACCCTTTGATTCCTCTTAGAGGCTTAAAAGGAACCAAGCAGGGCAAATTCCTAATATCCACTTCATACATTCATGCCATTGCAGCTGTTATTACTATGTAATTATTCATATAGTATATGAACATAGATGGGTTGCTAACCAACATGCATTATCCTATATGGTGAGTTTATTGGCTTTTTACTTTTTGAGTTTAAGATCAAGAAACACCATGGGTTTTTTTCTAAGGTGCCAGATAAGTCAGAATGAATGTGTGTGTGATTAAAAAAAATTTCTAATAAATATTCACAATCATGACAGACCCAAGTAAATCATGGCACATATTGCCAAGAGGCTTAAAGTCACCAGACATGGCAATGGTTAATGGTCGAATGTGGATGATGCTAAAAATTCATTGATTGTGGACGTAGGCTGCTATTTGATGATGACTTTTTATTTAGGTACTTACAATTGCAGATTACTTTCAAGTGAAGGAAAATTGAATTGCAGATTACTTTCAAGTGAAGGAAAATTGAAAGAATTAGAAAACTCATATTAATGGGACATTATTGGACATTGTGAAGTTAGAAAAAAAAGTGAAGAGACAACTGATTAAAAAGGTGGACATGTATTCTACTATAAAGGCACAAATATTGAAAGTACAAGTGGGAGTATGATTCATTATAAATAAAAAGGGAAAGAACAACATTGTGGAAATTGATTGAGTATCAGACAGAGTGGCAAGGTTAGTTATTCAACTTAATAGTAGACATCAAATGCAGATAATTCAGGTTTATGCCCCAACAAGTTCTCATAGTAATGAAGTAATAAAATTTTTTTATATGAATGTACAAAAGATTTTTGATCAGACTAAACATTTTAAAATTGTTATGGGATACTCTAATGCTAGAATTGGTAAAGAAACGAAATTGTTGTAGATAAATTTGGTAATGGTAATAAAAATGAGAAGGGTCATAGACTTGTATAGTTTGCTGAAAAAGAAAACCTTTATATTATGAATTTTTTTCTTGAGAAAATTGTTTAAAAGGAAATGAACATGGAAGCATCCAAATGAAGGTACAGCAGAATTTAATTATATTTTGACTAACAGAAAATATATATTTCAAGATTGCAATGTCCTTAATAAATTCAACAGAAGAAGTGATTATTTATTAGTAAGATATGTATGTATTGATGCAAAACTAGAAAGACAAAATTATTAAGAAAATAAATATTCACAGTTGATATTCCTAATCTTCAAATACATACTTTTAAAAACTGCAACAAAATAGCTGGTAGAAAAAAAACAGCAATTGACCAATAAAATTTCTATTGAGATTAGAGAATTTATGAAGAAAATAAGGAATAATGCATTAAGAAGGATTGAACAGTATGAATTTTGTAAAATGGTGCAAAAAAGAGTAGATAATGATATAAGAAAGTGTAATTGTGAACTTGCAAGGAAAACCATAGAAGAGAATACATGTAAAACAACATTTTGACATTTTCAGAAAACTCATATCTGCAATAAAAAATAAAACATTATTAAAAAGAGAAATGACATCATGAAATGTGTAGAAGAGTTATATCAAGAATTATATAGTAATAAAGAACAACTATTATATCTTCTGAATTATCCAGGATTTGATATAAAGTGAGACATGCAATTAAATTTATGAAGAAAGAAAAGCTCCAAGTAATAAATTATAATTGATATCTTAAGCAGATAAATAAAAAATTTTTTTGGAAAAGCTATATATCAAATATCTAAATGATAAAGATGTATCAGATGATTGGAAGAATGCAGTATTAATATTTGGAAAAGAAGATATTAAAAATTACAGACCTATCAGTCTTTTATCAGTTTTATACAAAGTTTTTATCAAGATAATTACAACTCGTCTACAGAGAACTTTGTATTTCAACTAATCAAAAGAACAAGCTGAATTTAAAAGTGGTTTTAGTTCTGAGAGAAGTTATAGAAAAGGCCAATAAATAAGAGTTACTATTTTATGCTTTGGATTTGTAGATTATGAAAAGGCATTTGACGATATAAACATTTCTTTAGTGATTAAAGCATTGGATCATCAATGTATAGACCCAGGATATTGCCATATTCCGAAGAATATTTATAAAAATGCAACAGCAACAATTAGATTACATAATGATACTAGGAATGTTAACATTGAGAAGGTGTAAATCAGAGTAACTCCATATTTCCAAAACTTTTTATAATGGTGCTGCAAAAAGTATTTTCTAGATTAAAATGGGAAGCTAAAGGGGTAAAAGTAAATGGAGATTATTTAAATCATTTAGATTTTGCAAATGATGTTGTTTTTGCAAATATTGATTCAGGGCTTCAGGAAAGGTTGCAAGAGTTATCAGATGAAAGTAAGAAAGTAGGACTAAAGGTAAATGTTAAAAAGACTAAAGTAATGTCCAATGGATTTTTCAAAAAAATGAAAATAAAGATTATGATAAGTTAAAAGAAGTTAACAATTACAAATGCCTTGATCACATTATTACTATGGATGGAAACATAATGGATGAAATTTATCATAGAATTAAACTTGGTTGGAGTACTCTCAGATTCAAGGCTCTTCACTGATGAAAGCCATAAGTTAGAAACTAGTCTGGGGATATTGGATGAGTAAGCACTATTAGGGATTTTATGCACAAACTTCCTGCATACACTGATTACTTTGGCTTGCACTGAATGACACTACTGTATAGAGAGTTTTGTCTCTGTGAAAAACAGCTTGTGCAAGCATAAATATTGATAATCATATGATGTTTGATGGTTTAATACAACCCAATTTCTTTGAGAAATCAATAGATTTTACTATCTGATGTATTCAACCTTGAAAGGATTTCTAGCTTTAATATGTATTAATGTGGTTGCCTTTGCCATGAACATTTGGGAGCACATCGTTACATGCTTGCAATTGTAGAGTCCATCTTGAAAGCACATTCATTTGTCATTTCTATACCAGTAGTCTTTAAAAAAGGTCAGACCTAAATTTAATTTTGCACTAATATTAGGGTCCATAAACATCTCAGAGCTATAAAAATGAACTAATCTGTATTACAAAGTTTAGTATTTAATTTTCTTCTCATTCATTCTCACATTTCAGAAGTCAGTAGTATTCTGAAGTATCAGACATTAAGAAATTAAAATAAAAATGGTACTAATCAAGGTTAGTTTAATGCATAGGAAGATTTTTCCACAATCTGGTGGGTCATTTTATTCTACAGTTAAAGAAAATGTAGGAATAAATTTCTGGTAAAGGCAGATGCACAGGGTGACCAACTTTGACCCTGAATTTAAGAAATATTTAGTTACAACAAATTTTGACTATTTTTTACTTATGTCACTCCAACATGTTATACAATTGATAATATTAAGCAAAACAATTTACATTATTATTAGTGAAATCCAGTATGCTGTGTTTTTTTTTTCATATACAAAATAACATATAAAAACAGCTATATATATATATAAACTTTTCTCAGCAGTTAATATTTTTTAATAACGAGATTAATACTTTAACACTGGTTTATTGGATAAATAAAATATTCTTAATCCAAGGCACAAGATAAAGTCCTTTGAAAGGGCAAGAACAGACGATCTTTTTATCTAAATTCATTTATATAAGCAAATCTAAAGCACTTCGGAATAAAAACATAAAGATCTTAAATTGATCAAATTACTTTTTTAAAACTATATTTCAATTTGCTTTATATTAATTTTATTGAAACTGGCGAAATTTTGTAATTTATAGCTTGTCAATATCAATATAAGCTTTTTCCAGTGGTTAATATATATAATATCAAGATTAACAGTCCAATATTGGTTTGCTAAGTAAATGGAATACTCTCAATCCAAAGCACAAACTAAGAAAGGATCATCTTATCTTTTTACCTAAATTCATATATATATAGGCAAATGTAAAGCGTTTTTTTCATTTACTCAATAAACCAATGTTAGAGTGTTTATCTAGTTATTACATATATTAATAATTATATATAAAACTTTTTGGGAATATAGTTTTGTGCCCTTTTCAAATGTTAAGCAACTATTTTAATGTTAACCATTTGGTGCAAATAGCATATCATCTAGTGTCGTAAAATGGAAGTAAAATAATAAAATAAAACAAGAATAAAATTATGGTACTGAGATTCAATAAAAGTTGAAAGAATTGATTATAAAACATAACAATATACGGAATAAATAAAAACATACCCGTTACAACTTTATATAATCTACCTTATATAATTTTCCATTCATTTTTAATTAACCACTTTTTAACTAAATACAGACTACAAAATAGAATAAAAATTTACAAACTTTCATGTTTCTTATTTGTCACCTGATGCTGCAAAACATTGTATTTTGTTATCTTGAAGTAAAAGAAATCCACCCTCATACAATTCAAAAATAACTTATTGGGAAGCCTATAGCCTACAACACCCACACAGTCAAGTATAGGATTGCAGGCTTAAAATAACAAATAAAAAAATCATCTCCCAATTTAGGCTCTGGAGCCTGGAAGCCAAATATCTTGACTTTGTGATAAAGTTAAACCTTAACGTACTTCCCACTAGATCGTTTCTAGTATACAGAAGAAGCCATGGCAACCTGGATCCCCAATGTCAGCTCTGTCAGCGAGAGGAGGAAACAATTGACCATATCATTAACATATGCCCTAAGTACAACTGCATCAGACAGTTAATTCACTCTAACTCTAAAATAAACTACAACATGATCACCTCTATTCAAAGATGCCTAGGCACAAAAACATATGCTTGGATCCTACTGGCCGTTTTTCTCACATTCTCATTATGGCTGGTACGCTGTCAACTAGCCATTGAGGATTCAAGTCAAAACCCAAAATAAAGAAAAGAGATCAAATGCTTGCCTCCAACAGCACCTTTGATGACACTTGGAAACTCTTTGAGATTCCAATACTGCAGCAATAGTATAAGTGACAACTCAACCACATGTAACAACACAATAGCCCTAAATGACTATAAGATATAAATCATAGCATATGCACAACCTGTGCTATATTAGGCAAACATCACCCACAAAAAGAGAACTTTTATAAACATTGAGATGGTCCCAACTGTGGCACATGAACAACCTAAACGTCTCACAGATCAAAGTTCCAATATAAACTTTAGTTCCAATACAAACTATTACACTTGATTGTAACTTGTAAATCATATTAAATTTGTTAAATAAATTTATTTTTGGAAAAAAAAAAACATAAGCAATTATATCCTTTCTTATACACTTTCTTCAGGGCAATGTCTTGTTCTCATTGTTTTACTTGCTTAAAAACATAATAATATTTTCTTTTCTATTGTATGTTTATATTTTGTAGAACGGATGAAAACTACTAAATAGTTGAAACTATAAGCAAATAAAACAATAACAAAACGATGTTGCATTAAATACGTATATAAGAAAGGGGATATAATTGCTTACATTTTATCTTTCTGTACAAAAATTAAAAAAAAAACTCTCTATACTTATAATTATAATTAACCAACACTATTAACTCTGACTTAATTAGTTGTAAGTTGTTTTGATTTCTCTGGTCACTCCATTTATTGCTTTTAAAAAACCCTTCAGTATGGGCATTTGAATCCAGGATATTTAAAATAATGCCTAAGATTTACTAAGATTTAAGAAGTCACTATGTGTGGTTTTTAAATCACTGAAAATAGTGTAATTTTATTTTCGCACAGCACCTTTTGCAGTAGAATTTTTTCATACAGCTTGACCTCATTTACAAAATCAAGATGTTTTTCTAATGTTTTGCAAGTAACTGAAAGTAAGTTTAATGTTTAAAATTAATGGCAAAAACATTGAACAGGATTTCCACTTGATAACTTAAAATTCTTTGAAATGTTCTTATGCAAACAACAGTAAAAATTCACAAAGTCATCCCTCAAGTATTTCTGCAGAAATGGATTCAAACGGTTTAAATCTTTTTCATTAATAATACCAAAACACCTGTCCTCTGTTGAATTTTATTACTTTTCATTCCATGTTAAAGTCAGTGGTTTCAAAAGTTGTGGCAGATTGAATAAGTATGGCAGAAATATTAAAAAAAAAAAAGATGTGCCACAATTACATATTATTTTTCTCATCGTCTTCACTGGAAACTATTTTTGGATTTAAAAAATAACTCATTAATAAATAATCTGTCTGGATTAATCTGCTCTAGCTGATGTCAAGAAAAGTTAGTAAATAAGCACTTGACAAATGGTCTTCAATTACTGGTATCAACAAAATTTAAAAAAAAAGTTCTCTTCTTTTTTGCTGATTCCAAAGTGTTCATTTACTTTTAAGATACTCATTTCAATATTCACACTCCATCAGATTTATGTTTTCTGGCATTATGCATTGTGTGACCTGACAAATCATCTCTATAAGTGTGACCCCGGCTTTGAATGGTTTTATGCATATGTAAATATATAATTGCTGTTTACAATAGTAGCATACTCTCCGTACAGTAGTGCCAGCCAGTGCAAGCCACAGTAATCAATTGATGCAAAAAGGTTTGTGCATAAAATCTTTATCTAGTGCCTACTAAACCAGTATCTCCTGACTAATTTCTAGGTTGTGGCTTTCATCATGAAGGAACCTTTGGATTTGAGAGCACTGCACATAAATAGGGAATTTAAGCACAAACCTTCTTGCATCCATTGATTACTGGAACTTGCAGTAGTTGGCAATACTGTATGGAGTGTTTTCTGGAATCATCTTAAGTAATCAAAAAAATTGTTTGGATGAATGGGAGAAAAAAATGATAAATGAAGCAGAGAAAAGAAAGGGATTGGTAAAGAAATTAGTAATGTTTTCATATACTAAATATGATGTAGCTAGAATTATATGGAAGGAGTTGCAGTAACAGGGTTAACATATGGTAATTAATGATGTATTATGTGTTAGTAAAGGGGTATTAGATTACTTAGAAAAAGTACAAAGGAAAGTATGTGTGGACAACAAAGGAGGCAATTCAAGGAGAAATGGGATGGTCAAGTTTTTGTATGAGAGTTGCAAAAAGTAAAATGAAAATGTTTGGTAGGTTGGAGTTTATAGATAATATAAGAATAACCAAAATAGTATTTAATTGGGTTACAAGTAAAGGGCAGGCAACAAGATGGGTGAGAAAGGTAATGTGATATGCAGAAGATTTGGATAAAGAATTTATATCAGTATACTTGTACAAAAGGTGGGGTGATTGTGTTAGGAGGATTGTTGAGTGTTATAATGGTAAGAAATGCGATAGAAGAATAGATGCACAAATAAAGAATAGGGAGTTGGAGAGATGGAGAACTAGTATGGAGAGTAAAAAGAGTTTAAGTATATATAGAAGTAAACGGAACATTGGGTGTGAGTTAATTTATGATAATAGCAAGGAAAATAGTTTATTGAAGGTTCAAACAGGATTTTTAGCAACAAGAAAATATACACATAAATGGAAAAATATGGGTGATTTAGTCTGAAAATTATGTAAGGAAGGCATAGAAAATATTAGGCATCTGTTAATTGAATGTAAATGACTGAAAGCAGAAAGAGTATAAATAATGAAGTTATGAAAGAATAAATATGAACAAAGTGATTATACAGAAAGTGGGTTATTGGCTTTTATGCTGGGTTTGGAAAAGGATAAGGGAGTTTTAGATATAAAGGCCATAGTGTTGACAATGTTTATGTTGTGGAAATGGGATGGAGAAGATTATGGGAAAACTTAGGGTGGGGAATGGAAGGGGAAGGTAAAGTGGCTAACAGGTTTCTCTGGGCATAGGTGCTGAGAGATTCCTGACTGTCACAGTGCATCACATCGTATACTATTATTAACTGCAAACAGGGCTCACCAAATGATTTTCAGAGAGTTAATGAGATTTAAAAAGTTATTAGGAGTCGGGAAGAAATAAATTGATTTTTTAGGAGTTTTTTTTTATTTTTTATTTTTAGAAATTTTAATAATAAACAATATAATTTCACCAATAATTGTTGAAAAGAAATAATTTAATATATCAATCACACAGTTCTTCTTTCCAAAATAGTTCATAAATATCCAATATAGAACTAAAACAAACGAACTCCATCATCATTATAGTCATATAAAAAGCAAGTTTTAAAAAAGCAGGAGTTCGTTTGTTTTATTTCTATATTGGAAAGAAATAATGTTGAAAATGAGTAAAAGCACTAATTTTACATAAAAACAAGTTATTGAAATTTTGATGCTTCTGATTACAAAGTGCTGCTTAAATTAGTCTTAAAATTTGTTCAACAGTACTACTTTTAATTTTAACATTTCCCACTTTACATATGATTAAAGCTGGATTTATCCTTATTAAAATACTTTTAGTTAAGCAATGAAATATATTTAACTTAGAAGAAAGAGGATATTTAATTTTAAATGATCTAGCAAAAACACTGAGCCCACCCTTCACAATAAAAATAGATTTTAGTTCAATAACTGAAACACAGGCTTATTATATACCTGTGTCTATATATGTAATATAGGGTATTTGAGCACAGACTTTCAGATGACCATCACTCTCCACTCTATCTAATAACACTGATACACTCGAGGACATATATGCTGAAAAGATAAATAATCACCAATATCGTATTTCATGCTAAACCAGCAATCATCACTTGGTCCAGATTATCATCTCCCACACATATTTACTATAATTGCTCAGATATATATTAAGATAGACAATCTTCATACTTTAATGGACAAGCTCCAATCTACTACACACTCCAACTCTTCAACCGTCCATCCAATTGAAAATCTGAAGATGGAATGCTCGAAGGCCACCCTGAGGCCGAGATTCTTGTCACACCCATGTTGACCTAAGGTCAATCTGAACCCCACATGTACAGGACATAAACCATTTAATACATATGCAAGGATGGGCAGACATCTCTGCAATGTAATAACTGAAACACAGGCTTATTATATACCTGTGTCTATATATGTAATATAGGATATTTGAGCCCAGACTTTCAGATGACCCATCACTCTCCACTCTATCTAATAACACTGATACACTCAAGCACATATATGCTAAAAAGATAAATAATCACCAATATACATATTTCATGCTAAACCAGCAATCATCAGTTGGTCCAGATTATCATCTCCCACACATATATACTATAAGTGCTCAGATATATATTAAGATAGACAATATTCATACTTTAATGGACAAGCTCCAATCTACTACACACTCCAACTCTTCAACCATCCATCCAATTGAAGATGGGAATGCTTGAAGGCCACCCTGAGGCTGAGATTCTTGTCACACCCATGTTGACCTAAAGTCAATCTGAACCCCACATGTACAGGGCATAATCCATTTAATACATATGCAAGGATGGTCAGACATCTCTACAATGTAATAACTGAAACACAGGCTTATTATATACCTGTGTCTATATATGTAATATAGGGTATTTACATTGTAGAGATGTCTGCCCATTCTTGCATATGTATTAAATGGATTATGTCCTGTACATGTGGGGTTCAGATTGACCTTAGGTTAACATGGGTGGGACAAGAATCTTGGCCTCAGGGTGGCCTTCGAGTATTCCATCTTCAGATTTTCAATTGGATGGATGGTTGAAGAGTTGGAGTGTGTAGTAGATTGAAGCTTGTCCATTAAAGTATGAAGATTGTCTATCTTAATATATATCTGAGCACTTATAGTATATATGTGTGGGAGATGATAATCTGGACCAATTGATGATTGCTGGTTTAGCATGAAATACGTATATTGGTGATTATTTATCTTTTCAGAATATATGCGCTTGAGTGTATCAGTGTTATTAGATAGAGTGGAGAGTGATGGGTCATCTGAAAGTCTGTGCTCAAATACCCTAATTACATATATAGACACAGGTATATAATAAGCCTGTGTTTCAGTTATTACATTGTAGAGATGTCTGCCCATCCTTGCATATGTAATAAATGGTTGTCCTGTACGTGTGGGGGTTAGAGTGACCTTGGGCGAAAAGGGGGGTGGAAACATCTCTGCCCCGGGGGGTTCTATCTTCTTTTTTTTTGTTGGAGGGGGTGGTGGATGGGTGTGGGGTTGGGTTGAGATTTTGAAATAGAGGATGTATATTTTTTATTTTATATTTTTTTTTATATATTGTGTGGGGATGTTTGTGAGTTGGGGATGTGGTCATTTTTTGTTTATATTTTTTATTGTTTTCTGTATATTTTTTTTTTTTTTTTTTTTTTTATTTTGTGTTATTTTTTTTTTTTTTTTTTTTTAATTTTTTATGTTTTTTTTTTTTTTTTTTTTTTTTTTTTTATATTTGAAATTAGGTTTTCATAAATTTTACAAAAGCATTATGAGATAAATACATGAATGCACATGGTGACATTTGTTAATACATTTTTAAGAAGGGTGAGTAAAATTAATGTTGCATTAGTATATGGCTGTATAAAAATTGTGCTTATTAATTGATGAGCACTATAGATGCCAAGGCTATCTTATTGTTCATATGCTGGGTATTTAAAATTTTTTTTAGGTAAGTTGTGGAGTGATCTTGTAAACTGCTTTGGATCAGTGGGTCGATGAAGTGGGTGTATTGTGTTATTCTCAAGTGGTGCAATATTCATTTCAGAGTTCATCTGGTGTGATCTTGGAGCTATGTGTTCATGCATGGTAAGCACTTGAGCTGGTTGAGATTTCAGAGAGTGCGGTGGATGTGATATAGAGAGCAGTTGGAATCTGTGGCTGATATAATAATAAACTTAAAGGGAAAATGTATTAAATGATGCAAATAATCACTGTGGCATAATAATAATAAATTTTGACAAACTGTTGTCAGCATGTCAGGTATCCACACTATAGGGGGTTGTTACAATCTTGGGTTTTTAAGTCCAGGTTTTAAATATTGTTTGCAATGGTCATCCTTTCACTTCAAATTCACTTATTCTAATATCTTTGCTATTGTTGTCATGGAAATTGTTCTTGGGTATGCTGTTATATGTTTTGTCATGAGATAAAAACTGGAAATATGGTAGAATAGATTTTGGTGCCAACCATTTGGTCACGTGGCAGCCATTTTGATTGGTTTTAATGATTTAAAAATGTCATTTATTAAAGAAAGTTTTTGTAAATTCAAAATTGACTTAGAAAAGATGTTTGACATAGTTAATTATTAATAACTACTCTTTCTTATTGCATTACCAAATGTATACCATATAGTACTAAATCATACACGCTCTTTATTACTAATATACAATACTTTATTTACCATCCTCTTTTACAGTTTTGATTGCCACAGCAATCTTCTTCAGAACTTTTTTATATCTCCTAACTTCAACTGCTATATTAAATTATATCCTTTTTATTTTTAACAGTTGGAGTTAGGAGATATAAAAGTTCTGAAGAAGATTTCTGGGGCAATCAAAACTGAAAAGAGGTGGTAAATAAAGCACTGTGTAACAGTATTTAAGTGCGTGAATGATTTAGTATTTTATGGTTAATTATTAATAATTGTTTCAAATATATGTTAAATTTACCTGAAATATTGCAGATTTTGAGTGATCTTTTGGGGATTTAATCCCGGAATTTTTTTTTGTCATCTAGCAATACTAAGGTTTACTGCCCCTAATGAAATATTTTTTCTTGCAAATTATTCCTTACACACATGAAATTTTTTTTATATCTAAAGGTTTATCTAATTAGGTCAAATTCAGTCTTTGTAATAAAATTTATCTTTAAAAAAACTAATATTATATATAAATTCTTAGGATTTGAAACAAAAGTTTTTGGAATGAACATGGTAACAGGATTAAGATTAACTCTCGAATTGCTACTATTACTACTACTACTACTACTATACTACTACTGCTGCTACTATTACTACTACTACTTATCATCATCATCATCATATAATAATAATAATAATAATAATAATAATAATAATAATAATAATAATAATAATAATAATAATAATAATAATAATAATAATAATAATAATAATAATAATAATAATAATAATAATAATAATAATAATAATAATAATAATAATAATAATAATAATAATAATAATAATAATAATAATAATAATAATAATAATAATAATAATAATAATAATAATAATAATAATAATAATAATAATAATATCAAAACTTTCATTGTGAATCTCCCATTTTTATGACATTATCAAAATAGTCATTGAAATAAAAAGTTTGGCAATTTTAGTTAAAACAAATATATTTTTAATATACTGTTTATAAAAAAAACAAAAGGAAATTAATATAAAAAATAAAACACAATTTCTTGTCTATATAGTTGGTTTTAATATTTCAACTAGAGGATTGGTTTTCATCAGCAAATAGTGTCAAGTGACTTCTTTCAAAAATTAAACATTAAAAATCATTTTTATTTGCATATCTGATAAAATAAAACATTCTTACAGATCAATAACTTTTTTTAAGGAGAGAATATTAACTTATAGAGAAATTTTTTATTTTGTCAGATATGCAAATGAAAAATTGATTTTTTAGTTTTTGAAAGAAGTCATTTGATGCTATTAACCCCCTGGGTGAAATTTTATATTCAAGTAATTGTATTTTGTATATATATATCCTTTAATTAGTCTTTATTAATTTCTTAATATACTATTTATTAATTATATTTTGCATGTTAATAACGCATCAAATTTTATAAATTTACATGTATTTTTCAAATGCAGACTTTTATACATAAAATTTAGTATTTTTAAACATTTCAGAATTTAATTAAATTGAAAACAATTGAATTTGAAATGTTTTAAACTATTGACTCACATTAAAATGTGTTTTTAAGCTGTTGTTATTAGCGTGTAAACAACTACAAGCATACGTTAGTTTGATGTTAACTCTAAAAGTATTTATCAATTAACACATTTTTCTTAGCATTAAGAGACTGATCTTTTGTTAGTAATAAAATTTATTTTTATTGGTGAAGATATACATGTTTGTGTACAGCGCATGCGTTTTTTCCTGAAAAAATAATTACTTATTAATTGAATTAACTATTTCTGTTTTCCACCAAACAAAAAAAAAAACAAAAAACCGCGGTGTTTTTTTTTTTTACGTAAATTCATTACCCGAGTTGTGTTTATTGTTTAGTTAAACCTTGACAACTATCAGCGAAATTCTTCAATCGCTACTGTATGTAATTGAATCATTTCCCCATCTTCCAGCCAGGTTAGTAATTCAAAAAACAGCATTTTCATTTTGTGCAAAATTCATATCAAAAAATAAATAAATCAATAACTGTTTCAAGCCTACAATTGTAACGCTACGACGCTCTCGTGAAAGCATTTACTATTACATTAGTTGTAGTAAATTAAACGTTTAATTTCTTATTTCAAAATGCAGTAAAGGTTTGACTCGAGAGAATTCTGAAAACAACATAAATGTAAATGGTATTTAATTTTATTTCGAATTGTTTTAGGCCTTCATTTATAAGCTGCGACAGTTTGAAATATTACTTGCAATTTATTTTAAAGAGGTAGCAAATTGTTACCAATTACAATCAATACCAGCATCGCTGACCTTTCATATGCTCACTTATATATTTCTAACAACAGTTATCTTTGCACTGCTCTAAAAACCATCTACTATATTCTTGGAAAAACCAATGGTCACTATGTGGTGTAGTGCTATAAATTCTGCATCTCCATGTCCAATGTTTTCTGGATTTTGTCTTTGTCAGTAAAAACTAGGATTCAAAGTTGGAATTGATGCATTTGGCATTTCAACAGCTTGGATAGTTAGAAGATAGTGCTATATTGATAAGTGTTGCCTTATGAATAATAACATTAATTCCAGCTTTGAATTCTAGTTTTCACTGATGAAGGCAAAAGTCAGAAACCATTTTGCCTGGAGATGAATATTTTATAGCACTACTATCTAGTATTCATTGATTATTCAAGTTTACACTAGATGGTTCTAGAATAGAATGAAAATAAATTCACAATGAGAATCAAGTTATATGTGAGTCCTACATGTTAATGCTTAGTTATTTATACCTGTTTTTGAGTAGAGAAGTCAACAGATTAAATGAAGTGAAAGAGGTTGATGAAAGTTGGCACTCCTTGTCACAACTTTAATACCCAAACAGTATAAAGATTGTTTTTTAGGCTGTGAACCTTCTAGCCATCTCAATTAACCATATAATATTAATTGATAAATTGGTATCTTATAGATATTCATAAGTGGAAGATATTGTAAAAACCATCATTGACTTGCTTAGTAATTAATTTACACTTCTTTGCTATGATCATTATTTTTATTAATTTATTGAAATAGGTGATATACCATAAACAGTAGTGATTGAATTTGTGAAGTAAAGATACAAAATGTTTTAATGTATACAATGTCAGTTTGAGATTTGGGATGTAATACTATTATTAATTAGTAAATAATACCCTGGGCTGATAGCTTCTCGATTGCTCTGTACAATTTAGTGCAAGCATAGAATTATGGACTGGAGGCTGAAAGATGTTTGGTTGAAAACTCAATTCATCACTTTTGATTATTATAGTATTGGATTATGCTCTAACCTATTCGATTATATTGGACTTGCTGACTTAATCAGCTGAAGATCTCAGTTCATTTCAAAATGAAGGTCACATAATATTTTACCAAATATGAATTTTGGATTTTTTGAGTGCCCCGTTAAAATTTTTAATGTTGATTTGATAGTTCCTAAATTTTTATTCAGAAAGGAAAGATATTTTTTACTTAAAATAGAAATAAAAAAATAATGGTATGGGTTCACAAGTGTCAAGAGCCAATGCCAGATCAAATGAAAAGATTCTTAGTATGCCCCTAAAATAAATAAATTATTTTTATAAATTGTACCCCTACTAACAACAATTGCAGACATTTTTGCAAAGTAATACATTTTTCAGATGCACCAATGATTCTTTTCATACTAAAAATAGACATTCATGTAAATGGTACTAGCTATTTAAAGGTGTTTTGAATTTTCCCAGTAAATTTGGCAATTGTTCAAGTATAGTCTAATGTTTTCTGTGAGCAATACTATACTAATATATAATACCTGACTTGGCCTACAGAAATTACAACCCTAAAAGATTAAAGGCCTTAGGATTACATATTTGCAATATGTTTTGAATAAGTTATATAAAGTAACAAAATGCAATATGTTTTGAATAAAAAGTGATTTATATAATGTGACAATAAACTATTAAAAATAAATAGATACTTTAAAAATCAATGTATGTGCATCAAAAGACTTTTAGCAGCTTCCTAAAATAAATAAACAATCAATGATTCCAGGTAAAATAAAATCCCCAAGAAAATGAGAACTTCATTTTTTGTGATCTTTTTCATTATAAACAGATATTCAAATAAGCATTGCTGGGTATTTTAAACATATGTTCTGATTTTTTTTCAAATTGTCAACCATTTAATTATATCACGTGAGCACTATTTCTTATATGTACACAATCTGTTAACACAATAGTAATTCAAGCCATAATTATGAATGAATGAATGCTAAAAGATTAGTGTATCAAAATATTTATCTATTGTTTCTGACTATTCTCAGACTAGATTCTAGTTTATGATTTTCATCAGTGAGGAACCTTCGCTCTGAAAGCACTGCATCTAGATCTTTGAATGTAATGCATCTCTCCAGCGGTCATCTTTTGCCTTTTTTAATTAATTGCAAAGCTATAAGCCCAAACCGAAAACACATTAATTTTTTCAATCCAAGCAAAGGCACTTGTATATTCATAAAGATCTGAATCCAGTTTAGTATATGTATATTTTGGTTCTTTGGTTTTTTAATAACCATAATCACCAACATTCTTTGGCTAGGATTGGTATTAAACCAACTATAACATCATGCCAGAGTAATCAATGGATGCATGAAGGCTTGTGCATAAAATTCCCATCTAGTGCCTACTCATTCAATATTCTTAGACTAGTTTCTGACTTGTGGCCTTCGTCAGTGAGGAGCTTTGGATCCTAAGATCTATGTGCAGTACTCTCAGATCCAAGGCTCCTCACTGATGAAGGCCACAAGCCAGAAACTAGTCTGGGGATATTGGATGAGTACGCACTAGATGGGGATTTTATGTACAAGCCTTCTGGCATCCATATAGAGAGTTTTGCCTGTTTTTAACATCACAGGTTCACCATTCTTATATTCACACAATCTGTTAATACAGTAGCAACTTCCTTCATACAATATTACGATCAAAATTTTTACTAGCGCCTAATCATCCACTATCCCCAGTTCAGTTCTTAGCATATGACCTTTATCAATGAGGGGTCTTGGATCTGAAATCACTGCAACTAGATCTGTGGATCTAATGTATTCCTCCAGAAACTACTTTTTTATTTAACTATGAAACCAAAGACATCAAAATATACAGATATTGAACTGAGTTCATATCTTTATAACTACATATATGCATTACCTTGGATTGAAAACATTATTATAATTTCAGTTTGGGCTTATAACTTTCTAGTTATCTAAAAGGGTAAAAGGTGGCTACTTGAGAAATGCATTGGATCCAAAAATTTAAGTGTAATGCGATAACAAATTCAGTGATCCTCACTGATGAAAGTCATAAGTTAGAAACTAGTCTGTGAATAATGGATGAGTAGGCACTAGAAAGAGGTCTTGATGCATAAATCTTCTAGCAACCATTGATTACTATGGCTTGCACTAGTTGACAATATTATATGAAGAAAATTAAAATGGTGCCATTTAAGTATAATCTAATGTTTTTTACAAGCAGTATTACATTGATGTAATAGGACTTAACAGGGCACTAAGAAATTGCAATCCCTAGGGATCACATACTTTAAATAAAAATAATTAGTGTAAAATACTATAAACTATCAAAACTAATGTAGATGTTTTAAACTGCAATGTACTTGCCTGTCACATATACAATCCGGATTTAAAGCTTGGCTAAACAAATGTGCACTGTTTTTCAATAGGCTGAAATTACTTTTTTGATAGTCAGCTCAAAGTCAAACCCTCAATTTCTTAACAGACCTGGATGATATATCCAAGAATCCAGGTATTAGATTGAGTACATTAATTTTATTCCGTTTACCAAAGTGAGTTTTTTTATTTTATTTTATCAGCTGAGAGTCAATCCAAGAATATTCAATTCCTGAATTCCGTTCTACACTATACTAAAACACGCACATCCAAAACAATCTTGCTGTGAAATAAAACTTTTGGTTTTTTCTAAAAAAAGAGGAAAAAGATAACTAATAGATAGAAATCAAATTAAATCATTAATCTGTTTTATTCTGAAATAAAATTTAAAAAAAAAAAAAGAAGAAAAACATTTGATATTGTCAATAATATTTTTTTATATTTTTAAAATCTTGTCTTTTTTTATATCCGTTTGTGATTATACCCATTAATAAAGCTAAATGTAACATCCTAGTCTTGCATTGGTGGTCGAGAGGTCAGCGCGACTGCTTTGCACTTGCATGCAGTTGCCCGGGTTGCGGGTTCGCGTCCCGGCCGATGCTATGATATTTAAAAAAAAAAAAGTAACATCCTAAATGTGGTCGAATAAAAATAATTACTAAGAACAAACTACCAATTATATACGATGAAAGTTTGAATCCAGATTGAATTTTTCGACATATTAGGATTTTTTTATTTAGATAGCCAACCTTTAGCCAAACTAACTAACTATCTGATATTGGTCAGGAAATGAATATTTAGTTATTTTTAGCCAGATAGTTAATGAAAGATTGAATGTATGCTGACCATGTATGTTTATATTTTCCAAGCTTTTTTTTTTAAATTTTTATCAATGCATCTCTTAACTCTACCATATAACAACCATCTACTTGTGCAAAAACTATGGCTACCCTCTCTCACTTTGTATGTGTTCCAGGACTATCATAAACTCATCAAGTAAGATGGATATATAAAAATACTTTAATTGCCATGTCTGTGTTAATATTTTGCCACTCACGTAAGGTAAGCACTAGTTTCTATCCAGTTCTAACACCTTGTGGAAAGGAGAATTCCTGCATTTGTGTGGGTGCATAGGTAAAATATAAGATATTAACTTGTATGCTTCAAAACCAAGACCTCTGGTAATTCTCATAGAGACATTACTTATCAAGTTTTCTTGTTGCCAGTTGATGCTAATTTAACCAGTTATCCATTCTTATTTATCTACTAGCTAAGAAGAAGGTCTAGATATCCCATTTATTAACCAATATTGTAAATTAGTTGGATTAATAAGGATCAATTTTTTCCAAAAATTTCCACCACTTATCCTCTAATATTTTTAATTAAATATTAGTATTTGATGATAATCATAACTTCATTGTTTAACTAATTTTCATACTAAAACTTTTTATACCAACTGTTAAAACAATAGCAAACTCCCCATATAGTAGTGCCACCCAGTGCAAGCCATAGTAATCAATATAGAGAATTTGCTACTGTTTTAATTTTGGTATTATTTAACTATATATATTGTGACGATATATAAATAGGCCGTTACATTAAATTGAAATAAAAACTTTTAAGTTGGCAAATAAAAATAAATGTATTAAAAAAAAAACTAAACGCTGAAATTAAAATGTTTGTTAAACGTAGAACGTATATATATATTCGCATAGATGCAAAACTTTAAAAATATTTTTTTTTTTATAAATAAAAAAAAGTATTTGAATGTACTTTTTTATAAAAAAATACAAGATTTAAATATAAAAATAATTTAATAAAGAAATAACGTAAGTAAAAGTAAAAACAGGTATTAATTAATTACTGTAATCTGTAATGGAAATGATTGTTTATTAATTGAAAAGCAAGCTAGCCTTGGGCCTCTTGTGTAATTAAAAAGTCAGATGAAAATTAGATAAGAGAATAAAGAATTAGCTTGTCCAATATAGAAGCAGCAAATAAAGGCCCAGACCATAACGAAAAAATGGAACAGTGACGTTTTTGTTCATGGAATCCATAGGAGGATTATAAAAAGAGAAATATTCAGTTTCCTGACAGTTTCGAGCTTGATTTGGTGAGATGAACGATAAGACGCACTTGTCGTTCTCTCTCATTTATTTTAAAAATGAAAAGACTGTGATACCACAATGGAACCAGCTAATGCTACCTCCAAAATATCAGACCGGTCTTCCCTGAAAGTCTTCGTGGGAATTGCCAACAGGAACATGGATTCTACTGTAAGCTATATGAACTAAACAATTTTTAAAATCATAAAAAAAAAGAATAATTAAGAACTTTTGTCCAGGTTTGACAAATTTAATAAACAAGCCAACTTAAATGTTAAAATGGACTCTTATCTGACTTTTGTAAGTTTTTAGATCAATTAATAATGTTTAATTTTATATGTTTTGCGTTTGATAAACATCATTTCCATTTTTTTTCTTATTGTATAAATTATTTAAATGCATGAAATTTATGTTGGGTATAGACATTGCATGGATTCATTAGTGGTTAATTGTGTTGTGGTTTTCATATTCGATTAGAATATATAGGTCATCGAGGTCGATGCAGTATCTTATGATGAATACCATTGGGTTTCTTGTATTCCCTCTGCAATTGACGTTATCGATGACTTTATATTTTGATCAGTTATGTTTATTTTGGAATGTTTTTAACCATGGAATCTATGCAGCCGATCTATACTCAACATTATAAAACAAATTGTATTAAAATTCATCTGTGCGAACGTATCTAAATGTTAAATTTAAGTCAGGCATGAATGGCTATATAGATTTGCAAAGTTATATATATAGTTTAAGGGAGGGAAATCTTAGGTTATTTGTTTCGTAGTTAAATTGGGTCAATGGATTAGATATATTGATGTAATTAGTAAATGTAGCAGGAGATCCGCTATGGGCAGGATTGCATATATATGCCACACACCTTCTGTTTGCCTATGGATGGGATTGTAAGTCAGCAAAAAGGACCACAGTCCATTCCTATGGAGTTTTTTGTTTATTGTTCTACTCGCCAACAGATGTAGCATTCCTGTTGGTTGAGAGACAATGTCTTCTCTAACTCTACTTACTGTTCAGATGTACATTCCTGACAGTATAGTATTTTGTGTTGTTGTATTCTTGCTGCATTGAATACATTGATATATCCGATGGATTGACGTTGGTTTGGCTGCGAACTTTTGGCCTAAGGTTAAATAAGGGATTGAACATTTTCTTTTCAAATACAATCTGTGTAGTCTATTCATACTTGACTCACTAAATAAATATTAAACTCATTATTGCAATCTATTTAAATGTAAAATTAAAAGTTAATATAAAAATCTAAAATGTTAAATTTATTCCTCAAAATTTAAAATGGTTCAAAATTTATATGTGCGTAAATAAATATTTGTTTGTTATTTACTGGCAGTGGCTTTTATTTTTTTATATATATTTAAGATGCAATTAAACAAGTTATTTATTATCTCTGCATCTCCATGAGCTAGTGACAATGGGCTAATGATCTGAATATTTAAATAAAGTGGAATCTTAACAGTGCGTATCTGCCTACTTTATAAATTTTTCTAGGCTCAAATGCCTAGATGGCACCCTGGTAGTGCAGATTGTGGTTACATTTGATCTCCACTTTTTTTTGGATCGTTATAATATATATATATATATATAAGTGACAGAAGAATCATTCTTGTGACTGTATATATCTCCTCTCAAACTGAGTATATCTCATAAGTAACATAACATGCTTAAATTGTTAAATTGAAACAAGTGCTAAAATAAGGCATAATATTTTAAAAAATAAGTTTAGTGGATTTTGAAAATATTAAAAATGAAAATATTAAAAATGATTGTTTATTAATCTGCTTTCAAAATTGGTTATATTTGCATGTTTAGTGGGAGTTTTTTTAATTAAAAATCTCATTACACATACTAATTTCTAAATATTTATTCATCAGGTTTCAAAATATGTTTTCTATGAGTACCAGCTCATGGGAGTATTTATTTTTACTAATTTTAAACAATGGGCATTCACAAACAAAAGTATTTCAAACTCAATCCAGTGTACAAATTCATGGCTCATACCAAGGCTTATATATTTCATGTTATCACTCTCTTTTAAACTTAGTCTGTCCATATACAGTGACCAAGCTGCATATGATCTCATCATGTTTTCCAAATTTTAGAATTCTTTTTATCTTTCATATATATTACTGTTATTCTTCCCACATTTAAAGTAAATCCTTACATGATTTCCATTTGTCTTTGCAAGTCTTTGCCCCTTGCAGAATCTTCCTGTTTTGATTTTTCAGTCTTGGTATTCATTTATCTAATTAGTTACTAAATTAACAGCTTCATTCTCATAAATACGATAACTATTTATATCATAGCATTTTATCTCCTCCTACTCCCAATCAAACAGCAGTCCACTTCTGAGTACATTCATTGTGAGCACTATAATTGGATACATTTTTATCATTTTTGTTTGATTCTTATTCAAAATTAAATACTGTTGTTTAGAAGTATTTTTTCTTTCTTTTGAATATGAGTCTTCCACTATCCATACTTCCATTTAATTTTCCATGTTTTTTTCATTCAATATTTTTTCAGGTATCTTCGAAGCATGATATCCTTCTTATTGATATCCTTCAAAATTTGGATATTGACCAAAAATATCTTCTTCAGTAGTTACAGTTCTTGTCACTTCATTTTGCTTAAGTTCTTTATCAGGGTTTTTATCATTAGCAGCTCATTCCAGTTTTGTTTTTTATGTCATTAAGTACAAAAAGAAGCATATAATTTTATACTTTTTTCCATTAAAAAACTCAATATTTACATCATTTTTCTTGTATTATCTAAGTATTAAAGTTGTTAAATGAGGACACTGAATAATGTAGATCAATTTTTAATCACATCATTCTTTTATTAATGAAACAAAATCATACCACAGCCATTTCTTTTTCAAAAAAAATAGGCAAAATTCTCCATATAGCAGTGCCACTCAGTGCAAGCCAGAGTAATCAATGGATGCCAGAAGACTTGTGCATAAAATCCCTATTTAAAGCCTACTCATTTAATATCCCCAAACTAGTTTCTAGCTGGTGGCTTTTGTCAGTGAAGATCTTTCATCAGTGAGGATCCAAGACTCCTCATTGATCAAAGCCACAAGCTAGAAACTAGTCTGGAGATATTGGATGAGTAGGCACTAGATAGGGAATTTATGCACAAACCTTCTGACATCCATTGATTACTCTGGTTGGCACAGGGTGGCACTACTGTATGGAGAGTTTTGCCTGCTTTAATAACAGTTATGAGCAAGCATAAGAAATGGTGATCATGTGATGTTTAATCATTTCTCTTTCCATGATCATGTAACAACAACTTCACTCTTATGATATCAACTACTTTTGAAAATTTTTGGAGATTGATTCTTTTTTTTTTCTAATTTTCTGAATAAGATCATTAAAAAAACACTAACCCTATCACTTTGTTATTATATTTGAGACAGCATCTTTCCTATTTTCCAAATCGGTTCTCTTCCAGGAAAAAGTTTTATTTTTTTCTATAAGAACAATTAGCTGAACCATTCTTCTTTCAATAATTCCTCATTAAAAGAACCAATGGCTAATCGATTTTGAAATTACATGTTGGAAGATCCATTGTCTTTCATGATATCTAGCCATCAGATCCATTGTCTTTCATGATATCTAGCCATCAGATCCATTGCCTTTCATGATATCTAGCCATCAGATCCATTGTCTTTCATGATATCTAGCCATCTGATCCATTGTCTTTCATGATATCTAGCCATCAGATCCATTGTCTTTCATGATATCTAGCCATCAGATCCATTGTCTTTTATGATATCTAGCCATCAGATCCATTGTCTTTCATGATATCTATCCATCAGATCTATTGTCTTTCATGATATCTAGCCATCAGATCCATTGTCTTTTATGATATCTAGCCATCAGATCCATTGTCTTTCATGATATCTAGCCATCAGATCCATTGTCTTTCATGATATCTAGCCATCAGATCCATTGTCTTTCATGATATCTAGCCATCAGATCCATTGTCTTTCATGATATCTAGCCATCAGATCCATTGTCTTTCATGATATCTAGCCATCAGATCCATTGTCTTTCATGATATCTAGCCATCAGATCCATTGTCTTTTATGATATCTAGCCATCAGATCCATTGTCTTTCATGATATCTAGCCATCAGATCTATTGTCTTTCATGATATCTAGCCATCAGATCCATTGTCTTTTATGATATCTAGCCATCAGATCCATTGTCTTTCATGATATCTAGCCATCAGATCCATTGTCTTTCATGATATCTAGCCATCAGATCCATTGTCTTTCATGATATCTAGCCATCAGATCCATTGTCTTTCATGATATCTAGCCATCAGATCCATTGTCTTTCATGATATTTAGCCATCAGATCCATTGTCTTTTATGATATCTAGCCATCAGATCCATTGTCTTTCATGATATCTAGCCATCAGATCCATTGTCTTTTATGATATCTAGCCATCAGATCCATTGTCTTTCATGATATCTAGCCATCAGTATCTTGGATATCAGAGGAAATCCTTAGAAAAACACAAATATGGCTATTATGCTTTTAATACTATAAAAATAATTGTATAATTAATTTTTGGAAGGTAGTGATATTCAAGCACCTCAGTGGAAGACTATTTACTCAGCCAACAATCAATTTTGAAATTTTTGACTTTGAGTTTACCACTCTAATGCTGCCAAAGGCAAAATAATAGGGTGATTTGGCAGTTAAGGTCATGTGACATTTGAGCAACAGAATTAGCATTTTAGCTTCAATATAGAGCTCTTTAGTGCTTCATTCCAAAACTCAATCACTGCAATAAACCATTCAGGACTTGAATGTCACTGATCAATAGAAACAATGATAAAGAACTTAAACTAAATATAGTGAAATGAAAGATGTTTTTTTGGTCAACATCTTCCTTTTGAAGGAAATCAATAAGGATATCATGCTTGGCAGATACTTGAAAAAATATTGAGTGAAAAAAATATCTTTTTGAAAATTGAGTGGAAGTATAACCATAGGAAATGACTCATATTCGAGAGAAAAAACAACAACTTCTAAACAACTGTATTTAATTTTGAATAAACAGCAATCAGAAAATGATACCAACTTATCCACAATAAGTGTACTCTTCATTTAATATTGTCTCAGAAGTAGAATGCTGTTTGATTGTGAGTAGGAGGAGATAAAATGCTATAATATAAATAGTTATAGTATTTAATTGGTGGATAAGCTGTTAATTTAGTAACTAATTAGATAGATATCTGTAAAATGAATACCAAGACTAAAAAATCAAAACAGGAAGATTCTGTAAGCAGCAAAGACTTGCAAAGACATATGGAAATCATGTAAGGATTTATTTTAAATGTGGGAAGAATAACAGCAGTATATATGAAAGGATAAAAAGAATTCTAAAAATTTGGGAATGATGATGAGATTATATGCAGTTTGGTCACTGTATATGGACAGGCTAAGTTTAAAAGAGAGTGATAACTTGAAACATATAAGCTTTGGTAACTGACTATGAGTTTGGACAATGGATTGAGTTTGAAATATTTTTGTTTGTGAATACCCATTATCTAAAATTTATAAAAATCAATATCCCCATAACAATAAACTGGTACTCATGGAAAACATCTTTTGAAATCTGATGAATAAATATTTAGAAACTCGTATGTGTAAAACATATAATTATAAAAGAAGAATCTATAAAAAAGATTTTGAAGAGAAGCAGAAAATATTATTATTAGTAATGCTATATGTGAGAAGTGATGGCTTGATTTAACACATATTTTTGAAAATAATGGATAGTAAGATAGATTGATTGAATGCACTCTACTTGGGTTTTATAAGTTGATAGATACAGATGACCAGGTGATTTTGAAAAATTTCATCAATGAAAAGATTTTATTCATATGTCATAGCATCGGTTGGGATGTGAACCTACAACCATCTGCAACCAACTACTTTCTTGCAAGGTGGTTGCAATGATCTCTTGGCTATCAATGCTTGACATGTTTTATTACTGTATTTCTTTAAAGAATTGCAAGATGTTTGATTCCGAGGCATATATTGTGAAGAGATTTTGATAATAAGTAAAAAAATTACCATAATCCACTCCTAGTTATTTGTTAAAAATTCAAATCTTCTTGTAGATATTTCAAAAGATAATGAATGACTTTTGGAAAAAGGAAACTATTGCAATCTTATCTGATATAAACCCAAGAATTTTTTGAGAGATATTATTGTTTGTCTGCGCTGTTTCACTTCATGTAACCTTGTTATTGATGAAAACAAATTAGATATTCCTTAATACACTAGTAATATTATATATTGAAAAACATTAGTGAATTATTCTACCAAAGAATTAATTATTTCCATAACAGAAAATAGAAATATTAAAATTTAACAAGAAGAGCTTAAAACAAAATATTATATGACTATACCACAAGACTTTCACTTATTTTGACAGCATGTGTTTGTCTTTCACCATCGTTTTATCATTACTGTAAAGTTTCACAAATAGATGCCATCTGATGCTATTTAATAAATTCCTGTTCTGTGATGTTTTATTTGATATGTCTAGAGTAGTTTCAAGCTTATGACTTTCATCAGTGAGGATGATTGATAAAAAGAATTTTCCCAGTAGGTGGTGTACTGTAGATGTCTTATGCAAGAAAAATTTAACCAAAAATATTTACAAATTTTTTTTTTTTTTTTTTAAGTGTCATGGCATCGGCCGGGACGCGAACCCACAACCCGGGCAACTGCCTGCAAGTGCAAAGCAGTCGCGCTGACCTCTCGACCACCAATGCAAGACTACAAATTTTATTTTTAACTTGAAATGGACGTATATGAGACATTTAGATATCCCATAATGGATGATACACCTATATATAGTAAATCTCAGCAAAAAACTGTTTCTCTCTCAAAGATGCCTGCAGTGCCTTCTGTGAATCAATACATATATTATATGTTGACATAGTTTAGTTATTCACAATACCCTTTTAAGATGTTATGCTAGTGTATCTGAATTATGAGTTATAAAATAAAATATGATGTGTTTTGTACCTTGTGCTTTCTCTGCCATCACAGAATCCTTTCAACCTACGTGAAGCATTTTTGCATCACATGATTTCACAGCCATATACAGTTTGAATCATTTCAAACATTTTGTAACAGTTTTGCTAAAGGGTATTTAAGATAGTTTCCTCACATTTCATTTTGAAATTTGAGATTTAGGCATACTAGCACTTTAAAATTTTCATGGTGAATAACTAAACTACTACAGACACACATTAATTTAGATATGGTGTTCTAAATGGATTATAGAAAGAATTGGTCACCAGCCATCTTTCCCTGGGTTATATTAATAGTTAAAAACTTCAAACTTATATCATCAGCTCAAAGCCGAGAGATCATTGCAGCTGCCTTGCAAGCAAGTAGTTGGTGGCAGATGATTGTGGGTTCGCATCCTGGCTGATGCTATGACATATGAAGTATACAAAAATGATTTGATTTACAAGTCTCAAACTTATTCTACCCACAACTTGGACATGAACGATCGATCCTAGATAAATACATCATTAATTATCACTAATCAATTATTAAATTAGAGAATATCATTAACCAAGATATAAACATTAAACCAGGTAGAGATTAATATGTTTCTTTTTAATTAAATCACAGACATAAAATACATTTTTTTATTTCCATGAATAATACCTTTTATATATGTATTTATAAACCTTTTTCATATTTATCTCCTCAGGAAAAACACTCACTCTTCTCTTTTTCTAGTATTTATTATCATTATTTTTGATCTTCAAATTTCATCTCACTTTCCTTTTTCACTTTTACAGGAGTCTTCAAAAGTATTTTCATGTCTTCACTTTCTGCATGCAAATATATTATCAGGAAAAAATTTTTCCAATAAAACATACATTCCTTTAACACACATTAACGATATTTTAATATTGCTTCCTAATTTATTTATTTTTGTCAATTTTCTTTTCTTTAAAATAGTAAAAAAATCCAAGTCATACATCATATGTCTTAACTTAATAAGATTGCACTACAAATATAATAAAATGACCATGCTAATAGCTCTAAACAAGCTTTTCCAAGAAATGCCAGAAGAGAAAGCATTTAAAATCTCTATCTACAATTATCTCTAGTCCCAAACTGGTTTCAGGCTGACAGCTATCATCAGACACTAGATCCAAAATACCAACTCAAGCACTGCAATTATCTAATACTTAACTATTAAGTAGAAAATTTTAAATTTTCAGACATCTATATATCTTCAAATCCAGCTATCTAAGTTAAATAGCTATGTGGGCCTGAATAATTTTCATCTACACCATATATTAATAGCCTTAGCAATATAACATCACCAAAGCCTCAAAAGCAAAAAAAAAAAAAAACTATAATAGTAACAAAATCAAGGCATACATCATGTGACTTAACTTAATAAGCTTGTACTACAAATGTAATAAAACAGTGTGCTGATAGCTCTAAATAAGCTTTTCCAATAAATGCAGAAAGAGAAAGATGAGATTTTAAATGCTTTCTATTGAAAAAGCTTGTTTAGAGCTATTGACATGCTCATTTTCTTTCCTTTAAAAGTAATTCTGGGACATAGGGCATCCTTACTTTAATTAACTCTGCATAACATTTAAATCTAATTGATTCTCTATTTACAAATTGATAAAAATAAAAATTACTTTCATATAATTTCATCATCAGCTTCATTAAAATCTCCATTACTTCTTCTCATATTTAACATATTTGTCCATAACATATTTCTATTTATTCTGTCATAAATATTCTATATATCTGTCAAACCATGCATAAATGTTTGCCTACATTTTTTTCTCATTCTATCAGCCTCCATGCTTATAAATAAGTTATTATCTATGTGCTGAATTTATTCTGCATATTTATATTATTCTTTTTCACTCATTTAGTTATTGTCCTAAGCATTATATAAGGAAATACTTTCCAGTTTTTGTGATGTTATGTATTTGGCTTCTCCTTAAACGAAGTCAAGAATATCTCAGCAACTATGCCCAGATAAACCTGTTAGCCACTTTATTTTCCATTCCCCACTCTAAGTCTTCCCATATTCTGCCCCATCCCATTTCCACAACATGATCTTTGTTAACTCTATGGTCTTTAAATCTAAATCCCCCTTATCTTTTCACAAACCCAGCATAAAAGCTAATAACTCACTTTCTGTATAGTCACTTTGTTCATACCTATTCTCCCATAACTTCATTATCTGTACCTTTTCTGCTTTCAAGCATTTACATTCAATCAATAGATGCCTAATATTTTCTATACCTTGCTTACATAATTTGCACGTTAAATCACCCATAGTTTTCCATTTACATGTATATTCTCTTGTTGCTAAAGATCCCATTTGAACCTTAAACAATAAACTACTTTTTTTACTATTATCATAAATTAACTCGCTTCCTATATTTCATTTACTTCTATATATATTTAAACTCTCCTTACCTCCATACTACTTCTCCATCTCTCCAACTCCCTATTTTTTTATTAATGCTTCTATTCTTTTATCCCATTCCTTACCACTATAACACTCAACAATCCTTCTAACACAATCATCCCATCTTTTATACAAGTATACCGATATAAATTCTTTATCCAAATCTTTTGCATACCACATTACATTTCTCACCCATCTTGTTACCTGCCCTTTACTCATAACCCAATTAAACACTATTTTGGCTATTCTTTTATTATCCATAAACTGCAACCTACCAAACATTTTCATTTTACTTTTTGCATCTCTCATATAGAAACTTGACCATCCATGAATTGCCTCCTTTGCTGTCCACACCTCTGCATATAATGCATGTCTTCCTACTTCCCTTTGTACTTTCTCTAAATAATCTAAAATTCTTTTACTAACACATAATGCATCATTATCATATGTTAACCCTGCTACTGCAACTCCCTTCCATACAATTCTAGCTACATCATATTTATTATATGAAAATACTGTTAGTTTCTTTACCAAACTCTTTCTTTTCTTTGCTTCATTTATTAATTTTTTCTCCCATTCGTCCAAGCAATTTTCCTGATTACATAAGATGATTCCCAAATACCTATATCTATCCACCATACTTAATTTTATATCCCCCAATAAAAAAATCTACATCTTCTCTTTCCCCAGTATTAACCATCATTATATTTGATTTTTCTTCACTAAATTTAATCCCCATCTCTTTACCCACCCTTGCACATGTCCTCAACATAATAACCATATCTTCTCTTCTTTCTGCACATAAAAGGATATCCGCAAAAAAAAAGACCCGACAAAGTGTATACTTCTTTGCCACGTATTAACGGTATCTCTACCCCTCTGCCGAGTCTTTCTATTGCTTTCTCCATTTCAGATTCATTACTGCCTACCTGTGGTGAATTTTAAAACTAATTTTAATTGCTGAAGCAATGCAGTTTGGCATAGTGGTACATTAACAGATTCAAAGGCTAAAGTTCTTGAATTAACTGTCATCTGAGTAAAGTAAAAACAATAAAACAAAACTCAATTAAATGGAATTGCTATGAATCAACTTACTGCTTAAATGCTCAAATATCAAATTCCCCCATTGTTTATTTACAATGAGTTTTTATGGTAATAAAGAACAAAAAATAAAACAAAATATTCTTAAAATTATTACAACTTTGATTCACCCAACATTTCAAATGAAGAAGTGAGTTGTGCAATTAAATCTATGAAAAAAGAGAAAACTTCAAATGATGATGAAAATTGATACTCTAAAACAACCAAGTAAAGAAATAAAAAAAATATTGACAAAGTTACATATCAAAAATATAAATAGTAACGGTGTACCAGATAATTGGTAGAATGCAGTATTAATGTTGATATTTATGATAGATGGAAAAGAAGATATTAGAAATTGCACCCATATCAATCTTTTATCAGTTCTACACAAAATTTTTACCAAGGTAATTACAATTCCTCCACAATGGATTTTAACCAATCAAAAAAAAAAAAAAAAAGACTTGAATTTAAAAATAGTTTTAGCTTAGTAAAATGGTTTAGTTTAGTGGATCACATCTATCTATTGAGAGAATCTAGGATTTGGATTTGTGGAATATGAATAGGGATTGACCTATGATATTGTCATATTCTGAAAAATACTTATCAAAATGCAACAGCAAAGATTAGATTATATAGTTATACTAAAATAATTGACACTGAAAAGAGTATATGCGAGAGTGATTTCATATCTCCAAAACTTTTTACAACAGTTTTACAAGTGGGAGAAAAGGGGAGTGAAAGTAAATAATGATCATTTACAAATAATGTTTCAAATCTTCAGGAAAGTTTGCAAGAGTTATCAGATGACACTAAGAAAATAGGATTAAAGATAAATGTTAAAAAGACTAAAGTAATGTTCAATGGATTTTCTCAAAAAAAAAAATATAGTGATTGATAATAACAACTGCAAATACTTTGTTCATGTTTCTAATATAATTGAAAACATAATAAATGAAATTAATTACAGAATTAAACTTGGATGAAGTGTTTTTGATACTGAAAAGGAAATATGCCTATGTGTTTGAAAAGGAAAGTTTTTAATAAATGTGTTTTATGAGTTTTTACTTATATATCTGAGACTCGATATTTAACAGAAGAACAATATAGAGACTTCATACCACTCAAAGAATTATAAAAAGATATATGTTAGGAGAACAGTAAGAGATAAAAAACAAATACATGTATGAGAGAATAACAGGCATTATGGACATAACTGAAAGACTTGAGAGAGTGGAATGGAACTGGATTGGGCATATTGCTAAAATAAATGATAATAGACGGATATTTGAAATTTTTAAACTGGATCCCAAGAGATTGTAAAAGACTTAGAAAGTGACCATATATAAAATGGATGACTGAAATAAGGAAGTTTTCTGGTATGATATGGAGAAAAAAGGCAAGAAATCAAAGAAACTGAATTAAACTTGGAGAGACCTTCATCCTGCAGTGAATGGATAATGGTTGAAAATGATCTTGATGATGCAATATTGTACTATTCTATGTTTTACTGATATCAGATAGAATTTTTAAATCCAGGTACTCTTTTGAGCCAATAAATTTGTTATTTACCATCTCAATTAATACAAATGCCAACTTTACTTTATGTTATTGATATTTTTAGATGTAGACTGAACCTTTTTTAAAATATATATATATTTTGAATTATGGTATGCTTTCTGTGCCAATTGTGCAATGTATATGAACAAACTATTTGAATATGGCATTAAATTGTTTGAATACTATATATACAAATTAAACATAATTTTATCCATATGTATTTTTTGAAAAAAATATTCTTCCATAAGATTGAATTCTTCCTCCTTCCCTCCAAAAAAAAAAAAATCGCAATAATTGTAATGCAAATATCAAATTGTTTTATTAACAAGCTATATTTTGATTTAAAAATAATATTGAGATAAAAAAAATTTTTTCTCTGCATACATGAAATTATTCTTTTGTGTAAACTAAGAAACATCTGTCAATAATTGCCCTCAATTTTATAGAGGGCGCTAAGCACAAACTAATATAAATTTAACCATTTTAATTAATTTTTCCATTTGCTAAAAAAAATCTCAATATTTTTGTTTTAATACATTTATATAAAGGAGAGAAGCGAATTATGTTCCTATATCAATTGGCAAAAAATAACTAACTTCAAACACTAAATATTAATTTACTTCATAAATTTTTAAAAGAAAATTATATTATTTTAAGACTTTGATTTAGAAAATTATATTTGTTGACTGATAAATATGACTTTCTTTTTAATTAAAATATAGGTGATTTTTGCTTTTTTTTCTATTTTCTTAAGAGTTGTCTTAGTAAGGAAACAGATATGCTGCCACCCAGTGGTGTGCGAAAGAATTAATTGTAGTAGATCTCAACGTGCTTTCCGCAAATACTGATATTCCTCTAATGCCTGTTGTTTTAAAAAGAGAACAAAAATCAATGAGTATGATTGGCAGAATGC
Source organism: Epiperipatus broadwayi (assembly GCA_028023455.1). Classification (NCBI taxonomy): domain Eukaryota; kingdom Metazoa; phylum Onychophora; class Udeonychophora; order Euonychophora; family Peripatidae; genus Epiperipatus; species Epiperipatus broadwayi. The sequence goes on along the minus strand of JAQFVV010000028.1, from coordinate 9,851,338 downwards.
TAATCACTTTTCAGCCCTACCCCATTTTATAATAGAGAAGATTTCCATGATGTAATGTCTGTGCAGTCAATCGAGGCACATTTGCTCCACAGAAACACTCCCTAACACACACTGAATAATTAATAGCGTATAACCCTCTACTGTGTAAAAGTAAAGCCGATTAAAAAAAAAAAACCAACGTTAGGAGAAAAATTCTTAAAAATTATTTTGTAAAAAACAATGTTAATTTTATTGTAAAAACTAAAGGGGAGAAAGCTTGCTTTATTTAGGTACCCTCCAGTTACGCGTATAAACAGTATCCTATAATTATTTTAAAAGCTTTACAATCTAGGTCATTGTATTTTATTTTTCTGCAGTCATATTATGCTATGACATATGCTACATATTATATACCTTATTTTTTTCTATCATTAGATTTGATGAAAATGTTAAAATTTTAATTATTTTAAAATTGATTACAATTTTCCAATTGTACGATGGGGGATCGCGAAACGTTTAGCATACGAGGTCAATAGTTTCAAGATCCCTTATTTAACATTGATTCACTAAATTTGTACTTTTATTAGATATTGGGTTCAATTGTAAAACGAATCATTATTAAGGCGAGTTAGTTAGATTGGTGTTAAGTTTTTTTGCATATAAAATTTAAATAATATTTCAAAATAATTTTATTACTTTATAGCCGTTATGTAAGGCTCATTATATGGAAGAGAGAAAGAGGGTATTTAAAATGTAAGAAATTTTTTATATACTGATGAAGATCCAAACATTATACTTCGGAAAGCTTTACTGTCAGAGAACTTTATATCATTTTCATTTTGTTAGAATACCTATTTAATTTACGGACCATGAGTACTTCTTTGTTAACTCTGGGATATTACAATTACACAATGATGGTCCTTTTATTCCCACTGCTCATCCCAATTCTGTCATTTCTGGTGTTCACACTTTCTGAGCATTAACTCATATAATCATTTTTATGCACTGCGTAATTTGGTTCTGTAGTAAAATGGCAGTTTCTGGAGCTCAATGTCCATGGATTGTGGCACAGTTCCATCATTTCCAAACTTTTGAGCAAAAAAATGATTCAATGGTTATTATTTTAATCCATCTATTTTAGTATTGAATAATCAATGGATATCTCTATAATCATGAGATTGAATGAATACTTACCTACCGTGATAGATAATGGATTCAAGAGCTAAAAATTTATACACCACAGTTCAATCCTATCATTTCTAGTGCTCAAATGTCACATGACCTCCTGAACAAAAACTATTTGATTGTTTATCTATTTATGAATAGAAAGCAGATCTTAGTTTCAAAAAGATTCTGAAATTGGTTTCTAGCTTCTTTTTTGCCTTCTTTTCTATCTGCAAGAATGCTTCTTTTTTGCCTTCTTTTCTATCTGCAAGAATGTTTGGCTTGCTAAAATTTATTTGGAGAATCTAATTAACATCCCATTTGCTATTTACTGATTACTCAAGTTTATAGTAAAAAAAAAAGTGATATTATTGTAAAATGCAGATTAATTTTATTTCCATATAAAAACAAACCATATACATAAAAAAAGAGGATATAATAAGAATGGAAAAATTGAAGATTGAGTTCAAATGATTATTGATTAATCAAATTTATGCAGAAGAAGTAGTATTTTTAAATACTGATTAATTTTATTTTAAAATCTATATAAAAATAAATCATATACATATAATGTTACAATAAGTATGGAAAAATGAAAGATTGAGTTCCAGATCTTATAAATCCATAAAAATAATATGATAGCTATCTAATATAATAGGATATGTTTAAATAACTGTATAAAAATGTATGTTATGGAGTGAGGATTTTCTTTTGTAAGAGGCTTGACTATTTAATGATTAAATTTATTTATTTTTTAAAAAATAATATATCTGATTCATGAATACAAAAATTGTATAAAGAAATGTGATGTATTAATAATTTTTATTAGTCATTCATTAAACTAGAGATTATTTACCCACTTAATGAATAATATTTCTATAATGTAATTTTCGCTACACATTCTCATATAAAATAGGGATTAGTTTCTATCCACTTTTAACACTGTATGGATGGATCTAACCAAAGATATGTGAAAAAGAAGTATGATTCCAAGGATGCACATTTCTTGCTGAACCAGTACCCATTCCGTTGACCCAGATCACAATCTTTTTAACATATCTTTATCTTTATTGAGTATTTATATATATATATAAAGTCAATTATTATGGTTTAATTGTTAAGTGTCAAACTGAGGTCACTAGGTTTGACACTTATCAATTAAACTGTAATAAACCATTAAGCATCACATGATCACCATCTCTTATATGCCTAATAGGATAGTGGTGGCTATGGTTGCTAAAGAGCCAAAGACACCAAAATGTATGGTGCTGAACTGAGTTCAGACCCATATGACTATATAAGCTATTGAGCTTAGATTGAAAATATTTTTGTGTTTTTAATTTCATTATCATAGTTTCCATAGTTAAGTAGAGATAAAAGGTGGTTGCTGGAGGGTTGCATTAGATCCTAAAATCTAGGTGCAGTGCTCTCAGATCCAAAGCTCCTCACTGACAAAGGCCACAAGCCAAGAAACTAGTCTGAAGATATTGGATGAGTAGGCATTAGATAGGGATTTTATGCACAAGCATTCTGGCATCCATTGATTACTCTGATTGGCACAGGGTGGCACTAGTTTTGCCTTGTTTATAAACTGTAATAACTGGTTTATATATATATTGAACAATAATAAAGATATGTATTAGAAATTGTTACGTGAACCAACTGTTGAGTGCTGGTTCAGCACGAAACATGCATCTTGGGGATCATACATCTTTTTTATATGTCTTTGGTCATATGTTTATGATTACATCTCTTCACAAAGTGTTAAAAGCTATCTTGCATGAGAATGGTGTAATGAAAATTACACTCAATATTTATTAAATGTGATAAATGTGTGTAATAACTGGACTCGATGTGCATAATAACAAGATTGTATTTACTTCTTTTTCAATTGTATTTAATAAATGAGGATAGAAAATTATAACTTACTTATCAATAAAAAAAATGTTCATGTCAAGCGTTGGTGGTCGAAAGGTCAGCGACAGCTGATTTATAAGCAATTGTCCTGGGTTATTCAGGTTCGCTTCCCGGCCGATGCTATAACACATGGAAAAAAAAATGTTCTTTCAAATTTCATGTTATTTTTTATTTGATATGTAATGACATACAAAAACTATTCCCTATTTGGCATAATGGGAAAATATAGTCAAACAAAAAAATTGTTAAACTTTTTACATTTAATTTTTTTGATGGCTTCACACATGATAAAGCTGAAATAAAAGAATTATTATTACTCGTGCATTCAAATAAAAAGCCTTGCTAGTGTTTATATAAGAATCTAAAATGTAAATTCTAAGAATCTACAAAAATAATTGGGAATATTTAGGAATAATTAGGAATTTTTTTTCTTAGAAGTAAAATATGAAGATGTTAAAACAGCACAATTAATATTGCACAGTGTTCTTTCAAATTGAATCATGCAAAAAAAGAATTAAATTGTACACACAGAACCAATATCAAAATCCTGTGGGAAAAAAACAAACTTAATAGCAGAATTAGATGCATTTTATTTTAGTGTGATAAGCAGCCACTAGATGGCAATGTAATCAAACACCACCATAGTTTATGAATGATTTATATTTTAATGGATATGTTAGGATTTGAATGGGAAAAAAAAAGTTTAGGGAGAGATTCAGAATAGATTTTGTACAAGAAGAAAAATTGGGGAAAATTTATTTATTGTACTTTTGACCAAAATATCTTATAAGGAAAATAAACTATAATTCCTTGCATTTTTAGATATAGTAAAGATGTATGATAGGTAAAAATACATTCTGGAGAAGCCTGAAAATATGAAAATAGATTTAGAGTTGGTAAAAATAATTAAGCTTTTATAAGGTTAGTTTTTATAAGCACCAATAGGGGAATATAGAATGAGTGAAAGTCGAATATGAAATTAGGTTGCAATAAGGATGCCTATTATTATGTTTATTATTTATTTTGTGTCTAAGGATTTGGGATAGAAATAGGTATTTCTACAGTTGTTGGAACAAAGAGAATATATAATATCCTGCTCATTTTTTGTTGATGATATGGCATATTTTCCAAATAATATAGGAAATATGAAATTATTACTTTTAGAGAAATGCAGAAGCAGGAAAAAGTATAAAAATTAAATTCAATAAAAATAAATCTAAGATTTTAATGGAAAAATGAAGAAATATTTGTTTTCAAGAAGTGGAGGAATATAGATATTAAGCTACTTTGTTAAATAAAAAAAGGAATTGTACAAGTAATTGGGATTTTGGGTTGGGAAGAAAAGCAAAAAAATAGAATAGCCTTGTCTAAACATATCAAATGTTTATCATGTAATAAATATGAGGTATGTAGAATTATTTGGAAAGAAGTGATGGCTGCTTTAACATTTGGAAAGGATGTATTTTGCATTATTCAGGAAGTTAAACTTTTTTTTAAATAGAATACAAAAAGAAGTATTAATCAGAAAATATTAATAAATTCTTTATAACAGCTATATAAATAATAATAATTTTACACATAAAAAGCCTTTTTCGGCACATGGTTTGATATCCTTTTTAAATGTTAATTAATAATCTATTTAACATTAACAAACTATTTCTGACATAAAACCAGCTAGTGTTCAATAATGGAATTAAAACAAGCAATAACAATATCAATCATTAAAATAAATCAAAAACCTTATATATAAATCCAGTAATTACAAAATATATATTCTCCTTTACTTTTTTTACATTCCTTCATATATTCATATATATTATTTTTATAAATTTCCACATATATACTCTAATGCAATTTTTTTTTATATAATTTCTTTAATTTTCTAACAGTTTCAACTATCCTGCAGTCTTCATCAGAGCTTTTGCATAACCTTCCTCTTTTTTTTAAAAATTTATAACTCTAAAGGAATTATATAAAAAAATTTGCATTAGAGTGTATATGCAGAGATTTACAAAAGTAATTATGAAATAATTAACTATACCATAACAATACATTAGATAAATATTATATTCATTCTTTACAATTATATATAATTATATGTAAAATTATTATTGATATTTATAGAGCTGTTATAAATAATTTATTATTTTCTGATTATTATTTTATAGGATAACAGCATAAAGATTTTTATTCTTTTCCAAAAAAAAAGAACGTAGATATGCATTATGTGGAAAATCATTGATAGCAAATGGGGTTACTTGACATGGGGTGGACTTCCTTCTTAATGAGAGAAATCAAAAGTAAATCCAAAATGTTTGAAAGATGATAATATATGAATGAAATAGATTAAGAAGAAAATTACATTACAGGGAAAGTTTTACAACATGCAACATTAATAAAAGGACAATTCATTTTTTTATATAAAAAATGAGATTAATGTATAGAAAAGTATTACAGGTATATAATTATGAGGCTGGAAAAGAAGATAGATGGGTTAGTGTGAGATAAAGAATTAGAGTTATGAAATACTAATATAGACAAAAAATAATAATTTAGAGTTATATAAAGATAAAAATTAAACATATATAATGAGTTATTTCTTTATATAGTGCTATGTTTTTAATTTGTAATAGTCATATACAATATGAAAAGATACGTGATATAAGGGCAGAAACTTTTAGATATTAAAAAAAATAAAAATAAAATAAACATTTAGATTGTTAGATGTAGTTTATGCGGAGATATGGTAAAGAGCATTGAATATTCATTTTTGAAGAGAATCAGGATAAATTATATGGAGGCTGAGATAAATGTAAAAGTAAAAAGTGCAAAAGAGAGAAAGATTTTGTTTTGTTTTTTCTTTTTGTTTTCATCTTTATAATGAAATTGGAAATATGAGGATAGAATAAAGGAATTAACAAAATGGCTTTTATTAAATTGAGATAAGAGGGAGGAGAAATAAAGAAGTGATAGAAAAGTAATTGAGTATTAAGAAACAAATAAGAGTTAATTGGAGTTCATAAGGAGTTTGAAGGAAAGGAATGTTTAACTTGGCTAACATGGTTTATAAGGATATAGTCTATACACAGTAACTTTTGATGTCATTAATGAGAAGCCATTTTATATCATATGACTTCACATGACATCACAAAGATTGTATTTGCAGAACTGAGTTTATTGGAGTATATAAAAAGCTTCAAGAGAATGAATCTTTAACTTAGCTAACATGGATTATAAACATGTAGTCTATGAGCAGAAACTTTTGATGTCATTTAAGGAGAAGCCATTTTATATCACATGACACCACATAGATTCTATTTGATTAGTAGATACCAAATTAAGTATAAACATTTAAATATTGAAAAATCTATTAAATTATACATGTATTATGATAATAATGAACTGGTGTACAAAGAGTTAGGAAATACAGGAAAAACTCTCCATACAGTAGTGCCACTCAGTGCCAACCAGAGTAATCAATGGATGCTAGAAGGCTTGTGTATAAAATCCCTATCTACTGCTTAATCATCCAATATCCCCAGACTAGTTTCTAGCTTGTGACCTTTGTCAGTGAAGAGCTTTGGATCTGAGAGCACTGCACCTAGATCTTAGGATCTAATGCAACCCTCCAGCAGCCACCTTTTAGCTCTACTTAACTATGAGAATAAAATTGAAAACACAATAATATTTCCAATCTAAGCTCAATAGCTTATATAGTCATATGGTTCTGAATCCAGTTCAGTACCCATACATTCTGATGTCTTTGGCTCTTTAACAAGCATAGCCACCATTGATTACTCTGGTTGGTATAGAGTGGCACTACTGCATGGAGAGTTTTGTTTGTTTTAATAACAGTAATGTGCTAGCATAGGAAATAGTGATCATGTGATGTTTAGTGGTTTAACACCAATCCTGCCTAATAGGATAGTGGTGGCTATGGTTGTTAAAGAGCCCAAGTGTCCAAAATATATGGGTACTAAACTGAGTTCAGACCCATATGACTATATAAGCTATTGAGCTTAGATTGAAAATATTGTGTTTTCAATTTTATTCTCAGTTTTGTAGTTAAGTAGAGATAAAAGGTGTGTTGGAGGGTTGCATTAGATCCTAAGATCTAGGAGCAGTGCTCTCAGATCCAAAGCTTCTCACTGACAGAGGCCACAAGCCAGAAAATAGTCTGGGGATATTGGATGAGTAGGCACTAGATAGGAATTTTATGCACAAGCCTTCTGGCATCCATTGATTACTCTGGTTGGCACTGAATGGCACTACTGTATGGAGAGTTTTGCCTGTTTTAATAAAAAGTAATGTGCTAGCATAAGAAATAGTGATCATGTGATGTTTAGTGAGTTTAGGAAATAAATAAAAGTAAAGCTTTCAGTATTGTAGATCAAGGTGCAACATAAAGTTTAAACAAAATTATTGTGTATTATATAAACATGTTATTATTACATAGTAGAGCTTTCATTTCAATTTAATAATATTTGCAATGTAGGTTTTCACAACATTTATAAGTTCATTTAAATATAGCCAAGCCCAAGATCATCTATTATTCTCAGATACTCTTGACATTATTGCTTATTATCATATAGGCATTACAATATATACATTGTATTAAATTATGACTAGGTCTATAATGTATATGATTAAACATGATTCTTCCAAAATATTACAACAAAGATAAAAACCTTTGGGATAAAGTTGTCATGCTGGGTTTGGGAAAAGATAAAGGGGATTTAGATATGAAGGTCATGGAGTTGACAAAGATTATGTTGTGGAAATGGGATGGAGCAGATTATGAGAAAACTTAGTATGGAGAATGGAAAAGGAAGGTAAAGTGGCTAACAGGTTTCTCTGGGCATAGTTTCTGAGAGATTCCTGATTCCATTTAAGGAGAAATCACTGTGCATCACATCACATCACATAGCAAGTTTCTAACTTATTTGACAGCTCTTTCTTAGTACAATATTTGTCTAAGGTTGCAGCTGAAGTGATTTGTATTTTTTGATGTTGTTTTTGTTTAGTCCCACTAACTTCAGCTTATACTTTAAACAAAGATTCATCCTGCTTAGCCCTATTTTGTACTAGAAATATTTGGAGGGATGTCTCAGACATTGTACTGGGGTCTATAGTAACTTTATTTTCAGTTGCAGTCCTGCATACTACATATAAAATAATTTCTAAATGCCTCTTCCAGAAATGTTTTAAATCCATAGGCTAAAGTCATTTTCTGAAGCTCAGTTGTGCAATAAATTCCTTTTTTTACCCATCTCTTGATTGCACAGGTTGAATTTATACCTTTGCATTACAATAAGAGGCTTCAGGTTGAAGTATGCATTCAGTATTTGTTTGGATTTTCAATCTTTAGTTCAGAGAGGTATGCTATTACTGCTATAAATTATAAAATTTGGTTAAGTATAAAGTTCACATGCTCTCATCAGAGTACCACTAAACACTACATGCCTCCATTTCTTATGCTCACACAGACTCATCAGAGTAACTAAGGATTAATATTTTTATTTCATTTCAGTTTATGAAGCAATGAAGTCTGTCCAAGTATTCAGCCAGATTTCCAGATAACATGGATAAGTCTTCAAAAGACCCAACTTGAGTCATGCCCATGTGTTCAAGTTATTTTCTTCTAAAGGTTTTAAAAAATATTTGCTTTTGTTTATTATAGCTTAAGTTTCCATAATTTTATGTAGACATTTATTTAGTTTTACAATATCCATCATTGCGGCCTAAACATTGAATTTTTATATATTAAAAATAACACTATTTCTAGATCAACTTAAACTGGGATCAATATCCTAAGAAATTCAAATTCAATGGAACCATCCTCATCACCAGTAATTTTGGCAATTATATATAGACAAATATTTTATTATGTTTTAAAACTTTTATTTAATTCAAAATTTTTTACAATAATGTAAATCTTCACAATATTTGTGATTTTGTTTAATTCTAAATAAGTCTACAATGAAATCATTAACTGAATTTTGTATGCAAAGTTCTGTGCCATTTAATATAGGTAGCATTTTCGGTATTCACGTGTTAGTCTAGTACTGATAAAATTGCTAGAATAAATAAATGTGTATATTAAGACAAAATTAAACATATTTGCAATCTTTCAAAAAAAAAAAAAGAATTAATTCTGTAAGTGAATATTAGATAATACTCTGACGAAAAAGTTATTAGTCAAATTGATGGTAAACAATGGCCGTGTTTCATTCAGGATTTTCTAAAGAGAATCATTTATAATGGAACGTGGTAAAAAAGTTCAGTCCACAGAGTGATGCTAAGAAACAACATTTTATAAATGAGCAGATATATATATATATATTTTAGCCTTTGGTTTTGACCAATGATGGCCGAATGTGCAGCATATGTCGTTCTTTAATAAAGAAAACATTTTTCTCATAGAAGAAATCAATCAAATAAGAAAATTCATCAATAACAGTAATTTTAAGATAAATTGATATCGATCTTTTGACTTATTTATTTAATAGATAAATATTACCAGTCGATCTCACTATTTAATTTTTAATAATTAAAGCATACTTAAATGTACGGTGTGTGAGACTTCAAAATGATCTCCTCACACTTAAACTTATACATTAATTTTCTTACAAACATTTTCCAGATAAGATTCATCCTGTGGACATTGTTTTAACCCTTTTTGCATTACTACTACTACTACTACTACTACTACTACTACTACTACTATTATTATTATTATTATTATTATTATTATTTAAGTTACTGCTCCTGGATTCTAGCTACTGTAAAGCATAGACATTGAGAGTAATGATCACATACCCATGATCGACTATTTTAAACTAATTACTTGCATATAATGAACTATATATATATATATATATATTATAACCTACACTCCCAACACAGCTCATATACATTACATGAGCCAAATGCCCAGGTGCCAGTTCTATTAATGAATAGAACAATATAACAAGATATATAATACAAAACTATTATTGAGACTCTTCAATTAAGTCTATGTTCAGCTCAGCTCAGTGGGAAGCTATAGACAGTTCATAAGATATATGATGATAAATGAATAAAAGAAGAAATATTACAAAACATTTAATATAATGGAAATTCCTTTGTTAATTAATTGTATGATGAAGAATCATAGTGTTTATTGGTACAGTCTATTAAAATATAGTTTAAACTTAATTTCTTCCTTCATCCAAATATAACATATATCAGCTTGCTATAATTATAATACTAAACAATTCTATGACTTGGCATATCACAATCTAAACATCTAATTTAATGCCAATCAAGAAATAAACAATAAGATCTCAGGGAATTTAACAAACACAGTTGAATTAAATAAACTACATTGGCCCATAAGTTATAATTATAAAGTATGATAAAATATAATGAAACAAATTGACTAAATATTTTACTGTGTTTCAATAATAAGATAATGACAGAAATAGGGTATTTTAATCTCATATCATCATCTAACAAATATACTAACTTGGCAACCTTTCTAATACATTTAACCAGTGGCAAATGTTCCTTATAATGTTTGGATCAAGAAAAATAATATCGTCAGACACCAGCAGATTTAATATTATAACTCTAAAATAATATATCTATTTTATAATAGATTTATGAAATGTGGAGATGTGGAAATGGAAACACGAATGTATACAATAATAACTCCAGACACAGTTTTAAGATTTTAAATAAATAAAACAAATCATTTATTACACTAAAATCAATTTGGTTTAACATGATATTTACAATTGGACTACTTGTCTTACAGATTTTTAAATTATCAAATGAACTTTGAGCATCAGTTTGGGATTATCCCTATTATCAAAGCAAATTAACAACAAAAACTAAATATTCTGACTTCGAACACATGCTTTGCCTACATGTTTCATCTTCATGACACTAAATAAACAACATGTTATATTATTAGCACAAAAAAATACTTTTAAGAGGATATTACTATTGATTAATAACATACATCAAATTAATTGTATTTGGCTCTCAACAAAGCAACTTTCTCTAATTGACTAAATAATCACTTTCAATTACGTATACCTTTCATGCATAGCAACAAAATCATGTTCATTCTGATGATTTGATGATTTATAACCTTTATTTAAATAAAATACACTGTATTTCAAAACATTTATTTCTCATTTTAATTTCAATAACTCTATACTTTATATACGCGATATTATTTATATTACGCGTGTGTGTGTCAAGCAACAATAGTAGGAAACAATCTTTTCCACAAACTATCCATTCATCAAGAAAATATCATACAATTATTTTATTTCGGACAATGTCATAATTCATCAATAAAATAAGGCACTAATATTACATCAAGAATTAATTTAACAATTTATCTGGCCACTTATTAATTAACACAGAGCTATATTTTCATGATTATACAGACTATACATTATAAGGGAAATCTACATGAGGAGCAGATAAACTCTTATGGAACACTTCTACAATAATTCATCTGATTCTAAATACACTGTTGGGGGGAACCTTTTCTCATCACCAAGAATATAAGAAAAGCATCACATAACTTCCTAAACATCATTTAATCATACTTCAACAATAACTCATCTACTTCTAAATACACTATTGGTGGGGACTTCTTCCTCATCACCAGGGCTCTAAGAAAACATCACTTAACTTCAAAAAATATCATTTAATCATAGGCATATAATATAAACTAGGCTCTACTCATGAAAAAACATATATTAAATAAGCAAAATCTTTTATCCCTACAAACATTATAATGCAATCAGATTTCTTTCCTTTCTCAAAGCTTTTCTAAATATCGAACATTATAATTACACACTGGCAGATAAATACATACAGATAACATACCAATCCATTTAACTCAGTAGAATACGACAGCATCCGAAATTTATACATAAAATATTCACAAACTGAGCTTTATCAAACAAATGTCATAATTGTGCAAAACAGACACACACCCATGAATAAAAGTATATATATAAAATCAACTCTAAATTACACACAATGCAGGCAACATGGTAATTAAATATTGCATTAAGGTATAACTTTTAATTCAGAATAAACTTTAGGTTATTTTTAAAATTTAATGGTTATAATTATTACGAACGAACTTTCTTTCATATCTAGCAAACTATTTCTATTATACGTTCATTGATTTAAAAAAAGAACAAAATTCTCACTTTGAGATAATAAAGTATACAAAATAAATATAAACCTCTCTAATAATATATTTAAAAAAAAACATTTATTTCTTTTACCTTCGTAAAAGAACAATAAGACCTATTTGTACACAATCAATTTTTACCGGTGTATTCCTCATTTGGATACGCTTCGGAGACGATCTTGAAGGTCAAAATAACCCAAATTATAAATAAAACATAATAATAAGTAAATCTATCTATCTATAATATACACTAATAATGACAAGCAATAAAAAAAATAAAGAAACAAAAGTTATTTGTTTTGTAACTTAAAATAAAAGTTCACTTGCAAAACTCTGCTCCAGGTTTATGAAACAATATGGGACACATTCCAAACTGAATTTAATTAAAATAAATTTCTGCAGGACAACTAAAAAAATATAATCATAACTTAAATCTGACTCAGCACCTCCAGTGTTCATAGCATATCTATTTGAGGAACCAAATCACACACACAAGCAATTAATTTCTCCTTTACTATACTGAAAATATAAGACATTCTCCGTTGTAGTTCTAAATTAAATACTCAATTATTCTTAGTAGTTTTCTTGAATAGCATTTGACACTTTATAGTCTATTATATGCATGGTTTATTCTTAAATATTGTCAATTAAGATACCATGATTCCTTAGTAATTCCACAATTAATAATACTTTGTTTTATATTCCATCTTTATCGAAGAGAACAAAAATTACCCGCATTTCTATTCTTCCATTTGATTTAAGCAAATACTTAATTTGAAGTAACTCACATTTTATTTCCTTCATTTAAAATACTTGTTATTTCCAGAAATACCAGATAAATAAATACTGTCATCTCTTTATGATGAATTTAAACATGGCATCATTTATCAAAATATGCATATTCTTAATTTTATGTTTAATCCTCACAAAAACATAAGACGGAAAATAGTGAAGAATTAAAATATATTCTGTAAAATAGTTCTGCATGCTTTTTCCAGATATATTAAAAGACACACATTGGTTAATGATACAACAATAATATTCATGCAATTTATTCTTATTTAAATGACAATTAAATGAAGTAATGTAGACTGGATGTTATCAACATACATTTTTAAAAGAGCAATAGTTATGAAGAGGTTAATTCAAGATGTCTAGATCAAGGAGAGCAAAGTAAACTATGTACCTTTTTAAAATTTAGAATTGCATCCTAGTTAACTTTTCCCATAATAAATTTCTTAAGATCCTTTCAAAGTTTTACTCCAAAGCTTTTTAAAATCAATTTGACTTCAGAAACTGGCTTTAATTTTCACAATAATGAGCCACTGTTTACTGGCTACAATTACATTACATAATAAGCAAATTTCTACTGGAGATCTTTGTTAAAAAGCTCTCTTTAGCAAAAGGTCATTTCCCTTCACAAGGTTACTCCCACGCTTCTTTTCTATCTAAGCTAATTACATATTCAAAAAAAATTTTTTCTAAAAAAGAAAAAAAAATCACTATGATTAAATCAAGACAAAAATGATAATAAAATAAATAGCTTTTACAAACTTGAAAGAAAAATGAATATTAATTAACTATTAAACAAAAATGATTAATAATTTATTTAATCTGTAAAATAAATCATTAATTCAACTATCTATTAATCATTGGAAAGAAATATATGTTAAATTATTAAAGATAATTACTGTAATTTAAATGTTTTTATTGTGAATGTACTATTGTTTGCTGTTATTAAAAGATGAAAATGAAATGAAAATGATGCAGAGTCATACGTGCATGCACTTGTATTGCAACCTAAATATTAAACTATCTTAACTAAATATAATTGAAATGGCTATTAATTGTTGACAAAAGGATACTTATTAATGAATAAAGGATTTTGAAACCATTCAACCAATATTACACTAACATAAAATAACTGCATCCCTCTGACAAAATGTATCAATTCCATTAATAAACAACCCCTCTTCCTTACATTAAATACTTCACTACCACAGTAATAATAATGAATACTTATAAAGTGGTCAATCAACTGCATAAGCAACCCATATCTAAGCTTCAAATAATCTCCAGCAAAAATTTTAAAATTCTAAGGCTATTTCATTTTTTTTTTAAAAAATATAATATAACTATTCGATGCAGATACAAAGCATGTCAATTCCTGTGCCCATTCAGATGGTCACAATATATATTTTTAATTAAAATCACTCATCACCTAGACAATCTAAATATCAGTAACAAATCAACAATCTCAACCTGTGGTCAAAACAATCTCCTTATGACACCTTTATTGTTAAAAGGAGGTTGCCTTGACAACAGGTTGAGATTGTTGATTATTATTGGCATTGGGATTGTCTAAGTGTTTAGTGATTTTAATGATTACTTATAAATTCATTTAGCCTTGAGCATTATTACACTTATTATTTAAGTATGGTAATACTTTTTTATATACGTCAAAGCATTTTTTGACCGGGAAGCAAACCTGGGCCAGCTGCTTGGAAGGCAGTTATGCTAACCACTAGGCCACCAATGCTTGATGATGGTTCATATTTTATTAGATTTTATAAAAGTTCTGTATATTTTAATACAGTGGAGCATGTCAGACTCTGTGTCAGAGGTCCTTGGATCAATTCCAGTTATCACACTTCCAATTCTCTAGCATTTATGACCTCCCATGCAGTGGAGTCAGTTGATAATTTATTTGAGGCAGTGTTTGGAGAATATGTATAAGTCAAACACTTGGTTTGAACATAGTTGAGAACTTAGGGAATTTAATCTTTTGAGTGGTCAGCCTTGACATGACATAATAGCATTATTGGCTTAGCAAATAATAACCAAGTCCACATAAGTGCAAAACATTTTATAAAATACTAAAGAAAATAGAGAGGACCACAAAAACACAAAATTATACAACTAGAAAAAATGTTGGAAGGCCTTGTTTTAATTATTATTTGGGGGGGGGGGAGATTCACATGCACACACACATACATATATATATATATATTATGCAACACTACATAATTTCTAATAAATTGGATTGATATACTTTCTCTTAAAGCATTAGCTGCACATTAATGCAATGCCATCTATCCATTTTTATCTGCAACACTTTTATTTAATTAACTCTATTTCTGAGTCTGATTATTGCAATCTTGTAACTCAGTTTTCACTCATTCATAATAACTGATCTAATTGAAACATTCCCCATGACAGTGTATTTTTTTCAGCGTTTGCAAACAGTTTTAGCAAACAAATTAGAGTGAAATTTAGATTTTTAATGTAACATTGATGCTAGTAGAATCTAGTAGAATGTCTTGCAATTTAAAATAATGATTTGTTGAAAAGTGTTCTAATAATTGAGTGTAACATAAAGCTAAAAAGTAGAAAGTAAAATGTATAAAAAAAAAGTTTTAAGAAAATGCTTTTTTCACATAAACACACTAAAAAGAATAACTTTTACAAATAAAAGCATAGGACAAAAAGTCATTAAAATAAACTTACAAATAATATCCATGTCTTTGTAATTAACACTGGTCTATTCATTAGATAAAAAAAAGATTTTTTAAATCTAATAATCAGACTGATATTAATACCAAAAAAAAATCAATATTGATATAAAAAATGGGCATTACTTACATGTTTATTTAAATGCTTTTTTACTTCATATTATTATTGATGAAAGCTAAAGAGATTTATTGAATAAAAATCATTTCTTCATACATATATAAAATAGTTTTTGGGTTAAACTATGTGTTAGTATCGATTAATTCCCAACGTTTCATAGAAATAACATCCACGATTGTAACTTTTCAAAGAAAAGCTGTTAGATCTAAAATAGTAAAGAGATTGAGTGTGAGGTAAAGAATGAGATTGAGCATGGAGTTTAGCATTCAGAATATGTGGATTAACAAAATGTTTATTTCTTCAGTGTTACCATTAATTGATTTCAAGTTTATATTGAAATAAATAAATAAAATAAGTCGTCTCCATAAGGCTGTAATATGTTGTGCTTCATCAGTTCTATTTAAAACAATTGTTTGTTTTAATATTTGAATCGACTCCCTCATGGTTCTCACATCATACTTTTCAAAATTAGCAAGTATTTTAGTATTACCAAAATCTGATTTGTGACCAATTTCTAAAAAAATTGAAGTAAAAACTGATATATTTTATTTCTGATTAAAGGCATTTTTTTGTTTATTAATTTTGACATTAATTCATCTATTAGACTGTCCCACATAATTTTTCAAGTATTGTAAACATGGAATTTTATAAACTCCCTGGTATTCCAAAAATACTCTGTCTTTAGATTTATGGAACAAATCACCAATTTTTTATTTGCTAGTGGAAAAAGTAGTCTTTATGTTAAAATTAGATAGTCTTCTATCAATTTTATCAGTGATTTCTTTAATACAAGGTAAAACCACCATATTATCAATTTTACCCTCTTTCTTCTTTTTAAATTCAATATTATGTAATGCGTTATATATGATGTTTTTATTATAACATTAGAAAATAGAAAATTTTGTCGAAACCTTGGGAAATAATCAATACTAACACACAGTTTAACCCAAAAACTATTTTACTTACATCTTATGACCACAAAAACAGGTTTAACTCAAAAACTATTTTACTTACATCGTATGACCACAAAAACATTAAATAATATATATTTCATTTGTTTGAAAGATGAATTTCATTGATATTAGAAAGCATTGTATTAATATAGTTAGCACAACATGTGAGTGTATCTTTTTTTAAACACATTTTTAATTAAAGACACAATGTATTGTATTCATTATATTGAAAATACAAAGAACAGTGTAGGCATTGTATGGACTAAAATATCACATGATTATTACATAGCAACACCTTGACATTGATTGGTTGCTTATGAAAAAATAATAATTTAAGAAGAATGTACATATTTGAAAAGGAGGAATTTCTTTAAGATATATTTTTAATAGAGAGTAAACATTTTTTGGATACAGACTTACATTTAAGCACATATAATAATACCACAGGGACTTTAATGATTTATAATGAATTTTTAAAATATTTGGGCATAGTATAAAATGTCAGCTTGATATAACACTGCAAAGGATGTAGATGAAAAATAAATGGTATAGTAGAGGAGAAAAGACAAACAAATTAGAATTTAAATATTTAAATATGAATATTTATGAAACTGAACAATAATAATTAAGAAATATAAGAGTAAAATATATTGTAAAGTACATAAGGATTAATCTCAAAATAAAGTTGTTGAATAATTGCATAAATAAATGAAGAATAGTGTAATGCAATTGTTTTTTACAGTTCTGAAGAAGGCAGCTAAACAGTCAAAAGTGTCCCATAAAAATATTGTCAAAATTGCAGAGATAAAATAGATTGGTGCTTTCTTATTTTCTGTCCTGCCACTGCTAGAGACATCATTTCTGCAAAAATTGCAGAAAATATTCAGAGTAGGGGGCCAAAAAGCAGATGATGCAACTTCTGGCCACTAGATGGCGCTGTTCACCATGCGTATGCACAGCAACAGCATGCCATGTGGCCAAAAGCAGACGACGCAAAGTTCCAGCCGCTAATGGTGTTGTTCACCATGCGTACGCACAGGAACATTATGCCAAGTAGCAGCCAGCACTACTGCCCGCTAGGTGGCGCTGTTAGCCATAGGTAAACCGATCCAGTTCACATCGTCTGCTAAACAGCGACTACCCAGCATTCTAGCCCACTAGGTGGTGCTGTTTAATTACTAAAAAAATATGAATGTGTGTGTGTGTGCATGAAACTTTTTTAACTATTTGAGAATATTATTTATAAAAAGAATGGAAAAAGATATGTTTATCTCAAGCAAAAATCATCTCATTAAGAACAATGGTAAAATGAGTATTGGCAGTACAAAATGGTGGATACAAATAACCAAGATGCACCTGAACTCATAGTAACAGACTATAATAAATACTTAATTATATAATAAAACTAAGTATAAAAGGATTCTTGCTGATAGTAGATAAAATTGAAATAAGCTTTGTTTTATTAATAATAGTTTTAGAAAGTTATGTGGAAATTATACTGCGGTATTGGATGTAACCATCAAACATCACATGATCACCATTCTTTATGGTTTCACAAGCTATTTTCCACAGAGCCAAAACTCTTTATAGAGTAGCACCACTCAGTGCTAGCCAGAGTAATCAATAGTCTGGAGATATTGGATGAGTAAGCATTAGATAAAGACTGTATGCACAAACCTTCCCACATCCATTGATTATTCTGTTTTGCACTGAGTGGCACTACTGTATGAAGAGTTTTGAATTCTTTGATGTATGAGATACACTTTTTAATGAAGATGGTATATATTTGTTAAAGAAAGAGATGAAGTCTTAGAAAATATGATTTATAATTTATCAAAAAAAACCTTTTAATGAGGAAGAAGAAGAGAGGAATAGATTTTTTTCCATATGTCATAGCATCGGCTGGGAGGCAAACCCGCAACAACCGTCTGCAACCAACTGCTTGCTTGCAAGGTCGCTGCGCTGACCTTTCGGCTAACAATGCTTAATGAGAGGGATAGATTTTTTAAAACACAACTTTTAGAAAATGAGATAAATAAAAATAAATAATCGAATGGCTAGTACTCAAAAATTCATAGTTTGAGCCCTGGAAGTACCAGAGGTGAGTTTGATTTAAAGAGTTTTTAACCTACAGATATCACTATGATAAACCAATCACAGCAAAGTGAAGTAATTATAAATGCTATTTAAAAGATAAAAAAATTTTTTTTATTAATGAGTGTATTATAGAGGAGAGGAGTTTAAGGAATTAACCAAAAATACTTTGGCAGATTGAAATACTATATAAAAGTTAATTACATTATATTTATTACGTTTATCGTTATTGCAATAGTCCTTAATTTTTATTTGTGTGTGTGTGTGTATATATATATATACACCATTAAAAAACAGTCAGCACTTAGACAATCCCAATATACGATCAACAACCTCAAACTGTTGTCAAGATAATCTTTTAACAATAAATGTAAAATTAAGGTTACCTTGACAACAGTTTGAGATTGTTGATTTTTATCTATATTGGTATTTTCTAAGTGCTGACTGGTTTCTAATGGCTACTTATAAAATCATTTAGCTTTCAGCATTATTACACTTAATATATATATATAATATTTAATGTTTTCATAGTTATATGATATAAACAAAGTATAATTTCATTTCGGGGTATTCCCCCACAGTGCTTCCTATGTTGTCTAAGAACACATCTCATCAAAGACTGCCCTGCTAGAATTTGCATTAAATGCAAGGGAAGAAACAGCAAATTCCATAACTGCGATAGTTCTACAAATCAAAACATACTCTCTACATCATAATCGCCTTCAGAATCACTCATACAGCCTCAAGCTAATGAAGTTCTGATCCCTGTACTTCATGTAAAGAACAATATTGTAGAAGAGCAAACTGACATGCAAATGATTATAGATAAAATCACAATGGACTCTGATTTGGATGGAACTATGACAACAAATTATTATTATACTCGTCAAAAATCCAAACGAAAGGCAGGAAGAGGTAATAGGAATTTGATTGACAAACCACATTCCATGACTTCTGAGGATTTGTCAGATTCAAATAAAAGTTCTTCTGGAAATGAATTGTGCAAAACAAATGTCAAAAGCAAAAAACTTAAAGCTGACAATCTGAAATTATCATTAATTCAGTCTCAGAAGTCTGACATCACTTCTAAAGGGAACTCAAACATAGACAAGATTAATACAAAAAAAGTCACTCATCAATATGGATATTGAACATAATATTTATATTGCAGATAACATTGATAAAAAACATGAGAAGATTGAAGAATCGATTGTCACTAATACACACTTAGACTCTAAATAATTTTTTTTTTCTACAAAATCTCTAGTCTCAAACTAATTCTTTAAATCTATTTTTTTATATATTGAATGAAATTAAAAATATCTGGTTTAAATGTCCATGGGCTTAACTCTGATAAAAGAGTTGATGCTCTTGCTCACTGGGCAAAACAGTTTTTACCTCATTTAGTTTGTTTGGGAGAGACAAAATTACATATTAATTCAAATCCAAAGATAATTGACAAATTGCACAGTTTAGGCTACTTTCATTATTCTACATCTAATCACCCATCAGCTGGGGTTGCTTTTCTCATTTCTTTCCAATCTATAATCCAAAATTTCAGAATTAGTTTTTTAAACTCTAATTTAATATTTGTTACCATTTGTATAAACTTTTTCAAATTCAATGTTGTTTTTCTCTATTTAAGCAAAGATATGGGGTTCATTCATAATCAAATACACCTCATTAATTTAGGACATTTCTAATCCTTTTCCTATAATTCTTCTTGGAGACTTCAACTCAACTTATGAATGTTTCAATTCAAAATTTATACACCTTCTAAATTCTCATTTCATGTGTGCACAGGGATTTTTCCCACATGATGCGTGTTCATTTTATACCAAGAAATTTTCTTCTCTTATCGACCTTTTATATTACTCTCCGGAACTGCACTTCTTCATTAATCCATCTTTACAACCATTACCTTTCTCTGATCATCATGCTATTATGCTTGATCTGACATTAGACTTACCCTCTCAACCCTATATGCACCTTAAATCTACAATAAGATTTTTTCTAAAATCTGCTACACCAGAAGCAATCATCTCTGAAGCTTATATTATATTTTTCAAGAAAATAGACATACTAGCTCTTCCACCGACTGAATCTTGGTTTGCATTTATAAATATTCTTAGTTCTTTGATTTCTCATTACACTAGAAAGAATAAAGGGCCGATTGGGTTACTCAAGAAAGCAGATAATTTAATTACAACATTGAAAAATATCCCCCCAACACCAGCATCTGTACAGGTTATTATTGACCTGAAGCAACAATATGTAGAGACACACCAAATCCTAATAGACTACCTGGCTACTAAAAAGGCTAGGTTTTTTTCTCTCTAAACCTCATAACTTCTCAAGGGAATATATAAGGTGGGCTTTAGGTTTCCAAAGTAAGTCTAAAATTCCATCAGCAATCACAGTGAATAATATAATCTCGGGTAATGGCATGATTTTACAAATTTTAAATCATTGTAAATGCAAGCTAGTAGACGTTTCACAGAATTTGGTAGTTGACACATCTATATATTATTGTGAGACAATTCATGGTATATGTAATGATGATATTAGAGCTAAACTATCATCCATGCCTGATAGAATTTCATCCTGGTATCCATGGAATACCAAAATTCCTGTTCAAACATATTGAAGCCTTCACAGTCCCAATAGGGAGTAGAGTGATTGATCTACTTGCCTCAAGTCCCCTTACAATTGATCAACTTTATCCCATTGCGATGGTCCCATTTCTTAATAATGCTATTATCCCATCACCTCTGGAGAATCTTAGACCTATCTTGATGACTCTGTTGATTATTAAACTGATTGAAACAATCATCAAAGATAAAATTCAAAATCTCATTCTGCCCTTTATCTCTACTTTTCAATTTGCAAAGAAAGGTAATTCCACAGCTGAGGCTCTCTGCTTATTCAGGTTAATTACAGATTATACAAGGAAAAATAAAAAGTTGAAGCCAGTAGTTGTTCAACTTGATATTTCAGCTGCTTTTGATTCAGTCAGAATTCCTCACCTAATACATCTCCTAAGTGGTCTGAACATTCCTACAGTTATAATTAATATCATGACAATATTCACTAAATAGTAAAATTTCAAACTCATTCACACCTACCAAGTCAATTTTACAGGGCTCTCCTCTTAGTCCCCTGTTCTTCATTCTTTAAATAAATCCATTCCTTAAATTATTAGAGATGAATCTTCCTGGATTGTACATTCCCGGTATCAATAAATCCATTCAGAACATATTTTACATGGATAATGTGGCAGTGTTCTTACCATCTAGAAAGTTCATCCCAAAACTGATTCAAATTATGGACAATTTTACCATAGAGTCAGGTCTTGCATTTAACCTTAGAAAATCTGCTATATGGAGGTTTTCATCTGGGAAATCAATTCCATCCCTTTTCACAGCAATGCCACAAAAATTTTTGGGCTTACCAATGAGTCTCTCTCATGCAGCAATGAGGAAATTAATAGACACTATCATGAATTCTGCAAGGAAAATAATTGATTCTCTTTCAAAAGTTTATACTTCATTATTTGCAAAAGCAGTCCTCCTCAACATGTTATTGTTCCCCAGAATTTCTTACTATATGCCATTCATTAAATTCTCAACAAAATTTATCAAGAATATAAACTCTCTTTGTTCTAGACTAATATGGAAAGGTAAAACTGTTGCTATTAGCTTAAGAAGAGTTCAGAGACCAACAAAACTTAATGGTTTGTCAATGCACTCACTTCAGGTTCTTTATCTACAGAAATCAAATAACCTCATTATAAGACTTAATGAGATTTTTCCCGGTGCACCTTTTTTATATATTCATCCTACAGATACTCCACCTCCAATTAATGATGGTTGGCTGAAACAAGTCTTAATTGACATTGCAAATATTCTCACACTTTTAACTCAAATAAAACCAATGAAACTTCATTATTGGGATGCCTATCTTCTTTTGTTTTCACCAATTATCCCAGATCCTAACATTATCACCTGTACAAACTTTGCCATTATAAAGAAATATAAAAGATGGAATCTAGAGCCAAAATATTTGGACTTTCTTCTAAAGTTAAATATCAATGCCCTTCCACAAGAAATTTTCTTGTGATGTACAGAGGTTTTTCATCTTTGGACCCTGTGTGCTCACTCTGCCATAGGGAGGATGATACCATAATTCACATTTTCAACAATTGTTCATCTCTTCAGGACTGTAGAATATTGATTAATCAAATTTGTATACCAAAATATCCAATTATCAACACATTCATAGAAGGTATTGCCTCTGGGGATTTTGCAACTATAAGAAGTGCCACTTTCATTACTTTTTGTCTATGGTTTGTCAGATGCATTCTAATCTTCAAGTCAGTTTTGCCTGATCAAAAATTAATTTTTCTACAAAAATTAAAAGAAATCAAAGAAAGAGATTTGAAGTTAGCTCCTCACTTTGTGGCGAATTCCACATGGAATCTTGTTAATGTTGGACATTCCTCTCTGGAGGAGTGAGTTTTTGCTATTTTTTTTCTTTTGTTGTATACATAGTTGAATAAACCTGTTTTTGATAATAACAAAGTATTTTTTAGGTTAAACCATGTATTATTTTGCATTACTTCACAATATTTCCGATGAAATAACATCAGCCATTGTCATTAAACAATTCAAAAGAAAAAAAAACTCTCCATATAGTAGTGCCATCTTGTGCTAACAAGAGCAATAGTGATCACATGATGTTTAGTGGTTTATCAGCCATTGTCAAAGTCAAGTTTTTAAAGAAAAAACATTAAATCTCAAATACTAATGAAATTGAATGTGAAGTAAAGAATGAGATTAAGTGTAAAGTAGTTGAGTATTCAGAATATGTGGATTAACAAAATGTTTATTTTTTTTTCAGTTTCAGCATTAATTGATTGAAAATATTATTGTGTTTTCAATTTAAGATTCATAGTTTTGTAGTTAAGTAGAGATAAGGGTTGCATTAGATCCTAAGATTTAGGTGCAGTGCTCTCAGATCCAAGGCTCCTCACTGACAAAGGCCACAAGCCAGAAACTAATCTGGGGATATTAGATGAGAAGGCACTAATTGGGGATTTTATGCACAAGTGTTCTGGCATCCATTGATTATTCTGGCTTGCCCTGAGTGGCAATTCTGTATGGAGAGTTTTGTCAGTTTTAATAACAGTTATAAGCACACATAAGAAATGGTGATCATGTGATGTTTATTGTTTAGCGCAGTGATAGATAGGTAGATTCTGTAGCTTAAGGGCTACGAATCTTGCTTCAATTCTTTTATTTTTGATATCAAACACATCTTTACAAATTCCTGAGCAGTAAAGCCACCTAATTACTTACTTTAATGAATATAGAAAACTAATTCTACAATGAAGTCATTAAAATAGCAATTATAAAATTGAATAAAGCACTAAAAGGCAAGAGGTACGAATGGGTGTGAATTAGATATTCTGTTCGTATAGGAGCTGAGACAGGGGCAGAAAATTCTGAACATTTGTAAAAGTAAATTCTGAACATTTGTAAAAGTACGAGAAATAAGTTACTTTTTTTAAAAGTTAAGGGAAATACTATAAAAGACTTACTAATTGAAAATCTGTAATAAGAAAATAAAGGAGATGTGGAAGAAAAGAGGAGTAGACATGACTGATACTTACTTTATAATATATTAGTTTATGATTACCCAATTAATTGAAATAAATAATAAAAGTAGATAAGCATTTACATATAACTTTTATAGATATAGAAAAGGTATATGACAGACGAATAATCATAGTTTGTGGGAGCTTTGTTTCATATGGGACTGGTTAGAATGTTAGTTCTATAAAAAAAAAAAACAATTAAACTTATTAGTTAGAAATTAAAAAGTCAATTTAGATTAAAAGCAATGCAGGATTATCACAGGATTTCTATATTACATTTAAAAATTAAATTCTGTACATATTAAAAAAAAATTGAAATTTTCAATAGACTGATTTAAAAGGGATGCTGAAATATACTTTTGGAAAATGATAAGAATTGCATGTTTTACAGGTTTTTTCTTTGCTAATAATATATTTTTAAGTGAAACAGACATGGGATAGATACAAAAGATATTGAATTTGATAAAAAAAAAATAATGGCAGTAAATACCCTAGAAGGAAAGACATCTGGTAATCCTAATATTCTAGCATGTAATGTTTACATTAATAGCAACAAATCATCAAATTCACGGCTAAAACAATATGACAAGAGCAGCTCTCTACTCCAGAGCCATATAAGATTGAATAAGTAGTAAGCCTTAATGACAGATATAAAAGTTACAAATTGGTCCAAGGATGTGGACTTTAAAATTTGGTAACCATTGGTTACTCAATCTTCACACTAAATGTCACTAGAGTGGAGAGCCACTCATAAACATAAAAGTATATAGTAATGTAAATATTAGGTTTACAGAAAATGAATTGAATGAGGCAGTGAAGAAATTGAATGAAAAGTAAAGGCAAGAGGTTTAAATGGATGGACAGCAGAGATGGTGATGAATTTAGGAAATAGAACAAAATTAAATCTTGTCATATTTTAATAAAATGGCACAGAAGAGAGAATTTCCAGGTAGCTTAGAATAATACAAGAGTAAGCTACTATTTAAAGGAAAGGTTAAGGATCATAGAAAGTTAAACAATTATACACAAATAGTGGTAACTTCAGTATTATATAAAGTTTTTGCATATATGGTGGCTGGAAGGTTCGCAAAGTGGATGGAAGAAAATAATATAGTGTAGAAATGCAAGGAGATTTTCAATTGGATAGGCATATAGGAGATAATTTATTTGTAATCAGACAATTTATAGATAAGAGTAGAAATATTATCATCATCATCACCAACCATCATCAATCCACTGCAGGATGGTCTCTCCAAGATCAATCCATCTTTTCCTATCATTAGCTTCTCTTCTCCACATCACTCCTGCACACTTTCTTATTTCATCCATCCATCTCACATGTGGTCTCTTTCTGGGTATAGGTAGACAGTTATATATGGTCTTTATAAATATACAGAAGGCATATGATAGAGTAAATAGAAATTGATTATGGGTAAGTTTAGTAAATTTGGGAATGAATGGAGCTTTGGTGGACACCATTAAGAGATTGTATGAAAATAATTACTATACATATCAATTAGGAAATATAGAATCAGAGTTAAAAATGGTCTGGGACTAAGGTAAAAATGTCCTACCTCACTTACTTTGTTTTTGTTATATTTGAATAAAATAAAGAGAGCAATAGAAAGACTATAAAAAGAGGTAGAGATAATGGCAAGGGAGTGTATCTTTTTGTGCATAGAAAGTAGCAAAGATATGGTAGTTATGCTGAAGATGTGAAGAAGGGTGAGTAAAGAGATGGGGATTAAATTTAGTGTAAAAAAAACCAAAATAATGATGATAAATGCTGGAAAAAGAGAGAGAAAGAATTTTTATTGGGAAATATATAGTTAAATGTGGTGAATAGGTTTAACTATTTAGGAATCATCTTAAGTAATCAGAAAAATTGCTTGAATGAATGGGAGAGAAAATTGATAAATGAAGCAAAGAAAAGAAAGGGACTGAACAGTATTTTCATACAGTAAATATGATGTAGCAAGAATTGTATGGAAGAGAGTGGCAGTAGCAAGCTTAACTTATGGTAACAAGTCATTGTATTAATAAAGAGGTGCTAGATTGCTTGAAAAAAGTACAAAGAGAAGCAGGAAGGAATACGTTAGATGCAGATGTATGGATATCAAAGGAAGCAATTTAAGGAGAAAAGGGATGGTTAAGTTTTTATATAATAGATGCAAAAAATAAAATAAGAATGTTTGGTAGATTGCAATTTGTGGATAGGAAGAGCATAGACAAAATAGTATTTAATTGGGTTACGAGTAGAAGGACAGGTATGAAGACGGGTGAGAAAGATAGTATGGTATAAAGAAGGTTTGGTTAAAGATTTTACATCAGTATACTTATACAAATGATTGTGTTAGAAGAATTGTTGTAGTGTTATAGTGAATGGGATAGAAGAATGGATGTATTAGTAAAAAATAAGGAGTTGGGGAGATGGAGAAATAATATGGAGAGTAAAAAGAGTTTAAATATATAAATAAACAGAATATTGGGTGCATGTTAACTTATAATAATAGCAAGGAAAGTAGCTTACTATTTAAGGATCATTAGCAACAAGGGAATATACACATAAATGGAGAAATGTGGGTGATTTACTCTGCAAGTTATGTAAGAAAGGATAGATAATATTAGGCATCTATTAATTGAATGTAAATGATTACAAGCAGAAATAGCACAAATAATGAGGTTGTGGGAGAATAAATATAAACAAAGTGATTATATAGAGAGTGGGTTCTTGGTTTTTATGCTGGGTTTGGAAAGAGATAAGGGGGATTTGGATATAAAGATCATAGAGTGGATAAAGATAATGTTGCGGAAATGGATGGAGCAGGTTAGAGAATATAGGAAAAACTTAGGATGGGGAATGGAAAGGAAAAATAAGATGGTTAACAGGTTTCTCTGGGCATTATGGTTGAGAGATTTCTGGCTCCAAGAAAGGAGAAGCCATAGTGCATCGCATCACATAATGTTTATGTCTGCAGAAGTCTTAACCCTGCATTTATATATACACGTTTTTTTTAATGTTAAAAAAATTGTATTTCAAAGTCTTTTTATTCATGGTTTAATTTATAAATTACACTGATTCGAATGGTTCTCTTTATGATAGTTGGACATGGTTTGGGACTATAATTTAAAATTATTTTGATTTGAGTATCGTAAAAATCTTGATTATCTTAGATTGACTTCTGTGTCAAGTGTCTAAAAAATATTTACATTGCTCACTGCAGAGGAAAGATCTATCAATAGCTTTTTGTGGAGAAACAGTGAAGTAGACGGCACTACTTGCCGGTTTCTGGTCTAATATGAGGGTTTGAGAGTTTTTCATCCTTGTTTTACCTCATAGTTAAGAGTAGCCAAATACTCATCTACTGACCAATATTGGATTGTTTATTGAGATGGCTATCTGAATTATAAATTTCAATCCAGATTAGAACGTGAAAGATAGAACAAACTTAAAGACCTTTCAAGTTGTATTCTGCATATGTATGTGTATATATATACACACACAAATTAACAAAACAAATAAACAAACCCTTATCTGCAAACCTTACTTTCATAAGTACAAAAAGAATTTGCAAAATTATAATCTTGAGATATACAAATGCGGACATTATCTACAATCTTTATGACATGAGTTTGATAATAATTTCATAATATTAAGTTTAATCGTGTTTAATATGTGTATGCTTATAAAAAGTGATGATATTTTTATACATTTACACAGTGTCTTACTAAATAAAACTGGCCAATGAGCAGATGTTAGCAAATTAAGTGAACCGTAGATAAAATATTGCTGAATCCGGAACCGGTTGTCAAATGAATTCTTTAATCTCATTAACAACAACATTTATGAAATTCAGATACAGTATAGAAAAATAGGGATTATATTTCAATTAGTATGTTACACGTATAAGATTAGCCGTCATCTATTTAGAGCAATTTAATCATTATTTTTAATTTATATGAAAACTACTGACAAAAATGATCATTATGATGAACTCTAACTAACTCGTCAGTTATTTATTCTACAGACAGATTCAGTAACGATTTGTAAATAAACATACTGATGTATGAGATAGATTTTAAATATGTTTATTCAGAAGCTAATGTAGTCAGAATGTCAACTTTTAATCTATACAACTCTATTTAAAAACAACAACCAGATATCAAATAATGATTCTTATGAAAAATATGCATTATTTGAAAACAAAACATGGACAATGTTTCTTAATTTGCATTGTACTAAATAATATACAGTTATTATCTTCAAAAAAGTATTTCCATCCTTTAGAAGATTAGAAGATAACATTTTGATTACATATAAACAATTGATTACTATGATGAAAAATTTCCAAAATAATTTTTACGTCCAACATTGTTTCTTGACAAAATAATAAAGGATGAAATTAGAAGGCTAAAATTATTTGATTTCTGGCCTATCTGTGTGTTTATTATTTATAAATACGATATAAATAAAGATTATTAATATAAATATATACAGACAGTACAGGCATAAAATATCCCCTTATTATTGTTATGCTACTCTAGAAAATCAATATATGCAAATCCTACATTTAAATGTATTAACCATCAATTATGCTAATGATAAATAATTATCAAAAATGGATTCTTATTAAAAAAACTCCCGCTAAAGATTTATTGGTATGTGTGTGTGCGTAACGTTTGCTTCGCATTTTACATTAGTATCAAATTGTCTGCATAATGTTGATATAATAATGGCCGTTGTTTAGGTTCAGCGTTCATAACGTGTGTATATATATATATTGAAGTCGTACGAAAATTGGTGTCCGTATGTAGAACTTGACACACAAGCAGAAGCATATTTATAGACTCGAGAGGTTCCTAAAGAAGTTTTGAATTGTAATTTACTCTTATTCCTTTTTCTATTTTGTTATTTAACTTTGAATTATAAACTCGTGAAAGTACGATTAAATATTTATTAATTAAAACAAATGTAGAAATTCGTATTTACAATATATTCAACTGATATACCTTCGCCTGATACCGTTGGCTTGGTATAGCGTTTAGTTACTATGAAACTATTAATGTAAGGAACTACAGTTACCTTTCTACATTTATCTATCACTTCCGGCTGTACCGTGAGTGCTTACTTCGTGAGAAGGTAAGGTCCATATTTGCTGGCTGACAGCTTGCCTCGTGTGTAAGTACGGTGACACTTCCTGCTGTACTGTGACAGCTTACCTTAATGTCTGGTTTATGTTTCAGCAGCTTCCAGTTCTAGTGTGATCATACCTCACTGCTTTAACCATATAGCAGCAACATGCATACTGCCATTGAGGTTTGACAGTGAATTGTTGTTGTCTCACCTTATCTCAACTGAACTGACTATTTATAGCCAGATCCTCTTCCATAATGAAAACAATTGGATTCACTGAGCGTCATCACCAAATTGCCTGTTTCTTCTATTAAAAATATGTTATCTACTCATGTATATATTGTATGTTTAGCAAGGAATGCTCAATCCAATTGAAATAAGATGGAATATGGATTAGTCCATTAGTTGAAGGTAAATTGAAATATAACCATTTCCTCACTCTGGCTAAAACTAACCTTAGAACATGTTGTCATTCAGATGCTTTGGTGGTCATCTCATTGCCTTCATGCTTCATTGGGTTCAGTGACTTCATTAACAAGTTCAATGTCCTCATTTGCAGATTTTAAAACTTTGAACTTCATAGATTCATCATTGCTGGCTGATGGCTTTTGACTATTAGCTGATGATTCTTCAGTATTGACTGGTGATGATATAGTTCAACTTTAGCTGGTTTCTGTGCCTGTGGTGTAGCTGAGTATTCCCTGTTTGAACAACAATTGTTTTCAAGTTCTTTAATTGGCTCATCAACTGCTGAAATCCATTTCATAATTCCCTTGAACATATAGCATTTGAGTCCCTATCTGCATTTTAGCACTTTTAGTCTCATGGATTGTCTTAGGATTCAAACTCAATTTATTATCAAGCACATCTGAATAGACTTTTTTGATTTTATTTTTCCAAGCTGATTCACTTTAGTCACTGTAAAGCCCAAGTGATTGAATTAGTCATTGTCTTTAAAAAAGTGCTATGCTTGCCAGTAGACACATGAGGCAAATAAGTTCTTTTACTATACACAGTAATTTCAACTATTCTTTGATCTAACATGATATTGGATTACCTTAATAGCCAGTAATAACTCTACTGCTGGAATGCAGTTGATGATTACTTTTTTTTTATTAAAGATAGCTCACATCTTTGTGACACAATGGACACTGCAGACTCAGTGTCAAGTTCAAACTCAGTGTCAAGTTCCATTATTGTAGGCATATCATTAATAATATTTTTTCATTTAAAAGCCAAGTCAATGCCTCTTATGTTATTTATACAGGCATTGAGTTTATTTGATTTTATATTGCCCTTCTGGCATTTTGGAATGGATTCGTCTATTCTCTTTTAATTGTCCTGTTTTTTTTATTTTAAAAAACAACCATCTTCTATCTTGCATCTGTACACAATTACTTGTGTGGACATATGGTGTGTGTGCATTTTTCTTTGCCACATCTATAACAAAGTTTTACAATATTATTATCAATAGTAGATTTCGCAAACTCATTTGATCAGGAAAAATCTTCAAATGATATGACTTTCCAATTCAAAGCTTTAATAAAGTAGTCTGACTCACTATGGACTCAACTAGAGTCACTTGAGAAACAGTCAAATCAAACATGATATTGGGATTCATCAGCAGTTTGTCCCTAAGGTTGTGATCTTTCATTCCACAAATAAAACAATCTCTTTAAGCGTTCATTAAGAGTCTTTAAAATTGCAGTTAAGAGTTAGATTTCTGAGTTTAACAGCAAAATCCCCAATTTTCTCCCACTCTTTTATGTTATCTCATCATTATTGTTAAAGGATTTGGGTAAGAAAAATTTTGACAGCAGAGGTAATGCTTCATCAAAATCAAACTCAGCCAGAAGCATGGGATAACCCGTGCAAATAATATCTCATAGGTCCAAGATCCACACATAGGCCCAAATGTGGCTAATTTTAAGTCAGGCTTTTTGATGTTATTAAATTGCATGTAGAAATGCACTTGATTCATATAATATGACCAATTTTCAACATAGATCAGGTCAAATTCTTCTAATGAGCTAAATGTAGCCATTTTGATTTTTTCTTCATTTCCTGCCATGAGAGAAATTTTTTTTTCAACTGTTGTTTATTATTAACGAGTAATCCTTTGATTTTATAAGTTTCTACAGATGTGCTAATAATGTTAGCTAACAATTTTTAATAACACAGACCTGATCAACCAAAAGGAGGGGTGCATCCTACCTTTATAGTCTAATGAGAAATCATTCATGTTTGACTTTTTAAATTTTTTATCGATGCACTAATAATATTAGCTTCAATTCATAATACTGACAAAGATATATTATGAATGAATTTAAACACCCTATACGAGTTCATTATTTAACAAAGATATAAAAAGTTATATAATAGCCAAATTCTGAATTGTAAACTATAGCATTTTTGTCAGCTTTGTAGTGTCAAAGTTCATAATTTGCATATTATACATCTTATATATTTTAATTAAATAATGAGGTTATTATAGGGTACTTAAGTGTTCTCATTCATAATATAAGTATTGCAGTAATAACACAACTTTATATATATAAAAATTGTATATTAATTACACCTTTACATCATAGGCTATCAATCTTTTAAGAAGTATGTGCATAGTCACCACTAACTGCATTTTAATAATGCGATTTGAGTGCAATGCAGTTTTTCCATGCGTAGTGTGGAGAAACAGTGCCACATAGTGGGCTGGAATCTTGGTAGTTTCTGATAGCAGATGACGTAAGCTAAATGTGCTTGCGCATGGCAATCAGCACCACCTAGGTTCTTGGTAGTTGCTGGTAGCAGATGATGTAAGCTAAATGGGCTTATGCATGGCAACCAGCACCACCAAGTAAGCATCTTTGCTGCAGCTAGCTGATGGGAGATCCTATGATGTGATGTATTTTGGCTTCTCCTTAAATGTAAGTCAAGAATATCTCAGCAATTATGCCCAGATAAACCTGTTAGCCATTTTATTCTCCATTCCCCACTCTTAAGTCTTCCCATATTCTGACCCATTCCATTTCCACAACATGTGAACAGTTCCACCTAGCGGCTGGAACAAGCATCGCTGCTTTTGGCCCCTACCCTGGATACTTCTGTGTGTTGACACAGAAATAGCACCTCTTGCAGCCATCGAGCACATCCTCCACAACTACCTTTTTTTTTTATTGAATTAAATAATATGAGTCATTATCTCTTTTAATTATTTATCAATCCATTTTAGGATGGTATCTCCAAATTTAATCTAGTTTTAGTGATCCTTAGCCTCTCTTCTCCACAAAACACCAGCAAACTTACTTATTTTATCCATCTATCTCTCAGGTGATTTCTTTCTAGATCGTTTATAATCTTATGGGATCCAATTTAAAATGCTAACTTCTGTTCTAATGATATGTCCAATGCAACTCCACTTCAGTTTCTTAATTCTTTCAATGATGTCTGTAATATCTGATTGTTCTTTCATATATATATTTTGTGTCAATCTCTTATTATTAGTAGTATCATATATCTTTCCATACTTTGTTGAATGGTCTGATGTCTCTGAATTAGTCTTCTGTTAAGCATCCAAGACTCAGATACATATGTAAGAATTAATAAAACATATCTATTATTTTTTTTCAAGCAGATAGACATATGTTCTTTTAATATTAATTATATTACAAAAACATCGTCAGATATCACATGACCTAATTTAATAAGTTTGTATTTACAAATGTTATATATAGAGCTTGCAAAATAAGCTCTTAACAAGCTTTGCAAAATATCCCCAACCCCAGACCAGTATCTGCTACTGGCATCATCAGTGAAATGCTAGGATATTCAAGCATTGGATTAAAAATACCAGGACAAGCCCAGCACTTTGTCTAATGGATAACTATTAAGTAGAAAATCTGAAATTTTCAGACATCCATATGTCTTCCAATCCAGCTATCTAACGTAAATAGACATATGGGATTGAACTAAGTTTAGATACATCATATATTAATAGCTTCAGCAATATAAAATCACCAAAGCTTTGATAGCAAAAAATAACCAAAAAATCCAAGTCAGATGTCACATGACCTAATTAATATGCTTGTATTACAAATGATATATATAGAGCTCGCAAAATAAGCTCTTAACAAGCTTTGCAAAATATCCCCAACCCCAGACCAGTTTCTGCTACTGGCATCATCAGTGAGGTTCTAGAATATTCAAGCATTAGATTAAAAATACCAGGACAAGCCCAGCACTTTATCTAATAGACTTCTCAATGTTAATCTTAGTATGACCATGTGATCTTATCATTGCGATATCATTTTGATAAAATTCTTCAGAAATATAGACAACATCCTGTTTACATCGTAATAATCAAATGCTTTGATCAAATCATGGTAGAAATGCTTGTAGAATCAAATGCTTTTTCATATTTCTACAAATGCCACCCCCCCCCCAAAGAATTCATACTTATTAGTCCTTAAATGTAATCCACTATGCTAAAAATACTTAAATTCAGCTTATTCCTTTGCTTGGTTAAATTGCAAAGGTTATTAGAAATGAGATTTAATTATTTTGATAAATATATTGTATAGAACTAAAAAAATCATTATAGGTCTGTAATTTCTAATATTTTTGTTATTAGCCTTTTTTGAATATCAATATTACTACTGCCTTAATTTTGCCAACGTTTTTTTTTATTCCTTTACCAGCTTCTTTTAAGAATATGAATTATAACTCATCATTTCTTGAAGTTGTTTCCGTCCTCATTGGTTTAATTGCAAACTTATTTCTTCAATTAAAATATTGGACAATTCATAAGGTGTAATAACTATAGAAAATACTTTGTATTTTTGTTCTTTATTATTATATAATTCTTCCATACATTTCATAATGTCATCTCTTTTTAGTAAGAGTTCATTTTATTCTACTTATTGCAAAAATATCTTTCTTTCCAATACCAAGATGCTGTTTTACAATTTTTATTCTTTTATCCTCTTCTACATCTTTTGTCAATTCACAATTATTTCTTATCTTGTTAATACATGTATGAGAGAACAAACAGGTGTTATTAACATCAGCGAAAGAATTAAAAGACTGAAGTGGAGTTGGGCTAGACATATTGCTAGAAGAAATAATAGATGGACAGTTGAAATCTTAAACTAAATTCCAAGATATTGTAAAAACCTAAAAAGAGATCACATGTGAGATGGATGGATGAAATAAGAAAGTATGTGGGGATGATGCGGAGAAGAGAGGCTATAGATTAGAGAAAGATGGATTGAACTTTGACTTCATCCTTCAGTGGATCACTAATGCTCGAAAATGATATTATTAACTCTTTTCCTACTATTTTACAAATTTCTAGATATTAAATTGAGTTTTTAGTAGATCATTTTAAAAAGTTTTTATATTCATACATTGTCATCTTATCAGACAATTTACTGATAAATTGCCTCTTTTGTGTAGCAGCTATCTTTGTTGCAGTTCTTAATACGGTATCAATTATCTTCTTACTGATTTCAATCAAGTCTAAACATTGTTCAAAATCTGTTAATATTTTTAAATGATTTGCATTCTAATTTAAATTCATTGGAATCTTTCTGACAGTTAAAAATATTAACTGTTAATATTTATCTCTACAGTTTTGCACTAACACATATTTTACATCTCACTAACTGATGTGTTATTTCTTGTGTTGAATCTATTAGAAACATTACAATCTTGAAATATATATTTTCTGTTAATTAATATATAATCCAATTTTGCTATACCTTCATTTGGATACTTCCACGTCTATTTCAGTTTAGCATTTTTTTCCAAGAAAGAATTTATAATATTACAGTTTGCTTTTACTACGAATTTCACAAGTCTGTGTTCTCTCTCATTTCCACCACCATAATCAAATTTACCTACAGCATTTTGATCTTTCATTCATTTACCAATTCTAGCATTAAAGTATCATGTGACAATTTAAAAATGTTTTTAGTCTGATCAAAAGCCTTTTGAACATCATATAAAAATCTTCTGTTTCTTATTACAATGAAAAGTTATTAGAGCTTAAATCCAAATCACCTAATTTTAATATCTTGTATTAATTTGAATAACTAATCCTACCATTCTATCTAATATATCATCATCTCCACACTGTTGTTCTTTCACTTTTTATTTATAATGAATGCCACTCCATATTTGTTTTCAATGTCTGTGCTTTTGTAGTAAAATGCATGCCCAATTTTTAATTTTTTTTTCTAACTTCATAAATCCAACAATGTTCCATTTAATATGAGACAGTTCTTCCAATCCTTGCAATCTTTCTTCATTTGAAAGTAATCTGCAGTTGTAAGTGCCTAAATAAAAGATCATAATCAAATGATAATCTAGGTCCACAATCAGAAGATTCTTAGAACCCTCCACCTTCAGCTACCAACTGCTATCTTGGCGGCTGACTTTACAACCTCCTGGGAATCTATCATAATTTAGTTTATATACCATTGTTGTAAATGTCAACAAAAAAGTTCTTTTAGGCAAATGAAAAGAAAGAATATATCTTTAGATTTTAAAGTCAGAGATTAAAAAAACAATAAACTTATCATGCTCGATGATGTATGATGGTGAACAGCCTATCATTGTATTACTAGATGAATATTCATATAATATTAGTTGCAATGATAAGAACATACAGAATGGACATTAGGAATTTTCCCTGCTTGGTTCATTTCAGCCTCAAAGAGAGTCAGTCTCCTTTCAGTTAACAGCAAACTCTTTTCAGCAGGTATACTTTATTATTATTAAAACAATTTTTTAAATCTACATAAAATTGACTATTCTTATAATAGCAGTGAATATCAATGATTTCATTATTGTAAATCGAGTCAGCTGCCCTCTTTATCAATTAAAAACCTCAATGATCTTGAAGTGAACGATATTTAAAAAATGTAAGCCAATTAAACAATAGATTACATTTGATATTTTTGTATAGTATTAAGACAGAAGCTTCTCAGAATTCACCTTATTTTTGTTATAAACAAAGCAGTCACTTCTAAGAGTGGGAAAGTATCAATAAATTTCTGCCAAATATTGCTTTCTGATAACAGCGTAAACAACAATAATTGATAGTTTCAGGTTGAACTTCCATCCTATATTTATTAATCAAGCTGCTAAATTTGATGCGAACATTCACGTTTGATATCTGTAGCTCTTCCAGTGAGCAAAGATTATCCAATAAATGTATGCATCCTGAGAAAGGATGGTTTGAGTTTCTGAGCTGGTGTATAGATGTGATAGGAAAGATTTGATATGAGGGATTGTCTAATTTATCAGTGATGTCCATTTTATACAATTATGCATAATGCTGATGGACGTAAATGTCGCATACTTTGTTAAATTTTACGTGGTTAAATCTTGATTCTGCATTGTGAAATTAATTCTATATAAGTCTGTAAAAAGATACAAACTGAAATTAATACACTGATTATACCTTTCTATAATGCATCTGCAAGGCAATATTGAGAACTGTTATTGTCTAATTTTCTGCATCTTGTTATATGCATCCAAGTTATGAGTTGAGTGGCATAAGAATTAGACCTGACCTCCCAACAGTCTTTTTAAATAATCCACATGGAATCAAAATCCATTTTTATTACTATTATTTAATATGGATAGTAAAATATAGAATGTATAAGAGACTACTAAACCACCAAAACAACACATAATCACAAATTTCTTATGCTTACACAAGCTGTTAAAACAGTAGATGTGATGTGATGCGATGTATTATGGCTTCTCTTTAAACGAAGTCAAGAATATCTCAGCAATTATGTCCAGATAAACCTATTAGCCACTTTCTTTTACATTCCCCACTCTAAATTTACCCATAATCTGCTCTATCCCATTTCCACAACATAATTTTTGTCAACTCTATAACCTTTATATCTAAATCCCCCTCATCTTTTCCCAAACCCAGCATAAAAACCAATAATTCACTTTCTGTCTATTTTAATATATATCTGAGCACTTATACTATATATGTGTGTAAAGATGATAGTCTGGACCAACTGATGATTGCTGGTTTAGCATGAAATACGTATATTGGTGATTATTTATCTTTTCAGCATATATGTGTTTAGGTGTATCAGTGTTATTAGATAGAGTGGAGAGAGGTGGGTGGTGTGAAAGTCTGTGCTCATATACCCTATATTACATATATATAGCCACAGGTATATAATAAGCCTGTGTTTCAGTTATTACATTATAGAGATGTCTGCCCATCCTTGCATATGTATTAAATGGATTATGTCCTGTACATGTGGGGTTCAGATTGACCTTAGGTCAACCTGGGTGTGATAATAATCTCGGCCTCAGGGTGGCCTTTGAGCATTCCATCATCAGATTTTCAATTGATGGACGGTTGAAGAGTTGGAGTGGATTGAAGCCTGTCCATTAAACTATGAGAATAGTCTATCTTAATATATATCTGAGCACTTATACTATATATGTGTGTAAAGATGATAGTCTGGACCAACTGATGATTGCTGGTTTAGCATGAAATACCAATATTGGTGATTATTTATCTTTTCAGCATATATGTGTTTAGGTGTATCAGTGTTATTAGATAGAGTGGGGAGAGGTGGGTGGTGTGAAAGTCTGTGCTCATATACCCTATATTAATCACTCTTTTCATATTTATTTTCCCACAACTTTATTATATGTACCCTTTCTGTTTTCAAACATTTACATTCAATTAACAAATGCCTAATATATTCAATTCCTTCCTTACATAATTTACAAAATAAATCACCCATATTTTTCCATTTACATGTATATTCTTTTGTAGCTAAAGATCTCGTTCGAGCCTTAAACAATAAACTACTTTCCTTACAATTATCATATATTAACTCACACCTAATATTCTGTTTATTTCTATAAATATTTAAACTCTTTTTACTCTCCATACTATTTCTCTATCTCTCTAACTCCCTAGTCTTTATTAATAAATTTATTCTTTTATCCTATTCCTTACTACTATAACACTCAATAATTCTCTTAACACAATCATCTCATCTTTTGTACAAATATAATGATATAAATTCTTTATCCAAATCTTTTGCATAGCGCATTACCTTTCTCACCCATCTTGTTACCTGCCCTTTACTCATAACCCAATTAAATACTATTTTAGCTATTCTTTTATTATCCATAAACTGCAATCTACCAAACATTTTCATTTTACTTTTTGCATCTCTCATATGAAAACTTGACCATCCCATTTCTCCTTGAATTGCCTCCCTTGCTGTCCATACTTCTGCATCCAATGCATGTCTTCCTACTTCCCTTTGAGCTTCTTCTAAATAATCTAATATCTTTTTATAACATATAATGCATCATTACCATATGTTAACCCTGCTACTGCAACTCCTTTCCATAAAATTCTAGCTACATCATATTTATTATATGAAAATACTGTTAATTTCTTTATCAATCCCTTTCTTTTCTTTGCTTCATTTATCAATTTTTTCTCCCATTCATCCAAATAATTTTTCTGATTACTTAAAATAATTCCCAAATAACTATATCTATTCACCACACTTAACTTAATATCTCCCAATAAAAATTCTACATCTTCTCTTTCCTCAGTATTAACCATCATTATATTTGATTTTTCTTCACTAAATTTAATCCCCATCTCTTTATCCACCTTGCACATGTCCTCAACATAACTTCCACATCTTCTCTTTTTTCTGCACACAAATATATCATCTGCAAAAAAAAAACCTGACAAAATATATACTCCCTTACTACCTATTAACGGTATCTCTATCCCTCTTCCTAATCTTTCTATTGCTCTTTCCATTTCACTCAAATACAACACAAACAAAATAGGTGACATAGGGCATCCTTGCCTTAGTCCCTCACCATTTTTAACTTTGATTCTATATTCTCTAATTGATATATATAATAATTATTTTCATATAATTTCTTAATAATATCTATTAAAGCTTCATCCATTCCCAAATTTGCTAAACTTATCCATAATCTATTTCTATTTACTCTATCATATGCCTTCTCTATATTTATAAAACTCATATATAACTGTTTATCTGCATTCCTACTCATATCCATAAGTTGTGTAACTACAAATAAACTATCTCCTATACGCCTATCTAATCTAAAACCTCCTTGCATTTCACCCACTACATTATTCCCTTCCATCCATTTTACAACTTTACTAGCCACCATATACGAGAAAACTTTATATAAAACTGATGTTACCGCTATCGGTCTATAATTATTCAACTTTCTATGATCCTTACCCTTTCCTTTAAATAATAACCTTACTCTTGTATTACTCCAACTACTTGGGAAAACTCTATTCTGTGCCATTTTATTAAAACAGGATAATAACTTTACTTTTGCCCTATATCCTAAATTCATTACCATCTCTGCTGCCCATCCATCTAAACCTCTTGCCTTCCCACTTTTCAATTTCTTCTCTACCTCATTTAGTTCATTTTCTGAAAAACTAATATTCCCATTACTATATTCTTTCATATTTTCTAATATTCTATCATTCACATCTAACATCTTTTCTATATTCATTACATAACTATTTAATATTCTCTCTAAATCTTCTCTAGAACTACACTCAGTTCCCTCATCATCTAGTAATACTAACTCTCTCTCCCCTACATTTCTCCTTTTAATATAATTCCAAAATTTTTTACTTCCATCTCTTCCACTTTTATTAATATCCTCCAACAATTTACTATTCAATTTCATTCTCTCTCTATAAATATCTATTTTAGCCAACTTCTTCTTTTCTAAGTACTTTTCCCATTTAGCATTAATATCTTTTTCACTTTCCTTATTCTTAATAGCACACTTATATTCTCTATATGCTTCTTTCCTTTCTTTTACACTTTTACTAATTTTAATTTTTTTATTACTTTTATTCTTTTCAATATTCTCACCTAAAACCCTATTTGCAACTTTTTCTACTTCCTTACACCAATCCTTATACTCATCCCCAACCCACTCTTCCATTATTTCTTCAACTTGTATTTTATACTCTTCCAACTTATTCTTATCATTTACTCTCCATCCACATCTTTCACTATTAATTCTACTTTTATTTCTATTCTCATCACATTACTAACCATTTCAATTACAATGAAATTATGATCACTAGTGCATACTTTTTCTTCATTATCAAATACCTTAATTTTCCGTATTTTATTTATTCCATCTTTCTCTACCAATACATAATCTATTGTGTGAAATATATTATTTCTGGACCATGTGTATTGTCCTCATAAATATTTAATAAATTTCCAATACTCAAATTCACTTTCTGACAAAAATTCTTCAAAAGCTGTCCATTTTTATTATCTACATCATCAATTTCTTCAATAT
Organism: Epiperipatus broadwayi; assembly: GCA_028023455.1. Lineage (NCBI taxonomy): Eukaryota > Metazoa > Onychophora > Udeonychophora > Euonychophora > Peripatidae > Epiperipatus > Epiperipatus broadwayi. Next base: position 9,810,212 of record JAQFVV010000028.1, on the reverse strand, counting down.
GTCCATTCATATCCCCTATAACCATTATTCTCTTCCCCTTTTCTTTAAAACTTTGTATATCCTTAACTAAACATTCGTATTTCAAAATAGCCAGATCAAAATGGTATCCTAATGTATTTATATATTAGTTCACAGGGGGTAGTACTGGATTTCTTAATCATGTGGGATGATTTAATTGCTTAATATTTGTATATTTATTTCAGTATAGCGTTATGCACTGGATTATTTTCTATACATTTGTGTTAGGTGGTTTAAAGATTAAAATTACTAAAGTTTAGTTTGTCTTTATATAATAATGTAAAAACATGTTTGTTTGTAGCCAAATTTAAGATCATTGTTTGCTAATTTTCAAGTTCTTTGTTTGAGTTTGTGCGTATTTCAATATATAACATCTGATAGCAGACAGGTCAAAGTGGATACCATTAGGATACCATTTTGATCTGGCTATTTTGAAATACGATCTCTAATGTATTTATATATATATAACTTACATGATCAGTCTTTAATAAGAGACAATATGACATACACAAGCATTCTAGTGCCAATATTGACAAGATTGGGTCACCACTATTACATAATACAAATTATTTTATGATCTATTACCACTGATAACTATAATGATGTTTTGTTACTATTGTTATTAATTTTAGTCTGTAAAACAGTATTAGCAGTGATTATAAGTACTTATAAAAATATAATCCCAAAATAAGAACACCCCATCAGCAATATATGAAGCTTACTTAAGCTTTATAGGGGAAAAAATAAATAAGATGTACGAGTTTAGTATTCTGAAAATGTAAAAACAGATAGTGGCTATATTGTGTTTAAGTTTTGCATATCATGTTTTATGAAGCGCTCTCATAAATTTATTAACAAAGAAATTAATTAAGAAATTAACATCAAGGCTAATTATATAATATTAAATCATCTATGTTCTTTATTATTGTTTACAATGCCTTTTTACAACCCACTTGACAGTTTCGATTGCCCCAGCAATCTTCTTCAGAACTATAGCAAACACAATACAAATGTATATGAACATATAATTTTACATTCTATATACATACATAAATTCTAGCCCACAATTATTATTTATATACCCACACATATTTTTATAATTAGAAATACAATAATAATAATTGAATAGTTTATTGTTAGGATGCGTTTTATGAAATTTGAGACTGAAAGGGATCGAACTGGAACCGCACTTCCAGTATCCCAAGCTCTAGAATATGCCATTCTGTCACTGTACAAACCCACAAGAGTGTAAGAAAATTAGAAACCATTCTAATTTCACCCACCAGCTTATTTGCGTCATTCAGTTCCAAGCCTATCACAAATAACGAAATTGACAAATACTGACATCAATAGCAATTTGCAATTTTAACACAACAGCATACATTTATGAGTTTAGATACATATCCGTATATAGAAATTCATACGAACACAAAAAAAAAAAAATGTTGGAAATGAAACCTTAATATTTTATGATTTTTTTTATATAAGTATTTTGCATTTTTTTTTAACGCAGATATTTTAGCCGATAAATAATAATAAAGTTTAACCTACATATATTGACAACATTAGTTCTTATTTATTATAGTAATAACAAGAATTAAATACAGTACACATTTAATTTATTCACCTTTTACACGGCAATATTTCTTATGATTAATATTTTAGTACAGAATAATATACAAGATGAATTTTTGATGAGAAAATTGGTAAGCATTTTTCCGCATTGGAGTAAAATACATACACAACAATTTGAGAAACTTTCCTTCTTTTTTTAAATTTTATTCACATATTTTAAATAAAAGAATGTTAGAACTAATAAATAAATTGCCATCTAGTATTTTTCTTTTGTCTAATTCAAATGATAGTCACGTGAAAACTTGACATACAATAGATCTTTTTCACATTAAAATTATAAAGAATGACATGTTTAAAATAAAAAATATTCAATTAATTCCCAACTCGTCTTTAATAAGTGGTGTTTGAATTATATTTTTCAAAAAGCTTTATTGTTTACAATCTATTTCAAGCAAATTTGTCTTCTTGTTATAAATGAGAATTTTAATACGTTCAAAATGTGGTGAGGAATTAACTTTCAAATTACTAGAAAGATTATTTTTTCAAGTAGAAGTAATTTGTATTAGGATTGGTTCTTACAATGACATCGGAAATCCAAATGGGGATAAATCTAGTCCTCCATAAACCATATATATAAATAACACTGATACATCAATAAACAATAAAGAATAGGTTTAATAAAGAATAGGGTGACTTTGTGTATTCTTTCAGCTTTCAATTTTGTAAGCTTGTTTACTGGTATTGCTGGAAATTTAAAAAGGATATTATAAATTAGTCCACTTTAAATACAATATTAATCAATAATATTTCTGTAGTATAATTTTCATTACACCACTCTCACACAAGTTTAGGGACTGGTTTCTATCCACTTTTAACATCTTGTGGAGAGATGTAATCATAAATATACGACCAAAGACATATGAAAAAGATCTTATATATATACACATTTCATGCTGAACCAACACTCATCAATTGTCCCAGACCATCTCTTACACATATCTTTATCATTGTTCAGTATATATAGATAGTAAATTACTACAGATTAATTGACAAGTATCAAATGTGCTGTTCTCAGGATCTTTGACACAAATCACTTAACGAAAGTATATTAATAACTTATTAGTCATTCATTAGACTAGATATTATCCATAATGAATAATATTTCTGTAGTATTGGATAATATCTAGTCTAATGAATGACTAATAAAAAATACTAATTTACAATATTAATCAATTTTGAAATTATATTTGTGCAAATAAAGGACCAAATCTGAATCTCATTTTCACAATGCTTACAACAGTAATCAAATATTAGTTTGTAAATATCAAATAAGCAAAGCTTAACATATATAAAATCTAAATGAAAATAAACTAACTCCACCATAATTCATGAATAAATGCGACTCCCACACAAAAAATAAAGAATAGAGTGAATACACATATTTTTTCAGTTTTTGATTTTATTAACATTCCTTTGCCAACCTTTCTGAAAATTAAGCATAGAAACTATATATGAGTCTGAAATCTTATCAAATTCGAAAGCTAAAAGAGGTGAATTCATTCAATTCTTTATCATTTGTTGACATATTAGTGTTATTCAGCCAAAGCTTAAGAGGGAGTTGGCTTACTTTGATTTGGATTTCTTATACAGTAAGACAGACATGTCCAAAATAGAGCCAATGATATGGGTTTGTGTGACCTTCTAAAAGATATGATCTATTCGACTGAAAAAAAAAAACAAATTGAATTAAATACTTATTAAATATTTTAATTATATCACTAATTGATAATCCTGAAATTATTGTCTAGGAATTTTACATTATTGTATATCTATATATTTTTCAAATATAAAATGTGTCAAATAAATGGTGTTGCACTGTTTTAGACCAATGGGAATGTTTCTGAGCATCCACAGTGAATGTGAATACAGTTAGTTCTATTCAGTTATAGTTCATCTAGAACTCTCCAATAATTCCATATATGTACTGTATTTATTATTTTAAACATGGCCTTCAGATAAATATATTTTTAATGTAGCACTTGGATTTATAAAGATTGATAGTTTAGCATTAAGAAATGCTTATTTAATATTTACATTTAATAACATCATTCAAATGGCGTTGATTTTTGTTTTAAAAAAACTTTCTTTTATAATGTCATTTTAATCCATATGGATTTAATACATATTAAAATATGCTCATTTGATATTTATATTTAGTAACATCAGTAGTAAATTCACATGCTTTAATTATAGCATATATATTATAAATGTTATATAATGAGTATGCCAATAGCTCTTAACAAGCTTTTCAGAATATCCCTATTCTCAGACCGGTTTCTAGCTCTAGTTTTCATCAGTGAGGTGATAGAGATATTCTGGAAAGCTTGTTAAGAGCTATTAGCATGCTCATTATATAACATTTGTAATACAAGCTTGTTAAATTGTCATGTGATATATGACTTGATTTTGTTAATATATATATATATATACAGCAATAATTTTAATAATTCTATACACATATTCGAATAGTTTTATTGCTCCAGAATTTGTAAAAAGTTCAAGCACTGAATTCCAGCCCCAAAATCAATCCTAGGGCTCTATACTCCAGAGCTTGACATTGTCACTGCACGCAGTTTAAGTAGAATCCTAGAATCAATTCCAGTATCGGCACTTCAGACATTCAAACTTCTTACAAATTCTCAAGTAATAAAGTCATTCAAATATATATTTTATAAAATAAACAATAGCTACTAAAATATAGTCTTACTCATGTATAATATTTATAAAAAAGTAAGCTCCAAATGCAATACAATAATAATAATAATTTATACATCAGATTTACTAGAATAATTTTAGAAAACTTGTTAATAACTTTCTATATTGAAGCTAATCTATCACTTACACACATCATCTGACTGTCACAATATCAAAGCTAATCTATCACTTAGATAAATATTGAATTGCTCTTATCAAACTATCATATTATTATATGGATAATAAATTAATCATTGATGCAAGTTTGTTAAAAGGACTCTAGTAAGTCTAACTTGTGAATTCTTATTATAGAATGTTCACCCCTCCATAAATAGTATATATTCTTGTAAAAGCCATCTTTATTTGAGGGCTTATTAATATCATTAAAATTTTATTGTTTGTGATAATGTATATTAGATGTGATATGTTGGACTATTTCTATTCTCTCTCAGTAAATGTTGAATGTATAGTAAATTTTAAACTTTTCAAATACATAACAAAATTTTAAACTTTATTTAAACTTTTCAAATACAAACAGCTGTTCATAATAACACACAAATAGATGACACAGGTTAGTAGTTACACAGTGTTACAAGTAGTATTATTCTCCACTCTTCTTCAGGTGTTGCTTTAAAATTTTTTATAGATTCAACATTTAATGATGGATGATGGAAATAATCCAACATATTATCACATCCATTAAAATTTTAATCTTAATTTATTATTCAAACTGTGAGATCACTTCTAACATAGTGTTTTATGTCTTCAAATGTCAAAGACTGTCTGAAAAATTATCATTGGTATGAGAAAGCATTTTTGCAAGTTTGCTAAAATGACAATAATATTGGCATTAACAAGGGATTTGGGGGTTCCATCACCAGATTTTTAATGACTGAAGAGTTGGAGTAGATTGAAGCCTGTCCATTAAAGTTTGAAGATATTCTATTTTAATATAAACTGAGCATTGATTATATGTGTGTGGGAGATGATGATCCAGACCAATTGATGAGTGCTGGTTCAGTACAAAATAACCATATTGGAGATCATTAATCTTTTTCACGTGTGTGGTCATGTGCATCAGTAATATGGGATAGAATGGATAGCTGAAAGGGGTTTAAAAGTCTGTGTTCAAATTTGCTATATTACATCTAAGCTCCAAGTATATTAATTATTTTTGTATATAAATATTAAATGGCTCTAGTAAATCTATCTTCTGAATTATTATGGTATGTACTTTTGGTGTTACATTTTTATAAATAATAATAATATATATATATATTAAACCAGAAGTATTAATAGAAAATTGGTTAGCATATGTAAATTACATTATCACAGCTACAAATCAATGGAATAAGAGCAATCTGTTGTCAAAACAGCAATCAGATAATATAAAATGGATTCCAATGGTTAAATAACCTGATAAAATATCAGCAGTCGGTTATTAAGGCAACACTCAAATAATAAATGGAAATCCATTTTATTATCTGAGTATTGTATTGACAATAGATTGATTTTCTATTAGTTTATTTAAGCATAAGCTAATGTATGTGTGTGTATATATATATAAAATGTTTTGCGGGTTCATCCGTATAAGATTTTAGTTTTTTTTTCCATTTTCCAGTTGAGGGCTTGTGTGATCAAGTCAAAAAATTGGAATATTTAAATTAAAATCTTACATGGATGAACCCGCAAAACACGTTTTTTATATCTGCAACCCGTGAACCATTTGTACGAACATATATATATGTATTGTTATTTCACTGTTTTTTCTTTAAAATTTTTCTAATGAAGTTTCATCTTTATTGAAGCATTATCAGTATAAGTTTAATTCTCCTATCATAGTTTTAAATATTCTAAAAATTGTTAATTTTTTTCTAGTAGTTTTTTCTTATTATGCACATGCATATTGATGTTAAAATCTAAATAATGCTTTGAACTAAGAATTCTGTTACTATGTACTGCAAGCATTATCTTTGATGACCATCTCTAAACTGGAAATTGCATCTAAAACTTAAGCTATAGATGATTCAGAACAAAGAAATATGTTTTATACATAGCTTTATCTTATTTGTGTATGCTAATTTAATACAGATTAAAAAGACGAATGCCACAAGCCAGAAACTAATCTGGAGATATTGGATGAGTAGGCACTAGATAGGGATTTTATGCACAAGCCTTCTGGCATCCATTGATTACTCTGGTTGGCACAGGGTGGCACTACTGTATGTAGAATAAATATGAAAAAAGTGATTATACAGAAAATGAATTATTGGTTTTTATGCTGGGTTTGGGAAAAGATAAAGGGGATTTAGATATAAAGGTTATAGAGTTGACAAAGATTATGTTGTGGAAATGGGATGGAGCAGAATATGGGAAAAATTAGAGTGGGGAATGGAAAATAAAGTGGCTAACAGGTTTATCTGGGCATAATTGCCGAGATATTCTTGACTTCGTTTAAGGAGAAGCCACAATACATCACATCCTTGTTTAATAACATTAATTACTTCAATTAATGGCATGAGTGGAAATAAAACATCTTGATTCTGTAGAGTGAAGAGAAACAGTGTACAAAATTGTAGTAAATATTATTTAATACTGTAGCCTAATTGTTTTTGTCCCGCTAAATTAATATTGTAGAGTGCTTGAAGATACATATCTCCTACAATTAGACATCACCAAAAAAAATCCATGTAGAGTTTCTCTAGTTTTTCCCTATTCTGCTATTGTTGAAGATTCAGTAAATATTTCTGAATCTTCCTTTTCTATTCGGTCTTTCATGATGAACAATACCTCTCCATTGTATGGTTAAGTGCAATGATAGAGGGGCAAACTTTGGGGCATAGATCGATTCCTCTTCTGATAAACATTTCTCAAATTGATTCTAGTTCTGGCACTCAAATTTCATATAAGCTCCTGGGCAATAAAAATATTTAATATTTTTTAAACAACAAAAATTCTATTTATGGCATCAAAATATTCACATTCACCCATTACTTCAAATTCTAATTCATTATCTAAATCTTCTATATCAACCACATTCCTCAAAATCACCACATAAGGCTCACTTCTGCATAACCTTTAATTACCTTGAGTGGTTTAGTGCAGTGGTTACTCTGGAGCGTAAGGTCCTTAAACTTGCAGCATTCAAACTTCTTATGAATGCCTAAGAAATAAAGCCATTTACTTATTTTTTGCCTTGGATGGTTTAGTGCAGTAGTAGAGTATCAATGTTTGGTTCCCAGGTTCCTGGAACCAATTCCAGCTTGGGTACTTCCGGTGCTCATATTTCTTATCAAGCCATTTAATTTTTTTTTTCTTTTTGAGTCATCATATTTTCCAGTAAAATTTGAGGATTTTATTTTCCTAAAGTTTTTATCCATGTTTTTGTTAAAAACTTGATGAATAGGAATTGAGGCTCCACCTGGTGACTATTATTAATAAAAAATTAAAAACAAAACAAAACTGGATGATAGAATTTGATCTTCGATTCTCCCTCCCAATGATAAACTTTGAATAATACAAAATTGGAAGCTAATATATATATATTTGCAAACATCATTTCATATCTCGATTATTTTTATTTACAATGTCCGATAACTGTAAACAGAGGCTTTTAAAATTAAAAATATTTAGTTTGTATAACATAAAAGCGAATTTCTTATATTTTTTATTGATTTCTCTACGCATTATTCCATAAAATTTATATTTTATTTTCCATTTCAACTTATTTTACATCACAAAGAAAGCAAATATATTTGTGTATTAAGTTTTAACATAATATACTTCATGACTAAAAAAAAAGAAAATAAATCCATAAATACTTTTACACGACTCACCACTCTATCTCATAACATATATGCTATAAGTGCTCAGATATATATTAAGATAGCCAACCTTTAGACTTTAATATATATCTGAGCACTTATAGCATATACGTGTAGAGATGGTAATCTGGACCAAATGATGATTGCTGGTTTAGCATGAAATACGTGTATTGGTGATTATTTATCTTTTCAACATATGTGTTCAAGTGTATCAGTGTTATGAGATAGAGTGGAGGGTCGTGTGAAAGTCTGTGCTCATATACCCTATATATTACATATATAAACACAGGTATATAATAAGCCTGTGTGTTTCAGTTATAAATACTTTTACGTAATTTATAGTGACGTTTTCTTTAATTTTGGCTGAAAATTAAGCATTTGAATAGTTTTATTTTAAATTCTTTATGTTCATAATTTTTCAAATTATGCACTATAAAAATAACCACACATTCCACAGCTTCTTAAAAGTTATCTTCTAAGCTGATGCAATCAATACATTTTATTGGCTAATATTCTGTACTAAACATCGAATTCTATTATTTTAAATGTAGCACGTATTTACTCTTTATTGGAAATAAACGTAGCACTTTTTCTGTAATCAGCATTATTAATTAAAGTTTTGAACTAAGTATTTGAATCTTATTCTTTTAAGTTTAAAACTTTGGTAATGTTTGTAATTTATCTATACTCTGAAAGATAAGAAATTAATTATTTATTCCACAGTTTTCACTAACGTATTTGTTAAGCTTATGCAATACGCCTCTTGTATTACGTATCGTTTTGTGCTGGATATTGAATTCTGTTTATTTTAAATTAAAAACTTTGCATGTGTTTATAATTTGCCAGTATCGTGAATACAAACCAATGATACAAAATTAAATTAAAATAAACGTTTCCTAACTTCCTATAGTAGCCGTTATTAATGTTTTAAATTTCATTAAAAACATCAATTCTGCAAACCTGAGCTCTGTGTAGCCTTTTTATAAACTGCATCAACCTCAACAAAGCCATTAAGATATGGCAACAAATGTAAAACTATGTCTCATTCAGCAATGCATTCTACAGAACTGATACAGCACTTATTCCTTTCTTCTCATCTCTGTATAATCACAATATTCCTCTCATATCTATATGCAAAATTTTAGATTGGATTAATGTTTATAACTGCTAATCTTACTACCATTTCATAAAAGATTAAGCACAATTGCATTACGATATCAAAAGATGCAGATACTCCCTTGCTTGGCTGAACCTACGTATATCTCACCTATCAAGTATGCATGAGATTATGCTACACAATATTATTCCAAGTTACATCGACTTCATTGTATATCATAATACTCACACTAAGTAGTGTCATTTTCATTTCGATGGAAAGTAATTTACATTTATGTCTGGTCAGTTTGATCCATTTGTACCATTCGTTCTGGATTGGGCAATTTCTGTGAAATTTGTATTTGAATAGTGCAATAGAGGCAGGAAACGTATAGGTATGGCAATGTTTTTAAGTAAAAAAATAATTTAATGGCTTTATTGTGTGGGAGTTCATAAAAAGCTTGAGCACCATTAAGTGTCACAACTGGCATCAATCCGAGAACCCTACACTTCAAAGTTAGATATTCTACTACAGCACTAAACCACACAGAGTGATGTTCTGTCTCTATGGCCTAAACCTTATGATTTTGTTTTTAAATATTAATATCCATTCAATAATGTCACTATAACCCTCTTTATGTATGTATGAAATATTTCTAAGAACTTAAAAGTGTAAACGTTGAAATGATAAAGGGAGCTTTTCATGGTTAAATTACAATATTATGATGCAACCAACAATTAAAACTGATAGTCAAATCTAAACCATGTCATTTATAAACAAACAATTGCCATTTGTTTAATTTTGATAATGAATTTTTACCATAGATAACTTTCAATGATTGACATCAAAATGGTATGCAAATTAAAAATACAATATTTCCAAAATAAAGAAGATGATAATAATTCACTGAAAACTGCTTTATATCTGTAATAGATAAATATAACAATATTATTTAAATTCTTAATCAGTTAATCTGAAGAAGATATGAAAAGTAGATTGATGCATGGTCACTTCCTTATGAAATTAAGAAAATACATTAAAGAATGCATGTTTGACATGATCGTTCAGAACAAAAGAACTGATACACACACAAAAAAAATCAAATAATTTATTGCCTTGGAGGTCATGTGATCTTTAAGTGTTAGAAGTGACAGATTGAGCTTTGATCCAGAAACATTTCATTCTTAAGTTCATCTTCTATCACAGTGATAAAAATTAGTTTTCTGATTCGAAGCTCCATCTGGTGCGTAAATATCACATGATTTCATGAACGACATATTTTTCTATAGTTGTTAAATTTTCAAATCTATTTTAATGTTACTTTAACTTGTGCAGATATTTGAATCTACGAAGGTGAATATTGTTGACCATAAATAAAACAAATCTCTTAATATATATTTTTTTGGTTTATTCCGAATGAGAATTTATAAATAAGTTTATAATTGATTAAAAATAACTGGAAGCATACTGAAACATTAAAACTGATATTTTAAACCTCAAAATCTACAGAAAAGTACACTCACGACAAACTTAATATCTTCTTTATATATATATTTGCTGACATCAAAGCAGATGATAATTATAATAATAGTTAATGATAAATCATTTAAAGGTCCGATAGCATTAAAACACCAAAAGTGAAAAGTTGAGCTTGAATATTTGAGACAAATCCATGAGCACACACACAAAGAAAGAAAAGTAATAACAAAGTTAATTAATGATAGTAAATATTTTCAATTGCAACAGAATATAAAACTAAACCAAAAGAAAAGTACTCCATTTTGATAATCAAAACTCTCAAATAGCACGGCTTCATAATACTTCTAAATTTCTATCGATAAACTACATTTACCAAATCTTTCTTCTTCTGATGCTTTCAAAATCTGTTTGAACAATAAAATATTTCTGATATGGGCAGTCCATCATTAAAAGTGTTATGGCTCATATCGTAACTAATTTCCAAAAAAATGTATGCAATACCAAAAAAAATGGTATATCTTAAATAATAATTACATAAGTTTTATATCATCAAATAATTAAAAGAAATAACTTTTTTTTTGTTACTTTCAAAAACACACACAAAATATTAACTATTTACACAACATTTTTGATTATAGTCTATTACAATTTAACAAAGAGATATGTTTTAAAGTACAGTTGCACACATATAAATTTTCATGTCAGATAGACTAAAATCAAATAGTTCTGCAAATTGTTGCTATTAAGAGAATAATCTAGTTGGTTGGTGTCACCTTTAATTCAGTATTCATGAATCTAAAGATCCCAGGATCTATACCCATGCTAGTATTATTACTATTTAGTCCAGAAGCACCTGAAGAAGACAAGTTAATATCGTTCAAAATGTGGTGGTCTTTACTAACTTGTGGGCTATTCCTAAAAGTCTGATGCATTTGAAAAATTTTAATAAAGTTTGAATTTTTCTAAAAATATTTACAATTAATTCTAGAAGATGAAAATAGTCAAAGTAAAATGTCATTATTATAAAGTTTCAGACAAATATTTATAATATTTTTAACATATTTCATTAATAGATTGAATTAATTTAATCACCAAATGAATTACTGAATTATAATTAAGTTTTTGCAAGATCAAATCTTATATGTTACTATAAACTATAGAACTTAAAACAATACTATAATTAGTATCAAATTTATATTTATTGTTTTATATACAAAATATTTGGGGGAAAAATACAATTTTTTAGAACTGCATTCTAAAAACTCCAATATGCCTGAAAAAAAGAAAAAAAACCTAAATGAGAAATGAATATTATATTATAAAAATATCATATATTTCTTAATGTTTTAAACCAGCAAACTTTTTATTATTATTACATTTTGATGTTTCAGTCAAATCTAGCGGATCATCTTCAGAAATAACTTTAAATACTTCTGGTCATTGTATAGGGATATTTTTATTCCAAACTTGATAAGAACTGCTATTGGAATGGTTTAAATTATAGTCATATGTGAAGATGGTCAACTAAATTTAGCTGCAGCATCAAGATAAGAATAACAATAAAAAGTTTTCCAGTTAAAATAAAAACTATAGTCTTTCTATTTAATGAAGAATTATGAGGAATATTGTGGAAATTTTTAATATATGAATGAAAATTTGCAAATTTATATACAGTATAAATATAAATTTACGTTTACATATATATATAATTTTGACAACATTATGGTCGTATAATTTACCGAAAAATAACTACAAAAAATGAAATGATATATATATGTAAAGATTAAGCATTATGCTGGAAGCAAACATGTAATCAATCAAATCCTTTCAGAGCATTCTTAAACTGCATTCCATAAATTCTAAAGCTATTATACTCAGACATATAACAACTACTCATAAAAAAGCAGGAACATTTCAATTCCAAGAAAAAAAAAAAAAAAACTGTTGCAGAAATGAGTTTTGCAATGACTATACAAACCAATTTGTGAACCACAAAAAAATTCACATACATAACATAGTCGTTCATTTTCCTATTTATCTGCTATTCTGAGATGCAGTCTTTTAATTCCTTCAGCAAAAAACTTTTCTTTATGAATTTTATCATCATCTCTGCCAAATCTTTCTAATGGAAACAATTAATATTATATTTCTTTAGAATATAATTCTTATAACGTAGACAGGACACTTACACAAATCATGCTCAAGTTTACTATAAAGCATCTTTTTAGAAACTCTTGCATTTATCCATTCACATATCCAACCCAACAAAGGTGTGATTTTACAATAATGGACTATATAGTATCACCACCCAGCAGGCTAATGAATCAATAAAAAAGATATTGGATTGACTACATTCTCTTTATATATCTATTTCACAGACAATCGCCTTCCATTCCACAGGTGATCTAAGGATTCAAATGACTGATTCTACCCCAATATATGTAGGTCATGTATATGTGTATTAAATTGTATGTTTGGTCTATGAGACCAATTGGTGCACAGCTGCATCATTTTTGGGGAATATCCAATGGGAAAAATCAAAGTGTTTAAAGCACTAGCTCATCTGAGGAATGAAAATAATCCTTAATATATATATAGTAGAAGAGTGTCTGATAAATTCAACTAGTTTGATAGCTTATAAGAATATAGAGTACTGTGAAATGATTCGATTATTTATATATATATATATCCCTCCCCCCATATGTATATGTACTGTGGTAAAACTCAATCATGGAATTGATAAGTGCAATATTTCTTGCAATTTCCTTAAATCTAGTTTCTTATAATTAAAAATGTTATAGGGCCTCATTATGCAGTATCAACCTACCACCAATGATAATTAAGTGCATGCACTTAGACAAAATATCCTATTGCCTAATTAATTAATCCTGTCTTTGAGCAGAGAACATATCTATCTTAGAGTTGCATATATATATAAAAATAGCCTTTTACATAGCCCTTAAAAAATAAACAATAAAAGAGAAATTCATCCAACAAGTTTACCAACTGTTAGATAATAAGACTTTCAATATAACGCCATGACTTGTTTTATTCTCTAGCTAAGACTAGCTAGGCATTCATTTTCCTGCCCAATAATCTGGGGGCTGGTTATGAATCGTCAACTCAAAAAAAAAATCTTAAGACAGCTTGAATAAAAAAAAATCAAATTTGGCCCAGGTTTTGAACCCTAAGAAAGGGCGTACCAGGTACATGCACAAATCGCCATAATCCCCAAGTCCCTTATATACACATGTTGCATACATTAGTACACAGTCTGTTCTAAGTTTATTTTTATCTTGAATTAGGGTAAATGAATCTATTCTAATTCAAAAGGACAGAAAGAATGAGGAGATGACACAGCTTATCCATTAATTCCATTTTAAGCCTTATGTGCATATGACTTCATAAATCATTTGAATTCATTCTGTCATATTCTTCATCCTGTTGATTATCAGCCACCCTTTATATGACATTCCTGTACCATTTTTTTTCTGAATAGTGAATATCTAATTGATAAAATTTCCAATAACTTCTGTCCATTTGCTGTTTTAACTCCATTCTCAATTGTCAAGAAATACTCTAAAGCTTATTTGCATTATTCCCACTTCAAAAACTTACCATCAGGTATTTTAATTTTTGTAACGCATTATTCAAAATAATGTCATCATCGTTAATGATTTCATAGCCTATTCACTTCATTCTATCCCAAATCCATATCCCTAAAGCTTGCAATAGTTTCTACTTTCTTTTTCTATATGCCTGCACTTCTACTCCATTCCAGACTAAACGTTTAGTACTTTTTTCTTAAGTGTAGTATAATTGACGGTTTATTAAAAATATGTTTAACTATTGCAATTTTCCAAAAGCATTGCCATTATTTTGTCATATGCTATTCAATATCTCAAATGTTTGAAAACTTCCTGATAATGCTTATAGTTTGATAGTCTGATGCTACTATCTATTATGGCTGTTTTACTTTGTTTGCATTTATTGTATTTTGATTCCAAACCTACAAAGTTCTGTTAACTCTATATAATATTTTGTTGTTTAGCTCATTCTTGCATTTTCATGTACCCAAAGCCAATACATGCAATGCTAGAGACATCTATATATGTTTTTAATGTAAATAAGCTCATTTTATAACGATTTATTTATTACAGTAATTTGATCTAAAATGTTAAGTCCATTGTATTCTTTTTTTCTTATTTTAATAAAACCAAGTAGAATGAATACAAGTATAATTTATATACTAGGAGTTGTAGATGTAAATTGTAAGGGATTTGAATACGGAGTTTCAAGTCCCTTCAGCTATCTGGATCACTAGATAAGTGGTGGTTCAGCATGAATACATATATTGGAGATCATTTATCTTTTTCACATGTGTGTGTTCATGTGCGTCAATTGTATGAAATAGAGCTGATAGTTAAAGGGAGCTTGAAACTCCGTATTCAAATCCCTTATAATTTACATGTAAAAACAATAGGTAACTTTGCATTGTGATCAACAATCAAGTTACCAATTTTGAATATTAATCCATTATGTATGTTTAGTTTCTGATAAATATTTAAAAATTTTCATCATATACAAAAACAAAGTGACTTATATTCAATGCCAAAACAAGAATAAGGTGTAAATTAACATCAATACATTTTAAATAATAAACTCTTACCTAGAACGATGTTGAAATAGAGTAACAACTGCAAACGCCCTCACCCCCCTCCCTACTTCCGAACACATTCTGCTGTTATTCTACTATCTAGCTAACAAAAATTTTTTAAATAAAAAATTAAGCTATTGAATGCCACTTTGTCTCTCTATATATATATACCAATGCACCAGCAATTACACATTTTAATGATTTCGATTAAAAAGTTAACAGCAGGTGCTTAATCTTCTGGAAAATAATGACTCCAGTAGGTGGCAATAGTGCAAAACAATGCTTTCCAATAAAGAAGGTCAAGAGTCTGTGAATCTGATTGGTTCCCATCATATCACCGTTGATTATCAGCTCATGTTGGCACAAGTAGATAAATGCAGAGTAAAATATTGCTATTATCCAACATATGCATGCGAGCATATACACAACATGATTAATAACAGCAATACCCATCTTTGCTAGAGTTATTGCCATAAATAAGAGCAATCAGAGAATATCCCGTGATACTGCGATCAGGTTTCGGGTTTACTGATAATTTTCTAGTAAAAAGTGCAGTTGTAGAATGTACACAGTGACTTAAATATAATTTTTTATATATTTTTTTAAATTACACAGTTATTTATATAGATTAAAATTCCTACCTCTAGGCTTTAAACCAACTTGAACTGAAGGCTCCCAGCTTATCATACAGTGAATTACTACTGCTTTTCAAGGAAGAATTTGCAGCTTTCCCATCTTGATGAATCTGCATTGGCTGACTCTGAAAATAAATTTCACTTATTTTTGGAAAAAAGCTTAAGAAATAAAATTCTGTATGCTTATGAGTGCAGTCATATAATAACAAACCACTTAATTCTTTGCCTTATACAATATGTGATAAACCAAAAGCAACTCTCCACTGTAGTATTATCTAGAGTAAAGATGACTAAACAGTGTTTACCATATGCTGGTGCACGTAACACACCTTACCAGACTTCTTTCTGGCTTTTGCTTTTATCAGTGAGAAAAGCTAGAAGTAAAACCTAAAGATATCTTGAATTTTCAGGCTTTTTAACTTGAACAGTAAAATGGAGTTAAAGATGGCTACCAAATCCATAATTGCATTATTTCTAGCCTTAAATCCCAGGCAATGCTGATAAAATTTGTGCAAAAGCCAGTAACTGGTCCACTGGAGGTGGGTGGTGGGAATTGCACTATTATCTAGCAATCATTGATTACCCAAGCTTACTGGATGATAGTACTGAAGTGAAAAGCTGCTCTTATTTTATCTTGTATATATAATTATAAACAATTTATCGTGAAAGCCGTACTCTCGGAAACTATTGACTTGTCTCATTATATACATATTTCTAATCAATAGGGTGAACAAGATGTTTAAACAACTGAATATTCGCATAAAAAATGATAGCCCCAATTTTCATTTAAATCTCTAGTTCATCTGATGTTCTGGGATTTGTTCTAAAAAACACGTGGGTAGTGAGAGAAGTAGGTCATATCTTTTTATTGGTGGACAGCTCATGAAAGGAATGAATATTGTATCATGAATGCTGTGAATCAATTTGATTGATTAGATATGTTTGTTTAGCATAGACTTAATTATAATATAATTAAGAGTTATAAGAGATCTCCTGTGTAGCTCAAATTCAAGACACCAATGCCGTTTATTACTTTTATTTGAATTATTGACAAAGGTGGAACATCATGATTAATGATTTATAAATATAAATATATAAATCAAAATATGGGTGAAAAAAATTAAGCTAAAAAAAAAAAAAGTGGAGGACGTTAGAGAAACACAGTTAAGATAAAAGAAGTGAAAAAAGTCTTACATTAAAAAAAAAAAAAAAAATCAAATAGCCCTCTAGCTCAGGACTTCATAAAAAATTTGAGTGATGAAGGATCAGAATTGGAATTAACCAGGAACTTACCCTCTGGAGTCTAACATTGCATTAAACTGCACAGGGCACATTAAAAATTATGACCACTAAACAGCTTTAAATAAGGGAGTATTTTAGATTAGCATTGACAGAAAATCATTTAAACATTCCTTTTAGATTATTTCTCAGTAAAATCTGGGCGGCAAATGTGCGATAGAATGCGACACTCGGGAAGATAAAAAATCTTTAGAATCAATTCTAGTTCTAACATTTATGGCATTCATACTTCTAATAAATTCCCGAGAAATAAAGTCATTCAGTTATTTTTTCCTCTGTATAATTTATTGCTATGGTAGAGATACATTCAGAAACTGGAATGTAAGATCTTTGGATCAATTCTAGATCTGGTATTTCTGGTGATCAAATTTCTTATGAACTCCTGAGCAATAAAATCATTCGATTATTTATTTATTTAATGAATGTTTGAATACAAGCATAATTTATATATTTGGAGTTTAGATATATTTATAGGAAATTTGAACACACTTTTAAAGTCCCTTCAGCTATCCACTCTATCTCATACAACCAATACCCATGACATATACATGAAAAAGGTAAATGATCTCCAATATACATATTTCTTACTGAACCGGCACTCATTAGTTGGTCTAGATCATCATCTCCCACACACATATATAATCACTGCTCAATATATATTAAGATAGAAAATCTTCAAACTTTAATGGACAGGCGTCAATCTAATCCACCCTGATGAAAGAATGCTCAAAGCCTTGTTGATGCCAATATTATTGTCATATACATGCAGAATTTAAGTCACTCTAACTTCTCATGTATAGGATCTTAAATCTTACACATGAAGGGTCAGAGTGATTTAAAATCAATGTAGGCATGACAATAATATTGGAATCAATAATGGTTTTGGATGTTCCATCACCAGATTTTCAATGATATGAATGGCTGAAGAGTTGGAGTGTGGAGTAGATTGAAGCCTGTCCATTAAAGTTTGAAGATTTGTTATCTTAATATAAACTGAGCAGTGATTATATATGTGTAAGGGAAATGATGATCTGGACCAATTGAGATGAGTGCTTGTTCAGCATGAAATATGTATATTGGAGATCTCTTTAACTTTTTCACATGTGTGCAGTTATGGGTATTGATTGTATGAGATAGAATGGATAGCCGAATAGAGCTTTAAAGTCTGTGTTCAAATCCCCTATAATTATTTAATGAATAACAATTTCTAATATAACTTCAAGAAAAAAGTTAAAAGGAGAGGTCAGATTTTTAAAATGATGGGAGGAGGGGGAAAATAAAGAAAGCAAAATCGGGATTAATAGTAAACTAGAAAAAACGAAATTAAAATATTAAAACATTAGCAGATGCCATTATACTTCTCTCTTTTTTTATCTATCATTTTCACGTTCATATTATTTACTTCTGCTATTTTTAATAATAAAAAAAATCATCGAATGTTTAGTTGCTCATAACGATATGTGAGCTTTGAGAATTGAAAGTGATTTGTTGAATTTCAATCCTTGAATCTTTACGATCTGTTATTTTACCACTGCACTTAACTGCTCAGGTTAAACAACTGAATGGGTAGTTTCTTGTGGAGGTTATGTGAAGTTCAAGCTGCGAAAGTGGCAATTGAGACTCAATGTTGGGACTTTTAGCTTTCAAGACAGTCATTGTTGTACTACGCTAAACTGTATAAACCTTATATCTGAACCATCACCAATAATACTAGCAACATCTACTGAAGATGAAATGGTAGGTAGTTTAAACATATAAATTGGTAATAATTTCTATTGTTTTTTTTTTAAACTGATTTTGATTTTTTAAAGTTTATGTATATACTTTTAAAAGTTAAAGAATAAATTTAATGTATAGGTTATTACTAATTATAATCTTATATATTATTTGCACAAACCATAATGCATCCAAGCAAAAGTGAACAAAATCAAACAATTCTATTCACAAAAAGGCTTGACTGTAACTAATCAAAAAGCAATATGTGACCAAAAATGTCTTCTACTGTCTCAAACAATAAGACATTGAATCATAAACACAAATGATCTTTTCTCTTTATTTTCTTTCATCTTACTGACTTCAGATAGTAAATAAGTATAGGGCCTGGACTTATGAAACCCTTGTACCATTGGTCATGTTTTTAAATCAACTGTGACAGAGCTTAAAATAACTGGTTTGTGACATGGGGTTCACATAAAGTTTGGCCACTGGAAGAGACAGAGTGAATCGCGATTTATAAAGTTTGCCACTCTACCATAGCACTAAACCATGGAGGAACTTTCATGCTCTAATTTTATGCACATTAACAATATGTTATCTCTGACTTTTAAATCTGAAGTTGGAATGATCATACAAGTTTATGAGCATCTTTGTTAGTGTTGATGCTGAGGAAAAAGTTGAAGTCTATGAGAAAACATATTACAATCAAATCAAAAAACAATAACAATTAGAGTTGTGTCAGAAAATTTATTGTAGAATTAAATATTGTTTACAGACCGGATTAAAAAACTAAATAAAAACCCTTTTTTTGATTTATTGAAAATCGTATAGATGTCACTAGCGTCCACAACATTTGGTGTCATGGCTAACAGGTTTATCTGGACATAATTGCTGAGATATTCTTGACTTCGTTTAAGGAGAAGCCAAATACATCACATGGAGTTGAAGAGATAGCGAACTAGTATGGAGAGTAAAAAGAGTTTAAATATATATAGAAGTAAATGGAAAATTGGGTGTGAGTTAATTTATGATAATAGTAAGGAAAATAGTTTATTGTTTAAGACTCAAACAGGATCTTTAGCAATAAGGAGAATATACATGTAAATGGAAAAATATGGGTGATTTAGTCTGCAAATTGTGTAAGGAAGATATAGAAAATATTAGGCATCTGTTGATTGAATGTAAATGCTTGAAAGCAGAAAGGCTACAAATAATGAAGTTATGGGAGAATAAATATGAACAAAGTGATTATACAGAAAGTGGGTTATTGGTTTTTATGCTGGGTTTGGGAAAAGATAAGGGAGATTTAGATACAAAGGCCATAGAGTTGACAAAGATTATGTTGTGAAATGGGATGGAGTAGATTATGGAAAAACTTAGGGTGGGGAATGGAAGGGGAAGGTAAAGTGGCTAACAGGTTTCTTTGGGCATAGTTGCTGAGAGATTCCTGACTCCGTTTAAGGAGAAGTCACGGTACATCACATCACATGTGAACATACTGAATTTGATTCAATTTTCATTTCCTCTTGTCCTGTAGTGTTTGTAAAAATGGCAGACGTTGTGCACTCCAGAGAAACTAGAATTTGTTCGAGTGGTTGTTGTAGATCGCGCGCTGATAACGGAGGAAGTTAAGTAACATAATGGCGGATGATAATTCCAAGAGATATTTGCTTATTGCAAATATTTCTGGATAAAAGACGTTACCTGATTGGACAAGGATTAATTGCTACAGTTATCAGCAAGCAATAAAAGACGGTGTAACAACTACGCAGGGGAAGGCAGTTATTAGCAGCCATGTTGGGAGAACATCGAGAAGTGTAACATCGAGAGTAGTAGAGAGCAGTCACGCAGTAGCAAGTTGCAGACAATGCGTTTGGAGAGCATCCATTTGCAGACCATTCATTGGAGAGCAGTCGGTGCAGACCATTCCTTGGAGAGCATCCGTGGCTGAGCTTCGTTGCAGACCAATTCATTGGAGAGCTTCGTTGCAGACCAATTCGTTTGGAGAGCTTCGTGGCAGACCAATGCGTTTGGAGAGCTTCGTTGGAAAAGAACAGCGTGGGAATTGTATAACGTTATTTGCTGACCGCACAGTATGACTTGCAGTTTTAACCTTGGCACAGTCGTAAGTGCGGATATTACAATGGCGCAGTCGCATTTGGAACCTGGGAGTAGCGAATACGTTGAACTACAAGTTTAGCCGTAGACGGAGAAACCGGGTGAAAATGTCAATCCCAATTAGTAACGTTAACAACGGAAGTGAATAGTAAGTCTACGTGATATAACAACGCTGTAAGTTTGGAAATAACAGGAAATATGTTTCGGCCAAGTAGGAATAGAAAAAGAAAACATCAAGGAATTGCAACAAGGGTTTTTCTGGAGTGGAGGGAGGTGTTGTAGTGTTTGTAAAAATGGCAGACGTTGTGCACTCCAGAAAAACTAGAATTTGTTCGAGTGGTTGTTGTAGATCGCGCGCTGATAACGGAGGAAGTTA
Source organism: Epiperipatus broadwayi (assembly GCA_028023455.1). Taxonomy (NCBI): domain Eukaryota; kingdom Metazoa; phylum Onychophora; class Udeonychophora; order Euonychophora; family Peripatidae; genus Epiperipatus; species Epiperipatus broadwayi. The sequence continues at coordinate 9,788,665 of JAQFVV010000028.1, read as the reverse complement.
AGTAACATAATGGCGGACGATAATTCCAAGAGATATTTGCTTATTGCAAATATTTCTGGATAAAAGACGTTACCTGATTGGACAAGGATTAATTGCTACAGTTATCAGCAAGCAATAAAAGACAGTGTAACAACTACGCAGGGGAAGGCAGTTATTAGCAGCCATGTTGGGAGAACATCGAGGAGTGTAACATCGGGAGTAGTAGAGAGCAGTCACGCAGTAGCAAGTTGCAGACCATGCGTTTGGAGAGCATCCGTTTGCAGACCATTCATTGGAGAGCAGTCGGTGCAGACCATTCCTTGGAGAGCATCCGTGGCTGAGCTTCGTTGCAGACCAATTCATTGGAGAGCTTCGTTGCAGACCAATTCGTTTGGAGAGCTTCGTGGCAGACCAATGCGTTTGGAGAGCTTCGTTGGAAAAGAACAGCGTGGGAATTGTATAACGTTATTTGCTGACCGCACAGTATGACTTAGAGTTTTAACCTAGCAGATTTATTAAAGCAATACTTCTTAGAAGCTGATTTTAAAAAAAAAATTTTTTTTGTAATAATTTTGGTTTTTTTTTTACTTAAAAAAAAAAAAAAAAAAAAAAAAAAAAAAAAAAAAAATAAAAAAAAAAAAAATTTTGGTGTTATGTGAGTAGAGACACTCACAATTAAATGCAAAAAGGGTTTGTAGAAATTCAAAAATATATCACACCAAATTAATAATCCAAAATTGAAATCTAACATATAAGACCATTCTAACTAACAAAGGTATTCTGGTACAGCAGTTTAAAACGAACAAACTTCAAAGTAAAATATTTTCTCAAAATTTATTTTTAATTTCTTCACTTCATAGCAGCTTCTATAATTATGCAAACACTAAGTCAGCTAATCCTTAAAGTATATCCTGTTATGAATGATTGCTAAGCATACATGAATGACAGCTACCTGCAATTAAAAAAAACCAGGTTTTTTAATTTCTAAGGTCCCTTAGCAACTAATTATTACCATTACTGATAGTTTTACAATTACCTAGATTTGAATTCAGGGTCTAGAGCTTACTACTGCACTAAATTTATTACTTCATTGGAACTTTTTTAAAAAAAAAAACGTTTTATTTAATTAAAAAGAAAACAAATCAGTTTTACACTACCATTTTTTAATTATTTACATGACAATAATTATTTTTTTCGTTCATTCTAACTCTACTATTTTATAACACAAACTTAATAAAATAACTTTTATTTTTAATTTTTTTTTTTATGCTAGTTAAAATTCACACCTAAAGATTTCATTTACTAAAGACAAAACTTTTAGAAAATGTTCTTCCCATAAATTTATTATCTATTCAAATGATTAAAAAATAAACATTTTGAAAAGGCACAATTAAATCTTGGTTTCATGACTGTAGAAGGAAATGATAATATAACCTCATTTGACAAACTTTCTAGTTCCAATATGAATTAAAGTGGTGTATTGACTATCAAGATCAATCCAGGTCTTTCTTAAACCACTAAATCAAAAGATTTCTTGAGGCTATAACTATAGGCAACAAGCAATGCATGCATATTATGCATTCAAAAACATGACAAATGGAGCGAACCATGGTCTGTACATATGTAATAGAGTTAAATCTAGATTTGACATCACGATATTTCATTTTGGAATATTATAAAAAGTAAATTTCCCAATTTATCTTGCAACAATCAAAAACTTAAAAACAATTCTTAAAACTTTCATCTGATAGTACAAAATCTTGTTTCCAAATGAAAAAATAAATAAATCTGAAAATGCCAGAAATGTAAGGGAACATCTCCATAATCGAAAGAGATGTGTTGAAGTCATTTTATTTAATTTAAATCATTTCTTATATCAACTATAAATTATTGCATAAATTATAAATTATTTTTATTATAATGGAAATTCACATGAACTGTTCAACGATGATACAATATTTGACATAATAAATTCATTCTGCATGCTGCGTTTCTTATCTTAAAATTTTAAATTAAAATATTCTCTGATCATAGAGTGACTTTTTTTTTTTAAACATAAATAATCCCTAAACACAAGCATTTTTTCAGTTATAGATAATTTAAACAATATCTTAAGAATTAAATCATCTTGCATGAAAATTAGCATAAGTTTAAAATTAATTTATATTTTTAAATGGCAAACACAAAAACTAAACATTCATCTTATTAAGTTACTCTTTTAAACAATAATGGAAAAATTGTACTTTAAATAAGTCATTATTTTTTTCAACCTTTTGGGATGGGAAGAAGCTTGGAATGGTTAATTCTCCCACACTGCCTTTATCAGATGGTGTACTAACGGGAAGGAGAATGAAGCGGTTAACTGATGGCACCAAAGCCAGAAGATTATGAATCTTGTTTTGAGAACTCTGAAGAGATGCGCTCTGGTGAAGCTTATCAAAACTTGTTAGTGGTCCCAAAAGCACCTTAAAAAAATAATTTGTAAAAAAATTTTTAATTAATAAAATATTCACTTTACATTACAAAAGCTCTCATTGACATAATCAATTAAAACAACATTCTCTCAGCGTAAATGCAGATCCAAATATATATCCTAATAATTTTAACAAGCTCATAAATAAACTAAGGCTTATCAAATATGTACCATTGCTAATGTAAACCTATTCATAATTATCACAATTTTATGGATTAATAAGGTTATAATTCAAAGAAACTAAGTGAGATGGGCACTAAGACTCAATTCAAAATTTGCAACTCTAAGGAGCAACAAACACTCAATTAAAATTGCTCATTGCTATATCTCCGACTATAACCAGGCCACCAGCAAACAAGGACACATAATTAATGTTAAGAGGCAACAGCAAATATAAATAGTATCAATATAATTTATTTACAATTAAACAGTTATAATCAAAACTTCCATATACATACAGTCCGCATTTGTGCAAGCATAACTTATAAAATATTCCTACAATTAAGATAAACTACAATGTACTTTACCTATTGCACAGTCTAGTCTTTTAAACAAAACTCTCAACAAGCCTCTTGAGGTATTTCAAAAATAGTAGTAAGACCGGGAAGATCTGCTAGTAGTCCTGATCAGCTTGGTTACCTATAGGAGTCGAGATCCTGGGAACGAAGTTCACCGATGATAATCTGCACTGCACTACAACTAGTGGAATCAGCACCAACCCCCATAAGAGCACATAGTCCTTTTTCTCTAGCTTTTTATATCCCCCTTCTTTTTTTGTTTTCTTATCTTTTCTGAAGTAATTTGATTTTTTCTTTAATTCGCTCTTCTTAAATAATTTACATATTATTAGATTTAGAGATTTGTTACCATACAACGAAATTTCTCTTAGCCTTTTAATTACGTATCCTAATTCCCTGTTTATCTTAGCAATTTAGCTCCTTATAATCTAAGTTTTAAGATCTATTTAATTAAATAATCTCTTAGGAATTTATTTCCATACAATCTAAGTTTTAATCTCTACACAATTAATATAAAAACAGGCAAAACTCTCCATACAGTAGTGCCATGTGATGTTTAGTGGTTTAACACAATTAATATATACATATCTCTATTCAAAAGCTTTCATTTTTAATACTTAATTTAATTAAACATTTCATCAATTTACTTTTTCAGCACTATAAATTAATTTCTTAAATATAAATTGAATATTTTACATTCCTCCCCTTACTCCAGAAAATTGCTTAAGTTTACATATAATCCTTGAATTTAACTGGTCTTTGTATCTCTTGTCTGGGTGATCTAGTTGTTATTATGTTTGGCTTTGGAGTTGATTGGAGTTCATATTCCCTAATTTCGGATTCACTCTCACTGCTTTCTAGTTTTTGATCCTCGTCGATCACTATTTCATGTGGTTTCAGTTCTGCTATCTCTTGTATTTACTCGTTTTTATCTTTTGATATGAATTACTGAAATTTGCAAGTTTTCCTTGAATCAATGATGGATATGACTTACATGTCTTCTACCTACTGTCTCATCCTTTACTTGAATGATTACTATTTTTTTGATAATAATTGTATGATTACTCCTTGAAATCATTTCTTCCTGATCATGTTTCGAACCCAAACTTGGTTACCTATTACATATGTATTTTGTCTTTTTCGGCCTGTTTTCTTGTTGCTGGTGAAGATGGCTTAATACATGGCCCACCATCCATAGAGCTACTATCATTTTCGCTGATACTATCTTCCATTTCCATAGTGTTTTGAGCAAATGAAATTTTTCGAGGTTTATTCACGACTGGTCGCAAATCTATATCAACTAGGCTCATTGTAATTAATCCCGATTCTTCATTAAACAAATCAGGTATTTATATGCTATTTCCTGTTCAAGAGAGATTTTTTTAATATTAAAAGGATTCCTAGTTCGTGTAACCACTCCCTCCCAAGAATGGGGCTAATCTTCCCTTTTATTATGTAAAGAGGTAGATTCATTTTTTTACCACAGTAGTTGATGAGCATTGTCATGCAGCCTAATAATCTTAGCACATTTCCATTTACATCACACACTCTAATGTTTGTTTTCTCTAATTTACTTTCCATGTTATCTAAATGACAGTGACATCCAGTTTGTTAGTGACATTAGGGAAATACCTGACCCACTATCAATCTCCAAAAACAGTTCTTTTCCACGAAGTACTAACTTAATCATAAACTGATTTAACTCCCAGACATCCATGTTTTTAATCATGTGGTTACCTCCCCTATTTTCTTGCATTGGCGATTTGCTTTTGCCTTTACTATTACATACGTGCTAAATGCCCCTTTCTATTGCATTTGAAAAACGTTTCTTTGCGTCATCTGCATTTTTTTGCCAAGTGACCCCTTTTTCCACAGCAAAAACATGTTACTTTATAATTCTTACTGCACTCAGCTTTCCACAGTATCTTATTCTCCTTTTCTGTCTTGAATACTGCCATTTTAATGTTTTCCTCAGTTTTAGTCCTAAAAACCTGAACCTGTTCAAGAATTAATCCATATGCTATGCCCATCTTAATGGCCATATCATACATGATATCAGGTTCTGTTAGTAATTGTTGTTTGAGCCTATCGTCAGACACCCCCTACAACAACTAATCCATGAGTATTTCCTCAACGAAATCCCCATAACCGCAATCTTTAACTGGACCCCTTCAGAGCTGAGTTATACTGTTTTAATTTTTCCCCCATTAATCTGCTTTTTATTTCACAAGATTAAGCTATGTGACGGGAAGAATGACGGCTAAAATGATCGCTTAATCTATTAATTCCTCATATTTTACATTCTCTAATAGGTATCTCAAATAATCTATTTATGACCTCTATTATTTTTATCCCAGCAAAACACATTAGTGCTGCTATTTTCTGTTTATTGTCTTAGATACCAATCAATGTAAAGAAATTCTCTATCTGCATAATATATAACGGCCATTCCGATGCTTTACTAATCTCGAATTCCGCAATGCTATTTTGATGAACTCATTTTATTGACTACTGTTTATTGTCCTTACTACTGACTTCCAGCTGTCTGCTAAATTCAAACTCTGCTTTTCACTAACTTATTAATGATTTAAACTCTTTTCCCTAAGTTCAACAAGACTGTGCCACTAATTTTTTTTATGTCCCTGACTATGACCGGGCAGCCAGCCAACAAGAATATATAATTAATGTTAACAGACAACAGCTTATATAAATAGTATCAATGCAATTTATTTACAATTAAACAGTTACTAATCAAAACCTCCATATTCTTACAGTTAAGATTAAACAACAACATACATTACCTACTGCACAGTCTATAGTGTTTTAAACAAAGCCCTCAATGAGCCTCCTGAGGTGTTTCAAAAATAATAATAAGACCGGAAAGGTCTGCTACTAGTCCTAATCAGATTGGTTACCTACAGGAGCCAAGATCCTGGGAATGAAGTTAACCAATGATAATCTGCACTGCACTACAACTCATGGAATCAGTAATAACAGATTGCAATCCCCAAAAGAGTACACAGTCCTTTTTCTCTAACTTTTTATATTCTCCCTCTTTTTTTGTTTTCTTATCTTTTGTGGAGTAATTTCACTTTTTTTTTAATCAGTTCTGCTTAAATAATTTACGTATTATTAGATTTAGAGATTGTTATCGTACAACAAATTTTCTCTTAACTTTTTAATTACGCATACTAATTCCCCGTTTATCTTAGGAATTTATTTCTGTATAATCTAAGTTTTAAGATCTATACATTTAATTAATCTTTTAGAAATTTATTTCCGCACAATCTAAGTTTTAATCTTTTATTTTTAAAACTTAGTTTAATTAAACATTTGTTCATCGATTTATTTTTTCAGCACTATAACTCAATCCCTTAAATATAAATTGAATATTTTACACTCATCAAGTAAGGAACAAATAAGTAGTGCACATATTATTTACTATTATCATAGTAACATTTTTAAACTTTTGTTATTTTATGAATAGGTTTCTAATATGCAACAAGTAATAGAAATTTTATTATTTATTGCTTTTAATAATGTTAAATTCCAAACAATCACAAGCTCTTAACTAGATAGACTATGCAACAGAACTAACCAAATTCTGAATGTAATTCCAGTTAACAAACTAAAATTTAGCTATGAGATTGGTTTGAGATTTGGCGTTACTGAAAGAGAATGAACAACATTCATAATTTGGGTCCTACATACTATAACATTAAAAATATCATTTCATTTAATATATATCAAAAAATAACAAAATCTTTACAATTGGCGGTAAAGTCGTGATTTAAAAATACTGCATCAATACTTAAGATAAATGACATGAAAAGAGATATTGATAGCATATTATAGTGACGCTATTAACTATTTACAGTTTCAGTTTTAAAAATATATATTTTTTTGCATATACTGACCTTACTTCTCACAATATTTGTCAGGAGCAAACAAAATGTATTTCACTTCTGCCACCTTATTATAAGCTTGAAGAATTAATAGATACTAGATTGTAGTATTCATTAATTCTTATTCAGTGTTAGAGTATCCATATTCCCAGGCTAGAAGTTTAAACAATTTTGTGTTATTACACATCAGCCTTGCATACACATACAGAGTATAGGACTTAGTGCATTTGCTTGCAAAGATCTTGCTCTAGATTTTGAATTTCGGAAAAACATGCAAAGTTTTTTGAGATGCTGTTCAAGAAAATTTAGAATTTTTCTTTCAAGTATCTACCCTAAAGTTCAGGGGTCCCCAACCCTATTCCCGTGGGCACCATGGTGCCCGCAAACCATTTTACGTGTGCCCGCCGCTATCCAAACACGATAAAAAATTATTTATCTGATACAAATAAATTTAATTTTTAAAATTTCTTATAAATTATTATATTATAATGTAATCAAATTGTAGGGCATACTATACTTTTACAGTGTAGAAATATAAACGTTAATTATATGTTAAAATTTTATTTTTTGAAATAAATATTTTTTTGTATATTATGTGTATTATTAACAATATCCAACTATAAATTTACATTGAAAAAATAAATGGTACCCGCCACCTGGCGAGTATTATAGAATGTGCTCTTAAGTGCAAAAAGGTTGGAGACCCTTGCTATAGTTATTCAACTACCATTCAATTATTAATCAATAAACAATTACCTATCTCTAATTATCTAGAGAGAAACTAAGAAAGGAATCAAGGGAAACCTTCATTAATATTGATATAGTGAATATTGTATATCTCTTCACTATTTCTAAGTGAAGGAATCTCTAGTAGAAGTCTTTGGTCCATAAAGTTAGCTGTTTACGATTGTTTACCTTATTTCTGGTGTAATTAAATGGATTCAATAGGAACTCAGGATCTAGAGGTAGAGCATCTTTCTGTCATGCCTCAATCTAGGGTTCGAATCAGGCATGGAATTTTTTCTCAGGTATCTTGCACACAGCCAACGCTGCAGACTATCCAACATTGATCAATAAACATTATTTAGTTATCCTTATCTAGAGGAACTACTCAAACCTTCGCCATCTGGCAATTGGCAACCAGGTAAATTTCTGCTTCCCCTTCTTAACGTTTCTCTATGAGGGGCTGTTAGAGAAACCTCTGCACTGCAGTGGAGTAAGGACTCTTTACCCTTTTCTACTATATAATATCATCGAAGTTTTAAAAACTTATCTTTTTTAAAAAGAAAAAACAAATAAGGATTTCCATTCTCTGTTTGCATTGCAAATCTTATTACTAGCTCTATTCAGAATATATATATATATGATGTAAATATTTTTCAAATATTATTGACGTGATATGGTTTCTTCTTAAATAAATTTTCTGTCTGCAGGCAAAGAAAACCCCCTGTTAACGATGTTAACTTCCTTCCCCCACCCTAACCATTGCACTCCACAATAAATTCACTTTCTTCTTACCCCTTATTACACAATTATTTTTCTACTCCTAGTTCATTTACTTCTTTTCTTTCCTATAATAAAAACTATTTTGCCATTTCCACTATCCTGACCTCATACCTCTAAATTGCATTACAAAGACTTGAACAAAAAAATATTCAAATCTTTTATTAAAATAGTAGCAAGGTTACTATAGCTTACACTAGGTGGCACTATTGTGTGAAAAAATTTGCTGCTGTTTTAACAGTCTGTATAAGCATAAGAAAAGGTGATCATGTAATATTTTAATGGTTTAAAATCTCTTATTACAAATGATATCATTTAAACACCCTTAACTAGCTCATTACGAAAATAAAATATAAGAGCTTATTATAAGATATAGTTCTGCAATTACAAAACTGATTGTGATTTTCAAAGAAAATGATTTCCAAAATTTTATCCAAATTTGTGTAACAGTTTGCAATTTCAGCTGCTTTAAATCATATAACTGTTTTTTTTTCATTATAAACAAAATAAAAACAAAATGTGATCAACATACCGTACATCTCTGGATGTGATTCAATAATCTTTTTTTAATATGTGGAGCAAAAACATCTAAATCAAAAGGATCAATGAATCCTTCAAGCTTTTCAATTAATTTCTGCAGCTGATCTTCATACTGCTTTTCACCCTATAAAGATTAAACAATTTCATTATCGAGCAGAGAGAAATTAATTAAAAATTTAACAGTTGCCTATGTAATATTTTATTTTTTATAAAGTACGTTAGCTAAATATAAATCGTAATGTAAACCATTAAAATTGTTTTTATAAAAAAGGTTTTGCGTTATTTTTGTCACAATAGAAAATAATTTTTTAAAACAAAGTGGACTACCTTTTGGCTGAGAAGTCCCGCGACAAACTGTAAATCAAATAGCAGCTGTAAAGCTCGGAGCTGGTTGAGAGGAAAATTTTCCTTTTGTTGTTCATTCAGAAGCCTTTCGTAGGCAGATAAAATACCAGCGATTGTTTGAGAAATCAATGGCTGAAGATTTACTCTGGGATAAAAGAAAATGCAGAAATAAATCTAGTATTATTATCATCAATAATAAAAAATTTATAAAAATTTTTTTCCAAAGAAGCACATTATTTGCAGAAATGTATTAAACAGTAAAAATATTTTTAGAGAAAGACTTTAACCTTTATCATATGTGCCTGGAACATTTATAATAGTCAAACCATGTCTTTTTTTTTGACTATAGAAGGACTTCTCAAACCTCGACACTAGATAAGACGGCCATTATCTTTAAAGTCGTTATTTTGTGTCGAGGTTTGAGAAGTCCCTCTATAGTCAAAAAAAGACATCATTTGACTATTATAAACATTCAAGGCACATATAATAAAAGCTAAATCCTTTCTCTAAAGATATTTACATGTTTCCCATGTGCTTAATAAGTAATCACAACTTTAAACAGTAAAAAAAAAATTTTCTTTGACTTTCACAAATAAAAGTGGTCATATTTAGTGATGCCTTAAAATTTTTAATAGTAACTTTAAGAATAGGTAGCAGATGAATATTATTATGTACAATATCTTACATAATACTCAGAATATTCCTAGGGGTAATGTAATCAAATTCTATTTTTTTGTATACTTCACATATATTTAATTTTTCATCTTGTCTAAAAACTCTTGGGGTCACTGCTTGTCGATAAGTGTCAAAAACTATTGCTATTTGTTTAGTTGCAAAAACGTTCTTCATAGGATGAAATTATGCCTTTAACTATAAATCGTAAAAAAATTACTCGGAACTTTCAGTTATTTGGGGAAAACTTCCAAATCTCACGTAAGCACTACATATAATTCAGTGTAGAAGATTCATTTTGAAACAGACATCGATATTTAATAATATATTTTAAATTTAATTTTTATATTCTGATAAACTCAATATTTTGGTTTTTTGCATAATCGGACTGACACATTCAGTATAAGAAATGGTTAAATTATTATGAAAAATTTCATTGAATAACAATAAAAACAAAATATAAAAATAATGACTTACCGGCTAAGAGCATGCCCCCCAATGCTATTAATTTCTTGGCATAAACTGAAGAGAAGAACATGTACAAATCTGGAGGCCTAGAAAAATAACAAAATGAAAAACAGTAAAATTTTCAAAACAGAAAAATGTATAATAACTGCTCGTTATACACAAATTGTTAAAGTTAATCCAATTTTTATAACTTAATTAAAAATAACTTAAAATAAATATTTTTATATAAGGTTTTTTTTTTTTTTGTTCAGTAAAATATGCCATCTTGACGATCATGCCCAGAAGGGTTTAATTTTTACAAATTGTTATATATTACAGAGACAATGGAAGAAAAATATATCAAGTGCCAGACGAGCTTAAAAACCAGAGTGTTTTAAAACAAGCAGCAGATAAAAAGCTTTTAACACAAATAGATAAAAGTTAGTTCCTAAACTGTGATCCAATGATAATTATATCTAACTCAGATGTAAAAGATTCTGAATCAAGCTTAGAAAAGAGATTGAATGGAATGACCCTTCAGAGAGTTTTTGATAGTAATTTGTCAAACACTGAAGTACATTTGAAGCACAAATATCATAAAAAAAAAAAAAATTTATTCCATAAGCTAATTATAATTATCAAAAAGTTAATTAAGATGAAAGAAAATAAATATTGAAGTCTGTTATGAAAAATTAAAAAGAGTAAGAAATCTTATGGAAAGAATTGTATTAAATACTTATATATTTGTAAATAATGTTAATAAAATTTAAAAAAAAGAAAAAAAGTCCCCCAAAACATTTATTCGGGAAAAAAATATAAAAATATATATATAACATAATACACAATCGTTTTACAATGCTGCTATAGTAAATAATATACACTCCCACACTTAGTACTTGACAATACCATAATAAGAAAATGAAACATTTATTTGTTGGTCCTCTTTGTATGTAACGTGGACTGTTTTCAATACTTATATCAAAAGTTGTAAATTAATCCGTTTTTTAGTTGTAAATATTAATTAATTAATTTATCTTATTGTTTTTATATTATTACAGTATTGTCAAGTACTAAAGTGGGCGTGTGTATTATTTACTGTAACAGCATTTAAAAATGATTGTATTTAATATTATATATACTCATGTTGTGAATTACTTTATCACATATAGATCATTTGATGTTTATTATAAAGTTAAAATAAATAAAGGAAGAAGAAATTTCTTTATTAATAAAAAAAATAATGTTAAATTAACATAAAAACAGTAAGATAGTTGACTGATTAATATTCATGTTTCAAGACAATCTCCTTTATATACAAAGAGAACCAATAAGAAAATATTTCATTTTCCTACTAAAGTATTGTCAAATATTAAAGTGATCGTATGTATTATTTACTATGGCTAGCATTTATAAATAATTATATTTAATGTTATATATATATTCATGTTGTGAATTATTATATATATATTAAATAAAAATTTCACATGACAATTAAATGTATATGAAAATAGAATTGACTAAGCTTTATCTAGCCATGAAATAACTAAACAAAGCCACCACCTTATGTTTATATATAGAGGATTTGAACTCAGACTTTCAAGCAACCTTCAACTATCCATGCTATCTCATACTACTGCTACACATGACCCCACACATGTAGAAAAGATAAATAATCACCAATATATGTAATTATCTTTTTCTACATGTGTGTGGGCATGTGTATCAGTAGTATGAGATAGTGTGGATAGTTGAAGGTTGCTTGAAAGTCTGAGTTCAAATCCCCTATATTTACAATTAAGTTCCAGGTATAAGAATGCCTGTATTTCAAATCTTACACATTATGTTTAATAAACTGAACAATGGATCGATCATCTATTTTTTATGCTTTTTGATATAAATAAAGCTAAGTTTATCAAAAGTGCTGAAATTTCAAAATAGAATTAATAGTGACGCCAAATATAAATATGGAGCAATCAATTATAAAATCACATCTAATTTAATTCAGGGGTTATTAAAAAAAAAAGATACCATCTTTATCCTCTGCCTGATTAAATAAGATTTCATAATTGATTATGCCATATTTACAACTGCTGTCTGTAAATTTAGCTTTATTTACATTAAAAAGTGTAAAGCTATATATCTCAGCTCTAGTCTTTAGTTTTCTAAATGTAATATGGCGGATTTGTTAAATATTTCACAAGTCGATAGACTTAATCAACTCTGCTTTATTTTACGAATATGTATGTAAAAAAATACAGTCTTTAAATAGCTTATTTCAGGGCAATGGTTTTTTCATCAGTTCCTCATAGAAAAACAGAGATGGCAGTATCGGCAGGCCAACTGACGATTGAGCAGTTTTCCATTCTTATTTTACAAATGTTATATACAAATACTTATTCATGAAAGTAAATAGAAGATCCAGATTTTGTGTCTTATTGTGATTAGGATATGCGCCCAAGATTTTTATACAAACTAATAATTTAATTAAGGAGAAAGGCTCAAAATAGTTAGTGAAAGTATTGTCATTTTATGTTTTTTTAAAAACACATTTTTTATGTTAGTAGTTAAACAAACCATAGCATTTCAAAATAGCTCTTATTAATAATTTAAATTCCCTTTATATATGTGTGAGAAAAGGACAATTATGAAATATTTGAAACAATAGATATCAAATCATACTTAATACGAGTAATCAGTTCAATGGCTCAAACTTAAAGAATACAATTTTAGTTATGATTTATATATTTAATAAAATAAATTAATTGAATGGTTTTATTGTTTGAGAGTTCGATCACCAGAAGTGCCAGCGTAGAAATCAATCCAAAGATCTTACATTCCAAGGTCTGAAAAGAGAGAAAGCTTTGTAATCTAATGAAATATTGAATAACTGATTGGGATATATTATAATAGATTCAGTGTTATTTTTGTATGGCCAGGTTAAACATAAATTAAAAGTTATACAGTATTAACAGCTAATTACGCTCTTCTTCCATCGGATAAGTAAAATAAATTATTCATTATTCCTTATTGCACTAAATCCGATGTGATGCAATGCACTATGACTTCTCCTTATATGGAGTCAGGAATCCCTCAGCCACTATGACCAGAGAAACCTGTTAGCCACTTTACTTTCCCTTTCTATTCCCCACCCTAAGTTTTTCTCATATTCTTCTCTATCCTGCTCCATCCCATTTCCACAACCTAATCTTCGTCAATTCCATGGCCTTTATATCTAGATCACCCATATCTTTTCCCAAACCCTGCATACCAAATAATAATTCACTTTCTGTATAATCACTTTGTTTATATTTACTCTTCCACAACATCATTATTTGTACTCTTTCTGCTTGCAGGCATTTACATTCAATTAACAGATGCCTAATATTTTCTATGCCTTCCTTACACAACTTGCAGACTAAATCACCCATATTTTTTCATTTATGTATATATTCCATTGTTGCTAAAGGTACTGTTCGAGCCTTAAATACTAAACTACTTTCCTTTCCATTATCATAAATTAACTCGCACCCAATATTCTTTTTACTTCTATATATATTTAAACTCTTTTTACTCTCCATCTCTTCAACTCTCTATTCTTTACTAATGTATCTATACCATTCCTTGCCATTATAACACTCTAACAATTCTCCCAACACAATTTGTATAAGTATACTGACATAAATTCTTTATCCAAATCTGCATATCATACTACCTTCCTCATCCATCTTATTGCCTGCCCTTTACTCATAACCCAATTAAATACTATTTTGGTTATTCTCTTATTATCCATAAACTGCAATCTACCAAATATTTTCATTTTACTTTTTGCATCTCTCATATAAAAACTTGACCATCCCATTTTTCCTTGATTTGCCTCCTTTACCATCCACACAACTGCCTCTAATGCATGTCTTCCTACTTCTCTTTGCACTTTTTCTAAGTAATCTAACACCCCATTACTAACATGTTAACCCTGCTACTGCCACTCTTTTCCATACAATTTTAGCTACATTATATTTATTATACGAAAACATTGTTAATTTCTATATCAATCCCTTTCTTTCTTTACTTCATTTATCATTTTTTTCTTCCATTCTTCCAAGCAATTTCTGATAACTTAAGATGATTCACAAATAGTTAAACCTATTCACCACATTTAACTTTATATCCCCCAATAAAAATTCTTTTTCTTCTCTTTCCCCAGCATTTATCATTACTTTTGATTTTACTTCACTAAATTTAATTACCATCTTTTTACCCACTCTTGTGCATGTCTTCAGCATAATTTCCATATCTTCCCTTCTTTCTGTGCACAAGAAGATATCATTCACAATAAAAGACCCGTTAATGTATATATTCCCTTACTACCTCTTAATGGTATCTCTACCCCTCTTCCTAGTCTTTCTATTGCTCTCTCCATTTCTCTCAAATACAACAAAAACAAAATAGGTGACATAGGGCATCCTTGCCTTAGTCCCACCCCATTTTTAACATTAATTGATTCTATATTATCTAATTGATATATATAATAATTATTTTCATATAATCTCTTTTAATAATATTTACTAACGCTCCATCCATTCCAAATTTACTAAACTTATCCATAATCTATTTCTATTTACTCTATCATGTGTCTTCTCTATATCTGTAACAACCATATATAACTGTCTACATGTTGTGTAACTACAAATGAACTATCTCCTATACAACTATTAGATCGAAAACCTTCTTGCATTTCTCCTATATTATTTCTTCTATCTATTTTGCGACTCTTCCAGTCACCATATATGCGAAAATTTTATATAACACTGACGTTACCATTATTGGTCTGTAATTGCTTAACTTCCTATGATCCTTACCCTTTCCTTTAAATAGTAGCCTTACTCTTGTATTACTCCAACTATCTGGAAACCCTTTCTTCTGTGCCATCTTATTAAAACATGATAATAGGTTTAATTTTGTCCTATGTCCTAAATTGTTTACCATCTCTGCTGCCCATCCAACCAAACTTCTTGCTTTTCCACTTTTCAATTTCTTCCTCGCCTCATTCAGTTCATTTTCTTTAAACGTAATATTTCCATTACTATAAGCTTTCATCTTTGTTATCACTGTGTCCCTTACATCTAACATATTTTCTATATCCATTACATACTTATTTAAGATTGTCTCTAATTCTTCTCTAGAATGACACTCTATTCTCTCATCATCTAGTAATACTATTTCTCTCTCCCTACATTCTTTCTTTTAATGTATTTCCAAATTTTTTTATTCCCATCTCTTCCACTTTTATTAATATCCTTCAACAATTTACTATTCAATTTCATTATCATTAGTTAATGTTGTTAAGACGCCCTCTATAAATAAAGCAGGTGATAATATTGGGAAGATTTCCAATAATTTACTCAAAGATTCCTGAATATTGGAGTTAAATATCTATTGCAATGAATCCCCTAAACTCATTGGTTCGGTATAAATACTGCATGCTGTCTCTGTTCATGTCCAATCTTATCAAAATAAGAGAATTTATATATAGTAAAGCCTAAAATTAATAAGCTTCAAAGTATTAAGAATGTAATTTTATATCCTTAACTATTAAAACGGATTGAAACACACACCCATACAAAGCAAAATAAAACAGGACTTTTAAGTTTCTATAACTAGATTTTTCACATGAATTCAATTTTTTTTTTTTCTCCAGACACAAGACATTACTTTCACAAAATATATTTGTTTAAAAAACGATTAACTTAGCAAGCCTCCTTATAATGAAACATTTTTTATGTTCCTTAAAAATTATATTTACATATATTGAGGTTTATTTTACTTCTGGAAAATCTAGCTTGAGATTACCTGCATTGGAACTCTGACATCGGAGGTAACAGTCCGACCATCTTCACTCTCTTCTTGAATTTCAACTTCATCCCACATCTATTAAAAAAAAATAAAAAAACAAGTTTTATATATAATATTAAAACAGGCAAAACTCTTTATACAGTAGTGCCACTCAGTGCAAGCCAGAGTAATCAATGGATGCCAGAAGGCTTGTGCATAAAATCCCTATCTAGTGCCTACTCATCAAATATCCCCAGACTAGTTTCTGGCTTGTGGCCTTCATCAGTGAGGAGCTTGTACTGAGTGGCAATACATATAGAGAGTTTTGCCTGTTTTAATAACAGTTAAGAACAAGCATAAGAAATGGTGATCATGTGATGTTTATATATAATACTTAGCAAAGAGTTTATTGAATCCAAATGTTCAAACTTTTTGTGTATTTAACAAATTGGATAATAAATCTCAGAATGAAACAGATCATCCACATGAGATAAAAAAAAAACAACCTTTAAAAAAAATAAATTTTAATTTAGACAAAGTAATTTCTTGTGATCCTAAACTAGACAACTTGTAGAAATATAAATTTATTCTGAAGAGTCGTAGCTGGAAAGTATATTATCTTTATGATTATGTTCCTTTAAAATTTCCAAGTACAATAATATACAAACATATATACTTAGAAAAAGAATGAGAATTTTTATTGGCTAAACTTTTATACTTCCATTAATAAAATGTATAATTAAATTTATGTTAATAATCATTTAATTTTTTTTTTCTAGAGTAGATGCTATCACTAATTCATATACACATTGGCTAAAGCAAAAAAATTGTTATTAACTTCATTATTTATTTTGTTTCCGAACTGACTGTGTGTGTATATATATATATTAAGTACAGACAATATATGTATAATTGTAATTAAAACAGGCAAAACTCTCCATATGTACTGACACTCAGTGCAAGTCAGAGTAATCAATGGATGCCAGAAGGCTTGTGCATAAAATCCACCTCTAGTGCCTACTCATCCAATATCCCCCAGACTAGTTTCTGGCCTTCGTCAATGAGAAGCCTTGGATCTGTGAGTACTGCATCTAGATTTTAGAATCTAATGCAACCCTCCAGCAGCCACCAAGGCTCCTCACTGACAAAGGCCACAAGCCAGAAACCAGTCTGGGGATATTGGATGAGTAGGCACTAGATGGGGATTTTATGCACAAGTTTTCTGGCATCCAATGATTACTCTGGCTTGCACTGAGTGGCAATACATATGGAAAGTTTTGCCTGTTTTAATAACAGTTATAAGCAAGCATAAGAAATGGTGATCATGTGATGTTTATAATTGTTATTCTTCATTATTATTTTCACTCTAGAAAAATTTACATACAACATGAAATAGATACAAATGAACTTAGATTATGCAGGAAGAACTAATATAAAAATCTGCAATGGTCTACTCAGTGTTGTGCTGATGAAATAAATATATATTTGGTCATCAGCAGAATGTTGGCTGAATAATAAACAAACATCATGAAATTGTTGGATATATAAGATATACAATATCTGTGCAAGAAACCATAGTTAATAGTAACGCATAGTTATAAGGACTATATTAAATTACTGTGCATGTGAATAAGTTATTCATACAACCACAGATTAACATGAACTTTAGGGATTACGAAGTAATTTCTAATCATTCATTATTTTATTTATATTTGCAAGTCAGTAAACTTTTGTTGCTAAATTTAATTTGTCGTAGTTTTATTTTAATAAAGTTAATGATGCTACCTGGATAGTATTGAAAGAATACCCAGGGATACTGTAGAATGACGAAGATACGACTGTAGTAGAACAACTTGTGCAAACAGGGAGACAAAACATTTTGATAATTGAAGAATTTGTCTAAACAATTATTATGATATTATTAAACATAACAATATCCGCAAATATGAAATGCTTTGGCTTGGAAAATTTATGTTGATCATGTTGAAAGATACATGTTTATTAATAGAGTCAACAACAACAGAATTAAAGTAGGATGCTATTGTTGTTCTCCAGGAAAAAAATAAATTAAGGTTTAGATAGAAATAGGATTCCCTTAATGAAAACCAGAAAGCTGTCAACAATGCAAACAATGAAAAAAGGAGAGTATCACTGATACCATTACCGGAGACGTGATATTTTTAATACTAACTGCTATGCAATACAAGTTAACAATTAGTAATTAATAACATAATATGAAAATCATAATCTACTATAATAAGCATAACAGAAACAGAGCCACCTCAATGCCAATAACAGTTTACGCCACAGCTATGAGTTGCACCAACTTCGCAATCTCTGACTCTGTATAAACTGCTGCATGCTTTGCCTATATTCTTGGTGGTCATGTGCAAGGCAGGTTTGCACCATATTTGTATTGCTCGCCTACTAATTTTATACTAAGTTCCACATCTAGAGTGCAAAATAGACTTTTTTTAATATTTAAATGTATATCTATTTTTATTTTTAACAATCAACCTAATCTGCAGAGAAGGAAACAATTTGAGAAGAAAAATAAAAGAGGCCTGCTTTATCGCAATAGACAGCAACGCCATTAACAGAAAGAAAATGTTATTCCATATCCAGGAAATGGAATACTTGAACTTTGCATAGATTTGCATAACATTAGACAATCAGTTACTTCACAAAAGAGCTATAATTATGAGAGCTATGTCTGTTAAAAGCGCTCAGCCTATGGTTTAATAAGATATTAAATATTAGCTTTGTGTTTATGCATTTATAGTGCTAGTTTTGAATCACAGAATATTAACCAATCATGCAAAGTTTAAAATTAAGTTCAGATTAAATTGTTGTAATTTGATATTGATAAGGACAGAAGAAAGATGACATAAGACACATGAGAAGTTGTGTCTCGGGCAGGGAAGAGTACTCATTATTTATCATTTTTCAGATAACTTTATTCATATGTTTGAAGTGTGTGTGATGAAAGTATGTAAATATATATTGATTTGGTAAACAAATACAGTATTACCTAATAATGTATTTTGCAATATAACATTTGACAACTCACAGGTATATTGTTTAAAACAGCTTGGGGTTTGCAGTCCAAAAGAGATTCTGTAAATTTTCGCAGCATCTGTCCAACTGTATAACTGCACCACAGACTACAAATAAGAAAATAGAAATGTTGCGTAGACCTTATAACATAAATAAATGCTTTATTCCAACAAAATATGTTATAATTTTTTTAATCAATAAAGATCAAGCAGTTCTTATTTTAAAAGACAAACAGAAAAATAAATTATTACAAGAAATAAATAGTAAATATTAATAAAAAATATATATTAAAATAAAATAATTTAAAATATTAATCCAAGAAAGAGTTTTTTATTTCTCTTTTATATTTGCACACCACACATTTGCACGTTAACAAAAATAATGAATTTACAATATAAAAGCATAACAAATTATGATAAATGATTAGAGAGACTTTAAACTTTCAAATAACATAAATAACTAAGCCTTTCAAGCTAATTTAAAGTGAGTGGTCTGTCCTCACGCTTTCCTTGCCAGCACTTCAGATTTGCTCATATATAAGCATTTGAGTTGTAGGAATAAGGGGATTCATTTTATTCCTGCATAAATACTATATCTTGTATTGGAAAGTATTCATTTATTATTAACACTCGCAAAGCGCATGCACAATTAGCTTGAAAGGCTGATATTTGAATGTAATACAATTGTAAACATCGCTATATAAAATAAATGCTTATTTACATAAATAATTAAGAAAAAACTACATTATCATGCTTTATTTTTTTGATTTTGTGATGGTAGTTGTGTCCTCTAGCAGTTTTATATTACTATACATACAAATAAATAGATACAGCAACCATAATCAATCTACTTCAGGATAAAATTTCTTCGGATTCAAGTCAGTTTCTTCAATCCACAACCTCTTTTCTTCATACCCCATCAACAAACTTGTTTACTTTATCCATCCAATTCACATGCTACGCCTCTTACAATCTCCTGGGATTCAGTTTAAGATATTACTGTTCATCTGTTATCATCTCTTCTAACAATAAGTCCAGCACAGCCCCAATTCAGTCTATTAATTCTTTCAATGATGTCATCGATATTCATTTGTTTTCATATACAAATATTTTACTTTCAATTTATTTCTACCATATATCTCTCCATATTTTGTGGAGTGGTTTGAAATCTGTATTGCTTTTCTGTCAAGTGTCCGCACCTCAGATCCATAAGTGAAAACTTGTAAAACAAGTGTCTAAATCTAAGATTCATAAATAAAAATTGGTAACTAATAAAAAACTTCCTTTTCAAACGCACAGGCATATTTTCTTTTAATATTCAATTATTTCTACCAAAAGTATTTCATCCAACTTTAAGTCTATTCATTCATTATGTTTCAATCTGTATGAATAATCGGACCAAAGCATTTGTAGTTGTTACCTTCTTCTAATTCATGACTATACATAATATGGTATAAACATATGCAAACCATTGCAAAGCACCAGAAAATAAACTTTTTTTTTTAAATGAATAAATTGTTAATCATTGATGAGAACCAAGTGCTAATGTTTAATCTTAACATTCTATTGACAATATACCCTCATATGACTTCTGGATAAAATTTAACAAACAATCATTTTCAATCATTATTGATCCACTATAGGCTGAATGTCTCTTCAAGTGTAATCCAGTTTCTCTGATTTCTAGTCTGTCTTCTCCACAACATACTAGCAAATTTTCTTACTGCAACCTTCCATCTCACGTGCGGTCTCTTTCTAGGTCTTTTACAATCTCTTGGGATTCAGTTTAAGACTTCATCTGCATATCTATTATTATCCCATCTAGCAATATGTCTAGTCCATGTTCCAGTTCAGTCTCTTTCAATAATAAGAATGATGCCTGTTTGTTCATATTAGACTGAAGTATCTAATTACAGGGTAAAATTATTAAGCAAATAAATTAATGGAAATAAAAGTGACTCCATCACATAATAAAGTTTAACATATGACATAAAAAAAAATTAATAAGAAATTACTAATTATTAATTTCCTTTATAAATTATTAATAATCCATTATAAGGTGAAATATATTATAAATTAATAGGTTTCAATTAAGCACTGTCTGATTCATATACGTATTATTAAATGAAACTTAACTTATAAATAAATTGTTTTTTCTTCACTAGTAAAAATAAAAATGAAGGAACATCAGTATTCTGGGATCACCAAGCAGTTACAGGCCATGTATTTGAACCTAGTTCTGCCCAAATAATTTGTACAGAGAAGAGTGATGCCAAAAGAAAAGTTAAAGAAGCTTTTTACATTGCAAATGATCCCAGTGCCATTAATAGAAGAGAGGCATGCTTTGCTCTCTCTAAACAATGGACTAATTAAATATTCAAACTCATTTGCATATGTTTACAATAAATAACAACAGTATTCATTCACAAAGCTATGAGTATGAGATTCGAATATTAAATCTCGAAAGCACTAAGCAGACATATTACACATTATTTTAAATATAATTACAGCTTCACTAATGCATGCGAAAAAAGTTGCATACTTAACTTATAAAACAATACACAACAAATATTAATTGATATATAAGTGTAATAAAAAAAAGAATGAAGAAATTCTCCCTCCCATGTATATATAAAATCTATGTGAATGTATGAATGTTTGTCCATAATGTAATGTGTCAAATTCACAACCAATTAGAAAAAAACTATTATGTTTGTCCATAATGCTTTAAATTCACAATTGAAAACTCGAAAAAAAATTTTAAATTTGTTTTTATAAATAAATAACTATATGTAAGTAAACTATAATGTATATTATAAGTATTTTATGCAAAGGAAATAATTCCATCCTTTATATTTAATAATTCATAATTTTTATTATGAAGCACGTTTTATGTGAAGGATAATAAACCATGAGCAGTCGTCATCTGTAAAGCTGTCAAATTCGTATATCAAATATAACAGATACATTTAAAAATTTTAATTTTAATTTAGCTTTATTAATAAAGCTAAATGTATTAATATCTTGCTGGATACATTGCTGAAGTGTACCAAATCAGCCAGGTTCTTCCAAACATTTTTTTTTTTTCAATTTTTCAACATGTGAATTTCTCATATTTGTTTATATAATATTAAAATCTCTTGCTTAATTTACATTAAATCTTAAAAAAAATTTGTTAAAGAAATCAACTGAAAAAAAAAAAGATAGCCTTTTCACAGGCCAGGTGAAAATCTGGTTCAAATATAAAAACTAATATCTAATGAACCCATCAAAAGCATACACTTCACAAGAAAAACAAAATAGTTTATTCGCTTGAGAGTTTAAAAAGGTTGAATACTAAAAATTATGGGGGGGGGGGTATGAAACTTGAGCTCTACAATTCGCTATTCCTTTGGAGAACTAAATCGATCAAGAAAGGAGGACAAACAGCCTACAACACTCAGGATCCCAGTATTAACTAAGCCTACCATTAACTTATTTTTGATGATTGGATAAGAACTGGTGAATTCAATGTAGTATTTCATAATAAAAAAGTTTGTAGTTAAAAAACAAACATGAACTAATAATAGTAGTAGGAAATTTAAACTTCTATAATAGTAAAAACTGTAATAAATTTTACTTTAAAAAATTTTTAGTATTAAAATAACCCTCACTAAAAAAAATGCAAATATTCATATATTATAATGTCAGTGGAATTTTTTTTTTTTTTGCAATTTATATATAATAAAATTTGTAGATAAATTTTATCCATTAATTATAAGTACATAACAAATGAAGTAAATACAGTTTTAGTTCCAGTCAGATGATGTTAATATTCTCACTTTTAGATTTGGCAGTTAGATAATCGGCTAGATCCCAAATATACTAAAGTTTATTATGAAAATATATCAAATTGGTAAATTTTAAAAAAGGATACTAATTCTTTGCAAATACAGTAATTTCATTATAGGTAAGCATTTTGAAAAAAACAGACACACACACAAGCCAATTAAAAAAAACCCCAGACAAAAAATTAATTTCAATACCTTCAAAATAAGATTATGATAATTATAGTTCAGAAATTAATTTAAAAAAACAATTAAATTAAACATACAAGATTTGATTAGATTTGATCAAAACTACAATAATATCAAACATTACTAGCCTGTGAAAAAACTGTTACCAACAAGACAGAGGACTATCAGATATCACAATTTAAAGCTTAAATTCAAAAATGTCTGCCAAAATAATAAAAAAAAAAAGTACAAAAATTCTGAAACATAAGAAAAAAATGGCAATACTTCCATTTACCAATTGAGTGATATCTTAAATAATGGACAATAAAAACCAGAAATATAATTCAATCCAGAATTTGACAATCAAACAAAACAAAAAATTCTCTTGTGATTTATTTAACTCTTGAATTAATCATTACCACATTTATTTTTTACTATCAACAATTTTTTTATTTATTATCCACAATTTTTAATTTGCTATAATGTTTTGCTTTCGTTTTTTTTGCTTCAACATTGCAAACTCCCATAAAAATATTTTCTGTTTTTATCAATTTCCTTGAATACAATCTCTACTTTATTTTCTGTTTTATTTGGTAGTCTAAAAATCTTATAACAACTCTTCCTATTAGTTCTAAAACCATACATATTCCATCAGTTTCATTCTTATCTCCTGAGAAGAAACCTTCTATTCAACCATTTTTTCCTTTCTTCACTTAATTTCGATATCATTTTCCAGAATTCGCAATATTTGATTTTCCTCTTTCATTTCCCAAAACAATAACTATTTTGAGTGATATTATTTCGAAAGTCATATATTTATTCTTATTATTTTCTCTAGAATTAAATGAATTTAAATAAGTGATTCTACTCGAGTCCAACTTTCGTAAAGATTACTTCAATTAAGATAATCTTCATTTTAGTTTTCCTTATGTATTTATCACCATTTAAATATTTCTTGAACATTCATATTTATAAATCTGATTCTCATGTTTTCAGATTTTATAAACGAATTTCATTTCTTGTCTGTAACACACGCACATTGTTTACAAAGTATTTTTAGATATAGATCCTAATACAAATCCATATATTTAACTAGATAAAAGTTTTGAAATAGTTCACTTAAGGAACTTTTACAACAATTATCAGAAGAAGATAAGCAAATAAAACAGTATGTCAAATAATGAGAGTTTAATGTTTTCCTTCCGTGCTTTACATATGGTTAAGAATATTTACTGACAGTACTTAGATGGCTATGCACTAACAACTTGAAAAAACATCTTACGCTGGTTTGTTTCACTCAGTTTTAATATGAACCCCAGATCATGAACTAGAGAGGTGGACATTTTTAACCATTATTAATTCCACTGCAAGTAAATAATTTATCTGATCTATAGCTTCTCTTCTGTACATCACTCTAACAAACAAACTTCTTTGTCTCAATCAACCATCTCCTATATGGTGTCTTGTAGATCTTTTACAATATATTAGAATTTAGTGTTCCAGTTGTCATCTATTGCATCTCTTCTCATCATAGGACGAACTGCACTTTCATATCAGCTTCTCAATTCTTTCAATAATGTCAGTAATATCTGTTTGTGTTCTTTATTCTGTATTTTATTTTTAATCCTTCTTGTGACATTTAATAAACTGTCTAAACGTACTTCACTGTGAGATCTAAACCCTCTATATGTTGTCTTATTAAAAAATTTTCCTTTTCAAGACCATGGACATATTTTCTTCTGTTAATATCTACATTATATTAATTCAATATATAAATGGAAATGTAATGACATAAATGCTTTTTATATAGAAGAAACATTCCTATAATTAATCAAAACCAGTAACATTTTGTTTTTAAAGATATATGTAAAAGTTTGTTACAAAAATGAAGCTAAAAATACTGAGAGATGGTTTCTGACTGGTGACATGTAAAGATTATTAAAAGACTAAAAATTACACAAGAGATGATTAATGACACAGAAGATTACAGAGAGATAACTGGTGAGGCTAAATATTACTGAGAGATGATTTCTAAGACAGAATAACCCTGGGAGATAACTAATGAGACAAAATATTGCTGAGAGATAACTAACAAGGCTGAAGGTACTAAAAGATGACTGTTAAGGCTGAAAAGGTATTGAGAGATGATTGATGAGGCTGAAAGATATTGAGAGATGACTGATGAAGTTGAAGATTATAAAGATGAGTGATGAGACTAAATAACACAGACAGATGACTAGTAAAAATGAAGTTTGCTAAGGGGTGACTAATGAGGCTAAAGATTATTTGAAACTGAGGGATGAGGTAGAGGATTCCTTAGAGATAACTAATGAGACCAAATAGTATTACGAGATAATTGATAAGGCTAAATATTACTAAGAGATGATTGATGAGACTGAATATTATAGAGCTGACTAATGAGGCTAAAGACTAATGAAAAATGATTGCTGAAACTGAAGATTTCAGAGAGATGAATGATAACATTGTAGATCAGTGATGTGGCTGAAGATTACTGAGAGATAACTAATAAAGTTGAAGAGCACTGAGAGATGACTGAAGATTGCTGAGAGACAAATGACGAGACTGAAGAGCTCTGAGAGATAACTGATGAGAGCTGAAAATTGTTGAGATATAATTAACAAGGTTGAAGAATACTAAAGGATGATTGTTAAGGCTGAAGATTACAGAAAGAAAAGTCGTGAGTCCGAAGAATGCAGGAAGATCTGATAATGTTGAAGAACACAGAGAGATGACAAGTGAGGCTGAAGATTACTAAGGGATGATCAGTGAGAATATGAATAGCACTAAGAGTATGACTGATGAGGCTGAAGATTACTTGAGGTGATTGGTGAAATTGATAAATAATGAGAGATGACTAATGAGATTGAAAAAATACATGCTTAATGAATCTGAAGTGCACTGAAAAATGAATGATGAGGGTAAAAAGAGTTAACGACGTTTGATGTGGTAAAAAATTACTGAGAAACAATGGATGAAATTGAAAAATACAGAGAAATATTAACTTGAATCCTCAGTTTTCTGTTAACGGTTTAGCTAATTTTTGTTTTAACATTTCTACATTCTCTTCTTTTTTTGCAATTTATTAACTGCACCCAATTTATCTGAAAGCATTAGAGTTGGATGTGAAAGACACTGAAAAACTTCACTGTTAAATGATTTGTATATTAGCATATCAGATATTTATACCATCAGATTAATGGAGTTGTATGTTTTTCAAATCGTTGAAAAAATTATCAAGTAAACATAGGGTCTACCATCCAATACTGTGTTCTAAATGGATATCTAAATATTTCACATGGAAGTTATTTGACTTCAAATATACAGACATTATGCTTTCTTTGACCAAATTGACATCATCATAATGCCAATAGTAAAGCTATTTCTGTTTGAATCAATAGTTAAATTTCAAATAAAACAATGCAATAAAAGAGCATTTTTATAATAATTGCCTCCAAAATAAAAACATTTCATAGATAGTGAATTCCTAAAGTTCATTGTTTATATATGCATTATTTTTCTACATCCATCATTTTCTTTCTTTGATCCACTGTATCTTAAATAGTTATTTTTTTTTGTCCCTATCGTTGATAAATTCTGCTCCGATACAATATATTTCTGTAATTAGTTTTATAATTTGAAAGAAATTTTTTTCTTTTTATAAAAAAAAACAAACAAACTCATATTCTTAATGATTAAATCCATTCCATTTCCTTCCTTTATCTTCTCTCTCACTACTAATTTTTTTTCATCTTGCAAGTTCATTTAGAAATTTTTACTTTAACCAGAATTAGAAATGTTTTTAAAAACTAGTTGATTGTAGAAGCTTAACATAACAAAGAACAAAATTTTGAAAATTTGCCCAACAGTAGTAAAAAATTACTATAACATTACTTTTATAATAAAATATTACTTATTTAAAAAAACTTAATATCACATAATCACCATTCTTTTTGCTTATACAATCTGTTTACACAAAGGCAAAATTCTCCATACAGTAGTGCAAACCAGAGTAATCAATGGATGCAGGATGGAAGGTTGCATTAGATCCTAAGATCTAGTTGCAGTGCTCTCAGATCCAAATCTCCCCACTGATGAAAGCCACAAGCCAGAAATTAGTCTGAGGGTATAGGATAAGTAGGCACTAGATAGGGATTTTATGCACAAACCTTTTTGCATCCATTGATTATTCTGGCTTGCACTAAGTGGTGCTATTGTAAGGAGAGCTCTGTGTAAAAAAAAAACTTCTTACATTTAATATTAACCATGACTTTTTAACCATACGAAATTACTGCAACATTAAATTTTATACATACAAAATAATCTAATTAATCAAATGTTATTCAACAATCCAGCATAATGTAGTATAATTATTTCATACTTTAATGTCTGGGCAGACTTGAAATTGTTATTTAAGTAGAAATGATTCTGTTAATATACTACATTGAAGAATTTAGTTGCTTCAACTGCCAGCTGAAGATTGGTCTTGTAAGTCTTAAAACAACCATCTAGATGAACTGATTATCCAATTATTTTAATAAGGTGCCAGTTTGTAAATGCATACTGTAGACTGCTTGATTGGTTGAATTGTTAAATGTTGCTTGAGTAATTCTTTTATGAATTACTTCTAGTTTAGCTGCATATATATATAAGCATTAAATTAGCATAGCTCAATGTAGGTATAACCAATGGAGCAAACCACTCTTCTTTTAGGCTAGGAATAAATAACACTCTGTAAATCTAGTAAAGGTTGAGAATAAAATGAACCCATCTCTTCAAGCTTTTAGTGTTTACAATCTTACCATTACCAACCATGATAGAAATTCAGAGTAAACTCAATATATCAGCCAGATTAAAATATGGCAATAATAATTGTTAAATTAATAATCAATTATATAAGGATAATAAGTCTCAGTTTTAATCATCCTAATATATTAAATTCACACTTAATTTCCATCAATATTGGCAAAAGCAAGCTTCTTCACAATAAAAGTTTAAAGAATAGTTGGATCTACTCTAATCTTGATTTTTATCAGCAGTGTTCATAACTGAGAGTAATTTATTCCATTATATATACACAAACACATTTTGCAAATAATACTGTAGAATGTTTTGAATTATAATATATAAACTACATTTAAAGCTAATGATTAATTTCTGCCAATTTTTTAATAGATTTACATTCTATTGTTTCATTATTTTATGATATCACTTCAATTTTAATATGTTTGAAAACAAAATTAAAGTAAGTCTTACTAATATGATGACTGACTTCTTTCTGAAAGACTGCTCTTAACTAAACTCCACATTGGATCATCTGATACCTGTAAAAAAATATAAAGTGTATGTGTACAATTCTTTTGTGAGTGTATGTATATATATACCGAAAGTATTACAGATACAACATTAGTAGATAGCATGACTTCACTTGGAAATTGCCAATTATAATTGGCTGGTAATTTACATAGTTAAATTACAGCTGAAGCTTATTCTTGGTAAGTGCATGAAAATTTATATCTATAATCCATGAAAATCTTATATATATATATATATAATTAAACACAATTAATTTAAAACAAAATTGAAACAGACAACTCACTATAAATAAAAATATTATTTAATACGTCAATCCGGCTTTCGCTCCTTAATGGAATCTTTTCAGGATGTTTCTTTTTACATAATCACATGACCAATTACCCTACAGCAACCCCCCTCAATGGACATTATTTACACCACATTACAAAAATTATAAAAATACAAACATTAAATATAGGGTAATTGGTCATGTGATTGTATAAAAAGAAACATCTTGAAAAGGTTCCATTAAGGAATGAAAGCCGGATCGATGTATTAAGTAATATTTTTATTTATAGTGAGTTGTCTACTTCAATTTGTTTTAAATTATTTTTAATTTTATATATAGAAGGGAATATTTTGGACAAATTTTAACACCGAAATTTGATCATTTAACATATCATATGATCACTATTTTTTATGCTTATACAAGCTGTTTTTCACAGAGACAAAACTCTTCCTGCAGTAGTACCACTTAGTGCAAGCCAGAGTAAGGAATGAATGCAGGAAGGTTTGTGTATAAAATCCCTACCTAGTGCCTACTCATCCAATATAACCAGACTAGTTTCTAGCTGGTGGTTTTCATCAGTGAATAGCCTTGGATCTGAGAGCACTGCACCTAGATCTTAGGATCTAATGCAACCCTCTAGCAACAACCTTTTACTTTTTCATTTAACTATAAAGCTTTAAATCCAAAATGAAAAACCAATAATGGTTTTCAACCTAAGCTCATTAGCTTGCATAGTTGTATAAATCTGAACTCAGTTCAGCAACCATACTTTTTGTTGTCTTTGGTTCTTTAATAACCGCAGTCACCATAATCCTATGCAACTATACAACCTAAAACGCTTACCTTGAAAACTTTATTGTGTTTTAATTTTGGACTTAAATCTTTTATAGTTGCTAAAAAGGTAAAAGGTAGCTGCTGGAGGGTTGCATTAGATCTTAAGATCTAGGTGCAGTGCTCTCAGATCCAAGGCTCCTCACTGATGAAAGCCATAAGCTAGAAACTAGTCTGGAAATATTGGCTGAGTAGGGATTAGATAGGGAATTTATGCACAAACCTTCCTGCATCCATTGATAACTTTGGCTTGCAATGAGTGGCACTATTATATGAAGAGTTTTGTTTCTGATCATTAAAGTATATATATATGCAAGATATCCATAAATTACAAATTCTATACATTTTAATAACTTCATTATTATAAAGATATTCTAAATAATAAAATTTTAAATAAATACAACAGAGTTTAACTAAAACTCCATAATAACCCCATAAAAGGTGCTTAAAATATCAGATAAAAAATGATTTTATTTAAACATTAATTAATTTTGCATAGTATAAGATATTTTTTTAATATCATTATCTAATTCTGATATTAATCTTGACATATATTCTATTGCTTAATTTAGTTCCATAAAACAAAACTAAGCAGCACAATATCCAAAGAACGATGTCGCAAAAAAATATTTCATATATAAAATGCCTTCTAATTTCCAACACGTCAGTGGCACATCATTTTGAAAAAATACATGCAATACCATATCAATGACCTGGCACTATCACATACAATTCACTAATTTCTTCTTTAAGGAACTACTTGATGTTTGGCAATATTAAAAAAATACTGCATCATATTATTAACTATTACTAACCACATTTAGAGGTAACCCCATAGCAATGTAGTATTTATATCCCCTCCAAATAACAATATGTCTTGTGACTAAATAATCAACCAAAATTAATTTTGGAGGCAAATATATATGAGCTTAGTCATTAAAGTTTAATGGCAACAAATCATTTTGAAGAAGCTCCTGTAGTAATACCCGAATAAATAGTTGATTAGAGTGGTATCCCATATTCCAGTAATTGGTTCATGGAACTAATATTTCCAAAAGTTTTCAGCAATACAAGATAGATGATTTACAAATACAGTTATCTTTCTACGACTTCTTTTATATTCTGGTACCTATTTTTTGCATCACTTTTAACGATATCAAAATTAAGTTTAATCCATTCACTATCTATTCTAAGCCATTCATTCTTCATTGAACAATTTCTAAATGCTCTGGAGATATAACTGTTACAACTGCTGTTTCAGGTATTTAAACAACTGTAAATCAACTTCTTTAAGTATTATTTTTTTTTTCTTTGTAATTTAGTTTTTTGACTGTGTATCTGCATTTCTTTTTTCACATTTCAACTTGGAAATTCCTAAAATTTTTTAACTTCCTCTTATATTTATTCTTCAGATTCTTGAAATCCTATTTATATCAGCACATTATCACTTGACTTCAAAACTTACTATATTAACAAGAGAATTTCTCCTCTTTCTAGACTAGTGACATCTATTGCAAACTTACATTATTAATAAATTTCCAAAAGAAAGTGCAATTTAATTCTGACAGATTGATTTTTCTTATATTACTGAGAACTAATAATAGCTCAAGTTTACGATAGATGGTGCTACAATAAAGAGTAAATATATATGGACAATGAATATAAACTTAGGTTATTAGTGAATTTTCAGAAGGTAGTGCAATTTAATTGCAATCTCCAGACCAGTTTTTCCTTTTATCATCAATGACTAATAAACAGTCAACCTTATAACAGATGATGCTTCAATAAAAACAGAAGAAATATGGACAATGAATATAAATTTATTCTAGTACCATCTTTTGTAAACTTGAATTATTAATGAATTATCAGAAGGCAGTGTAATTCAATTTTCATCTCCAAGCTGGTTTTGTTTTAGCATTGCATACTAATAATAACTTAAGCTTAAAACAGATGGCACTAGAATAAAAAGAAAAGAAATATGGAAAATGAATATGAATTAGAAAAGGTTCAAATTACATGTGAATAAAAATTACATTAAAGATTGTATAATAATAAAGGGAACTCATTGCTATTTGGTACAAATGCAAGAGCTTTAGGTACCAGCTGAAAGAAGATAAAAACAAAATAAAAATTTGGATTGCTAGACTCAATTTATACGGAGCTGTTAGAGAATATTGAACACTTATTTTCTAAATCTCAGATGTCAAAAGTATCAGGATATATTTTGTAGAGAGTGGAAGAAATTTAAAGATTAAAAAGAGTGAAAAAGATTTTAATGATTATTTTTGGTTAGGTCTTTGTAACATTTAAATCGGGAAACATGAGGACAAAATAGTGCAACTACTAAAACTGCTTTTATGGTTTGTCATCGATTAGCCCCTGCACACCTCCTGATGTCGCTGTTTCCATGCAAAAGCACAGAAATATATTGCTCATGTGGCCTATAGAACAGTTCTGTTCATATTGGCCACTAAGCAGCTTTTGTGCTTCGCGGTACTATCACACACTTCACAGATCGCTACAGTATGATGTGAGAGTGTGTAGAATTCAAATTGTCCAAAGTCTTTGCACGTGCATTCGAAGTACTTATTTTTTATACGACCTGATGTAGTTTTAGTATTAATTGTAAGACGCGCTTCCGTACACATATTTTTAAGGTTAAATGAATTTCAACATTATATAGAAATCACGCGTAAAATGTATTTTGCACAGGGACAGCTATGAGACTTTCAAAGCATAAGCTTGACTTGATCAGAGGGGAATTTTTCAAATCGAATTGTGTTTTGTAAATTGTTTTAAAATAGTGTTGAAATTTTTTTTTTTTTTGATCAGACATTAATTGAAAAAAGGAAATATTAGATTTTATTAAATAATTTTGTTTTTAAAAATGTTGTGTAAGTTGTGATGGACGATCCTTTGGATTGTCAAAACCACTGGATCCCCCTCCCTGCCAATTCCAGCGCTATGCGCTGAGATGGATAATGTTTTAAAAATTGTCTCGCATGTGACAGACGATCATGTAGTAATGTAAAAAAAGTACATTGTAAATCATTTCGGTAACATTATATCTATTGGTTTTTGCCTAGCAACAACGACATCAGGTGGTGTGCGGGGGCTAATAGACGATAACTGTTTTTGTTCAAATGGGATAAGAGGAAATAAAGAAATAAACCAGGGCTAGAAAAAATAATTGCTTAGTAAAGAATAATAAACAGATGAGTTTACTAATCCATGTAAGGGTGCTGAAGAGAGGAAATGTTTAATTTGGTTCAGAATTTCTAGGGGTACAGTTCTGAACAGAAACTCCTGAACTTGCTTCAGAAGTCATTTTATATCATATTACAAATTCTTAAATTCTTTTGTTAGAAATTTTCAGAATTCCTTTTTCATTATTCGAAAATTTATGAAAATTTTCTAGCATTCTATTTTAATTCAGTCAAAACAACAATAACAATTGATACAATTTATTATAACGAACTATTAACATTCACAATTTAGTCTTAATATTCAGAATATCTGGTTATTGACTTACTTTCTGACCGTGCCAAGACAAGGTTGACCTTCTTAAGCTTGACAATCTAAATATAGTAAAGTATTAAATATAACAAAAGATTTTATAAATACTTGAAATTTTAACATCACCTATACGAAAAAGAAGATTATTGATATGAAAAATAAATTTTAAAACATTTTATTAAAAAAAAAATCAATAGAGAGTTGAATAGTTTTAATTAATAAAATCTGATAATTGTGACAAGGGTATCTATATTAAAGTTGTAGATCAAATAAAAGCTTATATTGGAGAATGTAAAGCATTCATGCGCTGAATAATAAGCATTCACATTGGAGCATGTTAGTAAAAACTATTTTATATAAATTTTTTTTATTATTTAACACTAAAAACCTACCTAAACATCCCAGGATTTTAGCAAAAATTTCCTCTGCCCCCCCCCCCCTCTCAATATAGATCTTTTGCTTTTTGGAAAAAATAAACATCCTTTGAATCTCATCAATATTTGTTTAATTAAGTGAAAAAAAAAAAAGAACATTATTATTTTGGAAAAAAACTACCAGAACAGTCTTCATCAAACACAATATTCCTTAAAAGAGTTTCTTATTTGATTATAAAAGTAGTAAGTTAATGTTTTGCAAGTTACTGAGTGCCGATAAGGTAAAAATTTTTTACATACCTTGGAAAACAAATGTTTGAAAATTTGGAATTTAAATTTACTCAGAATGGTTCTATTACTCAATAAGAAGTTTGAATGCCAGAACTGGAACCAATCTAAAGTCTTTACATTCCAATTTGTTACCAATCTGAGGATTTTACACTCGTCAGACATCGATTTGAAAACTTTACTTTCTTCTGACATCCTATCACTGGATTCCAGCATACTTGCAAAATATAGATCCATGGAATAACTCAATTTCATTTTCTTTTTTCCATTTGTAAATTTAAAACTTCTGCTCCACACTCTCAGATGCATTTTACGCTGAACCAGCACTCTTTAGTCGACCCATGTCACAATCTTTTACATTTAGGATCACCGATCTTAAGTCAGCAAACAAAAAAAAAATAATATTTTTTTGATAAAGAGTAGAGGATCCTATTTCATCTTTTGTTTCTAACACCGATAGATCCTCTTTAATCTAATTTAAAATAAAGTTATTTTCATTTTCTCATTTGAAATTGTAGCTATCTTCTGCATTCAAACTCATAAACATGATCTATTCTCTTGCAGGTCTCAGTGAATTGAATCTAATAGCAAAAGAATAATCTTTTGTGGCAATATTCTCTTCACAAGTATATTAAATAAGAAACTTTGAGCAACTGAGATAAAATTAATAACTTTATAATTTGGAAGTTAGTGTTTTTCAAACTCAGACAACCGCATCTCCTGAATTAAGAAGATAATAGGTTCTCATTTATCTCTCCTCTACTAAAAATCCTTTATTTGAAGATGTGATTAAGATTCTCTTTTGCTCACAAGATTTTCAGTATTCACATTACAACTGTTAACAGCCATATCAGATTACAGTACTTTAGTTCAAAGTCCAGCACTTAGACTGCATTTTCTTCACATTTCCAAATACATAAGTTACCTAACTAAGACAATTGCATCTGAAGTATTTACGATTTTTGATGTATGCAGTCATAATGTAAAAATAGAATACATATCTTTAAAAACTCTAGAAAAGGATAGCCTTAAAGACTTTTCACTATAATATTTACAAAAAACATTTATTCATTTCATTATGAACAAAAAATCACATTTAATAAATGAAATGTTAATTTACTAATCATTTTAAACACAGCAAAAATAAAAACGATGAAAGGATATCTCTTACCGAATGCTTTCCTGAGAAGGGTTCATACACTGCTGAAGACTAGAACTTAATTCACTCAATGCAGAGCAAAAGCGTGCCAATAAAATTAATCTAAAAAGATAATTTTACTTTAATAACTAAATGATTACCATTAAACTCAATATATGAGGCGTTTTACTTACTGATTTAATTTTAAAACAATATTTTTTTCAGAAGAATCAGGAGATCTGAGTAGTTTTTCGCAGTCACTCAAAATGGCATCAACAAATTCTAAAAGACTACAATATATATATATATAAATAGTATATATATATATATATATAACCACACAATATGTATAAATTTAACATTTTTTAGTGGGTTAATATAGATGTAAATTAATTAGGAAATGGATATTCCATTATATAAATGCAGCTAAATCAATAGCCAATGTTTATTAATGTGCAGCATCTATAAAGGCCTGATCTGCCGGCTGAAAGAAAACAATAGTGAATCTGTTCAAACTACTATTAATCCATATATATACAGTATATGAATTACAAAAAAATCAATTCATAGGTCACATGACATAATTTAACAAGTTTTGCAGAATAACCCCAACACCAGACCGGTTTCAATTACTAGCTTCCTCAGTGAGATACTAGGATATTCAATCATCTAATGCTTGAATATCCTAGCACCTCACTGAGGAAGCCAGTAGCAGAAATTGCTGGAGTTGGGGATATTCTGCAAAGCTTGTTAAGAGTTTATTTGTGAGCTCTATATATAACATTTATGTATAAATTAACTAAAAAATATATATAAATAAATAAATACAACTATTTTTCTGTAGAGCTGCTTTAATATTTCAACCAGAAGAATGGTTTCATCGAAAATTACAGCAAAATGGCTTCCTTCAAAACTTAATAAAACCATTTGCATATCGGATAATGATAAATTCCTATAAGTTAAAAATCTTTTTTAATCAATCAACTGATAATCCATTGTAATAAATAACTTTAGTTATTTGTTACAGAAAAAACAAAAAAAAAATTAATTATTTTATTAAACTTTACAAAAATAATAATTCATTAATTATGAAACAAAACAATATATTCAATATATATAAATGCAAAAAATGCATACAAAAAATTATGTGTACAAAAAATTGTCTATTCATATTAAATCTGAAACATATAATATATATATTATTAGTTGAAATATGAAACAAAAATAATTAATGATGAAAAATAGAGAATTGGGGAATTCAATGACATAATAGTGCCTATGTTCATGTTCATGCTGTGAGGACTTCTCTTATGGAAGAAAAATTATTCTCTGCAACATGACGATTCTTAAATCATCAATTGAGTGATCTGGCAAATTGAAGTAATTAGAAACTGGTCTGTCTTCATTTTTATGTAAAATGTCAAAACAATACTAAGTTATTCTAACATGTAGACTGTGCCAATTCATCTACATAACAGTTTAAGTATCTGCTACATTCTATCAAATATATTAAGTTTACACATTTACAACTAGCATAGTTGAGGACATAACATTGAAAATTATTAACAGTATTATCTTGAACCATTTCTATAACAATAATTTGTTTACAAAACATGTTTTATATCCATATAAAAAAATTCTTTTTCTAATACAAAATTAATAAAATTCATTGTTGCAAATCTATCCTTAAGTGTTTTGTGTCTTTAATATACGACTTTAGATAGGCTGGGAAAAATAAATTTTAGGTGATTTGTGGAATTTAATATGTTAAAGTGTTTCTGTAATATTTGGTTAATATTAGATAAATTATCATTAAAAGTAAGAACTAGTGGTGGAATTTCCAACTGGCTACTTCTTTTCTTAGATAGAAGATTCTATTTCTGAAGATTTAATTACTGCCTTATCCAAAAGTGTTTTAGGATATTTCATATTTATAAATTTATTATATAAAACTTTTATTATTTTGTTGAAGAAAATTTTTGCCACTGCAAATCTTTTAATTTTTAAAAAGTGACAATAAGAGATATTAACTTTAACTACTTAGGGTGATTACTATGAAAATATATATAGCTATGGCTGTCAGTTGACTTGTTATATATATTAGTTCTAAGAATTTTATTACTGTAAATAATTTCAACACCAATCAAATGGGCTACTGTTTTAAAAAAGGCATTGTATGTAATCGAAAAAAGTATGAAGTTTCTCCTCATTGTATATCAATATCATAAAGATGTTATCTATATACCTTAGTTTAATATGAGATTTACGTCTAGCATTTTTAAACATAGAAGAATTTAGTCAGACCATAAAAAGGTTGGCATAAATGGGTGCCATTTTTGTAAACATGGCAAAGCCTTGATTTTGCAAATAATATGTAGAGTTAAAAACAAAATACTTATTTTTTAAGATTAAAGACTAATAATTTGTGCTGATTGTGTTTCTTATTTTGTAAAGTAGATTTAATAACTTCAATTCATCACTATGAGGTATATTAGTAGATAGTGGTGTAATTAGACAAGTTATTAAAAACATTCATTAAGTAGTTGAGGTTTGATGTTTTCTAAAATTGAAAAACAATGTATGGTATCTTTAACTTAAGAATTGAATGATGGTGGAAAATCATGTATAGGGTCATCAACAAGTGCTGAAATTCTTTCTGTAGGACAACCAATGGTTGCTACAATAGGCCTGCCAGAGCGACCAGGTTTATGGATTTTGGTTAGAATGTAAAACTTACAGGGTTGATTTTTGTTTGTTAAAAAAAAAATTATATGTATTCCTGTCAATGAGGCCTCTTGTTATTATAGACCTTAAAATTACATTTGAAAATCTAGTATTAAAAATGTATTATATTAAACTACTAATTGTAATGTAATTGAGAATTGTGGAAAATTTATAGTATATAGTTGTATTGCGTTTATGTTCCTCTTGTGAATAAAAAGCTAAGACAGTAATTAAGCAATAAAAATATTTAATTAATAACAGTATTTAATTGCACTATTTAAAGACAATTTCATCTTCATTATATTTAATTTTATCTGCATCTAACACTCTAAGAGAATTTTACTCCATTCTTATTAATGAACTGTAATATTTTGGCTGCATGTTAACATTGTTATTAGGTGATTCCTTTAGTTCATACTTTCTTTGCAGTAGGTAATAAGTATGACTAAATTGATTTATGTCGCATTTTAACTCCCTTCCACAATTAGAGAAGTTTATAATGTAGTTGGGAAATAAAAAACCATAATAAAACATTCAATGAGAAGATTCTTTACATTTGAAATAACATGATGTCGAAAACTATAGAGATTAAGACGAATGCAAAAATTTTTTGTTGAACAATCTACCGTAGAACTTTTGGAAATTCTATTAAAAACAGTTGCATACAGGAGGTTACAATTATTAGGATATAAATATTAAATTTAATGATGAGCGATAATAGTCAAGGCAAAGATGAAGACTCAGAGGATATTGAAATATGCCATTAAAGGTAAATATGGAATTATATTTGGAAGGGAAGAACAAAACTGAATACTTTTGAGGAAGAAAGTATCACACATCTATCAACAGGTACTGAGCTAATAGTTTCTGATTATGATCATTTAAAACTATTCATTAGATTGGAGATTTTGTGATAGTTAGCAAACTATTATACAATATCTCTTAGAAATTACATGCAATCTAAGCACAAATTACAGTTTTTCATAGATAAAGAATTGATAGATTCATAAGCTAAGATGATGGCTAATTGAAAAAGCCAAGAAGTACAAAAAAATTCTTTATTGATTTCAGAAAGATTTTTGATTCAGTGTTCTTAAAAATATAACATTTCATTATTCATAAGAGAAATCCTAATAAAGAACTAAAAATTATAGTCTAAACAAGTTATGATTAAATTACCTGGTTTCAAAGAGAATGGAGTTTGATAAGGCTGCCTATTTAATCAATTTGTACAATAAAAGTGTAATGAGGGAAGCCAATGGACAAAAACAAATCTGAATATAAGATTGGTGGAAGAAACACATCTAATGACTTATGTATCCTAATATCATACTTACAGCTCAAAATTGAGATCTCAACGTTTTTATTGGGAAAATTAAATAATAATAAAAAGATAGTTATTACGGGTAAGTATGATGATAGGAACAGTAATTGATTTCAAAATTAATATGAAGACATAAGTCATTGACTTTTATGTCTTCAATAATAAAAAATTCCAGTAGTTAAAAAATACAACACAAATTAACATCACATAGAGTTGCAATAAAAGGCATGGAAAAGATTCTTCAAAGAAGGGACATGCATTTGAAAATTTACTACCTTATATTTTCTTCACTTGATGAGGATATAAAAGCTTGACTTAGATAAACACAGCATCTTTTGAGAATATTGTGGAATATGAGGAATAAGTGAATATTTGGTTAAATCAGACCTGAACTTTCTCTCAAAGTGTAAACAACAAGTCGAAACTATCTTAATTTGGTAATAGTATGAAATAATTAAATTCAGTAAAGAAGCTTTTATTTGTGGAAAGATTGGTGGTTAAAAAAAGAAGTGAATAACTAATTAGGGAGAAAGTGAATGGCCTTTCTTATCACAATAAAGAATGTATGGTAATTCTTTAAAAATAAAATAGATTATTATGAACAAATTCTAATCATATGATTACTGGAGATTCTAAATATACTATAAAATAATCCAATTTTTACTTTTCATTCTCAGTGAAACATTATAGTTTTAAAAATAATATTACCTGTTGAAACCAACAACTCAAATATATGGTCCCAGTTTGGAGATGCTCTTAATGTTCCACTGTAATCCATTTTGCAAAAAGCCATTAATGTTCAAATTGCTGATGTCAAAAGAATTGGTGAAGTATCATATTTTTGTAAATGGATTTGGCCTTTTAAGGATGGGGGGAGGGGAGACAAAAAAGCCATTCCGCTTAAGTTGCCGATGAAAAGACCTAGTCAATTATCAGATTTTTGTAAATGAATATGACCTTTTCAAACCAAAAGGGGGAACGGGATATGACCTTTTCAAACCAAAAGGGGAAATGGGACGAGACAAAGAAACCATTCTGTTAAAGTTGCTGATGAAAAGACCTAATGGGCTATCAGATTTTTGTAAATTAATAAGGTCTTTTCAAATCAAGAAAGTTTGGGGGGGGGGGGGTAGACAAAGAAGAATAAAAAATTAAAGATGAGCTAATTTATTCATATCTCGAGAAACCATCTTTTAACTTATTCTGCAGGAAACTTTATTCTT
Source organism: Epiperipatus broadwayi (assembly GCA_028023455.1). Lineage (NCBI taxonomy): Eukaryota > Metazoa > Onychophora > Udeonychophora > Euonychophora > Peripatidae > Epiperipatus > Epiperipatus broadwayi. The sequence goes on along the minus strand of JAQFVV010000028.1, from coordinate 9,748,380 downwards.
CAGAAAGATTTAAGGGATATTCTATTCTCAATCACAAACTCCAATGAAAATAATTATTATTGCTAAACATATTTAATTAATAATAATTTATATTATCAGAAAAGACATTAACTTACACGTCAATATGAGAATGACAAGCAGTTTGTAAGTACGACTGCAAGCTTCCACTATCCAGAGAATGCTCAAACAATTCCATGAATTCTTTTTTTTCTACGGTCATATAATAACTGAAATCTTCTAAAGATTGTTTTAATCGGATATCAAATGTGCCACACAAACTAAACGGTAATATAAAAAAAATAAATAAACCAAATGCAAATAAATAACAGTAAATTTGTAATTTAAAGTATATCAATGTTAAATTATAACTTTTTAATACTAATATAAAAACTAAAGTAATTTACAACCAATTTGATAAAAAATGAAGAATTAAAATATCTGTGAATATTATTCCAAAAGACATTTATTTACAAATACTGTGCTGAATGTACATAAAATATTTATAATTCAGGGATTTCTCTTTGTTATAAATTCATTATTTAAGTCCTTGAAGATAGGACTTTAGTAATTGAAGAATTCTGTAAAGAAACCCTACCTCTCCCCAAGAATATGGTGTTAAACAATTTAGAAAATCTGAAGTTCATGAAAAATCACATTCATAAGTAGTTTTATTTTAAAATGGCAAAGCACAAAAGTTTATATAGATTTAATTTTAGTTTCAGATTAAAATTTTATACTACTCCTCATTTATTATCATTTCTTGTAGCAATATGTCCAACCCAGCTCCATGCCAGTCTCGTAATACTATCAATGATATTAGTGATTCATTTTGATCTTCTGTTGTTACTCATAACATACATCTCTCCATACTTTACTGAACTGTCTGTTAAGTGTCCAAACTCCAGATCTATCAGTAAGAAATGGTAAAACATATCTACTAAAAATCTTCCTTTTCAAACACATAAGCATATTTCATTTTAATATTATTTCTACCAAAAGCATTCCATCCTAGTTTAATTCTACAGTTATTTTAATCTATTATGTTTTCATCTGCATTAATAATCTGACAAAATTTTTTTAATATATATATTTGTTCATTTTTTTTTCTTAAATTAGCAAAATTCTTTGAAATAATGTTTTTTTTAAAATAAGATGCTGTCAATAAAAAAAAAAAAAAATTCATTTGCAATGGTTTTTTTTTTTTTAGCAGTTATCTGAAAAATCACAGAGATATCAGAATAAAAAATATAAACAAGTACTAATAATATTACATAATCTCTCACATGCTTCTAAAAGTAGTTCTTTTCATCTTATTTGAGAATCTTATACAGTATGCTTAAGTAATCAATGGACCCTCATGAAGATAAAAAACCAGAAACCAATCGGTGTGGAGCTTTTAAAATATAATACCATCAGGTATCCATTGATTAGTCAAAATTACAGTTAAATGACTCTAAAAAAGAATGATGAGAGCTGTTAGTAAAGATTAATAGGTGTCACTGAAAACTTATCAGGATGAGGGGAGCTCGATTTCATTCGCAACTCGAATATTTAAAAAAGTCGCAAAAAGAATAGCTATAGGAGTTTTTGCAAATCCAGAATCACTGGGTTGTAAAGACAGTTCTAGATGAAATGATTATAAGCCTTTGAAAAGAATTGCTCAAGAAATCATAGACACCTAACACGTTAATCATAAACTGATAATGTCATTAAGTAAAACTCACATTTCCTAAATTATTTGCATAAAACAAATGATGACTCAAATAAAGATTTTTGGATCAATTATAATTAATAAATAAAACCAAAATAACATAAAAAAATCTCAAAGCTAGCTCAGTTCATCTTTTGATGCACAAATGTAACTTAATTTTCAAGTCAAGTGAAAATATGATAAATAAACAAATCACAGATTGGATCCCTATATCTTTTTTTCAACTAACCCCAGCCACTTAATTTTTCCATATTTGTTATAATAATATTTATTAAGGCTATAACCTTAAGACTATGTGCCTGAAAAAACGACAGTAGGGACCTCTGCAAATCTTTAACACAATATTTATTTAAAAGACAAGAGCGGCCACTCTTATCTTAACCTAGTTTTTAAATAAATAGGAGAATCTAAAGCATTTTGATTTGAGAGCGTAAGGCTATTAAATACCTCACTGATTAAGTCCACAAATTCTATAACACATTAACATTTATGAAATCTTTCAATTTACGAGTCGGTGTTGAGATCTTATGCTTAGAAATCTATTAAGATAATATAAAGTTGTAATAATTATATTTATAAAGCGCATACTCGTTACTTTAAGTAATATTTATTAAGGCTATAATCTTAAGTCTATGTGCCAGAAAAAATGACAGTAGGGACCTCTGCAAATCTTTAACACAAGATTTACTTAAAAGACAAGAGCAGCCACTCTGATCTTAACCTACTTTTTAAATAAATAGGAGAATCTAAGGAACATAGTCTTAAGGTTATAACCTTAATAAATATTACTTTAAATAACGAGTATGCGCTTTATAAATATAATTATTACAACTTCATATTTGTTATATTAAAGTAGAAAAAATAATTGTTAAAATCTGTCTTAGATAATTTCCCAAATGATAAAATTTTAAATTTTTATATATTGTAATCATACCATATTTGTGACATTTGTTTTTAGAAGTTTAGCACGAATACTAAAACTGTATTTACAAAATACATTTTAAACATATATATACATAGGTGTATGCACATATGTATATATATGTTAAAAATGTGTATAACACACACATAATGACATGAGGAGTAGAATATATGCAATAGTGAATTAAAATTTGTTAATTAATTTCTAATTTATTTTATTTTTATTAATTACAGTCAAATGAAATTTTAATATGTGGAACATGATTATGGGAGTCTACTGTATATCTCAAAGATGATTGTACTTTGATCATTATATCATTATGAATTAGACATTTCCAAATTTCAAATAGAAAATGACATGCAATAAACACAATAACAATAATTTAATAATATTAATATAAGAAACACAAAACCTTACTTTTGAATAACAGGTGGGTATGCTTTTACTTTCATGATTAGAGTTCCACTGTCAACAGTACTCCTATTAGACGAAGTCCAGCCAACACTGAACGGTAGATCTCCCGCATGCTCTGTCCATGCATACTGGCAAAATTCATTGTTTTTTCTTCTTTGAAAATAAAAGATAAATTTCTAAGTATATAATTAAATATATATATATAATTATATGCTTGTGCATTTTAGAATTGATTTCTGTGATATGTAAGTAATACATATTTAAAAAAAGAAACAAAACGTAAATAAACTATCTAAGTAACATCTTTACAGTTTTCATGGTGATTATTTACTTTTAGGTTCTATTTGTTTACATAAAAAAATAACCATAACAATAAAAATTACAAATTACTAACAGAAGAAAACTCTTGTTCTAATTAGAAGTCTAGAATTATACAAGTCAAAATTAAAATAAATATATAAAATAGAAAAGTAAAAATGACAAGATGAGAAAAGAAAAAAATAAATAAAACTGTTAGAAAAAAAATGTAGAAAGATGGAAGAACTGTCAAACAAAAGACTGACACTATTTAATTAATAAAAATTGAACCAAAACAGGTTCACTGGGTTGAAGCAAGGACTGATGAATTGTTAATAAAAAAGTAAAGATGCTGAAAGAATGGCAGCATTAAGTGAGTGTTTTCAATGATGTGTACAACAAGTCTTTACCTATTACTTAGCTTGTATGGATGAGCTAGAAGAATAGAAGTTCAAAGCTAGTGATTCCAAGATCAATTATAAGTTGAGTAACTGTCACATCTCATCTTGCATTCAAATAATAGAGTAGTCTAGATTTCTTTCTTATTATGATTGAATTGAGCATTCATTGCCATTAACCAATGCGTAAACTAATGGCAAGAACAGCCGAATAGGCAATGATACTCATTCAATCCAAATGTTTCCATTGAGATAGGGGATCTGGCAATAAATAGTCAGCCTTTTTGAATGTAAGGCAGAGAATGACTGTCAAAGCTGAAAGATGGTATGCATTCTCTAGAGAACAACTATAAAACCTAAATAACAATAGCCTGGTTCTCTCTTTACGGTCTAAGAAAACTACTGCTAACCTGAACAGCAGTAATCATTCTCCAGACTGTTAATGCAGTGAGGCAAGTCCATGTTCAGAAGTGGAAGCTTCCAGAACCAAAGCAGACTCAAGGCAAGCTGTAATAACAGCCGGAAGAGTTACCTTAGCTACTCATGATGCAGGCTGTCAAGTACAGCTGGAAGTGAATAGAGAAATCTATAAGAGTACATACAGTCCATTCTTGAACAGTTCACATTAGAAGTAGTAGCTATACTCAGCTAAACAGCAGCAGGCAGAGTATAGCTATCATTATTTAAATCAGTAAATATTGTAAATGTATCAAGTGAATGTTGGTATCTATATATTACAAACAAATATATTATTAAAACATATGTATACTCGTTTGTGTTTGTATATATAATTGTGACTAAGCACAATAGATTTGGCACAGTTCGATAAAAATAAAAAAAATTTTTCCTCACAGCTAGAAAAAAAGATTAAACAACAAAATCTTGCTCTGGGTCATTAGATTTTGTCATCATTCAGAAAAAATGACTGCAAACTAAATACTGACTTTATTTGCCACAAGTTACTAATAGTATAGATTTACGTTATAACAAGCATCACATGATCACTATCTCTTATACTAGTACATAGTTGTTTATAAACAATACAAAACTCTCACTATACAGTAGTGCCACCCTGTGCCAACCAGAGTAATCAATGGATGCCAGAAGGCTTGGGCATAAAATCTCTAATGCCTACTCATCCAATATCCCCAGACTAGTTTCTGGCTTGTGGCCTTCGTCAGTAAGGAGCTTTGAATCTGAGAGCACTGCACCTAGATCTTAGGATCTAATGCAACCCTCCAGCAACCACCTATTATCTCTACTTAACTATAAAACTATGAGAATGAAATTGAAAACACAAAAATATTTTCAATCTAAGCTCAATAGCACAGGGTGGCACTACTGTATAGTGAGAGTTTTGTCTTGTTTATAAACAATTATGTGCTAGTATAAGAGATAGTGATCATGTAATGCTTAATGGATTAACACCAATCCTGCCTAACAGAATGGTGGTGACTATGGTTGTTAAAGAGCCAAAGACACCAAAATATATGGGTGCTGAACTGAGTTCAGACCCATATGACTATATAAGCTATTGAGCTTAGATTGAAAAATATTTTTGTGTTTTCAATTTCATTCTCATAGTTTTATAGTTAAGTAGAGATAAAAGGTGGTTGCTGGAGGATTGCATTAGATCCTAAGATCTAGGTGCAGTGCTCTCAGATCCAAAGCTCCTCACTGACGAAGGCCAGAAACTAGTCTGGGGATATTGGATGAGTAGGCATTAGATAGGGATTTTATGCACAAGCCTTCTGGCATCCATTGATTACTCTGGTTGGCACAGGGTGGCACTACTGTATAATGAGAGTTTTGCCTTGTTTATTCACTAACAAGCTTAATATATTTACAATTTATACATATTACTTACGAATGCCAACGAGGTGTATATAAATTATAATAAAGCTGATGTGGCCTATACAGTCCCTAGGTCTACTTTGGTACTTTCAGTGGTGGAATTCACTGGGTTACTCCATAGTCTTCATTACACTCGCTTACAATTATCTTCTCTAATATGAGCAACACTCATGATGCAAGTATATGTAAATAAACTTCGATTTTCCTTACCTTCAAGCTTTTATATATTTCCAATGAATGTGGAATAATCTAGAATATAACTAATTATAATTGTTCTTTATCTTTTAATTAATCACTTTCCAATCCGGTAACACTTATCATTTATTGTATCTCTAATTATGCTATTTCTTTGAGTTCTAAATACATGCATATAAAACAGTACCTAGCCTTTTATGAATCAACATAGTATCCTACAGGGAAGCAAGAGGTACTTGTGAACAAGCACTATCTATTTGTTATTCATAGTTAATCTTTATATCTCCAGATCATATTCACTAGCCACCACCCCTGCTCAAGTACCCAAAATATGAAAAAAATGTCATCTATAAAACTAAATGTGAAATAATAAATTCAAATTACATATTCCAAGCTCTGGATTACTGAGAGGTCAGACATAAAAGTTGACATATCTCATCCATAATTTCATAAATCTCCCATTACACATTAATATTTCCGACTTTACAAGTTTATATTTTAATCAATATCTTAACAGTAACCAGAATGTTTCAGAGATTCCCAACCTGTTCAGAAACAATCAATAATTCACTAATAAATATCTGATCTGTATGTCTAATTCATATTTTGACTTATCAATAGTAATTCATTGAACGAAATTTTTATACCTATCTTTCTCCACACACACATATACACACAGATATATATTTGATGCTTACACTTCATTCCATGACTGTTCCAATAAAGTTCTGAGTAGTTGCTTAGTGTTAGAAAATATATTTTCAAATTGTAACTGAATGATATCCTTAAAAAAAAAAGAAAAAAAAAGATTTAATAATTTTAACAAAGTTCAAAATTGTATTTAATAAATTATTTGAAAAATGAAATAAAATTAAAATATATATACATTTATCCCCCCCCCCCCAATACGTAGGTATAATTTTCAAACTATAAAAGGAAAAATGTTAATTTCAGATAACAGATACTATGATCCTGATTTATTCGTTCCAGAGGTTATGGGATATTCATGTGATAAACTGAACATAATAGTTCCTTCAATCTATCCTCAGAATTCATCTAGGAAGTCATCATTCATTAGTGTATTATTTTCATCATTGGGTTAATTCTTCAGAACAGGTATGAAAAGAAAGGATATAAATGAATAAAGTAAAAAAAAAGAAAAGAATACTGTTAAAAAGAATTGTTATCATCACAGTTATGCCATATGCAGGTACCATATCAAACGACTTTATCCTTGTCTTTTTGATTCTTAATCTACTCTCAAAACTTTGCAGCTGTTCACTTCCTAAACTTCATCGCTAAATATCTTTCTTTTTATTTTCTTGCACCCTTGTCTTCACAGTATATATTCCATAATTTTTTTACTTATAAAAAAACAATTTCGTTCCCATATATAGTCTCTGCATTCTCAATTTCCTCAAAGCCACATTACTAAAGCATCCATTTTTTCTTCTTACTTTTTATAATTTTCCATGTTTTGCCTCCATATAAAATTTTATTCCAAACAAAATATTTAATAAGTCTCTTTATTAGAAGTAAACACTCCTCAAAATTATTTTCTACAGTCATCAATGACCGATTTCCCAAACATTTAACAACACTGATTATCCAATGCTTACCATTTTCATTGATTTACTTTTATTTATATTTACGTTCATCTCATTAGAACAACAACATCATATAATCATCATTTCTTATACTTGCTCAAGCTGTTAAAACAGGCAAAACTCTCCATACTGTACTGCCACTCAATGCAAACCAGAGTAATTAATGGATGCAAGAAGGTTAGTGCATAAATTCCCTATATTACTCTGGCTTGCATTGAGTGGCACTACTGTATGGAGAGTTTTGCCTGTTTCTAGAATAACAACAATAAATCAGATACTGAGTTTGTAAAACATTTTGTTAATAATTGATGACGTACAAAGATTATTAAGAAAACCCAAACCTTTAAAATGAATGCTTGGGATACTAAGATCCATATCTTCTCAAAAAGTAATATGAAAATGTGATATATGAAATCACATTTCAGCATGGAATTAAAAAACTTTAAGTAAACGTTAAATTAATCAATAAATTAATGTAATGCAATGACTAATAATGGTATTTTATTTATAGTTACATGGTAGACTTATTTTAATCATCTAATTAGATTGCTGCTAAATGTTTTTAGAATTTCTACTTTTCCAAATATGCTCAAATGTTAATAATAACGCTTAAGTTTTGGGTGCTGCCCATCTCTCTTCTTTGGCGTTGCCGACCTGATCAGTGAGAGCATTAGCATAGGGACTAAACTAGGAATCTTTAGATTCAGGCCAGAAATTCTAAAAAAGGGAGCTGTTGAATATATTTGGAAAAGGATAAAAATAATAAATATAAAAAATATTTCATTAAAAAAAACATTTTAATTGAATGAGTAAGACATTACTCATCAAATTAAATAAAAACGTTTTTTATATTTTTTATAGATACTATTTTTTAGTATTTAGATATTTTGCCATAGATTTTTAATAATTATTCATACTCAAATTTAAAAACTGAAAATCTAAACAACGTTGCTGTATTTTCAATATTTGAAATGAAATTCGTGAGCATTAAAAATAGTTTTCAAGATTTTTGTACTTATGAAGATAGTGTTTTAAAAAATCAGATTTTAGTTAATCAATCAAGAGCAATTAAGATTCCATCCTATGTTTCTTTTTGTTTCTATTTTAATTAACTGTACATGCTTTTGAGTGAATTAGTTCTAAGTTAAATGAAAGTGTTGAACAATAAAGTTTGTATTTCTCTAAAAAAAACAAACAAACATTTAATAATTCGATTAAATGATGGAAATAGTCCAATATATAAATATGAATTAATAGAATCATGTTTAAGTGATACTAAGATTTTTAAATCTCATCCCAAATAAATCAATTTAAAAGTATGTAGATTCAAATTATGGTTTAACAGGATAATTGATAATCATTTTGTATTCACTATAATTATTACGTAAGAAAACTTACGTGTATATATAACAAAAAATCGTACGGTCTAATAGTTTAGCACATCCATCACGATGATTACAATCCTTGGGATTAGTAGGATTAAAATCTAGGGCAGATAATAATTACAAAATTACTTTCAAGTTCCAAAAGGCCGAATATTTCTTTCAGCTGATGAGCTATAGGCTGTACATTGAACCATCCAATATTGGTCGTTAAATGATTAATTAGTTTATCTTGTTAAATAGTATGAAAAGAACGGAAAACCATGAAGAAACGTCACTCTCTGGAAGTCATCAAGCCTGAGAAGTACCTTTTCATTTACTGTTTCTCTAAGGAAATGCTGCTGAAGAAGACTTTAATCGGAAGTGAGTTAATGAAAGTTTGTTTTAAATTTCTTTATCTATACAGACACACACACAAAAATACATGCATCTTACTTAACTACAAACACATACACACATTTTACCTGTAAAATAGACATCCTATATACATACCTTATCTTATTTCTACACACACACACACATTTTAACATTAACAGTGATAGCTTTCCTCAGTTAAAATGGATAATCAAAAGTTTGATCCTATTAGTAATTTTTTGCAAACGACTATGAATTTTTACTTCAGATTTTCAAAGTTGTGAAGCCAAAGAGGTTTAAGGATATCAATTCTTTTACGCTATTTATAAAAAATTGAAAACAAAAGCAGTTGATGATTACTCAAACTTGTACTAGATGGATTGATTAATTGGAGAAGTGTAGATGTAATTTATGTGGAACTGTAGAATATTGAACACTTATTTTTGGAATGTAGATTCTTGAAAGAGAATAATTGCATGCTAAATAGGAGAAATTTATAGGTAAAAAGAAATGAATGAAATAGAAATTTTAGGATTTTTAGTTTAGGTCTTTACAACAAAATTGAGAAATGAAAGGACAGGATAGTAGAAATATCGAAAACACATTTTATTAAAAGAGGCTAGAAGGAAAGGCTGGGAAAATAATTGTTTATTAAGAGAGTAAAAAGTAGAAGAGTTTATTATAGTGCATATGAGTTTGGAGAAAGAGAATGCGTTTAACTTGGCTATTTGACTAACAGGTTTCTGGGCTTGTAGTCTACACACAGAAACTCTTGACTTCAATTAAGAAGCTATTTCTTATCACAACATTATAAAAGAAAAATTTTAACAGGAAAATTAATGATATGAAAATCATTTCATATTATGATAACAAATCCCAAATAACTAATTTCTAAGATTTTTAAGAATGAAAATACTCTGCTACACAATAAAGATGATGGAAAAATATAAAAAAATTGAAAGCTCTTAATATTATTCAAAAGACAAAATCAAAACTTCCAATTCATAAACATTAGAGTTAGAAGTAATCACTTCTCCCCGGCCATATAAAAGCCTTGCAAAATAGATAAGTGGCACCTCTATGTTTTTTTTTTAGGATAAGCATACAAATACTATGATCAATTCAGGTGGTTAAAGGGCTTTCTTTACACTCCAGCTAAAAATAGAGAGCTATCCTTGGATTGATTATGGACTATCTAGTTAAACAAATCAAGAACCCAAATAAAAAGACTTCAGCCATCCAATAAAAATCTACTAGCTTCATTTCAGATCTGGATCCCAACACCCTAACTTCTTATATTATGAAACCCTTTAAAGAAACCTTATTAATGAAAGAATAATAATAAAAAAATCTGGGGTCATTTAAATACAGTCTATTCATTTAGAAATGTTAAGCACTTGAAATACAAAGATTATAGATTTCTGGGAAAAATCACCAGAAATCTTTTATAGAATTATCAAATTAAAAAAAAAAGATATCTATTCATTACAAAAAAATCATGCTAATTCTCCAGTTAATACAATATGATAAAATAAAGCAACTGCCTGCTCTAATATACCATAAGATTATGGTGCAATTAAATCATCACCTCCAGATCAATTTCTGGTTTTTGCCTTTACTAATGAGGCTTGGTATTCAAAACTGGAAATAATGCAATTATCCATCTATGGCCACTTTAAACTCCACTTTAATATCTCAAGCTAAGTTCATTTATCAAACATACATTAAGCCAATAAACATCACATGACTACCTCCTCTTATGCTTGTGTATAACTGTTGTTAAAACAGGCAAAACTCACTATATATATATTGCCACACACAACAAACTAGAGTAATCAATGGATGCCAGAAGGCTTGTGCATAAAATCCCCATCTAGTGCCTACTCATTCAATATCCCCAGACTAGTTTCTGGCTTATGGCCTTCGTCAGTGAGGAGCCTTGGATCTAGATGGGGATTTTATGCACAAGCCTTCTGGCATCCAGTGATTACTCTGGTTGGCACAGGGTGGCACTACTGTATGGAGAATTTTGCCTGTTCAAACATACATTATTTTAAAAAAAAAAACATTAATCATTGATAATATAAAACTGATTTAACCATGAAAAAAAAGAAAAAAAGAGCTGTAACATTACATAGAAGTTTTTTATAGAGTTATGGAGTCATAGAGGAATTTCTGATCACTGGAGTAAAAAAAAAATGCAGATTTCAACTTCATATTAGTAAATTTTATTTAAAAAAAACGATATTGAATTTTATTTTGTTTTTGTTTAAATAAAAGGAATTTTACTTTACACGATTTATTTATAACTTGTTAAAAATTCATTTATTTGAAATTAACAATGAAAGTCAATTTAATTTATTTAGTTTTTTTTTCTTTATTGGTTGCTTTGATATTTATCATTTCATTGCTTTTCCTGTTTACCTTTGCGTTAGTATTTTTATTGTGTTTAATTCAGAAATCCCCAAAATGTATACCCATTCTAAGAGATATTATCTAAATATTACTTTTTGAAGTTAGATTGAATTATGGTAGCATGGTGTAGTATGATGTTCACTCAAAAAATGGCATTATTAGAATGAATGCTAATGTGATCATGTGACAGGCAGGATAGTTAAAGAAAATGGTAGAAACATGATTGTCATTTGAGGAGTGCAAGACTATTTTAAAGTATTTGAAAATTTGGAAACATAGAAGTACAATGACAATGAAGACATGAATATGCAACACCAACATGCTTAAAAATTGCATGCATTCATGATAAGTTTGAGAAGCATGGAAATGTGTGTGACGTGCACAAGGGAGTATCCAGGAGACGGTTTGAATAGCAACAAGTCATGCTCTTTCTGCTATGATGTTGGAACAATTTATACGCTAACCACAGAGGTCCACCAAACAATTTTTAATAATTTTTGTCAATTCTTAAAATGTATATACATTTTTTTGGCAACCTCTGTATATACAAATATACTATTCATTAAAATATTGATAACTTGAGTTATATACATACATATATTTATTATGTAATAATCTATTATAAATGCAAAAGTCAGAAATCCTAAAAAAAAAGTCGGAGTCGAGATAAGAGTTATGAGTATTGACTGCCGACTTTGCAACGCTGATATTTATAAGTAAACATAAAAATAAATACTAATCCAAATCTTCATAAAAATAAACAATGAGATGTAATATATTAAAATAATTCCAAGTATTGCCATTGTGGCATAAAAAAAACTATTGTTCAATACATTAAAAAAATACTTATATTAATATCTTTTAATTTATTTCGTAATCACAACAAAATAAATTCTCGCAAAACATGTGTATCAAACGACATATTTCTTTTTTAAAATTTATTTAATTAAACAAATTTATCAAACTTTTTACTGTAATTTCACACATATACATACAGTGCATTTATTATTTACTGAACAAAATAAACTTACCTTACACTGTTTCAAAAAAAGACATTTAAAAAGTTCTTCCCAAATTAAGAAACTTTTATTCATAATAGATTGGCATATGAATTTCCAACTTTGTGTCAAAGGACTCTATAAAAAATAAACAATAATGGACTATTACACATAATTTGATAATATAGAATGTGCAAGTAATGCGTTTAGTACATTTTTGTTCATATATTGTCTATATATAATGAATATAACTAGTTCTCTTCCCAAATTACCTGCAGTATATCTATAGTAATATAATCATCTATAAAATTTTAAGCGCTCGACTGTCTGGATCACAAGTTAGAACATGAAATGTGACGGTATATTTCGTATCTCCTACCATCATGAAATCTTGAAAATCACTTGAAAACATTCTCACAACTCATTTCAAATATTCCACTAACAGTTTTGCACAATTTAAAACAAAATTTATTGTTAGTGTGTTGTTCTATCATGGATTAATGTACAGAACACACTGCCACATTTCACAACACATGATCTAGATATGCTAATAACTTAACATTTTTGTGATGAATAGGTGAACTATGTCATTATGTAACCTGTTAATTCAGAGATGGTACTCAATCAATTTGGAAAAATCATAAGTCATCTTTTCAACCGAGACACACATTATACAAGTACATTCATGTATCGATCCTGTAACATCAGCAAAACCCAAAAACAAAATTCTGATTGCGTTAGCTATATATGTAGAATTCAAAATATTTCAACTACTGTTAAAATTTTTATCATTAGGTTCTTATTTTCATTGTCTTAAAATAAGAATTGGTTATTTCAGAATAGATTTATCACTTTTGCCTTATTTTGTTCTTTTATACAAGTAAGTGTTTGCAATCAAAAATTTATTTAAAAAAAAGGCAATTTTATGAAATATGGATACCATGAATATATTAGCACAAAACAAATAAACACATGGATTTACAATAAGTCGATTAACTAAACACTCTACTCCCACATTACAGAAGTAAATGCCCAAAGATTAAGTTTTTGTTTAAGTAAAAGTATATTGGTTGTAAAGCTCCTCACTGATGAATGCCACAGCTAGAAACTAGTCTGGGGATATTGGATGGGTAGGCACTAGATAGCGATTTTATGCCCAAGCCTTCTGGCATCCATTGATTACTCTGGATTGCACTGTTGTGGCGCTATTGTATGGAAAGTTTCACCTGTTTTAATAACAGTTATGAGCAAGCATAAGAAATGGTGATCATGTAAAGTTTCATAGAACAAGTTGGTTCCATAACTATTCCCAAATGTAGTCTAAATCTATTTAAAGTATTAATTTTAATATTTAGTAAATTATGATCCATTAAATCTGAGATTATAATGAAGACATTTGTACTAACTACTTAAAGTGTCTTAAAATTTTTGATTAATTAGAAGTGTACTTAAGAGAAAGTTGGTAATAAACATTACAGACAATATACAGCAAATACATTCATTTGATTCTAATTAGTGCATCATTAGACAACATATTAGCTAAAGTGTATTAGACTAATATCCTTTACACAAAGTTTAACTGAAAACAATTCAAAATACAGCAAAACTCTCCATATAGTAGTGCCATCTTGTGCTAACAAGAGCAATCAATGGATGCCAGAAGGCTTGTGTGCACAAGCCTTCTGGCATCCATTGATTGCTCTTGTTAGCACAAGATGGCACTACTATATGGAGAGTTTTGCTGTATTTTGAATTGTTTATAACAATTATTGTGCTAGTATGAGATAGTGATCATGTGATGTTTAGTGGTTTAACTGAAAAACCACAATATCAAGATGAGAGCAATAATCAGGCTAAATGATAAATAATTTATCAGCAGAGTCCTTCTTAGAAGCAACCCTATGAAATCATATATTATTGCTGACCAAGTAAATTAAATATTTACATCTGCTGCCCAAATTTAAAAATATCTAATAATCCACACTGAATATAAACATCATAATAGACAGACTTTTTCCCATAGAAAGTAAATTCAAATAATCTGTTCTTCACTACCACATATTTTTTCAATGGCAGACTTCCTTATATGGTTTGATATACTATGAAGTTCAGGGTGTAGGGATAATGGTTATCTCTATCACTTCTGTTCCTTTAACTTTTTATGAACTCTCAAACAATAAATCATATGATTATCTTGTCAATGATGGATTTAAAGTGCTCATAACAGATAGAACATATCAACTAGAGTAATAACAATTGATTTCTATTTATAATATAAATTGAATAGGATAAGCTTTAGAATTAACCTTACTAGATAAAGTCCATTGAATCCGTATTTGAGGTTACAGATAGTCTTAGACATAATAATAGCCCACCCATAAAAATCATTGAAAAACTAAGCATAATTAAATTAATACCTAAAAACATACGAATATAAATGTAATTTGGAATACAAATTATACAAAAAGATCTAGAAAAATATCACATATGAGAAAGAAGAAGAAATAATGAACTTTTATTATCACTACAATGATTTCCCTCACTTATGGATTATATCCATATAAAAAGAGAGGCATAATGAAAAATATAGAACTGTCAATATGAGCATGAAATTCTACATATAATGAGGAAAGATCATTAATAAAATGCTGCATAATGAGAAAGGGTGGTCTTAATTTCTGCGCTGGTGAATGATTGCAATGTGATGAAGTCGAGATAAAGGATACATTGATAAAAACAAAAACAATTGAAAATTATATACAAATGTTCTGATAATCAAATCATTTCTTCAGATAATGAAAATTTCTTTTCGACTTACCATTAACTTACAATTTTCAGAGAATCTAAGATTGCTAAATAGATAAAAAAGACTTTTCTCTGATTCAAATTAATTCCTTTGCAGCAATGATTGTTATTAGATTAAATCTTTAATATATGTGTGTTAATAATTCTAATGAGCATATAAATGATTTGACGACTGTCAAATATGTAACGTTAAGAATATAAATCTATTTCATGGAACACCTGTGGCCAGCAGTTCACAAAGAATCATTTAAAAATAAATCTATAAATAATACAGACTTTTTGCTATCGATTGACATTGATCAGAGCAAACTTATAGATTTATACAAAAATGATTCTTCACCGATCTGACTTGTAAATTATTGTAGTAATGTATTCAAATGTATGTGTTCCATGAAAGACATATAATAAAAAAATAACAGCTCAATACTACTTAAATGCTTATTTATATCTCATCTATCAAATGGAAAGAATGCAGAACAATTTAAAGCAAACCATAATGGTTTGTTTTAAACCAGAAATGTATTCCTTTATCACATATATTATGTAGAATATAAATATTCTGCACAGCATACATACTTAGAAATGGATAAATCTTTACATCTAATATCTGCTAAAATGGATTTATTTGATAACTTTAAGCTAATTTTTATACTCAATAAACTGAATAGGAATAATGTCTTTATCTAATATTATTATCCTAAAATGGATTTATTTGATAACTTTAAGCTAATTTTTATACTCAATAAACTGAATAGGAATAATGTCTTTATCTAATATTATTATCCTAATGATGTCTGGAATTCTAATATTATATTTGATGTGGTTATCTAGAATAATGAAAATTAAAAGCAAATTTCAAAAAATGAAATTTGTCCCATTATTAAGCACAACCAATTAGTAATTAATACGTTACCTTACAATATTATGAATGTAAACATTTAAACTCCATTTATTAGCTCATCATAATGAGACTTGGGATAGCTGATGGAGAAAGTTTCCTGAAACTTGTCCTGTATCTAATTGACAGTTCACAATTCAGAATTTGTTTATTATATAACATCTTATATCTTAGTTAAATAAAAAACTGATAGAAGGCATTTAAAAATTCTCACTCGTAATATTATTAAATATAAAGATATGTAAAACCTACCTCTGAATCCATAAATAGAATTTGATCATTTTATTCATATCTATACCAAGAAAGATAAAAAAATAAGCATTCTTCAAAGAAATATATTTTAACAGCTATACATAATTTTTGCATGTTATTCACAGCAATAAATTTATTGGCAATCTCCAAAATTGCTCAGATACAATAAAACTAGTTTGAAACTGAATTAAGTTGTACTGTAAACAATTGGTTGAATGCATAGGCAAATAGATTAAACTTAAGCAAGCTAGAAAAGATCCATTATTGTAATCCCTTGATATACTTTTATATTAATCTCTTCACTTTCTATCACTTTTTAATTTAAAAAAGAATTTGCAGGTTTTTTTCCTCTTGGTTAAACCTGAGAGCTAAAGATTCCTGAATTATTTCCTTAAAGTAGAGAAAAAGGGAAAAAATTTAAATTTAGTCAATAAAATGGTTATTACAGTGTTCAATGCCATTTGGATGTTCAAATATCACATAACCTCTCAAGTAACTCACCATATTTAAATTATTATCAATAGCTACATCTTGAATTGTAAATATTGCCGATGATTCTCATATTCAATTTGGGGTTACAATTTAAGTATATGCTCCTGATATACCAAAGATAATTATGATGATACAAATCAGTGTTTAATAAATTTTTTTTGCTACATATGATTACTACAGTTCTGAAGTAATAGGCTTCAGACTTATGAATCAAAGCTCAACATGTCACTTCCAGGGCTAGAATGTTATGTGATCTCCGACTGATTACATTTAATTAGTTACAATCTTTTATAATAGCAAATCCTATATGAAAGAAAAGAAAGCATTTCTACAGCAGAATTCATCAAAAAATTTTACAAGAGGGAAGATATTAAGCCCAGAACAATACAAAATTTATTTCAGTAATTGTTTTTAACTGTGTAGTACAGACTAATTGTGTCCATTTGATGAGAGTAGGAATTGGTGAGAGACCATTAACTGTTAGATACTATCAACAGATTTAAAATAAAGTCTACATATTGCTAAATATTAGAAATTATTATTCACTAGTCCAATTTATCATTATTTTGAAATTATGGAATAATAAAAATTAACAATACGTCCATAATTTAAAATTATTAAATAAAGTCTATAAAAAATAAAAACAAAAAGCCAATAAAATCTTCATGTGTTAATGATTAGTATCTATTTAAATATTTAAAAATAAAATAATGCACTTACGTGGGCCAAAATTTCCCATACAGCATCTCGAATGCTAGTCAGAGCTTTTACGGAATTAATATAATTCAGCAGCTTGATGATGCCTTCATTCACAATAGGGACGATACTTAAAATATATTGTAAATAAGCATTTAAAAAATAAATATCTGATAATTAAAAACATGTTTCATATTTTAAAACATGATGCTCAAAGATTCCTAATGTTTATGCTCTGTTAAATGTTGTTTGAAAAACCTATACGTAAAACCATCCTATTTACATTAAAATAATACTTGCGGCAAGATTGCACAGTTATTAAATAAAACTTTATTAATAAACTAAATGGTACATTATAGTATTCATTTATATGCAATTTCAAAACCATATTTTAAATAACTTTTGTTTCCTTATAAAAGTTACAAAAAGGGATTCCACTTTAGCGCAATCTATTGTAAGTTTGAATAGTTAGTGATTTCCAGATGCATTTAAATCCTCACCCAGAGATATTTTCTGGTTTTGTCTTGTGATTTAAAGTTGGAAGAAATACAGTTACACATACAGAAATCACTTTATTGATAAAGACAAATGCCAGAAACAGGATGAAAATTTAAATGCATCCGGTAATCTCTGGAGATAGTACTAGGGTGGATCATTGCTATTGTCTTATTATATTGTATGCACTGGGTAATCAAGTCATTTATTATTATTAAAAAGGAATTAAATTACAATTCTACAAAATGGTTCTAGAGTAGGGTGAAGCAAATTTATCATGGAAGCATATGAAAAAGTCACGTGACACTGCTGCTGCAATAACAAACAAGAAAGTTCATAAATAAATATTTGCATGATTAGCTGCAAATGATATCAAATGCTATTTGAGCACCAATACAGAAGCTCCATCTCAACTCCATTATATTATTATAGGCAATATCACATATAGCAAAAATTTTACTAGAAGTATTATGTGGCAGGCCAATTTTTGCCAACATATTCATTCACATAAGGGGATGCTGAACATTATAATATTTAGGTGTACATGAGCCAACAACCATCCGAGTACTCTTTTTTAAAATTATGATTATGTAATCTTAAGTTTGGTTTACACCGATTCCATAAATGCCTTTGTCATCATGTGTTTTAGTGTACTATTAGTATCAGACTCTGAAGTTCAAGGACCTGGTTGGCAGCATTTTTAGTGCTCAAAAGCCCTATATTATACTTTTTGATTTGGTGCCCTGATAGAATGACAGATTCTGGAGTTCAAGGTCTCTGGATCGCAGCACAATTCTACCGCCTGTGTTGCACAAATTTTTTACAAACTCTCGAGCAACAAAACATTCAATTTTTTTCTCTATAAATTTATCTTTGCAGGTTCTATAATTACTATTGTTTGTTTAATGCAAATCATAAAATTTTAAAAGCTTTTACATCTTAATGATTACGCATTTCAATTTTGACCAGGGCTTGTTAAAGTTCAAGATGGTACTTGAGAACAAATTGTGTTAAGTGGATGGTGATTGATTGCATACAACTCAACTTATCAGTTATTAAAACAGAGTCAAATTTTCAGTCACTTGGGAGTTCATGTAAACTTTATAAAGAGAAATGGGCTCAAATCTACAATCCTGGAGTTCCACCCCTGTTCTAAACCAGTTAAGCACTATCAATGATGACCAAAGTTTAATGCTTAGCGACAGTAACATCTAGTTATCTCAATTTTCTTTTTTTTTAGAAAAAAAACTTCAGCTTATATATAGAGCTCAATCAATAGCATATAGTGGCATCAAGAAAATTCATCATAAACAATATATATAAAATTTCAAGTAGTATATACACAATAATAATCTTTTGAGATAGCATATATATTTATCTGCACTTTATCATATATTTATATTCCCCTCTAGAACTACAATCTGGACTCAAATTTATGGCCATGTAAAATTTCAGATATTTTTCAGATAATGAACTAACTTAAGATTTTTCTTTACCAGTACACACCCAATCCACTTATTTATCTGTTTAATGGGTATCTATTATTCTCAACAAGAAAGTAAAAGAAAAAAAAAATTAGTCTGGTAGGTGCATATTTTATTCTTCATAAAAAGTTGAGAAATAAACCATTGCAATGTGCTAACTAAAAGCTGTTATAAATCTTACAAATAACTAGTATAAAATAGAGAAGTCTTTTCAGTTATTTTCATAACCATAAAACAGGAAATCTTTAAAATTTGGCAGAAGTAAACATCATCGTTTGATATCCCAAAATTCATGATTTTCAATATTCACACTTTGTCTATTAACTAAAAATTTATTATTTCTATTTATCAAATTGCCTCTTTGACTTTTGTTTTATTATGATTTGTTTTGTTATGAAGAATTGTAGCAGTTTCTAGGTAGAAATTGAAAGTAAAGTCACATGTTTTTTTGTGATCAAAAAAAAAAAAAAAGAGCTGCTGTTACTAAATTATTATGATGTTCTTTCTTTGATCATGAAAAAATATGATTTTACTTTCAATTTCAATTGAAAAATATTAGAATTCTTCATGAGGACAGAAACTACAATGGAAAAAAAATCAGGGGTAATTTTTAATAAATAAAAAATCTTTAGTTAATAGACAAAATATGAATATTAAAATTCACGAATATAGGGATATCACATATGTTTACTTCTGCCAAATTGAAAAGATTTCCAACTGCAAATGGTTATAAAAACAACTGAAAGTATTATGCATTTTATAATAGTTATTTGTAAGATTTATTATCAGTGTTAATGTTTTATTGTTCTTCCCTCTTTTCTTCATAGAGTAAGCTTGTGTTTAAGACCTGCAGAGGTCCCTACCTTCGAATTTTTCAGACGCTTATTCCTAAGGTTACAGCCTTAGTAAATATTACTTAATATAATAATGTGCGTTTAATAAAATTTATAATTTTACTAATTAATATATAATAGATATTTTATTTGATATATATATAATTAAAAAGTAACAACAAAACTGCAACTCATTGGCAATCGGACAAATTCAAATTTGTGTGCAAATTTACTATCCATCTCTAATTGGTTATTAAATACACCATATTCAGATTTTCTTTAATCAGCATATACATCCCTCTCAGTTAGTCTTTGTTACATGTTCAGCAGTTATGAAGGAATAATAGAGAAATCTTATAGAATGACTCAAAGAAAGCAGAGAATTCCAAAGAGAATGGAATAAAAAATATTAAAAGTATATATTATTTTTAAATACCGTATAACAAATAAACCTTGCTTTTATTATTATTATTATTATGGAAGTTATTTTATTAGTAATTGTATGTTAGATTATTTCCATCGCTTAATAGTAACTGTTAAATGTCTTTAGAAAAATTAAAACTTTACTTAAACTTCAAATATATTCAACTGTTAGTAATAGCACACAAGTTAGTATATAGCTCAATGTTTTGACCGATATGATTTTCCTCTCTTTTTTAGGTGTTGCTGGTCTGACCAGTGAGAATATTACCAAGTTCAACTGTCATTCTAGTACTGTCACTAGTCAGACCAGCATCACGTGAAGAAGAGAAAAAAATAATAGCACTCAAAACATAGTTATATACTAACCTGCATGCTATTACTAACAATTGAATGCATTTGAGAAGTTTAATTATGGTTTGAATTTTTCTAAGAGGCATTCACTATTTAATATTAGATGATGAAAATAGTCCAACAAATGATTATTAGTAAAATACCATCATCACAAACCTTCAGACCAGCTATAATTTATTTGTGTGTAGAAATTGTTGTTTTAAAATTCATATTTTTTTAAGACAATTTATGTATGTGCATATTTGTGTTTACATGTACATAAATCTTTAGTATCTATATAAATATATTTGTCAATAAATAAAGGTGGAATTCCATCTTTATTGTTAAATGGAGTTTGCCTTGACAACAAATTGAGCTTGCTGATTGCTATTGATATTGAGATTGTTTAAGTGAAGATTGATTTCAATGATTATATATAAATTTAAACATATGTATATATTGAGACACATTTTGTATATTTATTTATATATTTTATTTATTTGTAGAATTATTGTTTATCTTTTTCAGTTTCAATTTTTCAAAAAAATTTTGGTTTTTGTAGATAAATCTGAGAATGATTAATGGGTTTTGCTGAAATGTTAATTGCTGTATTGTTGCTTTATGAATAAAGTTCTTCCATTAATATGAAAAAAGCATATAGTGACTTATTTTTATATAAGTCATAATTACACATAGTAACAGTACAAATGATTGCATTACAATGTTGCCATGGCAACAAATTATTAAAGATAGTTTAATAAAAAAAAAGTGCATATTCTGATATATACATCACATGATCACCATTTCTCATGCTTGCTTATAGCTGTTATTAAAACAGGCAAAACTCTCTGTACGTATTGCCACTCAGTGCAAGCCAGAGAAATCAATACCTAGAGAGTTTTGCCTGTTTTAGATTTATACATGTAACATATTATTATATTAGTTTAAGAAATAAAAAGATAATCAATTTATAGATTTAACAAAGCCATGAAATATTTTGTAAAAAAAATGTATTATATAAAATTAAAAATAATAAAGTTATAACTCGTGTAATGAAGGGGAAGAAATATGAAATAGTTAATTTATTTGTTTAAGTAAGCTAGTTTTTTTTTTTTTAAATGAAAATGTACCATATTTTATGATCTTTCAGATTTGTCTTCTGGAAAAGATTTAATGAAGCAAGTTGCCTTTTTCTTGAGACAAATTTGATGACAAATCCAGATATTATATTAAAAGTTATAAAGAATTAAAATTAAATAGACCAGAAAAAGAATTTCAAAGTTCAACTAGGATTTTTTTTCACTTTCTTCCCAGTCATTGTAAATTAATATTTTTAAATTATTTGGAAAACAATTATCAGAATGAGAGGGAAAAAAAACATTTGTATAACTAAATATGGTATTCAAGTTTAAGATAAAGATGTTTTGTAAAACATTTCAATATAAATTAATCCAGACTTAATTAATTTGTCCAGTGCGATAAACATGTTTATCAAAAATAAATACTATTAGACTGAGGATGATAGGATATGGCGTCCTTGCTATGAGAAAAAAATATAAATAGATCTGAAAAACAACAGTACTTTTTTTAGTCTTGAGTCAGCGATGATAGCACTGCAGACCGATTCCTGAAAGAGAGAAGAAATTGCTGTTGAAGAAGTAGAGCGTTGTAACCAGCAAGAAAGCAGAAAAGATGAAGGACTATAACTAACCAAATAAGTCTGATGCAGTAGCTGTTGTAATTTTATCTCTAATAAAAAAAAAAAAAATTAGTTAAAATACTTTTTCTTCAGATTTCTGTGGTGATATAGCTTTAAATTGCCTATTGTTTAAAAATATTTTTCAATACTATAACTAACTCGGCAATCATGTTAATATTTGCTACCAGAAGAGTTTTCGCCAAGTGAGGCTAATAAACAACCCGCGACAGGTCATCAGAGATCTGGAACTATGTAGTTTGATTCAGATAGGAATGTTTATTATGAACAGTATACAACTTTGCTTGCTTAGAAAAAGAAAACCGTGGCATAAAAAAAAGAGGATTCTCACATAAGACCTACTGTATATTTATCTATAGAGAGACCCATTTCCATCATCTACCATCACGGCTACCTTAGAAGCTTAATTAAAAATAATAGACTGAATTTATAAAGACTATTATCAAATATGCGTGGGAAATGTAGAATATAAGCTCACAATATCAACAAAAACAATGGTAAAAACATTTTGTAAGATGTTTCTTCTATATTAAATGTAAGACCTTAAAATTAATATTAATAAGGGTTTATGTATATTCATAATTACATTTAATTTTAATATTTATGACTATTTGTTAATTTCAATATTCTGTATTTTATTTATTATAAGATTTTAAGGTAGTTGCAAATACACATGCAGCAATTTCGCTATTTTATTTATTTTTATAATTAGTGTAAAGAAATCATTACGTTATTTTGTGAACAAATTTAATTGTTTTGCTGTTTAAAACTCATACCCAATATATACTCTTAATATTCAACTAAACTTGAAAAGTCGTGCAGTTTCCTGGAGTCATATTAGAGTAATAAAATTACATCAAGATGATGATGATCAGAAATAATAATTCATCCAAAAGTATTCTGATAAAAGAAAGTGGTGCCTAAGGCTAATTTAAATTGAACCTAAAAAAATGCTTTCGGAAAGAGCTAACGTCATTAAACCATCATGTTTTGGTTATATTTAATATGAATACTTACATTTTGATGTTGCAAACATTGTGTATAGTTGGAAAAAATCGTTACAATATATATATATATTCAATAATAATGATAGAATGGGTAGCAGATGAATGCTTAGAGCACAGATACCACATTACGTTCATGTGATATTATTTGAAGGATTTTGGAAACCAAGTGAATTTTTTTTTTTGTTTGTTTGCCTAGGACATCAAAAAGAAAACCCACTACAACTTGGTATGTATATGTAAATATACAGGACAATAACCTAACTTAATGTATATAAGTAACACTCTGTATATTTAGCAAGAATCAAGAATAGAATGAACCCATCTATTCTTTAAGTTTTTGATGTTTATAAGATCATCCATGCTAATATTGGTGAAAATGATGAATGAAATTAATCTGGCTGCTATATTGACTTCATTTGAAATTTCCACCAATGCAGGAAAGGGTGAGCTTATAAACATTAGAAGCTTAAAGAATAAGTGAACCATTCTATTCTTGACCTTTGCTAACCCTATAGGATATTATTTATTCATAGCCTGAGAGAGAATGGTTTGTTCCCGTTAATTATATGTATTATAACGGTCGGGGTGTTTTGGATAGTTCGAGTCTTAACGCATCTGCCATACAGGATGCCACCAGGCCATTCGACCTGAAAAATTTATATAGTAGGCAGATACTTACTGTTAAGATCTAATTTTTACATATATATTTTATTATATTATTGACCGCTAGCCCATGCCACTAGCTCATGGAGACGCAGAGATTTAATATAACTTCTTAAAATATATTTTAATAAAGACTTAAAAAATTTAAATTTCAGAAATTCGCACAGATGGATTTTAATAAGAGTTTGTTTTATAATGTTGAGTATAGATACGCCACACAGATTCGTTCGAAAAAAAAAATATTCTATAACCCTTATTTAACCCTAAGCCAAAAGTTCGCAGTCAAACAAACGCCAATCTATCTGATATATCGATGTATTCAATGCAGCATGAATACGACAGCACAGTACCATACTGTCAGGAATTCACATCTGAACAGCATGGTTATATAGAAGAAACTGTCTCTCGTCCAGTACAGGAATGCTACATCTGTCTGGCAAGAAGAATAATAAAATAGAAAATTCCATAGGAAGGGATTGCGGTTCTTTTTGCCAACTTACAATCCCATTCCATAGGCTAAAGGGGTGATCCAAGGAGCAGAGAATATGTCTGCTTCCGCTGGTTGATAAGAATGGGATTACTTTTCCCAAGGGCGGCGTCAAGGCGATCCTGCACGTAGCGGATCTTCATACTATATTTAGTGATTACACCAATATATCCAATCCATTAACCCAATTTAACTGCGAAACAACTAACCCAAGATTAACCCTCCCTTAAACTAACATAAACTTAACGAATCTACATAGCTGTCCACACCCAACTTAAATTTAAATACATTCAAATAATTTAATTAATACGAAATTATTAAAGAAAGAAAAATGGAAATGATTATTAACTTAGCCATAAAATTAATGTAGAAATTTTCTTTAAGTCAGACGAGTTCCTTTAAAGTTATGTTTAACTTATTTTGCTTATAGAAGATAGATTGAAACCGTCTATAATGACAAAAGTTCATACTTTCCATGGCAGATTGCCAGGAGTCTGTTTTGTCCATTTTCGTGATCACTCTTGTAGCCTGTTTGTCCTTTGAAATGGAGCCGCTACTTGCCATTCAGTTGGTCAGGAACCATCATCTGGAGGCCTCAGCTGGTTTTCTGGAAATTAAATCTACTGCAGACTCCTACATTGTAGAGTCTACAATATAGCTACAGTTTATAGATAGATTAATAGTCCTCTTGTAGATTAATAGTCCGCTTGTAGATTAATAGTCCGCTTGTAGATTAATAGTCCGCTTGTAGATTAATAGTCCGCTTGTAGATTAATAGTCCGCTTGTAGATTAATAGTCAGCCTCGCAACAATAATTATTTTGCCTTTTATCCTTTTGTAGCTTCTTATCAGCATTTTCAGGGATCGATCGAATATGAGGTCACTGCTTCTAATGTTCCATTTTCAGTCCGTGCCGTGGCTTCGTGCTTGCATTGGTCAAGCTAATTTTTTTATTCTCTTAGCTGATCTTTTAATTATAATTATATGATTGCTTTAAAACAATCATTTAATTAATAAAACAATCATTTCATTTTCAAAGATTAAACCTGATAGAAATCATTTATTTCTATTTTCAAAAATGTCAATCTTTTATTTTTTTATAAAAAAAATATTTTCAACTACTTTTTTTTTTTAAAAAAAAATAGTTTTAAAGTTTCCCATCTGTGCGATATATAGATGTTAAACACAACTCTTTTAATTTTGGCTTTTAGTTTTTAATAAAATCAATTTTTATTTACGATAATTTTTATTTTAATTTTGAAATAATATAACGGCATATGTATACCATTACAGTATATATAATTAAAACCAATTCATAAATAGCAGACTTCAGTGCAAAGGCATTATCCCTAAGATTGACAACTGCTGGAATGAAGATTTTAGTAGTTTCTACCCATGTTTTATTTTCTAGTTAAGAAGTACTAGATATCCATTTACAGATCAATTCAATTTCCAGTTGTACTGAATAGGGGTAGTTACATGAAAAAGAAAAAAGGTAAAATTGTTTGGAATTAAAAAAAAAAGTTTTGGCTAGCCTGAATGTAACCCCCAAATTTAGTATGGTAGGCAGATTCAGCAATAAATTATGATGACTATATTTATATACATATATACACACATTCACATTTATACAGCACTATATAGATATAAGTAATTTCTTACTTTTCAATCCACTGGTTGACTCCAGACTGTAGCAGATTATTAGTAATAGGTTTTACAGTCACTTTTAATTTTGGCTTAAAATTTACAATAAATGATGGGAAATGTTTGAGATTTGTTGAAAAATCCTCACATATTAAATTATGACCTTGAGAAGATGTTAAAGAGTTTAAAGTCTCTGTTAATTTGTTGCACTGCAAGGGACAGCTGCTTCCTGAAGAGTAGAAGATAACAAAAGTGTGATGTAATGTCGCAATAACTAGCTGGACAACATTGCAAATTTGATCCTTTATACTCGATACTAAATAATTAAAATAGATTATCATGAATATCACCATTATTTATAACAGTAAAACAGTAATTCTAATGATAAATAATATCTCATATCTTAGGCCTACTATAAAGCTATTTATTTTAACTTTGACTAATCAATAATGCCAGATAGTATAGTGCTGCAAAATCCCTACCTCCTGACAGGTTTCTGGCTTTTGCTTTCATCAGTGAAGACTAGGATTCAAAGTTTGAACTAATGCCCTTAGCAACCATATTTTATTCCAAAAATTAAAAAAAAAAAGTTTTAAACCAAGGCTAACTAACGTTTTTCATTAGCTCCAGTTCTGAACCTTAATCTCTGTAAGGAAGGCAAAACCAGAAAATGACTTGGAAGAGGATTTTATATCACCATATCACAAAGCCTTCATCATGGATGACTCAAGCCCAGGTAACTATTCTTAAAAGCATATAATTAAATATATGGAAAATTGTGTGATGTCGTTCTTGGCAATATAGTAATATTCTTATTCATATTTATCAATAGTAAAGATAAATATAAATAACAGACAATCAATTCTAATAAGTGATTCCCCCCTCCCCTTCATATTTATTGAAATGAAATCATAAATTAATTTATATTGCACTTTCAAGTTAATTTAATTCCATCAAAATATGTTTAGAATCAATTAGTTACACCTTTTAATAGATCAGAAATAACAAGTAATGGTTGAGGAGCATAATAATTTATATTTTAACAATTTAAATTTTTCTAATCTTTATTATCATAATCACTTATAAATTTGCAAAAAAATCATCAGAAAAATTATCTGCTTGAACAAGAATTGGATAGAAAGTCAGAATTGTTTTTAATCTTTTTTTTTTTTTAAAAAACAAAACCAACTGACGAATAATGCATTAAAAAAAACAAAAAAAATGATTTTTTTCTTCAACCACAGTTTTGGCCGTTTTCAATAATTTGAAATAAAAGTGTGAGGCATCCATAATTTAATTAATTCAATAATTAATTAATTAATTTATGAATGCCTCACAGTTTTATTTCAAGTTACATATAACAACCAAAACTGTCCTTAAAATATATTTTTTGGATTTTAGTTCACTATTCATCAAATTAAGACCTTTTTATAAATAATTTTTTTACTTTTTAGTATTTGGATATTTTGCAATCAACTTTTTGCAACTATTCTTATTCAAATTTAAAAACTGAGAATCTAAATAATGTCATTGTACTTCCATTATTCAAAATAAAATTCAAGTGTTAAAAATTGTTTATAAAATTTTGATATTTATGAAGGCAACATTTTCCTAAAAAGATAAGTTTTATTTAAACAATCAAGAGAAATTAAGTTTTCATCCTTCATTTCTTTTTCTTTCTATTTTAATTAACTGTAAATATTTTTTAGTAAATTATTCATGAAATTCAATAAAAGCATATTTTAAAAAAATATATTACCATCGGAACCAATATTAATGTGGTTTGAAATGTGAGCTGTTAGGTTAGACAATTCTGAAAGTTGTATTATCACCAATGACTAACGTGTACTCAAAATTAAAAAAAAAAATCTGTTAGAAATATAAAATCGATTAAAAGATTTGACCCAAAAAAATAAACAAACAGAATTTTTAAGTTAAGTAAAAGTATTTAAAAAAGCAAAATTTACTAAATTCCCATTACTAAAATGATTCCTAAAGCTTAATCTACATTAGACAGATTCTACTAAAAGTAGTTAACCTTAGGATGGAATGATCAATGACTACATAAGCTTTAGCATAAATGATGTGTATTTGCTGAGATATTTCAGTATGTGAAAGTAAACACTATGTGCCAATGAAAGGATGATTAATCATGTGACCAAGCAGCTTGCAGTGCCATCTCTTTATCAACATGTTATGTAGTGATATAGTTTAGCCATTCGCCATGGAAATTTTAAGGTGCTAGCATGCCTGGATTACAAATTACAATATGAAAGGTGACTGTATTTTATACTTTTGTAGATTGTCTTCTTGCCATCATGAAATGTTGAAAAATACTTCAAAACATTTTTACATCTCCCTTTCCATATACATTTTGAAATCACTTCAAATGTTTCTGTAATAGTTTTGCCTAATTTAAAACAAAATTTGATCTTAGTGCGGAACATACTGTTTCATTTCATGTCGTAACCCATTATTCAGATACTCCAGCTCCTTAAAAATTTTGTGGTGAATAACTAAACTATACTGCTATACATCACATGCATTAATTCTAAAATAAAACTGCAGGCAGCTTGAAGAGAAAACTAATCATGTCACTTTTCACTGAGATATACCGTGTAATACATAAACACATACGCAATAGATCATGACAAGAATTACATACAATCATTGGTAGCATTGTAGAATAAAATAACCAAGCTGAGGGTGAAGTTATCTGCTTAACCCCTTCACAATGCTCTTATATAAGATGAGAATGATACATATCAGTCTTATAACAGCTTGAAGAACAGCAATTAGATCCTTGTGATGAAATATATTTTTAATTATTAATGGAGAGCTGTTCAATGTATACAATCAAGCAAATTTTCGAAGTTTAGCAGCACCTCATCTTATCTCAAAATCCATGCACTAGTCTCCAATAAAGGGTACAAAAAGAATAAGGCTTCCTACTTTATGCAAAATTTGGGTAGATCTCGTATTGGAAAGATTAATACAATAAAGATGGATGTTTGATTATTAATAGTTTCAAGCTTTAAAAACCATACGAGTCACATTTCAATGATATATGCATATATATATGCAAACATCAAATTATCTACTGGGTCAAGATGATCTGGAACTTTTCACATACTGGTAGACAATCACAATATAATGGATTTTGAGAAAAGGAAGATACTGATAAATTTGAAAAATATGCTTGATTAAATATATTCTATACCACTCGGTTAGTTCTTAAAATATATTTCATTGCAATGCATTAATGGCTGTCCATAAGAAGTTATGATCTTCATCTCAGATAAAGAGCAGATGTGCGGAGAACTTGCATGCTGCTAGGTTATTGTGTTCTGCAACGCAATCACCATTTATTGTGCCTACATGTTAAACCACTAAATACTAATAAGTAATTGTCATATGTAAATAACATTACCATATCCTTCATGCTTAAGCAAACCAATAGAATATCAAAAATTGTTATTAAGGCAACACTATAATCAGGACGTAAATTTATTGCTAAATTATAGTGTAACCATGACAACAGACTACTGATATTTAATGGTTTAAATGTGACATTGTAATTAAACATCATTTATTCTATAAATATATAGAATCAATAGATCGAAACACTTCCTCATTTAAAATTACATAAATAAACCAAAAAAAAAAAAAAAAGAACAAATGTTAAAGAGACAGGTGGCACCATCTGTCTTTTAAAGAATTTATTTACGTTATATAACTCAATGGAAGCTTCGGTAACTTCCTGTTCAGTTAATTTAATATATGAATATGCATGTGTTTGTTATTTAAAATCTTTCCAATCTATCCCAGACTTGAATTCATGTCATGTTATAAAATGATAAGTATATAAATTCAAAAAGATGTATAAGCTCAATTTATAATCCTTTTTAGATCAAATATCTCATTTTGGCTTAACGTTATAGAAGATTTTTCATTCACGTTAAAATAAATTCAATTCATAAATATTGCTAATATATTCAATAATAGTGAAAAGTTTGGGCCATACTGATTCCTACATAAATTAGTGTAATAATAAAATGTTCTTCCATAAAAGAACAAATGTAAAAAATCAGGATTTTGATAACATGCAGTTTAAAACTATAAAATATATAAAAATAAACTTTTCAATTCCAAAATAATGTAAGACTTTTTTTAAAAAAAAAATAGTAGTAACTATCTCTATATAATAATGCCACCTAGTGCAAACTATAGAAATCAATAGATGCCAGAAGATTTATGCACCAAAATCCCTACCTAGTGCCTACTCATCCAATATTCCCAGACTAGTTTCTAGTTTAAGCACCTGGATATTTGGATATAATGCATCTCTACAGCAGACATCTTTTATCTTTTTAGTTAACTATGAGTTTAAATTGAAAACGATGATGTTTTCAATTCAAACTAATTTGATTGTGCAGTCATACAGATCTGAACCCAGTTCAATATATTTGGGTTTTTTTATAACCACTAATACATCACATGACCATTATTTCTTTTCCTTGCACAAGCTATTAAGATTGTATTAACTTGTTCTCCATACAATAGTAGACCTAGTATAAGCTAAATAATCTTTGCTTATAATAATAATAAAAAAAAAAAAACAATTAAAATTTATTCACCTATCTTTAAAAAAAAAAAAATTTCAAATAAAAGTTTATTGCTCAAAAGTAAAGGGTATTGCTTGAGAATCCATGAGCAAAGCAACAATCTGTAAACCTTGAATTATCAAGTCTACCGTTCTCCCACTGCATTTCACCGCTCTCCCACTGCATTAAACCATGTAAGTTTCATTCATTTTTAAAGGGTAGGAAAATTCTAAACACAGACTCTCTTACCTTATAAAAATAATTAGTAAATAAAATTTTTTGGCAAAAATAAAAAATCTATATATTTCAATATGTTTAGCAGAAAGAGAAAAACATGTAAAGTTAATATAAGTAATATTTTCCTAGCCAATGCAAGCATGATCCCCCCCCCCCCCCCCATTGGGGTTGAATAGCACATTGTATTACGATCATATTTTTTGATTTTACAGTCAACACTCATCTATTCAATCCAGATTAACTTGGAGTGTTATTCTTCTGGTAATGACAATTAGATACCCCTTTACCGACCAACACTAAATGACTAATTAGACCATTTTAAAAAAAAAAAAAAAATTCTATGCCTGTTTGTGACTTTAAAATTTTTACGGAGTTCACCAGCCTTTGATTCAAATACCAAAGCTTACTATTACAATCAGATGTACTACTCACTATGCCAAGAAGCCTTTTTGCAAAAAAGATATTTTCATTATTATAAATATTTAATTATTTAAAGTTTTAATTTATTAATCTCATTGTTTGTAAACAACCTATCCAAAAATATAATTGTTTAAATTTTTAATACTATCTTCTGCCTGCCACAGAGTAATTGATTACCAAATACTTAACCACATCCACTATCTCTACAGTAATAATTTTTATAACTCCTTTTTATTAAAAAAAAATTGTGTTTTATTTATTATTGAAAGATGAAAATGTAGTTAATGAGAGAATAAAAAAAATATCCGAGAAAAGTTACGATATTACCCACTTTTGACGGTTGCTTAATCAAAGCTTTACATTCACAGCCATTGTAGCAACTGTCAAAAAAGAGCATTCATATAGTACCTTTGTATAAGACTAAAGATTAAACTGGAATAACTACATAAATAATTTAATGTAAAGAAAGTGTATTTGTAAGTAGACATGCACGAATTATTTTCACTCATAATTACTCCCCAAAATCATTCTAGAAAACTAATAAAGCGAGTGCTGCAACTAAAATATATTACAAGAAACGTATATTAAATTAAAACATTAGAAAAAACTGATATAAGGGCATGAGAGATACTCCTGTGCAGAAATGAGGCTGAATGTGCTGAAGTCACTGGATGGTGCTACGGCAGAAGCAGCAGCACTCTAAGATCGGTCAAAATGGTTCCGAACAAAGTGTAAAACTTTGGAACTTTGTTAGACTGTCTGAAGGAATAGCGATTATTCCTACTGTTATTAGTTATGTTGTGATAAAAACTTAAATGCCTAAATGTTTTCTAGTTTAACATCTGTCTTAAATAAATATTAATAAACACTACTATGTACCTGTTCTTCATATACCATGTAAATTATTATTGCTGTATGACTGGTCTTTAGAGACCCTCAGAACATAGC
This sequence comes from Epiperipatus broadwayi, assembly GCA_028023455.1. Taxonomy (NCBI): domain Eukaryota; kingdom Metazoa; phylum Onychophora; class Udeonychophora; order Euonychophora; family Peripatidae; genus Epiperipatus; species Epiperipatus broadwayi. Next base: position 9,715,398 of record JAQFVV010000028.1, on the reverse strand, counting down.
AGAAACTAATTAAGATGTTGCTACATTTAATAATTAAAATTATAGTAATCATATAAAATAGGCTTATATTAACAATATTACTAATTTTTAATCCATCAGGCATATAAGCATCCATCTGATTGAAACAGTAAAATATTTTCTGTTAAACAGTTAATATTTGTGCATTACTTTTATGTGTAGTACTAAAATAATATAATCTTTCTTGCATTTTAGAATTAACGATGATTCATATATCTAAAAACAAAAAGGCTGTTAGATGTGAAGAATACAGGACAATAAGTTGTTTATCTCATGCTTCTAAAATATTATTGAGAAGTTGAAGAATATATGGGAAATTAGAATATTATATTGTGAGAGAAATAGTTTGGTTTTCAGAGAGAGAAAAATACAAGAAATGCTACTAGTATTGATAGAACAATTTCATAGAAATATATTGAAAAAAAAAAGGAATTGTACACATTTTATGGATTTGAAAAAAACTATGTGATAGGATAATTCCAAATAAGCTCACGACCATCTTGAAAAATAAAGAAATATGTTAAAAAGTAAGAAAATTGATTTGGAATACATATACTGGACAAAACGTAAGAATCAAAATGGAAAATAATGAGGCTGAGGAAATGAGTAGAGAAAAAGATGTTGGGCAAGGGTGCAGTATGTGACGTATGCTTAAAGACACGATAGAAAAATACTTAAAGACTGTAGAGCAACTAATATTGGAGATAGAACAATAAAATGTATAAGATTTTCAGATAATATGGCTTTGTTTGTGAGGATAAAAAGAATCTTCAGAATATGTTGAATAAATTAGAGAAAGGATATATGGAATAAAGATTAATATTGAAATAACCACATGTTTACAGGAAGGAAGGAATCCAAAAAAATTATAAGTCAATAATAAGATAGTTCGACAGATGAATAGATTTAGACACTTGGATAGTTGGTTATAAGTGAAGATGAAAGAAATGTAGCATTGGCAAAAGAGACATTTTTTAGAGAAAGAAAGTATTTGTGATCTTTTAAAAAGAGTTAAGAAAACGACTAATTAAATGCTAAGTGTGGAGTGTATTATTGTATGTTAAGAAACACAAACAATGAATAAAAGAATTAAACAGACTGGACATCTTTGAGATGTGGTGAAGAACAGAAAAAATTAGTTCGATCAATAAAATGACAAATAATAAGTTTTGAAAAGAATAAATGACAAAAGAGGATTGACTGAGAGAATTAGAAATAGAAACTAGAATGGATATCATACTAAGTAAAAAATAACTGCTTAATGAAGAATGTTTTGGAGAAAATGGTGAATAATAATAATAAGAGGATGGAGAAGACAGATTTTACTGAATGATATATGAGATGGAAAGTGATACGTGGAGTTGAAGATGTGGGCAATAAAGAGAACAGAATAGAGAAAATGGATAAGCTAGTTGCATGATTGCTCTCTAGACTTGTCCATAGGATAAAACACAATTGATAGAAAGAAACAATGAATATGAGTTGTCATTATGTTTTAGATTTATAAACTATGAAAAGGCATTTGGTTCTATAAGCATTTCTATAATGATTAAAGTATTATCATATTCTGAAAAATATTTATCAAAATGCAACAGCAATGATTAGATTAGATGGTAAAACTAAGAAGACTAATATTGAGAGAAGTATACAAAAGGATGATTCCATATCCAAAACTTTTTACAGCAGTTACTTTGCGAATTAAAATGTGAAGCTAAGAGAGTAAAAATAAATATAAATTATTTGAGTTTAAGATTTTGAAATGATGTGGTTGTTTTTGCAAATAATATTTCAGAGCTTCAGGAAATAGCAAGAGTCATCAAATAAAAGTAAAAAAAGTAATATTAAAGAGAAATACAAGGTTCAATGGATTTTCTCAGAATAAAAAACTAAAGACTAATAATCATAAATTAGATGAAGATAACAATTACAATTATTTTGGTCAGATTATTAATACAAGTGAAAACTTAATAACGATCGTAAAATTATTAGATGAAATGCTTTCGATAGAAATAACTTAATATTAAAAGGTAATCTATGTGTTTAAAAAAATAAAGTTTTTAATAGATGTGATACTATTTCTTAGTTATGAATCTGAGGTTTGTACACTTAACAAAAAAGCAATGCAGACTTCAGACTAGCCAACAAAGTATGGAAAGATATATATTAGGAGTAACAAGAAGAGATCAAAAACGAAATACATGGATGAGAAATCAAACAAGTAACACTAATATCATTGAAAGAATTAAAAAACTGAAATGATATTACTAGAAGAGATAATGGATGAACAGTTGAAATCTTAAATGCACTCCTAAAAGATTGAAAAATATTTTTTTAATGAGACCATATGTGAGATGGATGAGTAAAATAGGGAAGTTTTCTGGTATAGTGTGAAGAAGAGAGAGTATGAATAGAAAAAACTGGAAGTTTGGAGAGACCTTCATCTTGTAATGGACTGATAATGGTTGACAATGATGATAATGAAAACAAATCTAAAAAGTATTTGTGGAAAAAATATAAAACTTTAATGAAGCCTTTAGCTATTTACATAAGTTTATTTTAGTATCTATTTTATTTTTTATTTATAGTGAATTTGTGACTAAACAGTGTTCTATGATTCACTCTAATCACATATAATGTACACAGTTCAAACATACACAGAAGAAAGCCAAATTTATTTACTTAAAGCGTATAAAAACATCTTATAAAATCAAACTTACAATGTTCTATATTACCGAAATACTTGAGCAGTGCTGCCTAAAAAAAAAAAAAAATGATGTTCATTGGGAATATATATATATATCTCATACAAATAAAATGTCCGTTAATTAAAAAACTATTGTAATAACAATAAAAATAATAAATATAAGGATAATAAACTATTATAAAGTCTTTCAATCTGTAGAAGTACTTTCATTTAATTCCTTAACCTGCTTCAACTGCCATCAAATTCAAATAACAAAACAGAAGATTTATGGGATTTGAGTTGATGACGTTTGCTTCCGTTTTGTTATTTCAATTTAACGGCAATTGAAGCAGGTTAAGAAAATTAACTGAAAGTAATTGTGCGGATTGAAAAACTGTTTATAATAGTTTATTACCATTGTAATTATTATTGCTATATATATATAAATTTCTAATTTTTATTAGATGTTATTGTTGAAATATTTAAAATATGTGGAAATATCTGTTATATTTTTCATTTTAGAAAAATCACTGTCAGATAATAATTAGATAGCAGCCAATGAAAATATAAGCTGTAACTACTTTTTACATTTAAAAGGAAACTCTCTTCTAAATGCAATGCAATTTCTTAATTCTTATAAAGAGACTAAAGTGCTACAGTAAATATATATGTTTTAAGGAAACAAAGCTCATAACTTTTCCCATTTTGCTTATTTTTTTAATTACAAGGGTGTAAAGATTATGAGATAAAAGATATATATATATATAAAATAGGAGAGAAAGTAACTTAAATACATTGTATTTATATTGGACCATTCTATCATCCAAAATTATGTACCGAATGTCCCCCGAAAAATTCATCTCCACTCAAAACTTTTCAATCACATTCAACTACAAGGATGTGAATGTAATTGGAAAATTTAAATAAACTTAAATTTTTTCAAAGACAATCAATACATAATATTAGATGATGGAAATAGTCCAATATATAAAGACAAATAAAATACCATCATCACAAACCCTTGTAATTAAAAAAATAAGGAAAGTAGGAAAAATTATGAATTTTGTTTCCTTGAAACTTACGTATTTATTTACTATAGCAGTTTTGATTCTTTATAAGAAATGAGAGATTGTATTTAGAAAAGGATTTCCCCTTTTGAATGCAAAAAGCATTTACAATTTACATTGTCATTGGTCACTGTCTATTATCATGTGACAATGATTTTTCTATAATAAAAAATAGCAATTATACTGTGTTTCAAATGCTCATTGGTGAAGTTAGAAACATCGTAGTTAAATATCAGGTTTAGCGCTGTATATAATAATTACGGCAACAAAATTAAGTATAAAAACAAAAAAATATATATGTACTATGGATCTAAACTATTCACAGAACAAAGAAGTCTAAATATATTACTAAGCTAATTCACAAGCTAGATTCTCAGAGAAACATTTAAATGAATTTGTACTTGCCTTTGTTACTCAATGCCTATGTAATTTGCTAGATAAAAGATCACTTTTATCTGATCCTCAGTTTTTTTATAAGTAATAAACCAAGCCAGCTTACAGCTTCAAATATTAATTTAGATGAAATTCTAATGATTTTAATTTTAGGGCTTATCAATTGTAATACTAAGAATATAAACCTAATCAGGGAACAAACAAGCCCACCTTTTTGAATATCAATACCTTTTGTTAGCTCATTATTTTAGTCAGATTACATTTAATAGCCAAATTATGAATTATAAATTAATGACATTTATGTACAAGTAAAGTGATCTTTAAGTAACCCACTGCAGCACAAGCCTCTGGAGTGGCCCTCATTGAAAAACAATGAAGAAGCCAATATTCACCAGGAATGGCCAGGTGGCGAGGATGTAACAGTTTACCATTCTTAAAATATCTTTTAGCCAAGAATAAAAATGTAATCACCAATTAATATTAAATGTTTTAACAAAGCTAACTTTGATCCTATTATGTGACAGGCGTATGCATCATTATTAAACCATGGACCCATTCCGTTTATATGTGTTGTGCACTTATCCACAACTTGCATAAGACAAACCACAATTAATTAATAACTAAGAGTAAATTTAGACTAAAGATTTATTAAAACTAAAATATATACAAGCTCAATTATAAATAATATATACACATACTAGTAATAATTGCTTCCAGAGTTCTTAAACACTCTGTAAACATAATCTGATAATTACTGTCTCATTTAATGCATAAACTTCTTTACAACTAGGCTAAATAAATAACAATTCCCCAAACTAATACCTAAGAGCCCTTTAGGCTTACAAAAAACAAATAAGATCGGGATGATCTGCTTTAAATCTAATTGGATTTTTATACCTTCAGATTCCGAAACATCCGAGTTTATTCCCTCGCAGACACTGATTGGTTACCGACAATACTTGTTGCGCACAAAACTCTTCACCATCACAAAGTAGGAAAAGATCAAAAAGACACTTAACTCTACTATCCTGAGTTTTTATAGTTTTCAATTTAATTGTTCTCTTATCTGCAATTTCCATTACTTAAAATTCCTTTGGGAAAAAATTTACCTAATTGCACTTTCCAGATCTACTATTTCCATTAAGATTTTATCTTTACTAATCCGTTCAACATTTGTGTTTCTGTTCTTTGCATTAAGTCTGTTGAAACCTTTTAATTACATAACTAATCATTTACATTCCTAAAAGTTTTCATTATCATTAAACTTCTGGAGTATTCTTATCAATCTTTTTTATCTATAATATTTCTTGCACTTAAAAATACTATAATATGCACACATAAATGTAGGTATATTAAAATCACTACTTCCTAACAATAGATAAAATTCAGCAGCACTACCTGTGTGGCAAATAAAAAGTCCAAACAAAGCAGCATAAATAAAAGATAATCACTTACTTATTCACTGCAAAGATGTTAAATATATTGAAATTCAATCTAGTTTAAACAGGAAGTAGAAGACTAAATTAGCACAGAACTTAATAGCTAAAACAAACATATTTCATGTTAATAAAACAAAGCAAAGCAAAACTCCATATATTGGAGATGTGACCATGTGATATTTCATGTTACTTTTACAAAGCAAGATTGATCAATAATCATTCTATGCTTTGAAAAACTCCCAAACATATTGATATAAAAAATAAATCAATTGCATGACGCCAACTGAAAAATCAAATATAGTAAAATCATTACTTCCTAATAATAGATAAAATTCAGCAGCACTACTGTAAATAAAGCAGCACAGGTAAAAAATAACCTCTTATCTATTCGCTGCAAAGATATTAGGTAGATTGAAATTCAGGCTAGTTTAAAAAGGAAGCAGGAAACTAAATTAGCTTAGATCTTAACAGGTAATGAACGAATATATTTCTTGCACAGTATTTGTAATATGAAATACGTTTGTTTATTAGCTATTAAGATCTGAGCTAATTTAGTTTTGCACTTCTTGTTTAAACTAGCCTAACTTTCATATACTTAACGTCTTTGCAGTGAATAGATAAGGAGTTACCCTTTCCTTATGTGGCTTTATCCAGTATTTGTTTCACAAGTACAGCTGCTGAATATTACATATTTATCTATGTATTGTGCCATTACAATTTAGTCACTAGCTAAATTTATAGTAATGTGCATGTAGGAAAATGTAAAACAAAATCATCATCACATTTTTATATAACAATAAAGGAAGCTGTAGGGCATCCAAGTTCAAACCCTACCAGATCAAAATTTTAAACGCTTTAGACAGAAAGAGAGTGGGACAGCAATTATATGCTTTACTTGTTTGTGTGTTAATAAATCTCAAAAAGAGCAGCACACACATTTAATATTTAAATTTTCTGTTAAAAAGCAAAGTTATAACGCATACGTATAGGCAGTGTATGTGTAAGCTATTTAATTGTTTTATATTTCAACTATTCAACATTTTAACTTTCTTTAAAACTAACCTATGCTTGATCAATTCTAATATCTTATTCTATGCTTCTATTTTGCTTTTCTATAATTGTAATTGGGATTTAAAAGTTACAGATTTAATTAAATAATAGGGTTATAATTACTAAGCTAGCAATTATATTATTTAATGTTAGTTTATGAATGATTTGAAATAATGAAGTATGTGTGTACATTACATACAGAAATTTACATTTATTAAATATTGAAAGAAAAGGAAGGGTTAAATCTGTCAAATTATTTTTTTTTGTACAATTTTATGTTAAAAGAGGAAATCTGTTGAATCAGATATCTATTTTTGTAGCAATTTTGTTTTTGTAAATGATTGTTTGTCACTTTGGGAGCTTAATCTGGGTGGGAACTCTAATTTTGAAATTGTCTTATCTTAAGATCTAAAGAAGGAAGCTCAAAAATTTGAAATGTTACCTAGGTGTAAAAAAAGAAAAAAAAAAAGGATTAAGTCTATTTTTTTTTAAAACAAAAGTGTCTGGAAAAAGGATTAAACTTTTCAGTTGAAAAATAATTTAGTTGAAAATAAATTAGAGATCTAATTAAAACGAATTTGTCCAAAAATAGCAAGTGACGCTATCTCTGATTGGTTAAGTTAGCTAAAAATTGGATATAAAAAGCTGTCTGGAATTATTATTATTGTGATTATGATTCAGATTATTAGACTATTAAATTGAATGTTGAAAATATAAGAAATGGCTGGCTAGAAAAATTATATGTATGTCCCATCTTTGCCGGACCATCTGGGGAAGCTGCACATCATATAGGAAAGAAAAGATGTTGTGTCTAAAATAATATTCTACACCTTTCAACTGACCAGAGAAATAAGATGTTTTTAATAGAAGGAAGAAAGCATTCACCTGCATTCGATGAAAGATGAATTAATCTACCGATAAATATTAATCATCAAGTCCAATTAATTGTTCCAACAACTGATTTTAAACTCAAGAAAATTTATAAATGTGAAAACAACTGCTGTATTTCATCCACTAAAAGAATCATGCTTGACAGGAAGAGAAGAAAAATTAATATAATGATTTCCAAATTGTCCACTAAAGCAAATAACCTCAATAGAGTCATCATCATCAAATAGTTATACACCTCAAGAAAGAGATTGTTCCCACGTAAAACGGAAATGGTAGCTGCAGAAATATAGACATTATACAAGACAAGTTTGAACCCTTGGAAATTCGCCACAAACAAAAGATCGGTAATATGACTTTTTATATCTATTTTCTTTATGATATCAGAGTCTTAATAAACATTTTAGCAATAAAGTGGTATATTTTATTTAAAGAACTTTTAAAGACTATTCAGATCGATTAAAAACAAGAATGTCTTACTAATAATAACTTTGAGCTTCATAAATGATCTTGAATGTATCAAAATTATTTGTTTATTAATTTTACAGTTATGAAATATTAATGTGTAAAACAATTTTTTTTTATGGTATTATGATTTTAGTTTTAACTAATATATTATTATTATTTTGGTTTTAAATAATATTTTGTTATTATGGGATAAAACACGCACATACATAATAATATTTTTATATGTGTATAATTGCGAGTGAATGTGAAGTAACAAGTAGTATTAGAATATTAGATTATTTTGTTTCAAGTTAAGTATAGCATTTCAGAGGTAGAAGAGAGGGGGAGAAAATAATTTAAAACTTGTTTCTAAAACTTGCTCTTTCAATTCTATTAACATTTTTTTTTAACATTCTACTTACATGTTAGATTTATAAAGTATGTGTGCTAATGAGCAGATAATATTTTTTTTCTTGAAATACTTTTCTCATGGAGTGAAAATCATGGTCAATGTGACATCCAACTTAATACAATATACATTTGAAGGGAAAGGGGGAAGAACTTGAAATTAATCTGAGGATTGTTATATAATCAATTATTATCATTATTATTATTCATGTCAATTTTCATGTTTATCTAGAAATTTTTATGTATATGTTAGAAATGCAGTAATAAATATTAGTTTGTTTTATTAAACGAGGCGTATATATTTCATTAAGTGTAGTCTTTGTTAAGTGTGATCATTCATCATCATCAATGGTTGAATATTAGTTATTTAAGATATAAGTAAATATGCTAAAATTAAGCAATAATTATGAATTTCTTTATAAAAATTAGTTTTATGTTTAGGCTTAGTCCTAGAGCTGTAGTTGAAACCCTTGTCATTATCGTTATTATTATCATCATCATCATCGTCATCAACGTTTTAATTAATGAGCTGTTTAACTGTTTAAAGGCCATAAATAAATATTGATTTTATAATATTTAGTGATTTCTTAGTATTATTATAACCACATCCCATCATCTATTTCATGCAAGGATGAGTGAATTGCCATCCTAAATTAGTTATATATAATCTGAGCTAGTAAACTTATAAAAATATTGAAACACATTTGTTATGTTAAGATCTGAGAAATGATTTATGTCTAATGAACTCCACTTTGGTTTATAGATGTTTTACTTTTACCTAAATATTAGTGCGTATAGTGATATGGCTCAAAAAGCAAAATCTCCCATTTTTATTAGAAATAAAGTACCAAAAGGGGATTCAAACCCGGTACATGTGAAAAGGTTATTAGATATAACTGTGTCTAGATTCAGATAATCTAGTGGCGCCCTGCTAGACCATATTCACTTAGTATTTGTTTAAACATGCACTTAACATCAAACCAAGAAATGAAAGTGGATAAGATCTACTGTCTGTATACCTGAGTTATATTTTATTGAATTACTAGTGTACTCACCTCACGTGATTTCATATACCTGAGTTATAATACTTGTTATTAATAATTTGCTTATAATTATTGATAGTGGGATATCTTGAGAAATCCAACGTTATTTTAAATATTATGATCTTATATATATTGTAGACAACTCAGATATGGTAATAGTTATTTGAACCATCTTAATTTTGTTACAGTATATATATAGTAAAAATACCATTACCTCAATTGTCAGTCCATACCCTTTTAAGGTCTAGGTATTCAATAATTAATTGGTAAAATAAATATCATAAAGCCAATTGCTTGAGGGATTAATTGACATTTATATATCAAAGTGTCGGGCTGAAAATACAGTTTTGATTAGAAATCTTCTCACTATACACTAAATTGGAAGAGCACCATTTCTTTATGAATTATGCACACATATACATAAACTAGTAAAAGAAAATAATATAGTATTATTGGTGAATTTAGAAGCTTGTAGCAATAGTATGAATAAAAGGAGTTATACTCCAAGATGTTGGAAACTGAATAATTTTTTACACCTTCCTATTATAAGATTTGACAGAAATATAAGAGAAGGGTTTAATTAAATTGAAGTATTTATAAAAATAATTTTCTAACTATTACCTTCCTGGATTCCAAATACTCCGTGAAAGCCTGATCAACAGTTTTATCTTGTAAAAGGATGATAGCACAAATACTATTGCACACTATCTAAAAAAAAACAACAAACATACAAAAAATAAATTCCAATAAAAACGAGACTACTATGATAAGTTTTATTTAAAAATGACATAAGTTTCTGAAATTATGATTTAAATTTAACTAATTAGTTTCCATTTAAAAATAAATTGAAATTTAGTATATATACTTTTAATAAGTAATATACTTACAGTATCAGAAGGACTGATGCATTTGAATACCTTTTGACACTCCTACATTAAATATATATATATAAATTGCACATAGTAATATTAAAATATATAAAGGCATAGATATACACACACATCTATACAACGTTAATATATAAAATCAGATAAAATAATATAAACAAATCAATTTTCAAAATATCAATCAATCAATAAATAAAAACTATAGTCAGCTTACAGCATGACTGCCAACCTGAATAGTATTTACAAGAAGTCTCCTTTAAGCTGCACAATAATAACATCCCCACATCAACGGCCAATTTTCTACAGTTTATATAAACCCCCACCTTTTGCCTTTGCTGATATTTCTATTTTCAGAACAATGCTGCCTCCTGAGTGTCATTCATAACAACAGGAATCCGAAAATCATCAGGATATAGACAATGTGCTAAATTCAAAAGCTTAAAGCATAATCTATTTACATAGCACTTTATTTAATGAATAAAATTGCTATCATATGTGATTACTTTGATAAGAGTGCAAGCGTAACAGTGCACACTCATGTTTTATCTTTAAAACATGATTACAGGCAAACAAAAAAATGTAAAAGACTCCCAAGAGCATTTTGATACCATGACCAATCAGATGGACCAAATCAGTTATATATGCTCAGTCAAAATGCGTTTTGCAGTACATTTACATTTTTTTCTCTCCTTGTAGCCATATGTTTAAAGAAATATTTGGCACATACACAAAAAGATGGAATAAAACATAAGATTTAAAAATGGTTATGTGTTAATAAGCATTTAATAGGTACATTTAATCTTTAATAACATTGAAGTATATAGTTGGGTTAAAAAAAATATATTGATATCCAATCTTATAAATAGATATTAGTGACTGATGACATCATTTGAAGACACCAATTATTTATGAATGTATTCTAATAAAATGATACATGTAAATTGATGGAATTAATTTAATTTCTCCAGTACTTTTAGAGAATCTCATTGCTTTTCTAGTCATATCTTCAGCTTTATCTCAACTAACAAGATTATAGTAGATGAATGTAACACCCTGCTTTTAATTATTTGAAAATGTTAGTTTTTGTTTGCAATCTTCCTACATAAGTTCTTTATTTCTATTAAGTTCATTTTCAATTTACATTTTTTTAAATACAAAATATTATTCTTCCTTCCATATTACATGACCTCTTGCTTTTTATTGCAAATACAATTAACATATCATGAAAAAAAAAAAAAAACCCTCAAAAAAAATAGTACTGTTCAAGTAAGACATAGTCACATACGTTAAAACAGGACAACAAAATGTATAGTTATTAAACTGGTGTCAGAATTATATAACTATACAAGCAAGAAGATTTGGATTCAAAAATTTAAGTTGTTCTTGAATTTTGAACTAGGATTTTTTTTTTACTATCAAGAATAGTAGATCACTGCAGGATGAAAAGTGCATTAAATCCAACAGATTTGGTGCACTTGATCCAAGACCAGGACTCTTAACAAATGTAATAAGACAGAAATTAGTCTGGGAGTATAAATAGAAAAGTACTGGATACATATTTAATCAGCATTACTATCTAATATTTACTAATTACTATAGCTTACAATAGATGGCAGCTATAGCGGAGAAAGAGCATGTTTACTCCTTAAAAGAGTTTACTTGCACTTTATTCTCAGAGCTTGCAAGACTGCCATTCAAGTTTCTTCAAAAATTTTGAAATACTTATGATAATTTAACTTAAAAATACTTTAGAATTAATAATTCATGAAAATATTATTGTATTAAAGAAAGATATATCTACTTTCCTCTTATTAGATTTTTATGGGGTGGTAATCAACAACAACAAATCTTCCGGAATGAATACTCAAATTTACACTAAATTTTGTGGAAATTTATTAATTATAATTCACTGAAAACAGTAAATTCTCTGGATTAAAAAAATATATATGAAAAAAATAAAAATATGTTATATTGCAATAATTTGGGCATCATTTTTTACTTTTGCTTAAATCCCTTTTTATCCAGGTTTTTGCAAGGTTCAAATTCTTTTTTGAGGAATTAAAACAAAGTGTTAAGTTTATTTTTTGAGTGTGCTCCGAATCTAATAAATGTGTTTTCCAGAATTTATGATCAATCCCGTTCTTTCATTTTAAAGATATAATTATAAACAATAAAAAAAATCATATTAATAATTCCTAAAATGCACTTTGAATAACCGGATCTTCTTGGTTAGATCAAGCTCCACATAGTTCCACATATGTCATGCATTGTTGTTTTGTGTTTACTGATATGTATTATTATTTGGGTTCGTCATCATGTATGATTCACAGTACTAATTAATGTACTGATGTTTCGGCTGGATCATACTTGTCATCAGCTAGGTAATTAACATTGTAACATTCATGTAAACAGATAATATGCCATTTATAAATGTAGCTTGTGAAAGATTTCACTTCAACATAGATATATAACTGCAAATATTGAAATTATAACAGAAATTTTCATTTAAATGAGGGTATCAATTTTTAAATAGTATATTGTCTGGTTATCTCATAACTGAAATATATCAAGATAAATACATGAAAAGTCTTATTAACAATTTCAATATTTGTATCTAAAATTCATGAAAGTCTGTTAATTACTTTATATAAATATAATGAACACAAATATGCTCATGTAACATAGATACATCATTAAAAAGATGATAATTTGATTTTTTAGTTATGTTACCTGTAATATAATATTTCTAAATGGACTAATTGTAGACCATTCATGGTTAATGATGGGAAACCAATAGACAGCTGATGAACCATTGAACACAGATGTGTCTACTTGTAAATTGGAATAAATAGTCATTGCTAAAAGATATAGCTGGGCAGCAGAGAGAAGATCTTGACAGTCTAAAGCATTCCAGATCTAAAAATATTTTCATAAAAGACAATATTTCAATGGCTAAAGTATATATAAGTTTTAAAATACATATTTAATGCAACCACATAAATATATATAAGTATTTACTGCTCTATGAAGTAATATAACCAATAACAATTGCAGATTTTTAGTACATTCTTAAGCAAAATGATATTTTTATAAAATTGTAAATTGACATCCAGCAGATGTATTTAGTCTGAAATACATGTACCATAAAAGATGAATGGTTTGAATATTTATCCATACAACAGCTGTTAATTTTATAGAATTATATTTGCTTAAGAGTGCACTAAAAATAAGCATTCCAGATTGGTTATATATATATAATATTATTAACACTAATTTCAACTTACGCCCTGTATAAAAATTTTTATAATCTTTAAGACAGCAATATTTAATGAAAATCAACGAATCTTTGCTGGACATATGTTTCTGTCAATAACTGACATCAACAGCAGCCTGGAAATTAGTTGAGATCCATTGAACACAGCTATGTAATTTTTTACTTTATCTCAATCCCAACATTTGATTTGATATCAAAATTTGAACCAAAATTTAAAGTGAGTCAAACAGAAATTGTGTTGCTATATTTGATAGAGTTTTACTTCATTTCCAAATTGCTGATAATATCCGTTATTGACAGAAACATATGCCCAGTAGGCTAATTGGTTTTTTTCCATCAAATATTACTGCATGGAAAATCATGAAAATTTCTATAGTGGGTATAAGTTAAAAGTAATGATAATAATTTATATTTAAGTGGCGTTTAATTAGTTATTTATGTACATATTTTACATATAGAATATGATTATCTTAACAGTAGTTGAAAGTAGGCTATTGATTAGCTAATATATATCTAGATAAAAAAGGTCTTATGGTTAAACAATCAAGTCTAGTCCAACCAGAGGAAATTTAAAATTTTTTTCTACAAGGCTTGAATTTTTTTTTCAGGTAGCCAACTCATAGCCAATTCAGGTAATAATTCAATATTGGTCAATAAATGGACATCTTCAATGGAAATACTACTAAATCCCTCACAATTTAACAATTGGCAAGCCTGGAAAGCACTGCCTTTTCTTTTACTATTTCTCTGTGAGGGGTTGTTGGAAAGATCTTTCTCCATAGTAGAAATATTTAAAAAGCTATTTCACCTACATATATATGTGTATATCAGAAATGAAACCTTCAATAATCACACTAAATACTTTTGTACTTTAAAAAAATTTCAAATTAAAATATTTAATTGTAATTATTAATAGTATTCATCAACAATTTCTACAAATGTTATGGATATATATTACTCTCTTTTTATAGATGTTCTTTAAGCCATTTAAAACTTCCAAATTAACAATAAATACTTGAATTCTCATCCACAGAATCAGACTTCCTGATTTAACAGTGAAATATATTTGTAATCTCCTTTCTTCTTGTTCAACTGATATGTATTGATTATATTATTAAATATAAGCAATTATAGTGTTTTTCTGAAGGTTTGGGTGGATGGTCTTTTAATTGTATTTCAAGAGGTATTATTCATCTCTCTCCTTCAGAGGTTGCTGGCCTGATCAGTGATAGTACTAGTATGAGAATTGAACCTGGATCCTTAGATTCTTGAATATTAAATTTTAAGGTAACATTCTAATCAACTGAACCATCCTGCCAAAGATAACAGTCAGTAGAAACTTCATATACTTATCTATGAGGTTCCTTCTGATTTCTCCACTTTTTTCCTGAGAGTAAATGTCATTAATGGTTCCCTATAGTCAAACTGGGTTGACTTATGGGATCGTCTGCCATTATCATGTGAGCAGCTTCTTTAAATTTTCTTCTTTGTACCCTTTCTTCTCTATCCAATATTTTTATATTTTCCCAATTGAACGTATGTTCATTGGTACATACATGGTCTGCTACCTCTCTTCTAATCATCAGTTTGGGTTTTTGCAATCACTTTTCAATGGATCAACTGGTCTCACCAATATATATTCTTCCACATTTACATGGTGTTTGATAGATGCAGTTTTTGCTTTTCAGCATTTCCAGTGTAGGCTTTGTAGATTTCTTAAAATTCCTCAAAAATTTCAAAAATCTCCTGGAATAAAAAATATTTAGATTTGAATCCAAGATCTGAAATAAGGTAATGCACTGAGCACACTGCTTCTAAGACATAAAAATAATTTATTGAGAAGTTTGTCAGCAATGGAAAGCTGCCATAATTATAATAGATTGTCATTTGATCATAGGAAACTATTGACTAAAATATCTAGCCCAATCCTAAGCAGAAAACTTAACGTATACTGATAAATACTTCTAGAAGTTTAAGCTAGACTAGCACTAGACAGTTTCATAGATAGAACGACTGCAACATGAGATTTAGAGTGAATATATATATAACCTATAAAAAATTTACCACGTCATGCTCCAAAAAATATCAATTGAGTGACCGTAGTTTTGTCAAAAAAAAAAAGCCTGAAAAAAAAAAAATCCAAATTTATTGTAGAAATATCTTACAGGAAATAAAATAGAAAACCTGGAAGATATCTGAAGATGATTCAGCATGTAAAAATTCAGTCTTCATTATCAGTCATAGATTTACAACTATCATAAAGATATAATATCACCAAAATATCACATAATTGCCATTTCCTGCATCCATTGATTATTAAGGCTTATACTGGGTGGCACTACTGTTGTCATAAAAATAACAAGAAAAAAATGACTGAGTGACTCAATCCATCATAAATAACTTGCTTTCAATTCTGAATAGAATTAATAATTTAATCTATGACACAGAATAACCCCAAAACAAAACATGGATTTAAGAATCATTAGTTCAAGTGGCTGAGATGATCAGCAAAGAAACACTGACAAGCACTCCGAAGGGTGGATTCTAAAAAGTGAAGATGACAAGGTTGACAATCTTTCAAAAATAGTGATAGAAAAAATAAGAACATGTTAAGAAAGATCTCTGAAAAAAATAAATCTATGTACTATTAAAATTGCTAATAACCTTCAATGAATTTTGGAGTCAAAAAATCAAACCTAGAAATGGTTTAAATTTTTTAAAGAAAATAAATTAGATTAGGATTTAGAAATGACTAAATTAAAATTGTGTCAAAAAATAAATTTTTGTAAATAATTTAAAAATGAAGCTAAAGAAGTTCTCCGAGGGAATAGTGAAAAGATAATTAAAACCCATTCCTATTAGCAAAGTTATGAATTGAATTATATAAAACAAAAAAATTTGCACAATGAAAAAAACATGGCGAAATCAGAATAAAATCCCAAGTTTTTCAGCATTAGTAGAAAAAATATTAACAACAGGTTAAGTACAGCAGAATGATTTGAAAGAAATTAAGACTCATTTTACAAGTTTCTTTAAAAAAACACTGTTTAAAGAAATTTTATTAAAAAATATCACATGATTAATTTGATAACATGAAGAGCCTAGGTGAGACATCTCTTCCATCCTATGGATGGCAAAGGCATACCATATTGTAATTGTACCTTTTTTATTTTAACAGTTAATTTGACACTAAAATAACTTAGGTTAGCATATGAGCATTACTCTCTGGATAATATCATTTTATAAGATAACTAGATAAGATGATAATGGGACAGAGGATAAAACCTTAAGCCTATTCACAATATAAAAAACTTTCTAAGTTCGTTGGATCTAGATTCTAACCATCAGGATGCGAGTGTGGCAGGATGTTCCAAACTGTTCAACTAATGAACTCCATAATTAACTTATATAGGTTATTAGTAAAGAAGTTATAAAAACTGCATTATCTACTCTAGCAATTATTTGAATTAAATGCAAATATAAGCTGAAAATTATTTTCTTTTCCCATAATTTTACACAAAAAATACAAAAATAACAAATCAATAGATATGCATATATACTGAAATCATAAATATGTCCAAAATACTAATCACACCCCAATTTATTCATAAAACCATGAAATATTACCTTTTCTGGTATTTCTAACAAGCATCTTATTTGAACAGCAACTGAATAATACTTTTCAGATGAAGATTTTCTAAAAGAAATAAAATTAAAATGAATAAATAAACATGTAATATTGTAAAATGGCTTCTCTTTAAATAAAGCCAAAAGTTTCTATACATATACCAAGAGACCTTGTTGGCCAAATTCCCTCTTGAAACCCCTACATATAATTTATATATATATAAAACATCTACTTCTACCTATTACTTTTTTCCAATCCACAATTATTAAATCATTTTCCCAAAAGTAATGTATTTTTTTTTTTTTCTCATCCCATTTTAATAATAGTTGTTTCATTAATTGCAATTCAGTCTATCTTCATATTCCCCATTCTTGACATAAAGACTTAGTCAATAAACTCCTACTTCTTTTAGTCCCTTCACTTTTATGTTTTCCCATTTCCCAATATACTTTTTTCCTAATTTCAACATCTTAACTTCAACAATGAATGTCCAATACCTTCCTTCCTATCTTCCCATGTGAAACAATATAGTATATATGAAGTCATAGATTTCTATGTATAGGATATATGTTCAGAAATCCTTTTAGCTTAGTTAAACCTCTCCCTCCAAAACCATATGATTATGATGAACTTTACCGAACGTGCACTCAGATTTAGAAGAAAGAAATCATTTCATTATGCAAATAAACAAATATATGCAAATTTAAATTACAAATAGAAATGAGGGAAAAAATTAATATTATATAATACAATAAACTCATCTACTTTTTATTTCTAATTACTCAATTACTTTTCCATCTCTAGTTCATTTTTGTTTTCTTCTATTCCACTTTAATAAAAACCATTATATCAGTTTCATTATCCCATTCCCATATTCCTCAATTTTGTTATAGGAACTTTTACAAAAATCATGAAGTCTTTACCTCTTTTAGCTCCTTTATCATTAAATTTCACCAAACTCTAGAATATAATTTATCCTGAACTTTTTCAACATCCTATACTTTTTAAAAATAAGTACTTAGTAGTATCCCTCTTATTCTACATAGACTACATTTATAGTTCAAATCCTTATTCCATTTTCGTCACTTCCCCCTTGCATCTACAGTTCCTATCCTTGCATACATCCTTTCATATATAATTATAAGGGACTTGAACTCAGACTTCAAAGCACCCTACATCTGTCCAATCCATGTTATACAACTGATACACTTGACCACATATATGTGAAAAAGATAAATGGTCTCCAATATATGTATTTCGTCCTGAACCAGGACTCATCAATTGGTCCAGATCACCATCTCCTACACATATATACTGTAGTGTTTGTAAAAATCGACATTTTTGTGCACTCCAGAAAAACTAGAATTTATTCGTAAGGCTGTTTTTAGATCACGCTCTGATAGCTGAGGAATTTAATTAGTGCATTGACGTAATAGCGATCGACAATTCCTAGAAATATTTGCTAATTACAAATGTTTCTAGATAAGAGACGTTACCTTATTGGTCAGTGCATTTATTGATCGTTGCAGTTGCCAGAGAGCGATAGGAAGACTGGGTAACATCGAGGAGTGTAACATCGGGAGTAGTAGAGAGCAGTCACGCAGTAGCAAGTTGCAGACCATGCGTTTGGAGAGCATCCATTTGCAGACCATTTATTGGAATGCAGTCGGTGCAGACCATTCCTTGGAGAGCATCCGTGGCTGAGCTTCGTTGCGATCAATTCATTGGAGAGCTTCATTGCAGACCAATTCGTTTGGAGAGCTTCATGGCAGACCAATGCGTTTGGAGAGCTTCGTTGGAAAAGAACAGTGTGGGAATTGTATAACGTTATTTGCTGACTGCACAGTATGACTTGCAGTTTTAACCTTGGCACAGTCGTAAGTGCGGATATTACATATACAATCAGTGCTCAGTTTATATTAAGATAGGAAATCTTCAAACTTTAATGGACAAGCTTCAATCTTTTCCACTCTTCAGCCACCCACATTTTAATATGACCATTAAATTATAGAGAAGAGGGATGGCAGAATACAGGCTGAATATGTAATATTTACACATTTCATATATATATAATTTCATACATATATAATTTTGTTTTTGCACAACTCCAAACTACTTTTTTTATATTCATATTCGTTTTCCATAGCTATAATTCTTTTTTTCTAATCAATTTATCTAAACTCTTTACCCACACTTCATGATTATATATTTGTAATATATTCTTTACACACTTTAATCAGTTTCTTTTATAAATACCGTTCATAGAAAAAATTGATGTCATTCAACTTTATAATACTGTAGTCACTGACACCTAGTGTTAATAAAAGAAAACTTTTATTCACATACTAATTAAATTATTATTTTACAACAGTATTGGTATTCTGTGCCAACATCAAAATAAACAATTTTTCATTAATTACAAAACACATTTAGTTCCCATTAAACTCTAAATTTTTACAATAAGTTATGATTCTCTGCTATTGAAATGACTGATTTCTCATACAAAGAATAGTTAGCTTTTTTATGAAAATTCATAAAAGCTGTGTTTAAAAAGATTACAAATTTTTTTCAAAAATGTACACACTTTTTTGAATGAAGATATGCCTTTATAGCACTATTCTTTTAAAAATAAAAGCAAACAATTAATTTCAATTTTTGTCTTAACTGCATCTTTAATTTGTAAATTTGTGTAATTCAATCAAGTATCAAGTTCCGTTCTTCAAACATTTGAATTATTGATTGCATATTGCTATTTTCAGATAAAGTGTAGATTATAAAATAAACTCTGTGCATTTTGAATCTCTTACGATAATTCTGCAACAAGTTAAAATCATAGAGATTTGATACTTCTACTATTGGAAACTATTAATAATGAATCTCCCAAAAAGTTTTTGATAAATCCATACTATAAAATAAGTTATTGCTGGGGGGGAGGGGGATTAGGATTGGATTCCATAATAAAATAGAATTTTTAACAAATTAACATATCATTTGTAAAAAACTTTGAGATAATAAAACTTAAAAGTTATTTACTTATTACAAATTTTGTAAAATTAAGCTTTCTATTCCTCCATGTGTAAAAATATAATATTTTTTCCACTTTTATTTTTTTATTTCAAGCACATTCCGTATAGTATTGTCAGGGGTATAGATAAAAACAGTGGAGATAGGAATATAATTACAAAGCAAGGTTGAGAAACTATTATAATAATTTTAAAGCTTTATGAAGTATTATATCTTTATCTTTCTTATTGTAATGCTAAATCCATATAATATTAATATCATTTATATTCTTTATTACTTTATACAAGTGGTCCTCAACCACCGGGCCGCAGAAGTTTTCTGCCGGGCCGCGCTAGACTGGCAAGAAAGTTAGTAATAACAGAATAATAAGATTTTAAACTTTTAATTACTATAAACAGTTTTTATTTATTTTTTCATCGCATTTTTACCCTGTTAAAAAAAAAGAAACAGAACAAAACGAAATCTAATCAATCATACATAAATTAATTTGTTTTTCTATTTATCACAGATGTTTATGAAGGGGTAGAATTAATTTTTTTATTATTTTTCTAAAAAAATTCAAAATTTAAAAAAAAAAAGTTTTTTATTAGACAAACTCCAGTTGTCTTTTGATAGCCAATCACGGCCGCTTTTCGGCATTGTTTATGTGTTAAAACAAGATCAAAACTTTTGACTTTTTCAAGTTTCAGGTTTTTTTTTGTTTAAAAATACGGCCACTTTTTTTTTTTGGCCTGTAAGGCGATATCTTTTTTGCCTTTATTTGTATACTGCTAATATACTAAAACTTTTATTTTTAAAACCAATTTCTGTTAATCTTTTTTTAAAAATAAAAACAAACAAAAAATAACTTTGCAATTTTTTTTTTTTTTTTTGGCTTTATTTCTATTACGCCATATCTATTTTACCATTTTTTTAAAAAAAAACTTTTCCTATTAATTACATTTTTTGATCCTTTCAACACACCAGCACACACAAAAAAATTACAATAACATCAAAACTTCAGACTTTTACACGTTTCGTTTTATTTTTTCAGATTTAAAATATGGCGAATTTTTTTTGACTGTACGGTGATTAATTACGCGATTTCTATTTTGCCCTTATTACTATCAAAAGACAACCTCCATATATATATATAACCATCTTGTATATTTAACATTAAATACAGATATTACATGTATCATAATCATTGCCATGTAATTATACTAGCTATGATATTTCCCAACATTCAGGTGAATAACATTTTATTCTTGAATGTTTTAACAATGAAATAATAAACATAGAAATGCAAGCACATTAATGAGAATGATTGTTATTGTACTGTTTTCTGTGTTTAACATGTGAAGGTAAGCAACTCCATTACAATACACAATAACTAGTGTACTGTTTTGGTCAGTTAAGCAGGTTACATCTTTAAGAAAATTTATCTGTAAACTTCTGCCGGTCCACGAATCTTATCATTATTTTTGCTGGTCCGCAGGTGTGACAAGGTTACCCCAGCAAGTTCTCAAGATTTCTGGGGCAATCGAAACTGTCATAGTGGATTGTAGATTGTAAAAAAAGGCTTGTATAAAGTAATATGAATATAGATGATATTAACAATACTGCTTCTAAGATAGATAAAATATTAAGAACTTTATAATTTTAATGCATTTTTGGTGTCAAGTATCTTTTTCAAAAGTAAATAAAAATAAATTATGATTTAAGATTTTTGGTACTTTTTCCATGTAAGAAACAATATTATAATTGTATTTAAATTATTATGTTTCAGTGACAGAATTGCTCAAGTTTATTATAAGCAAATATAATAAATAAAAGCGCAATTTTTTGATATCTACAAATGATATAGGTAATTCAAAACTTTTTTGTAATATCAGAAAACAATTAATTGTTAACAGATCATAAAGTTTTTAATTTAACAGATCCAATACTCCTCAACTCACGGTACTTCCTTCATAAGATAATTCTACTAGATAGCCATAATAACCTTTATGGCTACTATTAAGTACATATCCGAGGCAGAACATTAACAAGTTGTGATCTCTAACAGGAATTACTAAATATTAACATAACCATTAATTAAATTTCATTATTTCTTATATATATTGAACTGGGTGGGAGATCACTCTGATTATATAAATTTACAATTAAATCTCGATCTGCTCCGGCTGCACTTTCACTATTGCAGCAAACCAGCCCTTCAAGTGAAGAAGTCTAATACAGAAGGTGGATAAGACCAATGGCACCTATAACCAGACCGAGGCTATACAAAGTATAACCTGCAGCCACATTTCCAGGCTATAGAACTTCTTGGCTGCTAAATTCAAACCCCTGCCATCCAAAGCATTTTTATTTGTTTCGAGGTAAAACCTCAGGCACCAGCTAATCACAAGTTATAATTAGCATGCTTAGATAACAGGTATACAATTTAGTGCTTGATTAATCCCTAGCTAGCTTATTTACTTAAGTATAAGGGGAAATTATACATATTGCTTAATGCTTATATTTAACTATAGACTATCTATTAGTGGCATAATTATCAAAGAGAACCGACCAAACATTACTTAACAAACAAACGATTTATTTAAAACACTTCTAATCAAAAAAAAAAAGTAATAAAATATTATAATAAAAGAACATTATAAATTTGTTTAAACACACTTCTAGTTAAGATATATGAGAATAAATAATACTATACTTAAAACATTTAAATCTAAATATGCACATACACATTGAAATATAAATTCATTACTCAATGGAAAGCTTTGCAAATATTAAAATACATTATGAGAAAATTAAATATGCATGCACATATTAGGATTTATTCTATATGATGACTTATAGGAGACACTTGAAGATTGCTATAGCTTTCAAATTTCAACAAAGTCTTTTATTCGAACATGATCAGTTTATGAATGGGAGTAAAGAAGTTCATAGTTACCTAGGATTTTGCACTTTATGCTTCTAAAGATATGACTCCTTATTTTCTTCTGTTGTATTGATCACCAACCATTTTGGGTTTTTGGACTCCACTAATGGTTTGGCTCTTGACTGACTTCCTACGTTCACTGAGATAGATATTTCTTGACTGTTCAGATTATTAAGTGGGCATGAATTCCAGATGGAGGGTTTCTGATATTTTGGAGAACTGGGACTGAAGATGGGCTGCATACTCTGGTGCTTGTCTAGCACTGCATGATGTTAGATGGTTCTTTGGTAAATGTGAAGACATCTAATCGCATTCTGGGAATGCTAATAGCTTTCCCCATCTTCTCTTCTCTGGAAACTCTTCCACGGTAGTAATACAAGTATAATCTTAATCTTAATGATTACTATGAATGAAGCTGAATGATGCTGGAACTGCAAACATTAAAAAAACTGGATGAACTGTCATGAATAGATTTTTCAGTCCCTTTATATGATTCCTCTTTATTGTCTCTCTAGTTATCACTCTGATCTGGTTTAATTAATTTACAAATTTTATTAATTACATTCCCATTGTGTTTTAATCTGCATTTTTGCATAGATTAATCTAGCCTTTGGATAAGATACCATCTTGAATCATTTTCCATTGTTTTCATTTAATGCAATTTAGAGTTATTATTCTCTTTCTTTTTTTTATCGACTGAGCAATCTTTAAGTGGATTTTTAAGTTTATATGCTTTCCTTTCATATTTTAACTCAATTTTCATTTTACACATACACATTTTTTTTCTTTAAGTTTATGAAAAGAGAGAACTATAGTTTTAACTTTTTACTTAGTTAATTTCCCTCCCCTATTCCTATTCACTCTTTAACTATTAAAACTCTTATATATATTTTTTAAATGACAAGATGACGCAATGCTTTGTCTTTTGGCGATTTGCATTTCTTAAAAAAAAACTCTTTAAACACTTTCTAACTTATATTTCTCTTTCTTAAACTTCTAAATTATATTTCTTAAAACTTTATTTATTTCTTTTGTGAAATTTAATCTGATCATTTACTAATAAATGATTCTGCAGTATTTTTATTTTTTAAAATTTCATTTTTAAAATCTTAAACTAACCATAATTTTTCTTAAAAAAATTATGAAACATGTAGCACTATTCACTAGCGGTACAATATATATATATTACAATCAATGAAAAAGTTAAAAATATGATACCTGACTTCCGATTTGAAATAAAATTACATAATTTTCTATGTTCACACTGCTATTCAAATAATTATTTCATATACAAACAAAAATTTGTTTTTATTAAAAGCAGAAAACAATAGTGACATATTTTTAAAATGTGGTTATATTCTAAAACTGGAAGTTCTTATTCTCCATCTTAATAAATTAGAGAAAATTAGAAGAGTAATGTAATTTCATTAATTATTATGGTAACATCTTATAATTTAGTTATACAATGAGCTATTGAAGGTGCTCATAAACTTGCCTTCATAAGAGTATGATAATGCAGATAGATTCCCATTAATTCAAACATCGCTAATTCAACAACTTCTATTATGAACAAAATTACAAAGTATTATTGTGATTATTGCTTTAATTACTGGTATATAAAAATTTTGGGCTGACATAAATAAGCACATATTTCATATTTTATTATAAATATTGTTGGTTATAGGATAAATTTACATAGTATGCACATTATTTCAGTACATATAAACTATGGACAGCAAAATTAATGTTTATTTAAATTTTCGGCAAAGTTTGATTTTATAATGAGAAAGAGTTATATTGAAATCGGAAAAATTCCCAAATGCAAAACATCTCTGAAACCAGGGAATGTTGATTAATGATATCTTAAAATATAAATAGCTACTCAAAAATTTCACAGCAATTTTTCAAAACTAATTTGTGAATTAAAATAGGAAGCTAAGGCAATAAAAATACATGAAGATTATTTAAGATATCTTGATTTTGCAGACGATGTGGTTGTTTTGTAAATAATGCTTCAGAGCTTCAGGAAATGCTATAAGAGTTATCAGATAAACTAAGAAAGTAGAGTTAAAGATAAATACAAAAACTTAAGTAAGATTCAATGGATTTTCTCAAAAGAAACTAGATTGATAATCATGAATTAGAAGTTAAAAATTACAAAAATTTTGATAAAATTTTCAGTTAAAAACATAACAGATGAAATTAATCATAGAATTAAACTTGGATTGAGTGTTTTTGATTAAAATAACTTCAATATTAAAGGTAATCTGTTTATGCATTTGAAAAATTTAGATTTTTAATAAAAAATGTTTTTAATAGAAGTGTTTATCAGTTCTTATTTACGAATCTGAGATATAAACATTAAACAGTAAAACAATATAGACTTCAGACCATTCCACAAAGTATAAAAGTAACAAGAAGAGATCAAAAATGAAATAAATGGGTGTCAGAACAAACAGATATCAATGATATCATTGAAAAAATTAAGAGAGTGGAAGTAGAATTGGGCTGGACATATTGCTAGAAGTGATAATAGATGGACAACTAAAGTTTTAAGATGGATCCCAAGAGATTGTAAGAGATCTAAAAAAAGACTACACATGAGAAGGATGAATGAAATAAAAGTTTGCTGGTGTGCTATGGAGAAGAGAGGTTAGGAATCAGAGAAACTGGACTAAAACTTAGAAAGAGACTTTCACCTCGGAGTGAATCGATAATGGGTGAAAATAGTGATGATTCAAAACTACATTATTTATGATTCAATAGTATATACATTTATAGATGCATTTTTTCATATTGTGTAAAGATGAGATTGGTTGAAATGCATCTTAGAAGTCAGTCACACATCTACAAAAGAACATTTGAAATATAAGAGTGTGATTTAGAAAATATAAGATAGGGGGTATAAGCTGGAAAAAAGTAACAATCAAAAATGATTATAATACAGCTAAATAAAAAATATTATATTTCAATTTATTCAAGTCTACATATAAGGTTGCATAAATTGTAATAATTTGTAATCTAATATAAGAATGTCTAATAACCACTTAAATATTTATTGAATTATTAAGAATAAGAATTCGCTAAAAATGGAGACACTTGTACATTATTGTAAAATGAAAATAAATGTAATTCATTGTAACAATTTTTTAATAAATAAAATTGAAAAAGGTTATGTAATAACAAACATTGTATCACTTAATACAATAAAGTTACTTTCTGCAACCTTTTATTGCCCTCTTCACTGTAAAATATATTACTGTAGACTCTTTCTGATAATAATTATTGCATATATTTATAAATATGTTGTGTATTCGAATGAGGGCACTCAGAATACCAACAAATAATCAATAAATAATAAATTTAGATACGGACTGGAATAATGATGAAAAGTTATTAATAGCAAATAGTTATTGATACACTCCAACACAGTATATATAGTTCACTTATGGTTCAATTCCCACGACACACTTACAGCTTGCTGGAAAGTTTCCTTTGGCCTCAAGTTCCAAAACACTTGGGCTCTACTCCTCAAACTAATGGACTTCTTTGGCTTTATTCAGCTGCTGCTCCAATTTCATTGGCTTCACACTAGAGTGCTGTACCATCACTTAAGCTTCTTACAGCTACTGTCTATTAAATCTCATTACCAGTTCAGTTCACTGGAATAAGAACAATGCACTTTGCTGCACCACTATTTTTCCCCCAGTCTGGCCTCCAGCAATCCAGGGTTCATCCTTGATTGTTATCAATCCTGTTTTTCTCTTTGCGTTTTTAATTAGTAAGTTCAACTTCTATTGAATCAAGAAATATTTATAATTAGCAAATATTTCTTGATATTTACAAACGCAATTTTTTTATCACAAATATATAAATATTTTCCATTGTTACATTCTATGCAAGTTTAATCATTAATTAAATTCTTATCAGTTAGCGATCTAAAAATATATATATTTCTCTAATATATTTTCCTTTTTTTTTGGAAAAAAAAAATTATTTTTTTTATGACACCTCCCCCACTCCAGAAAAAACCCTTGTCCGATTAATAAATGTAACCTTGAAATTATTTAGACTCTTTTTTTCCATTGCCGGCTTGGGTGTTTTTTTCTCCCACTTGGAGAAACTCTGGGTTTTTCCTTGTTCTTCGGTTTGTGCATCTGGCAGTTCACTGTCTAAAGTTTGCCCTTTCTAAAAGGTCTTTAAAATTGTCCATTTCATTTTCACTATTGGCCATCTTTTCTTATAGCTTCATTTCATACTGCTGCCAAAACGCTACTTGTTCTGATAATTCTTTTACTTTTTCATTCCACTCTTTTGCTTCTTTAAGCAGCTGATTATTATTCTGCAGTAAACGCTGATTTTCTTGTGATTTCTGCTCCAACTCATTACATAATTCCCAATTTCTGGATTCTAACTTGTCTGATTTCTTTTCTAGTGCCTTCACAATTGATTCAGACTCTTGCAATTTGGTCTGCAATGACACTCATTTCATTTTTATCTTCCATGTTACTGGTCAATTCATTCAAAAAGATGTTTTTGGCATTGTAACTGGATTTGAAAACTATTCACAATTTCTTTTAAGTCCTATTTTCTGTTTGCAAATTAGTCATCTGTATTTGATATGATCTAAAACTATTCTGTTTTCTCATCTCATGTTTGGGGTGTATTGTCCTTGCGAATTGGTCCTATCCCTCACTGGTGATTCTCTACACATTCGTGCTAGGTGGCCTTTCCACTTATAGATATGGCATCATTTGTCTTTAAATGTATAATCTTTTTTGATGTGCCCTGGTTTTCCACAGCAAAAACACTTAATTTTTTTCTAAAACCTTTGTTCACAAAGAAACTATTTTTAATTTCTGTTTCACACTCCATCTTGTAAACTGTTGTTTTGCTGTAATTTTCTTTACTAAACAGTGCTGCCTGTTCCACAATGAGTTCATGGGCCACTCCCTTTTAACGGCTTCTTCGAAATTTAATTCTGCAGGTTTTGTCGGAGTCTGTCCTCTGACATGCCCCAGATTAATTGGTCTAACAGAATTTCATCTACATAATCGCTATATACATACTCTAGCTAATTCTTTTTATGTGATTCCATACTGTTTTATCGATTCACCCTTCCATTGCCTCCTGTTTCTTAATGCTAATCTGGCAATGTGTCTTGATGGTTTGGAGTTAAAATGTTCACTCAGCTTGTTAATTATTTTTTCATATCCTATTCCTTCTGCTATAGGTATGTCAAAATACTTATTTATAATGTCAATGACTTTTAGTCCCAACATACACATTAATGCAGCTATCTTTCTCTTTATTATCTTTGACTCAAAAAAAAACTGTGTGGCATACCATGGCCAATGATTTGCATTACTGATGTCAAATTCCATTATTACTGACTGACCTAGTGAAATTTTTACTATCCACAAGCTTGTTAACTTTTTAAAATTCGCTATTCACAGGTTTAAGATGGTGATTGCGCTAACTTGTTGTGTATTCAAATGCAAGCACTCAGAATACCAACAAATAATAAGTAATAAATTTAAATACGGACTGGAATAATGATGAAAAGTTATTAATAGTGAATAGTTATTGATACACTCCAACACAGTATATATAGTTCACTTATGGTTCAATTCCCATGACGCACATACAGCTTGCTGGATTGTTTCCTTGGCCTCAAGTTCCAAAACACTTTGGCTCTGCTCCTCAAACTAATGGAGTTCTTTGGCTTCGTTCAACTGCTGCTCATGATCCCGTTGCTTCCACATTAGAATGCTGCACTGTCACTTAAGCTTCTTACAGCTACTGTCCGTTAAAATCTTTTATCAATAGTTCACTTGGTAAATTCACTGGAATAAGAACAATGCACTTTGCTGCACCCACTATTTATCATCACAGTTTTGCCCTCCGGCAACCCAAGATTCCTCCTTATTGGTTTCCGGTCTGGTTTTCTTCTTTCCTTTTTTATTTGAAAAATTAAATTTTTTTTGAATAAAAAAAAATTTTAATAGCAAATATTTCTTGGTATTTATCGAATGCAATTTTCTTATCACAAATATATAAATATTTTCCATTGTTACATTCTATGCAAGTTTAATCATTAATTAAACCCTTATCAGTTAGCGATCTAAAAAAAATATATTTCTCTAATATATTTTCCTTTCCTTTTCCTGGACTACTACAAAAATTATTATTGAATTTCAATGTACATATTTTACAAACACAACAAAATTATTGCAATAATTTGAAGTTTCCAATAAGAAGACAATAAAGTATTGCTCAAATAGACCAGCTTTCTAATATATAAGGCTGAACATCAGATCTGAATCTACAATATTACATTAGAAAAATTTCCTTCTGCACATCTATCAACAGTTATTGAGTGACCCTTATTGTTCATATAATGGCAAGTAAGACACAACCAAAATGAAAGGTCAGTACTGTAATAGTGATATCGTGCCAGTACACACATTTAAGGACTCAAGAGTTGTCCGGGTTAGCGGGTTCGCTGGCCGATGTATGACACATGAAAAAAGAATAATGGTTATATCCATCTAAGAAGTCTTCATTTAAACATATATCCACAACATATTATCAATATAATAATAAAACAATAACATGAATAAAAACATAAAAGAATTCATAATTACGGTGTTACACTGGAAATTTCTTTAACACTTCCATAATCTTTTAAATAGCTGTCTTTTAACATCTTACAGTAGTCTTCCATACTGGTAATACTTAATACAACCTAAAAATATCAAGAAAAATTTTCTAAATAAAATTAAAAAACAAAAAAATTATATAATAGAAATTATTATAGTAGTAATATTGACTTAAAAAAATATTGTAAAAATGCAAGCATGTAGGATTATAAATAAATGCTAAAAAGATTAAAGTAACATTCAACAATTTATCACAGAAGAAAATATTGATAACTATAAATTAAAAGAAATTAACAACTCCAAAAAATTTATGAACACAAATGAACACATAATGGATGAAATTAGGCCCCGAATTAAATTTGAGTTTATTGTTTTTGTCAGAAGTAATCTAATATTAAAAGGAAATATACCTATGTCTTTAAAAAAAAAAAATTTCTAGATGTGTTTTACCAGTGCATATGTATGTGACATCTGGACATTTAATAGGAGAGATCAATATAGAGTTTTCAGATCATGTAAAGGAATATGGGAGACATATGTTGGGAGTAACAATAAGGGAGAGAACAAATATCATTGACGTTATTGAAACAATTAAGAAACTGAAATGGCGTTGGACTAGACATATTGCTAAAAAAGATGACTAGACAATTGAATTCTTGAACTGGATCCCAAATGATATGTAAAAGCAGAAAGGAGTATTTGTAAGATGGATGGATGAATTAAGAAAGTTTACTGTAATGTAGAGGAGCTATAGATAAGAGAAATTAGATTAAATAAGGAGGGATTTTTATTCTACTATTGACCGATAATGATTCAACCACGATGCACTCTAACACATAAGCTTCTTACAAGAGAATAAGAAAACCCCCCAAAAAGAAATCAAACCATAACACTTTAAACAATTACTAAGTCACCACGGGTGCCTTTTCCACACCCTCCCACTTGTCTGTAGAGAGAGACATCAACTAAAAAAAAAAAAAAACAAAGCCCCCTTCTTCTTCTTAGGACACAAGGAATATAAAGGGGGGGGAGGGGTGTGGTGTCTTTATAAAAAAAAAAAAAATTCATAACTTTTCAAATTTATAAGTGAGGTATGAATAATGAGTTTAGAGACAAAGAACCCTTTAAGCCCACCAGTTTCAATTTTTTTAGTTATCTTTTTTTTTTTTTTGGTTTTGGTAGAGACACACCCCCCCCCCCCCCCACATCATACAATAATTTATTTACAAAAAAAAAAAATTTTATTGTAATATTTAAACTTAAAAATTTTTTCTAACTTTTTTAACCAATAGGCAGAAAAATATTTAATTTTTTTTTTTTTACAATTAATAGTGAAAGTGAAACTATAAAAAATAAGAATTTTAAAAACGTATTAAACACTTTATATGGATTTTTATTATCCTGGTAAGTTATAAAAATAAAAAACTGATTAGCAAAAATTAACATGATAAAGAGCATTTGGTTTAGATTGTGAAATAAACTGATCATGATTTGAAAAAATTAAAGTGCATAGCCTACTATTTCTAAGTTCAAAATGGTAGCATTCATATTGACATTACTTTGCTAACTCATACTCTAATATGTAGACATGCTTCATTTTAAAATTAATAGCTTATTTGTGAAACACTGCTTAGGTTTGTTGAGACTAATTAGTTTATAAGCATCACCACATTCTATACTGAAAATGTCAACATAAACATTAACATTGCTAGCCAAATATATAAAAACTAAAAACAACAAATTAAGTACTTAAAACTTTTTGATTATATGCTAGTTAATTGTGATTAGTGTGCACTGTTTCATTGTAATGGCAAACTAAAAAATTAACTTGACTGAAAACTTTCTTATTTCCAGTGAAAATATGACATTATAGAGCTTTCACAATATTTTTCCAGCAATATTCCTACCACAGTTCATAAATTCACCAAGAAATCTTTTGTAAATTGATGAAATATAGTTCTCCTATCTTGAAATGAACTACTAGTTTTTCACAGTACAAGATTATAAAATGGAGGATTTGAAAATCTGTATGCTTCTCATTATAATCTTAAAACATTTGATTGCAATAGTAAACAAATTGTGATATTTTACTAAAATTGTTCAACAACCTGAAAATGATTGCAGAGAACAATCAAACCATGTCCTGATAATAAGAAAAAACAAAGGATTAATTTTTTTTAAATATATGCATCACTCTTTATTCACTCATTCGTTTAGTATAGGTTAAATACAGGTCAAAATATATTCACACAAATGCAAATGTCATTCTTCTCCTACAAAGTTCTAGTTGCACTTTTATGGAGAAGAAAATTTTCATAACACTTTATTTATTTACATTTTCTTTTGATTTTAAACATAATTCAAAATAAGCTAATAGATTAATAACAACAATAATATTACATTAAACACAGGCAAAACTCTCCATATAGTAGCGCTCATCCTGTGCCAACCAGAGTAATTAATAACTAATTATGTGCTAGTATAAGAGATAGTGATCATGTAATAAAGGTTACATTCCAGTAATATATTAATTATATGTGCATAATAGGGAAAATATGGATTGAATATCACACTACACACTCCAGTGGATTGATAAGGTTGATGATGACTATGAACTAAGTTGGTTTTTCCTTTTTTTTCCTATTTGATATATTTTTTAATTTGATTTTTACTTCCCTATAATGTTGCAAACTTTTTAATTCAATATGTAAATTATTATTATAATTACTTTGAATTTAATACATATGTAGAGGAAGAGAGGGAATGTAAGTTTAGAAAATCATAGATAAATAAATACAATATGTATTTAATAATTCAAAAATAAGTTAATTGAATTTTTTTATTTTTGTTGATGATGTAAGGGATCTTATAATTTTACATTAAAACTATTCAGTAAGCAAAATTTGTGAGCAATGTAACAAAATATTACATATTTACAGCATTGTATAAAACTTGACAAAATCTATTTTTTATCATAAAATTTTTATTTTTATAAAATGCTTTTATAAGCTCATTAAGAAAAATATTTTAGACTACAGCCTGGGTCAACAATGAGAAAAGGTCTAATACTTATTTACAGTATCTCAGGTCTTCCTTTTTTCTAACAATCCGATGGTCTTTCTTAGATCATCATATCTTTATAGGTATTCTCAGATAATATTTTTTATGTCTTTGTATGTAGCTGAAAATTTCTTAGCTCCATAGATAATCATCATTTCTCCTTGAACTATCCATGTGTCACTACTACAAGTCAAAATAAGTAACATCTAATAATTTTATTTTTAAGTTTAAAAGGATATATTTGCTACAAATAAAATATTATGCTTATCAAATATTCTCCAAGAGGTTTCACCTTTTCTATCTATACCCGCCCCCCCCCTTTTTTCATTATATTTTTTTAACTGACACCACAAGACTAATTGAATCATTTCAATTCATTTTACAAATACAATGGAATGTATGCTTGTAGAATATTTTTCTCATTAATACTGAGATTAAATTCATTTTCATGAATGTTTTAGTTTTGCTATTGTATTAAGATATAAAAATTTTCTTTCAACAATGATGAATGAAATGATAACATATTAATGGACGCCTTCTCTTTTTGTAACATTTCAAAAACATATCACTTCCATCAAAATACAAACGTTGACCAAATTTTTAAAATCCTCAACTTATTCATCTCTTCAGGGTAAACTATATATTTTTCTTAATATTTCCATGCCACTTACTGTAGGCTTTAATAGATGCCTGATGATAACGCTTAATAAATCTCTTTCCTGTACTTCCTATCCAATATCTTAGACTAGTTTCAAGCTTATGGCTTTCATCTGGCATCTATTAATTACTAAAACATACAGTAGGTGGCACAGAGAGTGTGAAGAAAAAAAATGTTGCTGAAACAGCAATGAGTAAACTGAAGTCATGTGAAAACTATATAGAAGCCAGTCTTTTTTCTTGCAATTTAACCAGAGTTTTAAGCATATTTCTAATTTATCAAATTGCTACACATTATAATGGAATATCTAAAACACAAGGAACTAAATCCTTTATGTTGCTTTTGCAAATTAAAAATAAATCCAGATATGAATAGAGTAAAATATCTTTATATAACAACAAAATAAAATAATATATGACAATAGCTGTAATATAATCATAACATATAAAGGCTCTTTTCAGCAATTTTTAATGTTTTTGCCCTTTTCAATATGTCTTGTTTAACTACAAAAAAACAACAACCTATATTGCATACATAGTAACATCTACCGGCTCTACATAAAATTAACACAAGCCTATAATTTATGCTTTAATATCTTTATAATAATATATATTATATAACCCTCCATTCGTTTTTCATTATCCAATTATTAGTTAAATTAATTGACGTTTTATAAATGTTCATACAATTATTTCTGTTATAATTAATGGTAAAAAGGTAAAAAAAAATAAAGAAAGTAGAAGTATTAGAAATATATTCTTTAATTATAAACAATATAATTAATGGATACAAAAAATGGCAGTTATTAAAAATTTTAAAATTAAATATGCCATATAACATGGATAGAAGTATTAGAAATATATTCTTTAATTATAAACAATATAATTTAGGTAATAATAGTGAACCAGACAATATAAAATGGGTAAAACTTTCATATGTTCCGAAAATTTATCATACATTTTTAAAAAATAAAAAATTATATAAATAAAAATATTAAAATAGGATGGTCAAACAGTAAAAATCTTGATATATTAGTAGGGAATTATAAAATAAAAGATAATATAAAATATAAAAAGGATATAGTATATAAAATTACTTGTGGGGTTTGCAGTATTGTTTATTATGGATATACAGTGAAACAATTAGAAGAAAGGGCTAAAGAACATAATAATGCTATTAATAGGAGAGATGACAGATCTGCATTATATGTTCACTACTTAAAATATGGACATAGAATAGATTGTGTTAAGAATATAAGCCCATTAAATTATATTAAAGAAATTAATAGAAGGAAGATATATGAAACTAATTACATTAATTATAACAGAAATAATTGTATGAACATTTATAAAACGTCAATTAATTTAACTAATAATTGGATAATGAAAAACGAATGGAGGGTTATATAATGTATGTTATTATAAAGATACTAAAGCATAATTATAGGCTTGTGTTAATTTTATATATGAGCCAGTAGATGTCCCTATGTATGCAATATAGGTTATTTTTGTAGTTAAACAAGACATATTGAAAAGGGCAAAAAAATAAAAATTGCCAAAAAGAGCTTTTATATGTTATGATTATATTACAGCTATTGTCATATATTATTTTATTTTGTTGTTATATAAAGATATTTTATTCTATATTATATCTTGGATTTATTTTTAATAATGGAATAGTATATACAAGTGCTTTAAAATGCTGGTTGAAGAAGCTGTTAATATCAAACAATCAAAACTCTTAATCCAAAGCGCTTTCGAGGTGTTATCCCTCATAATCGTAACCATATATATTATGGAGACTTAGATATACACTCAAGATTTTTAAGATAAACTATAGCATTAATAACTATTTATGTCATGGAAAGTTCTTAAATTGCTCAATTGTTTAATTATCTGATAGTTACCAAACAATAAAAGAAACTGTTTTCTCTTCTATTGGACCTATCTTAAAGCTTTCAGTAAATGAAGTGCTCTGTCCTACGAACAGATCCAAAAACAATCACAGCCAACTCATCCATTTCTATATTCTGTCCTGACCATTGCCGAGATATTCAATTCCACATATATTTTCCTATCACTTAGATCATCCAGCAAAATCACTTTTCTTTGTTCTTGTTTCCATTCACCATTCCTTCCAAAACAACCTTCATTAAACCATACTTTCTTCTTGGTATATATGTCCAATTCAGTTTCTGTTTCTACCACTAATTTACTCAATCAGTCTTCTTTTTTCATGTACTCTAAACTTTATTAAATTTTATCTTGAATTAGTTAAAATGTTTAAAATAAGTTAATATGAATTTCCTCTCTATGCAGGTAAAAATAATTAATTAACTAAATAAGTAGAGTTAAATATATATTTCTAAATCATAAAACGTCTGGTTGAATAACTTTATTTTTTTTTAAAAAAGGCAATTTCTTCTCATCTTCAGCAAATTTTTTTTATCTAGATCACCAAAACTATAACATACTCAGTATGGACATATAAATCATTCAGTTTGTTTGAGATAATTTGTTTACTTGATAAATAAAAAGTCTTTAAAGCAGTAAATTAAAGTTTTAGAATAGTAATAATAATGTAAAAAAGGATTCTAGTACATTAGCTACCGGGACACACTTGATGGTGCTGTTGCCATCCAAACAAACATCAATACATTATTTAGTCGGTAGCTAATGTAATAATACTTGAAAAAGTTTAGTTTACATTCTTACCTTTCCAACACTTTCCTTCATCGCTTTAATTGTATCGGCAGCTTCAATTAGATCCCGATATCGTTCACTTAAAAAAAAAATCCAGAATACAATTCTACAGATGTAATAAAACAAATAAACAAAACAAACTAATTCATTTAAAATAAAGTTAAATTTCAATATTAATATAACCTCTAGATGGTAGACTTAAACATCATTATTTCAATAATGAATATTTGACTGGAAAGTTTACAATAAGAAGTTGCCCACTTGACTTTGAAAAAGATAACTTTCCTGTGGAATGTTATTATCTAGTTCACTTGAATAATTGATTAAAAATTTCTGACCTATGGGTGTTGCATGACCATTTCTGCATATGTAAAGTATATGCCATTAGGAGCATCCTCTTTACTCGGGTCCAAAATATCTATTATAAGCATGAGTAATCAAAGGATATTTGATAGACAGAATAGTACTTGATATAGAAAAGCACCACCGTTAATAACAGATGGCTCTGGAGTAGAGTGAAGAGAATTATTCTTGTCAATTTCTGATCATACTGACTCAAAATTTTTGTATTATTGTTTTATTTTTTTTGCATTATATTAATCAAAAATTTTGCAAATAAAATATTTATTGAATATCTTAAAAAAAAAAAAAAGTTAAATTCCATTGTAAGTTTAAAAAGTGAAACTAACAAGAGATAACTAACTCTGAATAATTCTAATAAGCATTGGTGTAGGATTGAAGAAGGAATATCAAAAACAGCAAAAAATAAAATTGGAATTATCCAGTTAAAGAAAATAAATGACCTTGGGTAATGAAAGATATCTGGGAAAAAACAGAAGTACAGAGAAGATGGAAGAATATCAATACTGAGGAAAGGCAAAGAGAATATAGAAAAATTAATATCATCAAAAACAGAAAATTAATGAAAAAAATTATGCTGTTCTTTCATATAAATTATAAGAAATAATAAAAATCATATACAACAGCTATATAAATATATAACAATAGGCAAACTGATATATCTGCTTTATACATTCATTACTTAACATATGAACATAAAATAGATGTTACAAAATATTAAACCTTTACATTACATTAAAGATCCAAAAAAGAAGACAAATATATGAAACATATTATATTAATAATTGTATGAATATTTATAAAACTTCAATAAATTTAGTTAATAATTGGTCAATTAAAAATTAATGGACAATTATACAAGATATATAATAAAATGAGTGTGCTAATTAGCATCACATGATCACTATCTCTTATACTAGCACATAATTGTTATTAAACAAGGCAAAACTCTCCATCCATTGATTACTCTGGTCGGCACAGGGTGGCACTACTGTATGGAGAGCTTTGCCTTGTTTGCGCTAATAGCTCTTAAACTTCCGGAAAAGCTTGTTTGAGAGCTATTAAATGCACACTCATCTTTATACATTTATAATACAAGCTTATTAAATTAAATCACATGATGTATAACTTGATTTTTTTTTTACTATTATATAAAATAGTATATATAAAATTGTATAATGTATGCATTATTTATTCTGTATATTGTTATGTTATATTGTCAATTCTTTGAATTTATACTGTATTTCTATATGAAAGTTTTATTGTATTTTATTGATGTTTTATTTTGTTACTGTTATTTTATCTCCATTGGTTAACATTAAAATAGATGATTTAACATTTGAAAAGGGCATGAAACCATGTGCCAAAAAAAGGCTTGCATTGGTGGTCGAGAGGTCAGCGACAGCTGCTTTACAAGTAGTTGTCCTGGGTTAGCGGGTTCGCTTCCTGGCTGATGCTATGACACATGAGAGAGAGAAAAAAGGCTTTTTATGTGTAATTGTTATTATTTATTATGATTTATAGAAAAATTAATAATGAACCAATGAGAGAAACAGATTTAGCAAAAGAAAAGCAGGTGGAACAAGAATTTAAAAAGATAAAAGTCCTTCAACAGACCAAAAGATATGATCTGATATTTGACAGAATTAGAAATGCCACTTGAGTGCAAAAAAAAAAAAAAGTTAATAAGTAAAATAGCTGATAAGAATACAAAGAAATTAACTAACAACGATGATATATTGAAAAGATGGGGAAAATATCTTCAATATTTATTTAGGAAAAAAAAATGATTCAATTAATTATGAACTTGAAAATGAAGATGCTGAAGTAGGTAATAAAGACATGAACATATTGACAGATGAAATAATAAAGTCACTTGAACAAATGAAAAATGGGGTAAAGCTATCAGACATGGTGCAATTCCTATAGAATTTTTGAAAGAAATGGCAGAAATTACTTTGAGGGAAATAGTTGGACTTTGAAATATGATATAATAAAATAGTTTGGCTGGAAAATTGCTTGAGGACTATAATGATTCCAATTACTAAAAAGGAGAAAACTGTTAAATGTGAAGAATACAATAAGTTTATCATCTCATGCTTCAAAAATATAATTGAGGATTTTAACATAAAAAATTTCTGGGATGGTAGAATAATATATTGAGGAAAAACAGTAGTTTTCAAAGAGGGAAAATTACAAGAGCTGTTATTGGTGCTGTTAAAACAAGAATTGGTATATGTTTTATAGATTTGGAAAAAGCATTTGATAGAGGTAATCTGGAATAAATTTATGAACATCTTAAAAAATAAAGAAGTATTTTGGTAAGAGAGAAGATTGATTTGGAATATGTATATTGAGCAAAGAATAAAAATCAGACCTAAAAATAATGGGACTGATAAAGTGAATATAGAGAGGGAAGCTAAATAAGGATGTTGTATGTCATATGTGCATTTTAATATTTATTTAGAAGACATGTTAGATAAATATTTGGAATATGGAGTACGTAATATTGGAGATAGAGTAGTAAAATGTATAAGATTTGTAGATGATAGGGCTCTTAAAACTAAGGATAAAAAGAGTCTTCAGAATATGTTGAATAAATTGGAAGAATACAAAAAAAGTCTGCGAGTTGAAATTTATAATAATATAGTTCAACAGACAAATGGATTTAGATATTTGGATAGTTAGTTGAGTAAAAATGGAAGAAGTGAAGATGAAGTTAAAAAAAGAATAGCATTGGTAAAAAAAAATATTTTGTGAATCTTTGAAGAAAAAATTAAGGAAAAGGTTAATTAAATGCTATCTGTGGAGTGTACTACTATATGGTTGTGAAACAGGGACAATGAGTAACTAAATTAGAAACTGATTAGAAGCCTTTGAGATGTAGTCATAGACAAGCATGAAAAAAACTAGTTGAATGAACAAAATGACAAAGAAATTTTGGAGAGTAAATAAAAAAGAGAAGATTGATTGAAAAAAATTAAGAGATAGAAAGATAAACTGGATTGAACATATATTAAAAAGAAAGAATACTTTAATACAAGATGCTTTGGAGAAAGTGGTAAATGAAAACAGAAAGAAAGGCTGAAAAAAGTTTGATCTTGCTGAATAATATAAGACATGGGAAGAGATGTATGGAATTGAAGAGTTGAACAATGCATCAAGAAAAGGGATGAACTTATGATGTGATTGCTTTCTGTACTGTCCACAGACAGAATACTATTGATGATGAATTAACTCTGAAGGTTAATTATGACTGTATGCTATAGAAAGTAGCAAGAAAACCTATCGGGACTTTGACATTGGGATTTAAATTTATATCATGTGAATCATCTTTTATTCTTTCCGATGGTGTTACCAATATTTTTTTTAGCATTTGCCCATTCTTTGTTGTAGATTTGAGAAGTATGAAGTTAAGAAAAGAAAAAAAAATAGATGGTGATTAATATATAAATTGATCAAACATTTAAGAAAATTGCCTGCAAATATTTATATAGTAAGTGAAAAAAGAAAATAATTTATTAATGTTTTAAGTTATTATGCCCTCAAACATGTCTTAATTCTAAAAAATTTAAAACAAAAGTACTTATTCAGTAAAAACACCTATTCACTCAACATGTAGCTCTGTAAATAGTTAATAACAGGCTGCCCTTAAAATCTCCCAAATATTTGCTAGTAATCACTATAATCATATTATTAATTCATTGTGTTGCAATGTATTATATATTTCTTTTATTGATCAAAACTGAAAATCTTCTAGTGATTCAGCAGTGCAGTGCAAAACTTCTAAATACAAAACACTATTAGACTTCAAACTTATCAAAATGTACTGTGCTATCTTAATAATAGATTACATCAACTTATCTTATTTCTGCTGAAGAACTTACATTTATCTAATACCAGCACAATTGATACTGAGTATTAATCTCTTTCTTTACTACCACTCAAATTTAAGCCTATGTTGATTTGTCTTCTGAGGCATTATTTGATTGCTGTCACATAAGGTTTTCTTTACTGGCAACAAAACTATAGGCTACTATATAATAATATCAAGTGTCCAATAGTAGACATGCGCCAAGGAACCATTTCTATAATTTGATAAATTATCAAATATCATTAACTGTTTCAAATTGCCTTCTTCAGCATTTACCTATTGCTTGCTTCAGCTTTAGACATCTTAAATTACTCAAAAATACTCTTCTTTAAATTTCTCACCTCATTGTAGCACTAAATCTAATCAAATTCCTTCAAGCAGGGACAGTCTCAAAGTAACTAATCAGGATTATCTTAGAGCAAAACTACAGGGTCTGGTTGAGCATTTAGTTCTCAAATCTTTCAATTTATGGATTCAGTATAGTAAGATCAACAATGATATATCAGAGCTTAGTTGCCTTATTTCATGGCTAACACCTTGCTTAACCTCTTCGCTGGCAAAGCAGCCATATTGAATATTTAAAAAATTATGTTAAAACCACAAATTTTATCATAACTTAGGTTTGTATTATTCAAAAATGACATAATATATATTGTTTGAAACATAAAACACCAAAG
The DNA here is from genome assembly GCA_028023455.1 of Epiperipatus broadwayi. Taxonomy (NCBI): domain Eukaryota; kingdom Metazoa; phylum Onychophora; class Udeonychophora; order Euonychophora; family Peripatidae; genus Epiperipatus; species Epiperipatus broadwayi. Next base: position 9,674,230 of record JAQFVV010000028.1, on the reverse strand, counting down.
AATGTAATTAAGCTAAAAAAAATATAGTCATTGATATTCAAAGTAATAAAAAAAAAGAATAAAAGTTAATATTTCTAATAATTATTTTCATATTATTTCATAAATTCAAAATTATCATGCATAAATGTTAAAAGTATAATTTTGTTAGTAGATTAATTGGATTCATTATAAAATTTCTAAAAAATTGGTATATAATAACACCTAAGATAATTCATCACTTGAAAACTTCGTAGAATAAAGACATTAGTACCTTTCATTTTTCCTAGTAACTCTTCAAAATGTATTTCCATACAGGGGTTTGCAATGAATATGTCATCCCTAATAACATCCCTTATAACAAGTAGTTAATACTGATCAATAATTAGTATAATTCGAATATAATAATAAAGAACTTCAATAGTTTGTAATTTATTAAAAATTAGTACTAAAATAGTCATTATATACAAAATAAAATAATAAAATAAAATAAAAAATAAATGAAATACTAAATTCATTATAGAGTTAAGCTGAAGGTACATAAGTTAGTAGTTTAGAGTCAGTGTGACGTAGTATTATTTATTCACTCTTTATAGGTTTTGAGGGCTTATATTGCTTCATGCTCCACCTCTCTTTGCATTTGATATGCAGTTTTGAAATTTACATTGCAATAGTGTATAACCGGCCTAAGTTTATATACAGTCAAAATCATTACTTTTAGCATTTGCGTATTTTAATTATTATTAAGATGCAGACAAGGTATTATAGAAAAATCTAAATCGAGTCATAATATTTGCAAAATATGTTTATCTTTGTCTCATATCATCTAAATTCATATACTGAACATCTGGACCCAAGCGCACATCATACCAAAAAATGCAGATAATTGATGATATAAATTTACACAATCACAAGCTATTTTTTTGCTCAGCGTATATGTTAGTTTCAATAATAATTTTTTCGTACATTTTTAAATTCAAATAATAATTAAAAAATACATTCAAATAATAATTAAAAAATATATAAAAATAAATACTTATCATCAGTTCCCAATAACATTCATTCAACTAAGCACATAGGTGAAAGCTTGTATTTTTTCCGATGTAATTTTCAGGGCAAATATAAATCCGTTAACAATGAAAAAACTGAGAGAAAGATAAAAAAATTCAATTTACTGAACAATTACTATAAAATTTTTAACTTTTACTGTAAAAAAATTGAATTCGCCTTTTCTGAAACTAGAAGAAAAGATGGAAACGAAGGTGTAAAAAGTGCATGCATAGACTGCGTAGATTTCTGGTATTTTTAAGCTGAAACCGGATGGCCGGATTATGCGGTCATAATTATGAAACATTTCTTCTTTCTGAAATCATTATGTATGATAATAAACTTATTGACTACTTATTACTTAACCTCACTTCTATTCTAATTCATTTCTTTTCTTTCCTTCGTACCATTTTAATAAAAGCTGTTCCACAATTATATCCTCATATTCCTCAGAACTTAAATAAAATAATAATAAAACATCTACATCTTTGATTCTTCATATTTTCCCATTCCTCATACAATTAATTCCGATCCTTCTTCACATCATTCCTGCCTGCCAAAAATTTATGCCCAATACTCTCTTTCCCATCTCCACATAATGTATATTTTAATCCAAATCTTTATTCCATTTTTTTTAGTTTCTCTACTATTGGGCATCAAATAACAACAAACTTCTTTCGATTTTAATTCTTACATAACTTCAAATTCACTTTCATATTCTCAAAGTCAACTTCTTTTTCTCTTATCAGTTTGTTTATCCTGTTTTCTCTAAACATTTATCCCATTTCTTACATTAGTACATAGAAAAAACTCTCTACTTATTAAGTTTGCATATTGTAAAACCTTTCTTGCTCAATGTTTATACTGTCCATTCCACACAAGCTAATTAAACACTGTTTTCACTAATCCATTTTCATTAATAGTATTTTGTTAGTTAATTACTTCACCTATTATCAGACAGAGAAATTAACATGGTTGCAATGTAAAGAAATTTGAAAACAATCAACGCGACAAATTAGTTTATTAATAACACTTACCCGACCATCTGTCGTAATTCTTCTTTCTTATTTTCAATTTCTTCTCTAAAGAGAAATTAAAAAATCAAAAAAAAATCATATAAATTTGAAATTTTATATTTAAATACTAATTTTAAAATAATTCACTATAATAGTTGACTAATTAAAAATCTATTTATAGGATGAAATAAAAAAACAACATAAAATACTATGCTGAAAAAGTACATTAGATATAAAATAACAATGAGTACATATTACAAATAATCAATATACAAACAAAAATTCTACATTAATTAAATTAGGATAGTCTTTAAATAAATGACATAGTTTATTAATTGGGAGTTCATAAGAAATATGAGTATTGGAAGTGGCAAATTCTACAACAAGCCATAAGACTTTGATCTCCAGAATCTGATAACTAATAATAAAACAAGTAAAAAAAAAAACATTCTTAGTAAACAGATATATCTTATAACCAAATAAAGAATGACATGACTATCTTAGCTGACATTTGAGACGTATAGCAACACCATTAGACCTCTCTACCACTTTATTCTACAGCTGTTTATCATAAAAATAATCAATGGACATCAGCTAATTATGGTAGCCAAATTTCTATTAGCCAAGCAAGTTGCCTTGGCTTAAAACCATGGAGCACAGTAGATAAGAGGCAAATATGCTGTTAAGCAAAATCCAATTTTTCTGACTGATGATGACCAATAGACAGTAACTAGTTTCAGATAACTTTTAATTATTCGTGTTTACATAGATAGCTCTTAAGGAAGAATATGGAGTAGATTATTCCTACTATCAAATATGTACACTGAATAAACATTTCTTTACCAATCAATATTTGTTTTTAATTAAATCAGTCTACTTAACTTTTTTTTTTAAAAAAAATTCTTTTCTTTAAAAACCTTTAATTTTTTCCGTAAATCAAATTGTTGTGTGTTTACATATATATATATTATATGGATACCAACAAAATGAGTAACATACAGGAAATTAATGATAACAAAATTTAATAACAACCAACTTTATAATAAGGGATTATCAATAGTAAAATAGTAACAATAAGGGATTATCAATAGTAAAATGAATTTAGCACTAAACCTCACAACAAAGTATTATTAACAGCAATATTGATTACTCAGCACAAGTACAAATGAAACTCTATTTATAATAATTAAAAAAGCAAGTCATATATAATGTGACATTACTCTTGATAAGCTTGTAGTTACAAAAATGCAATACAGAAAGCGTACCAATAGCTCAAACAAGCTCTTAATTAATAAGTGCGGTATGAGAAAATATCTAAAATCTCTATCCAGAACACTCTCATCTCCAGACCAACTGGTTTCAAACTCTGATTCCACAGTCTATCGCTTAAATCTGTCTGTATACAAATTTAACAAGTGCATATACTCACAGTTCATTCTCTGTTTCCTCCTATAGAGTTCGTTACACATAAAAAACCAAAATAAGATCTGTGCGATCTGCTTTAGACCCTTGCAGGCTGTTGGTACCTTCAGAGGCACAGTCTTTGGGAATGCTTTCCTTGGCACACGAACCGCTCACTGCTTCCTGGGCAGCTTCTCAGTGGCTTCTTTCAATCCTGTTTTAACTTCAGTCAGCTCCAAATACGCAGTACTAACAGTTCACAGTTAAAAAAAAATCGTAATGAACATGCAAGCAAATCCCAAATGGAAAAAAAACCTCTCTTGCACTTTTCTGTATATGCTATTTATATCTCTCGTATTTCCCTTGAGCATTCTGGTTTTAATTCTTAATCGCTATCTTATTTCCTCAGATACCAATCAGTCTGTTTTCCCCTATGCTATTTTTAATTTGTCTTTTTCGACTTCGATTGTGTTCAGCAAATAATTCTTATTAGTAAATCTCTCTTATCATTTATCAAGCAGAATTTCTTATTATTTGCCTTGCGCAACTAATTTCTATTGTTTATTTTAAGCAAATATTTCTTATCATTTATATTAAATTCGTTTAACTTCCCTTCAGTAACATACTAATTAATTTTATTCACATTCACCTTAACTTTATCTGTGAGCCATCTATTAAATATATATTTCTCTAAATATATTTTCTTTGCCTTATTTCTTTTCTCTGGAGTAATGAATATGTTGTTTACTTCTATAATTATATAGTTTAAATTTAAATATTTGTAAGAAACATACCCCCCCCCCACTCCAAAACAAAACCCTGTTTAACTTGATTAAACATAATCTTGTAATTTAGTAGGTCTTCGTTTTTCGCAAATCAGCCTGAGTGACTTCTTCACTTTTGGTAAATCTTTTGCTTCCGTCTGTTCTGTCTGTGGTTCTGACTTTTCAACTTCCGTTGTTCTTTCTTCTATTGTGGAGTGGCTTTCTTGCACATCAGTCTTTGGGGGCACATTTTCCCTTATATTTCAATAACATCAAAATCATAAATGTTAGTTGTTTCCCCCCCGAGTCCTGACATGGTTTTCATGGCATCTATATTGCAATGCGTTTTCACCCTTAATTAACACAATATGGTTAGACAATATCTTTTCTATTGTTTCTTTAATCTAGATTTTTCTTAGCATGTCTCTAAATCCAGACTGCTGTTCCCAGTTTGAACTTTGAATTTTCATAAGTACTATACTTGTTTTAATGTGTCCATTGTTTTTTGGGTGAATTAAAGATAAATTCGTTCTTAATCTTTTTCCCGATAGGAGTTTGTCCAGTGTGATTCTGGATGCTGTGCAAGATATCAAGTGTTGCCACAGCATTATTTCGTGTAACATATTTTCTAAATTTCCATCATTACTTTTTCTCAATGCCTTTTTGATTTGTTGTACTGCTTTCTCTGCCATGCCATTTGATTGTGGATGGTATGGGGGTGGGAGAGAGATACTAATATGGTGAATTCTATTATTGCTAAAATATTGCTATAGTGTGTAATTAGTGAACCTGCCACATTATCAGACACTATAGTCTCTGGCAAACCCTGTATCACAAAAAGTTTAATGAAAAACTTGATTGTTTCTTCTGCATTGATATTTTGCACTTCGTGATAATCATTCCACTTCGAAAAAACATCCACTATTACTAGAATTAATTTCACTATGATCAGGCTGGCATGATCTATATGAAGTCTTTCCCATGGTCTAGTTGTCTTGGCCCGTGGTGTATAATTTTTTGCTGGCAGTGCCATCTTCGTTTGACACTCAGTGCATATTTTTATGTATTTTTCTATCAGTATGTATTTTTGGCCACCAGATGTCGCTATGTGCAAAATTAAGCAGCTAACAAGTTTCTCTTGGTATAATTGCTGAGAGATTCTTGACTTCGTTTAAGAAAAAGCTACAGTACATCACATCACACCACCCCTGGAAGTCCCTTATGAAGTAATTCTAAAACTATATTTCATCCTGTACAGAGTATGACCATTTTATCCCCCATTATTATGCAGCCCTTACATACTGATAATTTTTCCTAGTTAGCTTAAAACCCTTGGGCCAAACAAGGCAGTTTTATTTTCGACTAACCTTCCCATATCCATTTTATTAACATCTGGTATTCTTGATTTTGTTTTGTCCATTGTTTGACTGTTTCACTGTTTACTTTCCTAGCAAAGAATTATATTTGATTTTGCAAAATCTGGTATTTTGATTTTGTTTTGTCCATTATTTGACTGTTTCACTGTTTACTTTCCTAGCAAAGAATTATATTTGATTTTGCAAACTATTGAGTTAGTATGCATCCCAGTATTTATGCTAAGAATAAGCAGGATTAAAACTTAGAACTTTTTCTTTTTTAATAAATAAAAAGAAAGTTATAACTGAAATATAATTATTGTTTTAATTTACCTTGCATTCTTTTGATTAAGGTCAGAAATAATATTTTTAATTTTCTTCTTAATCTCTTTTTAAGTACAAAATATATTTAAATGAACTTTTATAATCTACATATATATTAAAACTACATCTTTTTTCCCACAAAGTAATGTTTTCCTTCTTTTTTACATTAATAATTTAGATTTATTTTTGTTATAATCAGAAATAAATCAAATAATCTTTCAGAGATCTTATTTCATTTTAAATAATTTATTTTAAAATATCAATTAACTACTTAATTATTATTTAAGTCATTCTAGACATTAATATTCTTTTTATTTATTTAAGTTAAACATATAAGCACACACAACATAGCATCAAGGCAATCCTCCACTTTTGTGTGTATGGGACAATTTGTCTCAACATATAATTATATATATTCTTATTCAATTCAAATATATAGCTACCAATATTGGAAAAATTACACCAATGGTTCCCAAATGTATTTAAACCAACCAGACCTATTGATTAAGTCTGTTTACATAATTCTTTAAAATAAAGTAAATTGAACAAATGTATTTTATTGAATGTTTAAGCAAATATTTATTCACAACATACATATCCAAGTAAGTGCTAAATAATTAATGATAAAAAAAAAATTATAATCAAACCTGGTTTTTCTCTCAACATCTTTCACTTCTTTAACTGTTAACTTTTCAAATAAAAGATTTGTATCAAGTTCATACAATGGCTGATCTGTAAAATAAAAACAATAGATTAACATTTTAAAAGGAAGATTGATTATATTTATATTACTAATTTTTTAAAAATAATGTACAAAAATTAAAGTCTATTTTTTTTTTTTTTTTTTTTTTTACCCCCCCCGCGGGGCGGACCCCCCACCCCCCTCCACCCCCACCTCTTTTTTGTTGGGGGGGTGGCGGCCCCTCCCCTACCACCCCAAGAAAGTCTATTTTTAAAGGATGCTATATAAAAGATTAAAATAAATAAACATCCTAGATCAGATTAATAATCTTTTGTTAAATAAAAGACCAGTTCACCCCCTCCTCCTACTTCAGTATAGTCAATAATTGCAATTTTATTAAATAGAGATGAAAAAAAAAAAATAGAAATAAAAAAGTTTTAATTTTCTAAATTTTATTTTATTTTATTTGTTATCTTGCAATACTATGACTGTAAAATATTACAAGCAAATAATTTTTAAAAACATTTCTACCATATAAAATGATTTAGAAAAGAATAGATGGTTATTTAATTTAATTAACAGTATTTATCCTGAGGGGACATATATATATATTTAAAGAAGATAGGAGATAACCCTTCATTTATTAACAAGAAAAATATTTTTCCCATTTAAAAAAATTCATATATTTTTAAAAAAATAATAATTGTATTAACTTTATTAATTTTAAAATTGCTAAATAATTCATTATTTTGTGATAATCTTAATTTTTAAATAAAATTCTATCATAGGTATTTTTTTTTTAAGAACATCTCACTTATTTATCGATTTTTGCAATGGTTGAAAAGTTGGAATAATGCGAAACTCTGTTTTCTGCTGACAATGGCAGAGAAAATAGTATTAATGTTTGAAACTACTGATGTTCTGAAAAAAAACGTAAGTTTATGAATGGTTTAACAGAAGAATTAAAAGTCTAGTATACATATATAATAAAAAATTGGTTTTCTTTCCAAGTTGCCTGTAGTACCACCTCTGAATCATTAATGCATGTGCAGTTTAGCTATTCACTACAGAAATTTTAAGGTAGCTAGTGCGTCTATATAAAATATGACAGTGTGCTTTGAACCATCACAGATTGTCATCAATGCTTTCCCCATACCATAAAATCTTTCAAAAACCACTTGAAAATGTTCTTACAACTCAAGGCTTCACTGCCATACAAAATATGAATCATGGTTTCTGTAACAGTTTTGCTCAATTTAAAACAATATATAATGTTCCATAGTGGGTTAAGGCATGAAACACACTGTTGCAAATCATGTACCACATATGTTGAATCATAGATGGCTATAAAGGCAGCTTGGAGACAGAACAAGCAACCTTTTAACTGGGGCATAATTGTATGTTTGTTACAGGGTTCATTATCATGAATTTTAGTATTCACATCAAAGCTTCAAATCAAATAATGCAAATGTCATATTCTACTGCATAAAATAATTATTGAATCTTTATAATAACACTTCTAATTTAAAATGGTTGTAATAATTAATAAATATTTTTTACTATATTATTTTCTTCAACCACAATTTGTTGTTACATTTAACTTAAAATAAAAGTTGGGGGTGTCCATAGGCAGTACCCCAAAACCCCCAGAATCGTTTTCTGATGGGTGATCACATTGTAGTACTTGCTTCTGCTATGTGGGACCTCTTACATCATTCAGTAGACTGGCATCATAAAGTAAAGTCATAATGCCACATAGTAAATTTTTTTTGTTAAAAATATCTCGCTTATTTGTCGATTTTTGCAATGGCTGAAAAGTTGGAACAACGTGAAATTGTTTTCTGTTAGAGAAAACACAAATTTATAAATGTTTAAATGGAAGAATTAACATTTATCACATCTTAAAGAGTGCAGCAAGTGAAGTCCAATGTTAAAAATATGCTTTTTTTTTTCTGATGCAAACAACATTGTTTATTCGGAATTTTTGTTTGAAATCATCAGGCATTTTACCGACAAGTTCTGAAATGTTTGCGGGATGCAATAAAACAAAACCATCCTAATTTGTGGCAAAGTTGGGAGTACAAGTTACACAATAATGCACCAGTGCATAAAACCTTGAATATGAAACAATTTTTAATCAAAAACAGCACTTGCCAATTTATCCATCTATCACATTCACACATTCATGCTCTATGTGATCTTTTTATTTCCCTGAATGAAAAATGCCTCAAAAGAAAAAGTTTTGTAGATTTAGAAGTAATGAAATAAAAAATGATGGAGGTATGAAAAGGCATCATTTTGCAAGTTTCAGGATTGTTTTGAAAGGTGGAGAAAACACATTTAGACTGGTGCATTGCATAAATAAAATCCAATTTGTAATACCTAAAAATAATAGACAATTTTTTATTATAAAATTCCAGTTTTTTGGGGTCCTTATTGTAATTAATTCAATCACTAATTTTAAAAAGAACGATTGAATTTATTAATTTATGAAAGTCCATTGCTTTTATTTTGTATATAACAATAAAAAAAAAATTATTTTTTTTTTGGTTTTTAGTGCATTACTCATCAAATTAAATAAAATCATTTTTTATAAAATATTTTTTTATATGTTATTTTTTATTTTTAATATTCAGATATTTTCCAACAGACTTTTTGTAACTATTCATATTCGTATTTAAAAACGGAGAATCTAATCATTATTGCTCTATTCCCAATTTTGAAATGAAAATTCACGTGCTTTAAAAATTGTTTACAAGATTTTTGTGCTCACGTTGGCAACATTTTTTAAAAAAGAAAGTTTTAGTTCAACAATCAAAAGAAATTAAGATTCTATTCTTCATTTCTTTTTCTTTTTACTTTAATTAACTGCTACGTAGAGTGCATCGCTGAAAATTTACTGAACTGTGATATTAATGCGATTTGAAATCATGCCCGATAATACAATTAGGCTGGATAATCCTGAAATGTTGCATTATTATTGATATCTAACATATAAAATTTGAAGAAAATGTGTTCAATAGAAGTATGCTAAAAATCAGGTGCAAGATTTGACCCAAAGCAAGCAAATAAACAGGATTTCTAAATTAAATAAAAGCATTTATATATATATACCTAATTAAAAAATATTTTTATAAATTGAATGATTTTTAATCCATTTCTAAAATTTTAGAAAAAAAAAAAAATTTCAATTTAGATATTAATTTAAAAATTTAAATAAAATTCATATATTGAACCCAGATATATATTGAATAATGTAATATATACGAAAAAATGAAATAAAAAGCTCATTTAAAGCTATTAATGCATGCCTATTGTTATAAGTAATACTGATGTCTACAAATGTGCTTCAGAAATCATTAAAGAGATTGCTATTGAGTAGAATCTAAGTCATTTAATGAAACAATAAGAAATATTCAGTTGAATTTTCATAAGTTAATTCTCTGATAATCATTATTTTCTTTCCGCTTGACAATCAAAGAAAATCTAATAATAAGAATTGCTTATTTATTTCATTGGTCACATGATATTCAAGCATGTTTGGTTAAATATTTCCATTTAACTGACCACGATATACATTGTGCCATTACAAAAGTTATACCCAATACAACACCCACTATCAAAAAAAATACAAATATCATTTGAAAAAGAAACTAAAGCATGGTAACAAATGTGATGAAACAGCAAAGCTACCAATCAGACTAAAGATTTTACAAATATACTAATTGAAAACGTAAATGTCAAATTAACTATCGCTTCTTTTAATTTAACCTCTTCACAATTTCTTAGAGGATAATACAATTAATATTAAGCCATATGATGTATGACCCACAATCAGTATCAGTTACAACGATGTACAAACTATGGTAACAGAACTACTATTTAAATCATGATAGATGAAAGACAGCTGAAATAAAACAAAAAATAATAACTCCAAAACTGTACGTACTAGTAAAAAAACTCTAGTTTTAGCATATATTGTGTATAATACATATCTAGATATTTATTAAACATTTTCTTAAGCTATAAAATGTTCAAGTATTTATAAGAGGAACAAAGGTATTTAAAATTAGTAAGTTGCTAAACAGTCATTTTATTTCATAAACAATCAATGCAAGACATGGGAAAATGCAAATCACTCCCATAATTCATGTTTTCAACTAAACCAGCTTCCTCAGATAACTTCATCTCTCTATACTTATTCAAAGCCTCAAAATTATTGTTTTGTTTATAACTAGATAAATTACAACTAATTCAGTGTATCAACTTCACTTCTCAAAGCTTTCAATTTCTAGATATAGTCAAAATTGTCTTACTGTTCTTAAACATTATAAGGCACGTGGAAGAAAATATGATGAATTCCTACGTTTAACGTGTAAATATTTTATGTTCAATTAAATGATTAGAGGGTATATCATTTAAAAAATGTGAAACAGCAACAATGAGATCTTTGAAAATAATTAATTACAAAAGCTACATTGGGAGATCAGAAGACTTTGAAAAGTAAAAACAATAATTAGAATTAACTATTATTTATAGTATATTAAATATATCTTCTTCTAATTGGTCTTCAATGCTCTACAGCATCTTCAAAATCTCAGCTGCTGTGCCTCTTTGTCCATAAATTTTTTTTCCCTAATTTTTTTATCCATTCTCTTTTCACTATACGTTTAGACGTATTTAAAAAACTTTTAAAATAATGCTTTTATATTATAAATGTTTATTTAAGTGACTTAGGATGGTTGCTTTATCTGTTTTCGGGGATAAAAAGTAGATAGATATTTTACTTAGACGAAAATAGAAGCAGAATGAATATATTAGAAGTTTACGCTTTTCAAAAACAAAATTGTCATTTAGGGAATAGAAAAAGATTTTTTTTTTAACTGTTTGTAAAAAGAATACTATTAAAATTACTTTTTAATTTATACATGAACTATTCCTGTGCTATTAATTATTATGGTATTATTAAACAGCATTATGTAATAAAATAAAAATGCAGTTTTTATCTTCATTTTCTCATAGATATAAAATGGCTAATGTGTTGAAAAATCACTTCATGTGTTTTTGTGTGTGTGTACTTGGAAATTTTATAATTACTTGACTATGAAAGAAAATGAATTAACATTGAATGTATTAAAATTAATAATAGTATGCCATTTACGCATTAAAATGACATCTTGAGTTAGAAACCAATCCAGGAAGCAGTGTCTTTTGCACTAAATTGCAGAGAGCTATAAATCCACACATATTAATATATTTAAGGAATCAGTCTAATATCTTTTTCACAGGTCTAACAACTTACAATATTATGAAGTGCAGTTTTAAAAGCACAGTAAAGTAATTTGGTTGCATATTAGACAGTGAAATAATACCATAAATATATGGTAAAGAACTATATAGTAATAAGGAACAAGAAAGCTTCAAAAAGGAATTTTCTTTTAACTAAAAGAACACTTGATTTCTCTTTGAGACCTTAAAGAAACTGAGAAGTTCAAATCCCTAATGATCACTTTATATTGTTCTTATCATTGCAATTGTTATTACTACATATTGTTCATATAATATATGAATATGGATGGACTGGTTGACTTTTTACCTCTGAGTTTAAAACCAAAAAAACACTCGTCTTTCTTCTCAGTTGCCTGTTAGTTCTTAACTGAAACATCAGTTGAGTTTTCTTGATGGCAGAATAAATGTGTGAATGAATCATGACAGACAAAACTAAAGTATGGTCCTTATTCACAAGAGACCTAAAGTCACTAGTCAAAGCAACAGTTGGTGAATAAAGACAGAGTGCTAAGAATCCCCTGATTATGGAACCAGGTTACCATTTGATGTTTGTACAGCTGCTGATCACTTTCAAATGAAGGAAGATTGCAAGAACTGAAAGAACAGATACAATATTAAACAGGACATTGTTGAACTATGTGAAATTAAAAAAAAGGAAAGAGAATTGATTTAAAAAGCAGACATGTATTGCACTACAAATACACAAATATTGAAAGCACACAAAAAGGTAGGATTCATTATAAAAACAAAGTGGAAAAACAATCTTTAATAGAAAATATCAAGTGCTGGTAATTCAGGTTTATGCTTTAATAAGTCCTCACTGTATGTGAATGTACAAAAGACTTCTGATCAGACCAAACACTTTAAAATTATTATGGGAAACTTTAATGTTAGAATTGATGAACAGTTGAAGGTGCTGCAGGTAAAAGTGATTATGGTGATAAAAATGAGAAAGATTAGAAGACTAATGGAATTCACAGAAAAAGAAAAACTTTACATTATGCATTTTTTCTTTAAAGAAATGTTAAACAAAAATGGATATGGAAATATCCAAATAAAGGTACAGCAGAACTGGATTGTATTTTGCATAATAGAAAAGATGTACTTCAAGACTGTAATGTTCTTAAGAAATTCAATACAGGAAATAATAATCAAATAGTGAGATATAAGATATGTGCTAGTGCAAAATTTTTTAAGAAAAACAGTATTCACATTTGATATTTTTAAATGTCAGAAACATTCTAATGAATTTAAATTAGAACTTGAATTTTGAAGACGGTTCAGATTTGAATGAAATCAATAAAAAGATAACTGATACACTATTAAGAACCAAGATAAAGACAACTGGTACAAAAATGTAGCAGTTTACCAATAAAATTTCTACTCAAACAAGACAATTTATGAAGAAAAGAGGGAATATGAAAATATAAAAATTATCGATTAAGGATTGAATATCTAAAATTTTGTTAAATGATGCAAAAAAGAGTTAACACCATATAAAAAAGCATAATTGTGAATTAGTAAGGAAAACTATAGAACAGAATAAAAGTATCAAAAGTTTAAAACAATATAATGATATTCGCAGAAAACTTATTTCTGCAATAAGAAGAAAAAAATGAAACTGGTACAAAAAAAAAAATGTCATCATGAAAGATGTGGAAGAGTTCTATAAAAAAATAATATAGTAAAAAAGAACAACAAAAAGATTACATCTTCTGAATTGCCCAGGATTTAATTAAGTCTATAAAGAAGGAAAACTCCAGTAATGATGGAGTTATAATCAATATCCTGAAAGAAGCAGATGAAGAAATAGAAAAATTATTGAGTTATAAATCAAATGGTTAAATGATAAAGATGTACCATGTGATTGAAAAAATGAAATACTAATATTAATTTTAAAAAGATGATAAAGAAGATATTAGAAATTACAGACATATCAGCCTTTTATTAGTTCTAAACAAAATTTTTGTCAAGATAATTAATTACAACTTGTCTACAGCGAACTTTGGATTTTAGCCAATCAAAAGAAAAAAGCTGGATTTAAAAGTGGTTTTAGCACAATGGATCATATCCGAGTTTTGAGAAAAGATATAGAATGCTTTGGATTTGTAGATTATAAAAAGACATTTGATTTTGTAAGCATTTAGATCCAGGATATTGTCATATTCTGAAGAATGTTTATCAACCTTCTTCAGATCTAAATAAGCATAAATTTTTACACAAACACATAACCTCTATTTATATATATATTTCATATTATAATTTTTTCCTTTTAATCATCTTATATATACCTATCATATTTTTATTTTTGTGTATATATCATAAATATATTAATTTTTTATATCTATATTATATAATCAATTAATACTTTTGATACCTATATACAGGGCCAATCAGAGGGTTATCCCAGGCCTTGCAATATTAGGGGCCTCAATTTTTACAATTAAATCCCCCCCCAAAAAAAAATATTTGAAAAAAACTTTTCCAAGCAGGCATACCACGAGTCAAAAACGTAAGCTAGTTTCAGGATAAGGTGTCAATTTGATGACTGCATCGAAAGCAGTTGCAGTGCTTGGCAACCAGCAGAACTAATAGTCTCAGTCCTCTGTCAGTTAGTTCTATGCTAACAGTATTTTATGATACTAACATGGCTAGAGTGAATCTACCCTATCCAAGTGCTATCTGGAACTGATCTGCTTGCTCATTTCTGCGACTCGTAACTAACTGCTCCCGGAGTCCTGTTTTCAGCCCTCTAAGTAAAAACTCGTTTCTTCTCTCTCTCCACCCACATTCTTATTTTAAATTTTGAAGGGCCTCTAAACTATTAGTTGCCCCGGGCCTTGCATTTTCTTTGAAAGGCTCTGCCTATATATACATCATATACAACATATTCTACAATTCTATGACATTTATCTATTATTTCATTACTGTTAATATATTTACTTTCAACTCTAACTTTATATATTATTTATATTTTTAATCTTCTATATTTTCTATTTCTTATATATATCAACACTTAATAATTTTATCTTTAATGTATAATTACAGTCTTAAATACATTATTATTTTTAATTTAATTTTTTACTATATTTTATAACCATCTTTTACTTCTAAACTAACTTAATTATTAGATTTGACTGAATCGTTATCCCAGAATCTATGATAGGAGCAACTTAATATCTGTATTTTTCCATAAATAAAACATTCACTTCCGTAAGTAGAACACAACAACTTTCCTACATATGGAATATTTTAAATCCACTTTCTAACACATACTAATCTTCTATTTATAAACGTGTTAAAAGACTAATATCATAATTAACTTTCCTATTGAGTAAATAAGCACATACTAGTTTTTTTTAGCCAATCACTGCCTACAAGACTATACGGCAAGATTAGATAATACCCACTACAATGTTACTTTTTCACTTTGACATGGCATTTAAAAGAATTGTTCAAAAATGGGCTAAGAATAAAATTTAATTATTCAATTACTGTACTAAACAAAAAACTTAAATATCACATATCACAAACAGTTTAAAGAAACTGAGGAAATTAATAAAAAGGACCTCGACGCCAAACAAAAGCCTGCGTAAATTAAAAAATTATATATAAATTAATTAGTCGAAATAAAAGTCAACATCCAAAGGCTTTATGGTTTTACGATGCAACCCTAGATTCAAATTAGTTCTAGATAAGAAATATTAAATTAAGTTGCGCGATGGGTAATGGAATATATCAATAATGTATAACTTTACCAATAATAATAAAGTCATTCCTTTCTCACAAGACTTATATACAATTGAATTTCTGAATATTCTTTTACTTAGAGGATATTATATACACGTACAATTCTATAATTAATTTATAACTATAAAAGTAATAATATTATTCAATATTATATACAGCCGATAACATAGGTAAATGCAGAATTCTATTGGAGAAAAATATATAGACGTTAAAAAAAAAATGACGCGAATGGAAAAATAAATTATACATTTTCTTACTAACATTATATAAGAAACTATTACAATAATAATAAACATAAAATTGTGTTTTACTTTAGAGCCACGTACCTGTGCTAATTTGAGCCATATTTGATCTAGATGTCGCTAGTAGTAACAATTTTTCATTTGCAAACTGATTAACCAATAGTATTTTAGAAATAATAAATACCTAGTTTTAGGGTGTTTTACTTTATTATTTTCATTCGCTGTTATGGGTGATAAAAATTTAAGTGCAATTCTTTTTAAAACTGGAGATTTAAGATTGGTTCGTAAAAATATTTTGATATTTAAAAAAAAAAAATTAAATATTAATCTTAATAATATATGTGTATTAAAAGTTTGTATTTTTTAATTGCTTTTTGCATTTTAATTATTGAACTTTGTTTTCGAGTGTTTGCTAATTTCTAAAGGATATTGTTGGCACCTGTTGTCTTTACATTTTTGAATGTAACATATTATTATATATATTTGTCATTAAAATAATGTTACGATGTTATTGTCATTCTGTAAACGTCAAATTTTTAAGTAAAACTGTTTCATTAACTATATATTCTAGCGCAGTACTAGCGTAATCGATTAGAAAGTTGTAGCTTCATGATTCGAAGCTCAATCCGTTACTTTGATGTTTGATATCACATGTTATAATTTTTTTTTTTTTTTACTATTACCAGAATAATTTAAAACTTACAATGTGCAGTAACTTTAAAATTGGGTTGCTAAAACAAGTTGTCTTAAGCCGTTAGTAAGCTGATACAAGGTAACATCGGCAATGTTTAATAATCGAATATTTTATTGCTCGGAGTTCATCAGATGTTCGTCGGAGTTAATAAAAAGTTCGAATACTGGAAATGACAGTCCTGGGCCTCGATCCATACCTTGATCACTAGAACCTGCCATTCTATCAATGCATCAAAACATTCAGGACAATATAGATGACGATCGCTTCGTCTTAGATTTGTCTTGCCTACTTATTCGACCTGTCTTTAGACAGAAATTAATACGTATAAAAATTTCGTAATTTTTAATTTTTAACCATCTGCAAAGATTTTATCTTTTTCAAAACTTAATTAGAACGTGTCATGTGGCGGGAATAGTGCTTAACATATCCATTCTGCATTAGCCATGACTTAGAGTTTGAGTCCAAACCGAGTGTAACTTAAATTTTTTTTCAGATTATATGCAGGATTTAAGAATTTTTTAAAAATATATGAGACTTTAAGAACCCAGCTAGCCATCAAATAATGTTCAGTAAATGAATATTTTACTATTATTAGCAAAAAGATTTCAGATAAGTGTTAAAAAAAGGCGATTGTAATTAAACGCTTCCTTTACAACTTTTAGCGGAATCATATTTACGCAGACATTAATTTAATTAATTCTTTCATTAATTTTTTTTAAAAAAAAACGTTAACTTTTAAAAATAATTATCAATAATTTTAGTTTTTATAATCATCCGTATTAATTGTTTGGCGTAATTTGAGCTACAATAACAGCCCGTTTTTTATAGGCCAGTTAGAATCAAACTTAATGGGTGGTATGAATCAAGATTATTTTCTGACTTATATTTTTAAGGTGTCAAGTAATAGAAGACTTGGCTTTTGTTGATTATAGCACAAAAGCAGTTTTTTTAATAGATAACCTTAACATGGTTATCACAGATTGTTTTTTTTTTATATATATACTATAAAGTGTGCCCTCATCCCATATACAATTCAACAATCTTTAGTCATACACGAATTAGATTTTTGTTTAAATAATCACAAACAATGCTTGAAATAACAATAATAGCTAAATTTCTATTCTACGTCAGCAGTATTTTAATATTAAAAAAAAAAATTACTGAAACATCAGAAATAAACCTAAAACACTCATTATATATTTAAACAATATGTTTTATTTTGTAAAAGTGGTCAGAGAATAGATTAGAATGATGTGGCATGAACAAGTGTGACAAAACATTGGACTAAATAACATCCATAAAGGTACCCTACTTTAGATTCAGGATCTAGGCATTCAATTTTGGCACTTAAGGCAAGCCATAAAAACGGCATTTTAAAATTATTGAAAAGCTTTATTTAAAATGATCTACTGAACAGAGCAACAGATGTAATAAAGTTAAAAAAATATGCATTAAATAAAAATATTTTTTAAAAAATGTATATTTTCAAATATATGGTTTAATATTAGTGTCTATTTCAACATAAAGCAATTACCTCACCTATAAGACCAGCTTTGCTTAGATTTGTTTGTAGCTGAATTTAAACTGATTACTTGTCTCAATATTTTTAAATTTGAGATGTATTTGAATTAAAATTATTATTAAAATTTATAAATAATTGAAATACAGGCATTCTTCATATATCTGGAGCTTAATTGTAAATATAGGGGATTTGAACACAGACTTTCAAGCATCCTTCAACCATCTACACTATGATCACGCATGTAGAAAAGATAAATAATCACCAATATACGCATTTTGTGCTGAACCAGCACTCATCAGTTGGTCCAGGTCATCATTTTCCACACATATATATAATCAGTGTTCAGTGTATATTAAGAAGGGGGTATTAGAAGTTGGACTTGATGAAACAGATGAACTCACTGACTTTGGATTGTTCCAAATCTGTTGATGAGACTACAGTTCCATTTAAAAAGAGACTCCAGTTGCATTTAAAAAGATCAAATCCAGTTGGATTTTTTGTTGGATCAAGAAAAAATCTTTTTGTTTGGAACATCATAAGTATTCCATTTTTTATATCTTGATTCTTCAATTGTAGAAGCTTGTTTGAACATTGGAATAGAGGATCTTGATTTGAGATGATTCTTAGGTAGTCAAACTATATCTTGGAATTATTAACAAGTCCAATTTCTGTGAACCTTCTTCTCTTTTGATAACTAATGGATGAATATGTAAAAGAGCAGGAAGATATTGAAAAGAAGTAGATTTGAATGCATCAGTTTTTCTCATGATTATATTTAAATGAATATCCAGAAATTTAGTTAAACTTTTTGTCCAAACAATATTTTCACCATAACTCCAAAGTAGTACCAGTTAGCTTTTCCTAAAAATTAATTTTGTTCTAACATTAACTAAATGAAGATATGTTAGGCTACAATCCAAGGTCACCTCTAAATAGTATGGGTAGGATTGTGTTTCAGTCTATTATTGCAAAAGGTTTTATTAGATTATGAGTTTTTTTGGTATTTATGTAAAAAAAATTGATTTAGGAATAAGATTCCAGTCTGTGTAAAAAATTTCCAATCTTTTATATTTTTATTGAAAGACTGTTGTACTTCATGAAAGGATCTTGTTTGACAAGCCAAAACAGTATCATTAACATAAATGAATTTCCTGTCATTTTTTGGAAAGATTGATGAATATATTAAATAAAATAAATGAGAGAACTGAACCATGGAAGACTATTTAGTAAAATTTTGTATCTGCTGTGATTATCATTTAAAATTACTTGAAGTTTTCCACTGGAACACATTTTGTCAATTAAAGTAATGGTTTTCCTGCATTTAAGAATTTTAGGAACTTTTTAAAGAAGACTATTTTCCAAACAGACTCATAAGCTGAAGTTAGATTAATAAAAGTAGTACTGATTTTTTAATTTATTTTGAAAGCCTTTTTTCAATATGAGTTGTTAAAGGTAAAAATGTTTGCAGCATCTTCTTTCTGCCCTAAACCTAGTCTGCTTAACAGGTAGATGATCTCAAATATTGGCGAAATTCTTGCTTATATGATTTTTTCAAAAAGCTTGAAGAGAGCACATGTAATAACAATATTGGGTGATAATTTTTTGGATCATTAATATATTTAGTTTTTTTAAAGACTGATATAGTTTTGATTATATGCCAAATTGTTGTAACAGTTTCCATATGAATAATGTTACTGAATAGATTGACAGCCATGCTTTAGCTGTAGGTTCTAAATTTTTTAGAAATCTGGAAATATGCTATATGTTCATTGGGCCTTTCCTGGTTTAAGACAATCTAAAACAAGGTCAAATTCTTGAACATCAATAGAAAATTGTGAAAGACAGGCTTGCCATTTTGCTGTAATAATATGTTTTGTCAATCTACAAAAATCTTGGATTTAGAAGTCTGACATGGCAATCTCATTAACAATAGCATTAAAAGGGTTTCAAAGGTATTTTTACATCTACTAAAATTTTTGTAAAAGTGATCAGGCCCTATGACTAGATCTTCTAAAGTGTATCTTTTTCTATATCTCCCCCTCCCCCCCCTTCAACTTTTCTATTCTTCTAGCATCATTCAATGATTTTATAAGTTTTTCAGCAAATTCTAGATTACTGGTAGATAAAGTTGTCTATAAATATCATTTTGCTTATCTTGTTTCAACCTTTAATGAATTGCTTTCAATATCCTTGAAAAATGGATTTTCTAGCAATCTTATGATTTTATAAAATCTATCATAACAAAATGATATTGAAGAAATATGTATTAGTATTCTTTTGGAGATATCCAGTATGTTGACTCCAGTTAGCATTTCTTAAATTACATCTTGGAACAGAATGACTCTCAAATATAAGAATATGGATTCTAGAAATGATTAGACGTGATTTATTAGAGAAATGATTTAATATCAGTAGTTCAGCAAGTATTGATAAACCATTTTCATTGAAACAGTATAAATCAGAGTTGTTTCTGTTCCCCACTTACCTAAATAGAATGTCCCTCTTTTCTTGGCAGTGTCTAAATCTATCCATTCTCAAAGCCGACAACCTGCTTGGTCCTTATTTACATATTCACATAACAGCGATGTCGCGTGCTCGCTAATCTCAGTTGTCATCTGTAGACGTCAGTCCATAATTATAGCATTAGCCATAACATGACAACTCTTTTTTTTTATTTTATTTACAAACATAGCCTTTTAAATATACTAGAGGCCTCCTTCGGTTTGATTTTTCTCTCATCTCGGAACATTCGACTGGCATTCTCCTTATTGCTGTGCCATTAGCACGATGTTGATGGTGGCAATTTCTCTGTCTCAAGTACGGGCAATTGTGTCTTCTCATATGGTTTTGGGTCTGTGGAATTGTTGTGAATCTTTCAGCTGTGTTCCTCATTTTGATAAAATCAGCTTTGGCAACTTTCAGTTCATTTGTTAATAAATCAATAGAAGATTTTAATTTGCTGTTTTGTAATCGCAAATCCTGATGAACAACTGATAAACTGTGAAGATCATCTTTAAGCTGTTGAATCTGTTGATGTATTTCAGAATTCAAACTTTTTTCTTTCTCTAATTCATCTACATTAAACTGATGTTTGTGGACTTTGATTTCTAACACATTACATTCCTTTTCAAGTAGTTCTTTATTGTGAATAGCTAGCTTGGCATTATCTTCAGTTTTTTTTAACATCAACTTGCTTTTGATTACTTTCATCAATTTTGTATCTTTCCAAGTATTGAATTTTATTTACTAATTCTAACATTTCAGCTTCTATATTAGTGATTTTATGCAATTCCTCTTCCTTTGGTAATTGAAATTTTCGCTGTACTTCTCTCTCCTTTTCAATTAATTGATGGGACTGTTCTTCACCCAATCTCTTTAATATTTCATGTTGTAAACGAATATCTTCCAATTTTTTTTTAATTCCTCACATAATTGTTCATGTATACTTAGTGGAATTAATTTAGGTGCATGGACAACTGGTTTAAATGTTGGGTCTATTGTAAGGTGGTGTTCGCCTTCATAACCCACACCTTGAAAAACATCTTTGTATTTTTCATATATACACTTGAAGTTTTCATTTTCTTTTACTTCCTGTGTTCTAATACTTTTATTATCTTTTCTACTCTTTGTTATTTTATCTTTGTTGTTGTTGGATATATTTTGATCATTTTTACTTTATTTTTCATTGTTACTTTTTGTACTGTAATTTTGTTGCGTTTAATTAAACCTAATAACTCGCAATCACGGCCACTAAGAAGTGTTGGTTCGTCTTTTATTATTATAAAATGTATATTATGCAGATCTTTGTTTATTTTGCATTGTAGTTTTGCTTTTCCTATTGGGGTGAGAAATGGTCCTCCAAAAGCTCATAATTTCTTCTTTGTTTTGTATATTATTGGTTGTGGATGAATAGTATTCAGCACTTTTTTAGACATAATGTTTACCTCAACTCCTGTGTCTATTTTTATTTTTACTTTATTGTTGTCTAATAAAATCTGTTCACCCCAACCATTAAACGAATGAGTTGGGTCTACACGTCTGACATATGCAATTGTGTTTTCAACATCACTGGTATATGATGAATCCGATGTCATAGTATCGTGTACTTCACTCACATAACGTCCATTTCTATTAATATTTTTATATCTTGTGTTTGAGCATTTTTGTGTTTTTAAAATTTTATTGTCGTAGCTTCTCGTACGGCAATTATTAGCAAAGTGTTTTAACTTTCCACAATTATAGCATTTTTTACCAAATGCGGGACACTCATATTTTGGGTGATTACGGTTGCACTTTTGACAATTGCGTATGTTTGTTGTATTTTTCGCTATTATGTTAATACATAGTTCAGACTTTCCCAGTAATTCATTTTTTAGTCTTCTAGTTTCATGTCCACGTATTATTTCCAGTGCTTTTTCTAATGTAATATTTCCTTTTTCAAATAATCTGTCTTTTAGTCCTTCTTCTTTTTGTACCATTATAATTCTATCGCGGAGGATATTTTGTTTTTGATCTCTGAAGTCAGCTCTTTCAACTACTATTTTTAAGTGAGTAAGAAAGTGATCAATCGATTCTCCCTCGTGTGGCTCCATTGTATATGCTTTTATTCTGTCATATAAAGTTGTTTTCATGGTGTTAAAATATTTATCCATTTGGTTTAAGACGGATAGCAATTTTGTTTTATCTTTTGGAGTCGCATGATCTAATGTTTTTATTACATCTCTCCCTTCTTTTCCAATGAGATGACATAATATACCTAATTTTACTTTATCTGATTTCATATCGTTTTCTGTTGCTTCTAGGAAATTTAAGAATAATTCTTTTCATTCAGTCCATTTGACTGACATATTTCCTTCTATAGATAGCGGTTCGATATTGTAAAAATGATGGAATTGTGATGCCATTTTGTATTTTCGCAAATATGATATGAAAAAAAAAATTGCTATAAAAACTATTTTTATCAATCTTTAAATACTCACTGTTTTATACTTTAGAAATATTTTTTTTTACTAATATTTCTTTAATTCACTCCTGACATCATGTTATGTTCTTAGCCGTAATATCTAAATAAATAAATACACACAGTTTAGATAACTAACAAACTTTATTAACTACTCGCATTCTCTCACATAAGAGCGATGTCGCGCGCTCGCTAATCTCAGTTGTCACTGCTAGGCGTCAGTCCATAATTATAGCATTAGCCATAACATGACACCCAAAGACTACTATGAGAATTGAACCCTTCTATAAATATAGAAGATGTAGGAAGACCTGGAAGAGGAGGATAGGACCACCAATTTTTGTTGGGACTTTGTAATTATAGTATCATTTGAATTATCTACAATGGAAGTTGTTTGCTGTACAAGATAGTTTGAAACAAAAAAAGTTATACCATGTTTACAATACAACTTAGCAATAATTAATATGAATCTAAAAGTTTTAAGAAGTTATGTGTTAATAGAAGGAGTTTTCTGAAGTACAATTGCATCATTGTTCTGAACAATTAATATGTAGAGGATCTCCATTTTTGATTTTGATATTTCCTCAATGTTCAGTTGAATTAATTTTATTGTGTTTTCTAAGTAAAGAGAAGATTGCTCTTCAGGGAGTATATGTAACACTTGAGGTGTTCCATAGTTCCTAATACCATGTAGTTGTATTGTATTTAAGAAGCAAAGGATCCTTACCTCTATAATCTTGGTGCAGATATCTCCCATAATATGAAGTTCACATTAATAGTTTCGTTGTATAATTTTATTATTTGCTGTTTTTATAAGAAGTTCCTCAAGATAAAGTCTGGTTTTCATGTGGCGACTACATGTTTCAAATGCAAACGCATTTACAAGATGAGACATAGAAAGATTGTCATCCATCCATTTGATCTTCCAAGAATAATACCTATTCTATAAAACATATACATGAGATATTTAACATGATTGCAAGAAATATAAGTAAGAATAAATGAAATTAATGTTACTCTAAAATTGGCATAATAGTGCAAATTTTCAGCTGCATGTTGAATAATCCAACACTTACAGGATTAAATAAATAAACAACAAATGTAAAAACATTTATTGCTTTAAAAATTCTTGATGTTAAACATCTAAACCAGCTTTAAATAATCACATAAGTCAATTGAGAATCAGTCTGATGAACCAAATAATGAACTGGTATGCTGTCTATGGGCATATACTGAAAACAAATTAAACAAATTGGATGCATATTAATTGCTCTTATTTAAGTGAGAATATCTGTTTGTTGGTTGGTGTGTTTGTTTGTGACCTTTTGAATCACTTATTTAAGTTAGAAGAAAATTTTAAAATCGAAAGTTTAATAGATTTAAATTTAATAGAATAGGTTCAAATTTGATACATACATAAGAAATACCAGTCTAAGTAATGTGGGACTAATATTGTGTGTAGGTGAGGTATGATATGGAATAGAGTGCAGAAAAATATTGAATATTTTGATATCAAATTTAAAAATTGATCCTAGAACTCTAATATGTTTTAAGTAAGGCTTATGAGAAGGTGGTATAGATTTTTTTTGCTTTTCATTTAAATATATATTTTAAAATCAATGTTTAATAAATTTTAATTCAATATAATTTGCTGAAATTTTTGTTAAATCTACCAAAGTGGTAGGGCACAATAATATTTTAAATAGGAGACCTAATTTCTTAGATACGGAAGAGTTGGGAGGCTGGGATGTTGAATATTTTGATGTAAATTATTTTTAGAAATTCAATATTTTAAAGTAATGCCAAGATTTTATTGCTTTCATTTAAGTTAAAATAAAAAAGTTTACAATATAGTTTAGTTAAGCTTTTTTTCCCCTGAATTTATTTTCCCAAATAAAAAGAAAAAATGTCAAATAATTTTCAATAGACAAATAAGGTACCTAGTATACATATATATATATATACACATACTAAATGATATATATATATTGAACCATCCACCTTCCTCCTTTAATATTAATAAAGAATATATATTTTCGTATTTCCCTTATTAACAAACTTTTCTATCCCTCAGCTACTAAATTAAAACACTGGCCAACCAAGCACTTTATTTATTTTAAGGAGATCTCATTAGGTGCCAGTTAATCATGGAGTGATTAACGTGCCTGCTTGATCAGCAATGAATCTAATACCTGAAATCCCAGCTAGCTCATCGAATTGTAGCTGTCTTAGGAATATCTGCCCATTCTAAAAATTCCACTTCTTAATATTATAAAAAAAAATTTTACTTTCTGCACAATAAAACATTTGCGTCATTCAAAATTCTTATTTCAAAAGATACTCCCTATTCTTTTTGCTTCAACTTAAATCACTTCTTAATAATGACTAAATATTTCAATTCCCACTCTATTTCCATAAATTAAACGTATTATCTTATAATAAAGATATACATTTCTTCTATTAGCATAAATATGTCAATAACACTTTAAATCTCTCTCTTTTTTTTTAAAATGAGCATTTTATACCATATTAAAAGCATACAATTGCTCTAGTAATAAATATTTCAGTACTAATTTAACCCCCCGCTCTCCTTTATTAACAATCATTTTGTCTCATAATACAACCATGCACACACTTTTCAGTTAAATAAATATTTTAATACCTTTGACATAAAATAAAATACAAAATGGAGCTAATATAATTTATACCCTGAAGATAATAGTTTGTAAGAAGTTAAAAGTTTTTTTTTTTTTTTTATTTACTTATCTACCATGGCTTATAAATCAAGAATTGGAGAATAAGAAAATGAAATGTTACCTAGGATTTGAATTTGATTTGACGTGAGTATGACAAAATGTAGCTTCTGTAAAATGTTGGTTCCAACCGGTTGGCGCTAATTCCTTGTAGATCTTTCCTTAATTTATGATATTATATGAACTCTCATGGATCTCGGCATGGGCACTCCATTATTCCTTAGATTTCTCACGAACATGGTTTGTCTTTCGAACTATCTGCTGGTGGTGCCGCAGAGAAGGTTCAGGCCGGCCGCATGATACGATGTGATCATCAGCGCATCATTCTCTTCTAATAGTAGCTTCTATAATTTTCTGGAATCAATCAATTTATTATGCAGTTTATTTTCAATTAATAATTTTTTGATCCAATTTATTTCCGATCAAATTTATTTCTAATTTTATTAATATTCTTATTTTTTATTATTTTATTATTTTATTCTATTCTATTTAACAATACATAGTTCTCCTTTGTATACCTGGCGTTTCTTGTCTTGTGGATCCATTGTACATTCTATTTTACTCTGATTGGACTTCTGTTTCTTTTATTTAAAGTCTCTGATCCTTTCCAGTGGTCGTTGGTTTAAGTGAATAGTAATATTTAGTTTCTTTGTTAATTTTCCCTTAGCCATTTAATTAGATTTCCTTTTGTTTTATTACATTAGCTCTCCATTGTCTTTTTAAAATTCCTTTCCTTTTTTTAAAATCTATTTATACATGCACACATTCCATTTTTTTTATTATAAGACAAAACAAACTTTCTTTTTTAGTTTTATTATGAATTAATTAAAAGTAATATTAAATCACTTTTATTTCAATCCCCTCCCCTTTTTATTTTTACTTAACAATAAACCCCCCTACCCTAATATTTTGTTCTTAAATTTCTTTTTCTTCAAACTTTTACTTTACTTTAAAATTTTTTTTGTTTAATTTCATTTTTTCTTTTAAAAATGAAATTTCCTCAGTATTTTTACTCTTAAAACATTAAAACAATCTGTAACGATGTACCTCGGAACAATATATTACAATATATATATATAAGAAATATGCATATTAACTTATTGCAGAAATATCTAGTTATATATATATATAAACTATAAGTGTGTCAAATTGATTTATATTAAATATATATATACATTAAGTAAAATTCACTTACAATATAGTTTTGATAAGCATTTTTTTTTTTAAAAAAAATTCCAATCAAAAGCAAAATGATATTTCCTATTTTTAGTGACTTAATGGTATATTATACACATATTAAATATGATATATACATAAGATGTATATTGTACCATTTATTTATATATATGGTACAAATTAGTATTTAATATTGTGTATCATTTAAATAAAAAAAAGAGAGAACCTGATCTTTAATTTTTTTTTGTAAAATAATGTTGTTTTAAGAAAAACGTACAGTGAAAGTTTAATTTTTCTTTTTTTTTTTAATATATAATTTAACTAAAATAAATTCAATGTTGGAAAGTGCATACTGAATAATTGATTCAAATAGTGAAAGGAAATTTCAAAGGTAAAAGATTGCTATCAGAAACGACTTTCTGATAGTAATTAAAAATGGCAGAAATTCATAATGAGAAAAGAGACTTTGTAATAAAATAATGTAGAAGTTTATAAAATAGAACAAAAGGTAAAAAGGAATATGCGCAGAACTTCGAAAAAGAATCTATGGTTATAAAAGGAGCCGACAGGTTTGAAAAGTGTCTTTTGTCTTGTTGTTCCAGAGAGTGTTGAGCAATTTGAAGTGCCTCGTATTTTTTTTATAAAAAAAAATATTAATAAAATGTGTCCACTTAGATACGAACTGAAATCACTCGCCATGAGTGAGTAGAACTCTATCGTTTGCTGACACTTTCTCTCGAGAAAAGTCACCTAGATTGTCGTCTGACTCTACCTAAATTTGATCAGAGATTTGGAAGGAGTAAAACTAAAAAAACAACTACTGTGGACTACCCACTGACTGAATTGGATGTCGGAGGATCAATGACCTACTTAAATATCAACTTACCGGTAAGTTAATGGCCATAACTTTTACATAAAGCTTTATGAACAGAGATTTGAATAAAATGTTTATCCCATAATTTTTTTGATCTAAAGATTTGTGAACTGAGAAGTGAATGAAACTGTTACCATGGAAAAATAAGACACAAACTAGTTATTACTTCAATATTTGAGTCAAATTATTAAATTCGTATGCACAATACTTTTCAATATTATAATTTTTTCTTAATCATAAATGTTAAATGTTTGACGGGCTAGAATAAATCTTTATTAGTAACATAACTTTCATTGTACGTGTTTAAAATTAATAATATATTTAAGTTTTATATTTGGTTATTTAGATTCAAATTAGTATACAAATTATCTTTGCTAAGATTTATTTTTCTTAATTAAGTCAAAAGGGAATATCTTCTCATACTTAATGGGAGTTTTAATCCCGATCGTATAATTATTACTTTACAAGTTACAATATGTTTGATGCAGACTGAGTGGGTCTAACGACTCTGGCGCCCTCATGTAGAAATTAAAAACTGATTCAGCTCACAATTGTACTCGGTAATAATTCTAGGCCGAGCTGATCAGGAAAGATAGTTGTGTTTTTAGAATAATGATGAAACGTTCTTCTTTTTTTTGAAATAAAATAAATGAACATTTAATTTTCTTTTACATAACTTTATCAACTCGTGCATTTATAATGCGTATATAGGCTTAGCAAGACGGTAAATGTAATATCAACTATAAGTGTTAAATTGATTTAAAGTACAATATAGTTTTACATTTTTATTTACTGTGCCAATACTACAAAAATAAAAATAATGAAGATAAATTTTATATATATATTAAATGCTTTTATTTACAGTGCACTAAAAAGAGAAAAAATAATTGTTTTTTCAGCCACAATTGAGTTTTTAGATTTAACTTGAAATAAAACATGGGCAGGTCCAGAAATTACTTAAATCAATCCCTATTTTTTTAACAAGGGATTGACTTAATTAATTTTTGCATACCTCTCCCCCCCCCCATGCTTTTATTTTTAGTTAAATATAAAAATGCCAATTGTGGTTGAAGAAACAATTATTTTTTTTCTTTTTAGTACCCAGTAAATAAAAGCATTTAATATTTTAAAAAATTATCTCTATTATTTTTTATTATTTTGAACTTCCAATAAATTGTCATTATATTTTGTAAATTCAATTTGATTAATAAAACGCTTATTTATAAGTAAGTTTTAGTGGAGAAGATATAAATTAAATGTTAATATCGATAGGCTGAACATTTTCGAGTATCCATGTGTCATAATCATAGCCATCATAAAAAATGTATAATAAAATATTTGCAAAGATATTTAAATAAGCCAATGTTATTGTAACGATATATAAATATGTCGTTACATTTATTTAAAATAAAAACTTAAAAGTTCGCAAATAAAAGGAAAAAACTAAACGCTAAAATTAAAATGTTTGTTAAACATATATATATTCGCACAGATGCTAAACTTTAAAAATATTTTTTTCATAAACAAAAAAAAAAAGTATTTGACCGTAAAATACAAGATTGAAATATAAAAATATTTTAATAAAAAAAATAACGTAAGTTAAAATAAAAACAGGTATTAATTAATTCCTGTAATCTGTAAATGGAAATGATTGTTTATTAATTATCTAAAAGCTGTTTAATTAAAAAGTCAGATGAAAAGTTAGATAAGAGAAGAAAGAGATTTTAGCTTGACCAATGGAAGCAAATAAAGGCCCGGACCATAACGAAAAAACAGAACAGTGACGTTTTTGTTCATGGAATCCATAGGAGGACTATAAAAAGAAAAAATATTGAGTTCCAGTCAGTTTTTCCAACTTGATTTGATGACAATGGTAAGACGCACTTGCCGTTCTCTCTCATTTTTTTGTTTGTTTAAAAAAATAAAAATGAAAAGACTGTGATACCAGAATGGAACCAGCTAATGCTACCTCCAGAACATTTTCTTCCAATGGAGACGCCGTGGGAATTGCCAACAGGAACCTGGACTCTTATACTGTAAGCTATATTGACATGAACTCTAAATTTAAAAAAAATAACTAAGAACTTTCGTTCAAGCTTATGAACTTCTATCTGACTTTTAAGTTTTTAAATCAAATTAATAATGTTTAATTTTATATGTTTCCCGATTGATAAACATCATTTCCATTTTTTTTTTCCTTATTGTAATGATTATTTAAATGTATGAAATTTAAGTTGTTTATAGACGCTTGTATGGATTCGTTTGCGGTTAATTATATTTTAGTTTTCATATTTGATCAAAATATATAGACATTCGATAAATAATGATACCTTACGGTGAGTATCTAAAATGTATTTATTCGGATGTCTTTTAAGTTATTGGTGACAACGCAAGTATCTTATGGTGAATACTATTGGGTTACTTATAAGTTTCCCTCTGTGATTGTCAGTATCAATCATTTTGTATTTTGATCGTTTATGTTTATTTTGAAATGTTTTTGACCGTGGAATCTATGTAATCGATCTATACCCAACATTTTTAAACAAATCTGTGCGAACGTATTTAAATGTTAAAATTAAGTCGGGCGTGAATGGCTATATAGTTTTGTAAAGTTGTATTAAGGGAGGGTAATCTTAGGTTATTCATTTCGTAGTTGAATTGGTTCAATGGATTGGATATATTTGTGTAATTAGTAGATGTAGTATGAGGTCCGCTATGGGCAGGATTATAGATATACGCCACACACCCACTGTTTGCCTATGGATGGGTTTGTAAGTCGGCAGAAGACCGCAGTCCATTCCTATGGAGTTTTTTGTTTATTGATCTACTTGACAACAGATGTCACATTCCTGTGGTGGAGAGTCAATGTCTTCTCTATTTCTACTTATTGTTCAGATGTACATTCCTGACAATATAGTATTTTGTGTTGTCGTATCATGCTACATTGAATACATGAATGTATCAGATGGATTGGCGCCAGTTGATTGCGAAATTTGTTGCCTAAGGTTAAATCAGGGAAGAATATTTTCCTTTCAAATGCAGACCTATGTAGTCCATTCATACTCGACCCTCTAAATAAATAGTAAATTCATTATTTGCAATCTACTTAAATTTAGAATTAAAGATCAATATAAAATTATAAACGTTAAATTTATTCCTCAAAATTTAAATATTTTATATGTGCGTAAATAAATATTTTTATGTGTTAATTTCTGGCAGTGGCTTTTTTTCTTTTATATTTAAGATATAAAATTTATAGATTTTTATCTCTGCGTCTCCGCTGAGCTAGTGACTTGGGCTAACGGTCGGAATATTTAAAGAAAGTGGAATCTTAACAGCGCGTATCTGCCTACTTTATAAATTTTTCTAGGCTCAAATGCCTAGATGGCGCCCTTGTAGTGCAGATATTGTTTTTGCGGTTAGATTCGATCTCCACTTTCATTTCGATCATTATATTATGTAGTCCATTTCTTTGAGATCTTGAAGTATGTATCTTTTCTATTGATAGCATGGATGTTTTCATTAATGTAGAATGCTTCTTTTATTTTTCTCTTATGATCATTTGACTCTGAGCATAAGATTATGGGATTGGCAGGTGTGAAGTTGTGTCCGGATTGCTTGGCATACTCCAAAAATACAGAGGATGTATTGTTGTTCTTCTGAGCTCTGTTGTAAGTGTACAGGTGTTGAGAAAGTCTAATGTTGATTGTAGCTTTAATTTCACCATAATATACAGTGCGGCATCTGGCCTGGGGGCATGCAATGGAGTATACCATGTGTGGGGTGAATGATCGATCAATGTGATCTTTAGAGTTGTTAATCAATCTATTAGAATTAGGCGGAGTTCTAAATGATATTTTAAATTTATCGGTTAATGCTTTAGTTAGTTTGTTAGATATTTTGGGAATGTGGAGGATAGTTATTTTTTGGTTTGCAAAGAAATAATTTTATCATTGAAAAATTGTTAAATATTAAAATTTTCATTTCCTAATGTGATTTTTAATTAGAGTATTTGGTTATTTTAAATTCATCAAATTGTTGTGTATTTACCTCATGACTCTCAAAGGGGTAATCCACAAATAATTAATAACTAAGGCTAAATTTAATACTAAGGATTTATTATAAGTTATACAAACACAAAACTAAAATATATATACAAGCTTAAATATAATTAATATACAGACAAATAAATGATCTCATAGTTCTTAAAAGTCATTAAACACTCTTTCAATATGTCCGATAATTGCTGTCTTATTTAATGGGTTGTCACTTTCCACAATTACGCTAAATAGCTACAAGTTCCTCAAGTTAAAACCTAAGAGCCGTTTAGGCTTATATAAAACAAAATAAGATCAGAATGATCTGCTTTAATTACTAGTCAGATTTTTATACCTTCAGATTCTGAAACATCTGGGTTTATTCCCTCACAGATATTGACTGGTTACTGACAATACTCATTGTAAGCCCAATATTACTTTATTAACACAAAGGAGGAAAAGAGCACTTAAATCTACAATCCTGAGTTTTTATAGTCTGCCGTTTAATTGTTCTCTTATCAGAAAAATTCCTTTGCGAAAGCATTTAATTAATTTTACTTTCCAGATCTACTATTTTCATAAGATTTTATTTTTACTCTAATCAATTCAAAATTTGCTCTTCTGTTCTTTTCAATCAGTCTGTAGAAACCTTTTAATTATGTAATTCTATTCATTTTCTTATATCTATAACTCATTTCTATAACAGTTTCTACTGTCATTAATTAGTACATTTAAATTGAACTTCTGGAATATTTTTATCAATCGTTTTTATACTAAAATATTTATTGAAATTAAAATACACAAATCATCTAAAATTTTAAGTAATTTCTTTAATAATAATGATAACTGTAATGTATTAAATATTTTTGTCTTTCACTAGACTACAAAATAAATAATTTTATACTTTATTAGCACAATTAAGTGTTAGCCGAAAATAATCCTCCTAAGGACAATGAACTCTAGACAGCATTTATGTGATTCTTCACTATTATATTTTAAATCCAAGGTAAAAGGAAATATTTAGCTAAAATCAAGTAGAAATATTATTGCATGCAGTAAATTAGAAACAAATTCTAAGCTGGATTATGAAAATCTTTTTGACAGAATTTTTATTACTGTATTGAGTCAATGAGGAAGACATTTTGTGATGAATTGAAGTAGACACAAATAATTTTTATTAAATTACTAAAAAAAAAAAAGGTTTTGGGGTGTGTTTAAAATGGAAAGAATACCCCTCCTCTTTTATCAAAAACTGTTCAATTCTCTGAATGATTTTATCATTTATTTTTAAACGTTTTCTAAATAATCCATTAACAAAAAGGTGTAAACAAATATTTGGGGAATCTGTAATCTTAACTTACGAGATAAAATATTTCTCAGTTAATCTGAAAATGTAGAAATTCAAAAATGACAAAAAAAAAATGCAGTTCCTAGAATGTTTTTAAAAAATAGAAATGTAAAATATTATTGTTGATGTTTTTTGTAGATATTTATTTTTAAAGTTTACAGAATTAAGATTCCTATTTTTGTATTCAGAGAAATTCTTTATGAATTAAATAGCAGGTACAAGTAAATCCTTTTATGTACATACATACATATATATATATATTAAATATAAAGGACAATTTTTAAGAAAGGGTAGATATGGTTTGCAAAGTCAAAAACTCATCAAATGTTTTAAATATATGGATATTAAAGTGCCATAACTTCTAAAAATGTAAATAGATAATAATATATATATATATATATGCTTACTGTATATTATATAGTTATTTTATTATTAACAATACAAACATTTAAAATTCTATATACACTTATTTTTATATTCTTTTATATAGCAGCAATCAAAACAATAAATTACTTTTAGTTCACCTCTTTTTTATTTCCTTGTAATTAAAGGGCAAATCAGTTTAATTAATCAGTGATTTCTATCTTTTTTCCACTTAGCATTTCAATGTAATCTTTTCTAAGAATTTAAAAAACTTCTCTTTTCTTCAAATTTTATCCCTCCTCTATTTGGCAACATATATATTTTAAAAACAGACAAATTATTTTTTCTTCAGAGATCTTTCCTTTCCGTTTGGCTTTTGGATACTTATTTTTTCTTATTTTCTTTTTATGGTTAATGGCATTGGTGATGAATTAAATAGAAGTAAGTATGGGCAAATTAATTTATAGCTATTTACTAAATTTGTTTTTATTTTAATTCCATTTTTAAATGTGTGTACATGCTAATTTAATCACTAATAAAATATGAATTTATATTTTGAAATGGCTGTATTATATATGTGTGTGTTAAAAATGCATATATGATTTGTTATTGTTTATGAATTTCACTAACCATGCTGAGACATAAAATCACAATGGAAAAATATTATTGTAATATTGTAGACAGTGGCCAATTCTAAGTAAAATTAGAATGGGAAAATTATATAATTTCATATTTTTTTATAATAAATCTGGATTTATTTCGGTAATATTTCCTTTATCACATGATAATATGAGAATTTTCAAACATAAAGTGAATATTTATAAATGGAATACACCAAACTTGTTTTTATATGATTATTATAAAAATATAACTACACACCGATGTTTCGACTATTTTATAATATAGTCTTTTTTAAGGAAAACTGAAAAATAAAAATATATAATAATAAATATAAATATATATTCCAAACAGATTCAAAATTAAAAATACTAAAAAATACTCTTTATCTCAAATCCTTTCTATTACAAACAATCTCAAAACTTTTATCAAAATTTTTTACATTTATATACCCATCCAAAAATACCTAAGAACATTTAATTAACAAATCTATTATTTTATTATTTCTTTTCTATTAATATTTTTTATTAAAAGAAAATAATAAAATTATTAATTAAATGTTTTTTAGGGTATTTTTGGATGGGTATATAAATGAAAAAAAAATTTGATAAAGTTTTGAGATTGTAATAGAAAGAGTTTGAGGTAAAGTGTATTTTTTAGAATTTTTTAATTTTTGGATTTGTTTGGAATATGTGATATTTATATTTATTATTATATACTTGTATTTTTATTTTTCAGTTTTCCTTGAAAAAGACTATATTATAAAATAGTCGAAACATCGGTGTGTATTTTATAATAGTCATATAAAAAAACAAGTTTTAAAAAGAAGTTTGTATATATTTATAATTGTACTGTCAGTCGGTATTTTAGGATTTATATGTTTAAATTCCACGTATTCGATGCCCAAATTATATCCTTCTGATAATTCACTCATTAGAATATATCTGGTATTTTCACAAAAACAGTTATTTTTCCTGGTCACCCAACCCAGCTTAACATAACTAAATTTTACTAATGGCTGAGGACAGAACCAGTTTTTAATTTGTTGGTCAGGTGCCAGGATTCTATATGCGAATTCACTGGCTAATCCTCACCTATCTTTATTAATCACTATTAAATAATCATTTGCTACACCCTGGAGGATTATACCTTTTAATATGTCATGGGCAATATATTTGGTAAAACAATAATAGTAGAATTTAAATAATATTACTCTCATAATAATAAATTTAAATAGACAATGTAAATTATATTCATAAGGTTTATTAATTTATAATTAAATTATTTCTAACACTAATAAGAGAATACAAGTATAAAATCAAACTTAAATGGTTATTAAAAGTTACTGCATTAAGATTCAGATTTTCAGCAGTCTGACCCAACGCTGCATTTGATAACACTATAGTTCATGAAAGTGATCACTTCTAGTCTACGAAATAAAGTCTCTTATTGGTAAGTTCACTGGTACAATTATAACACTGTAGATTACCATGCATGGTTTTATTTATCCTTGGAGGGATCCATTGTGTGTTCTTTTCACAGCTTGTAGGTAGTCGAGGATTCAAAGATTTAGATAGGTGATGGCTTCACTCATGGCATTATTACGATTTCAGGAAGGAAGAAAACGACAAATGAACTCTTCTCTACTCACACATATTAGACAATTCAGTCTGCTGGCAAAAGTAACTTGGCGCATTTTATATAGATGAAGATCTAAGATGCAAGATGTATTTCCTTTTTATGCCCCACCCTGATTTTTAGTCTTCTACACATATCCTGTTTACATGTCACTTTCCAAAGTGATCTTTTCCCCCTTTGGTAGCCATCATTAATTACGGCAAAGAATGCTGTGATTGTAATTTTTAAGTAATGCTAATTGTTTTACAATAAGAATTTTTATTCGTATCTTAGCAAAAATCAAAAGTAACATTTTGTTATTCTATCTTTTTTTATTTCTTTAAAAAAAAATATAACCACATTGTCTAAAAATAAATCAGATTGTATTTTAGACAAATATTATTCTTTCTTTTTGGAAATTTAATAATTTAAATTCTAAATTGCCAATGTCAACACTTTTACAAAAAATATAGTACAATACCTCTACAGTTGATGGAAAGAATAAAATAGGGTGTTTAACCTTTTTTTTTTATAGTTAATAACTTTTAACTTTCTAAATCAATCCTACTAATACTGAATTACCATTCAGTCTTATTTAATAAGGTACATCCAAGGTCTTCAGGGTTTAAATACGTCTGGTTTATTCTACAAGACTATCTGAATAACTTGTTTTATAAGGCCTTAATGCCCTAGCATTGTATGTTCCCATCTCCCCTTTCATTCATGAGAGAAAATGCATTTGGGCTGTTCTCTTTAACTATCTGAAATGGTCCTTCATACAAATTCTGAAACTTCTTGCAGATATCCTTTTTGGTTTGACTAACTAGGTTTACTCTAACCCATACCTTGTCCTCTTTTCTGAAACTGATGGCTTTTGGACCCTTCCTATCTGTTCTTAGTTTGGCAGCATGCCTTATCCTCAAACGTTGCCTTTCCCTGATCTGTGTGTTTATTGATACACTCGGGGATGACTGGTAACTTTGCTTTGTATAGTCTTAGCACGGGTTATTGGAACTGAAGTCAAATAGGTGTGAAACCTGTAGAATCATTTTCAGTCCAGTTGACATAATTAACCACCTGTTGTAACTATTTAAGCCACTCCTTATTGTTAGATGATGTAAAAAAAGACATCCCAATTCTCTCATCACCCATTTGCACGGGCTGGATTTCCATTCCCTCTATCCACTCCATTCAGTCACTATGAAAGGAGTCCCATGGTCAGACAAAACAGCCCTTAGTTTACCTACCTTAGGGAAATTGACTAATATTTATATGGTGTTTTTTTGCATTAGCCTGCAACATAAGGTATGCTGACACCCATTTTGAAAAAACATTAACTACTAATACATGTTTCATTTTTTCAAAACACAGGTAGAGGCCTGTAAAAATCAGTAGCTACCAGGTCATTAGATTTCTCAAGAATTATGGGTTCAATGTATCCATGTATGAACTGTTGGCATGTTTTCTTCTTCTGGCACACTTCACATCTTTTCAACATGTTGGTTACATGATACATCATATTTAATTGAATAATCTGCTTTATCTGTTAATCTAATGTTCATATATTTTTGATATGTTTAGAAATAAATAAAGGATATTGTAAGCTAACTAAATTATATTTATGTGAGTTAAATAATGTAAAAAGAAAAGTTCTCTGTTTTATTAGTTATGTAAAAATTTTCAGATATTGTCATGAGTAAAAAATATCTGTTTAAATTGTAAAGAATTAAATACTCAAGTAAGATGATTAAAATTAGAATTTTTCCCTTTTACAGAATTGATAATCTAAATCGAGAAATTTTCATATGTCAAAGTAATTAAAAAATTATAGCATTGTGATCTGGAAATGATCTGAAACAAGATAAAGCACAATTTAAGAAGAAAGATATATTTGCACATGCTTGCATCATGGGAGCTGCATCATGTTGAAAATTAAGGACAACTGCAAGGTTGAAGTTTGAGTGTTCAAGAAGATCCTAGTGAATTTCTTCCACTGAAGATTCCAAAATGGATCTAGGGTCTTTTACAAGCCACATTGGCCTTATTATTTTGTAAGCCTCTATAGTCATTTATATGCTATTTTTTATATTATTTTGCTGACCAAATAAACATCAATTATTAGTTATCAAATTGTTTGTACAATATTTATTTCTGCTTGTCTGTTCACCTTTTTAATGAGGAATTTTTCTAAAAATATATACATTAAATAAAATATTTCAAACAATTTATTTTTAAATTAATTATAAGGATACATTAATTTTCCCATCTAAAATTCATCTCAAATCATGATCCTCTTTCTGGATATTCAACCAAGAATCATCAAGTAAAAGATGAATCTCCTTTCTGGATTTTCAACCAAGAATATTAAATCAAAAAATGGATCGCTTTCTGAATGTTCAATCGAGAATCTTCATCCAAAGAATGGACTTATTAATTATAAAGATACATCAGTTTTGCCATCTAAAATTCATCTCAAATCGTGATCCTCTTTCTGGATATTCAACCAAGAATCAACAAGTAAAGGATGAATCTCCTTTCTGGATTTTCAACCAAGAATATTAAATCAAAAAATGGATCTCCTTTATTAATGTTCAATCAAGAATCTTCATTCAAAGAATGGACTTATGAGATTACAAACACATTTCATCCAGATTCAATACTAAAAAGCCCGAAGAATTTGATCTTTCTAGATGTTACTGGAATCTCATCAATAGATTCTAAATAACCCATGATCATTGCACTCATCTGCTTCATAAATGTAATTTAAAGCCACATAGTATAATGACTTTTAAATATATAAGAATTGTAGGACTTAATAAAGCTAATAGGGAATGTATTTCCTGTTTAGAATCTCTACAAATTTCTTTATGATATTTGTCGTAAGTTGTCTAAAGGAAAACCACACACAATAAATAAATAAATATGAAGAAAATACATAATATAAATTTTAAATTTAAATAAATATAATTTTATTTCTTGATTTTACCAAAACTTTAATCACAATTTTTTATTTATTTTTCTTTTTTATCCCACAATGACTACATTTTTATAATATAAACACTACAATCTGTATGAATAATGTTGTTAAGAAAAGTTTTATTTTATTATATAATTATGGTTGCAAATTTGATTTTTTAAAAAGATTACAAGAATTATTTACAAAAAGTATTATAATATTTGTATAAAAAAGTTAAAAAAAAATATAACCATAAATTGCAAAAAATGGAGAAATAAAATTACTTTCATTTAAAATAGCTTCTAATTGGGACCAGTTGATTGTTTTCTTACAATCCATTAGAACAATGAAATAAATTGGTTTTTTATTATTGTAATCATTATTTACAATAAATATTATAATTAATAATTTGTAAAGTGCATACTCATTCCGTAATATATATTAAGGCTATAACCTTACGACGTGCCTAAAATGCGACAGTAGGGACCTCTACAAATCTAAACACAAGATTAACGATTTTAAAAGACAAGAGCAGCCATTCTTATCTTCGACCTAATTTCTAAATATATAGTTGAATCTAAAGCATTTTGGTTTGAGAGCATGAAGCTATTAACTACTTCACTGATTAAGTCCACAATTTCTATACAAACTAACATACGTGAAATTTTTCGATTTACGAGTCACTATGAAGTTCTTATATATAGAAATCTTTTAAAACAATAAATATTATAATGTTTGTTTGAAAAAGTAGAAAAAATAAACAGATTGCAAAAAAAAAAAAAGTGAAGAAAAATTACAAGCAGTATGGAATATGGCCAAACCCAAAACGGTGATATAAAACTTACACTATGCAAGCAGAATTCAAACTAATTTGATTATTGCAAAATACAGATATCCTAGCAAGATACTGAGATAGATACTTATTCAATTAAAAAAATTTCATGAAATTAAGACATGAAAATTTCTTGCTGCATTACATACCAATTGTAATCATTGAGGATTGAAATCTTTATATACTCATTCTTTATATAAATGTCATAATATATATGTACTGTCTACATAAATGTAATTTATATCTATATAAATTATAAAGTTATATTATATGATCATCATTTCATATGCTTACGCATTCTGTTAATATCAAACTCTCCACACAATAGTAGTGCAAGCTTTCATAATCAATGGATTTAGGAAGTTTGCGCACAAACCTGAGTCCATTGATTATGTAAACTTGCACTTGGTGGCTCTACTGTATGGATAGTTTTCTGAATCCTTTGATTACTAAAGCTTGCACTTGGCGGCACTATTGTATGGAGAGTTTGGTATACACATAAATGGAAAAATGTGGGTGATTTAGTCTGCAAATTGTGTAAGGAAGGCATAGAAAATATTAGGCATTTTCTAATTGAATGTAAATGCCTGAAAGCAGAAACGGTACAAATAATGAAGTTGTGGGAGAATAAATATAAACAAAGTGATTATATAGAATGTGGGTTATCTTTTATGCAGGTTTGGGAAAATATAAGGGTGATTTAGATATAAAGGCTATGGGGGAGCAGGATAGAAAAGAATATGGGAAAACTTAGAGCAGGGAATGGAAAGGAAAGGTAAAGTGGCTAACAGAGTTCTCTGGGCATAGTGGCTGAAAGATTAAATAAATAATACATCACATTTTAGGAGAAACAACAAGAATATAAAATATGGAAATATTTTCTACTTTAACCTTTGTTATAACTGAAACACACAGGCTTATTATATACCTGTGTCTATATATGTAATATATAGGGTATATGAGCACAGATTTTTACACCACTCTCCACACTATCTCATAACACTGATACACTTGAACACATATATTTATCTTTTCAACATATGTGTTCAAGTGTATCAGTGTTATGAGATAGTGTGGAGAGTGGTGTGAAAGTCTGTGCTCATATACCCTATATATTTAACCTTTGTTGCAAAATATTTTCTCATACATTATTCATTTATTTATTTGTTCTGTACGAGTTTTTGTGTATAGATAGAGTGATAGTCTCAATAGTTAAAGATCTTGGAATTAAAGTCAGATGGTCTGACATCACATGACCGCAACAATTTTTATTCACCTATTTAATTTATTAAATAAAACCTTATTAGAGTCTTTTATTATTGATTTTAATAAAACTTACAAATAATGTTTAGATTACTTCCTTTATATTACTATTCATTTATATATTTTTAAATTTTTCTTAAACACACTGATTTAATCTCCACAAAATAGTTGTAAAATCTTTAAAGTTTTAATCCTTACATTGCTATTTTTTCCTTTTTACAAACAAAAAGGATTAATGGCGAAGAAATAGCGATTTGGGGATTAATACTTATAAGATTTTTCTACATGATCTTACATAGATCACATCAGATGAACTTAAATTTATTACATTATTTACAAACAAAAACTTTAATTTCTTTTCATATATATAAACAAGATTATATATATATATGTTTTGTTTTAGGAGGAGAGAGAGATCCCAAAGCCAAAAAATGGGGGTAAGTTTATTCACAAAACAAATTATGTTTTAATAAATTTTTTTTTCAAAGCTATTCTATATAATTTATTGTTATTCAAAACTAGTCTGAGGATGGCGCGAATGGGTGACCACACCAGGCCTTGTATCTGCATGATATACGCTTTCTGCGAAAATCAAAAAATAAAATGTTTTATTATTTGTTAAATGTAATTAAAAATTTTTGTAATTTGAACTCAGTCACCTCAAAGTAATACTATTGTGAAGTACTGGTTGTGTAGATTTTTTTAGCTACGTATATATATTAATAATGGAGTAAAATATTTAGATTTATTTGTGAAAAAGGATGGTCTTGTTAAAGTTAAATCAGTGTAGGTCAACAACGATTCTCTTTGTAAGCAATTTTATATATTGAATCAGAATGCGCAAAAAAAAAAAGAGAATGAATTACGATGATGTTATTAACGCATTTGCACAAAGCTGTATTTTGTTTTGAGTAAACAAAACAAAATATACATAATGCAAAAAGTTATATTTTATTTTCTTTAATGTTTTTTTTTTTTTTTTTAGTGATTTTTCATTCAAAATAATTAAAATTTTTAATGTAGGCAATCGTTATGGACGACTTGATTAACAGTAATTGTAAAGCAATAAATATCTGCAAATATGATAATTTAAAAAAAAAAAATCATTAGTATTTTTATCACGAGTAAACGACTCCCATCCCCTATGAAAACATTCCTTTGGATTCTTCTTGGGTCGATTCTGCTGTTATTGTTTTGATATTTTTTAAGTTAGGTATTAATTAGATTTAATAATGTAATTCTATTTGCCGGGACAACAACTTGAAATGAAAAATAACATTTTAGAATGAAGTTTGATATATAAATATTCACATGATCCCAGCTTATACAATGCTTTCCAATTAGCACATAATAAGCATTTATTGAGCATTACTATTTACATTTTATTATTTTGTCTAGATTCCAGTAGGCGACATACAAAGATGAAAAGTAAAACGTGTTCTATAAATGAGAGATTGAAAGAATTGTGTGAGAGAAATGATGTTACGTTTGTGGATGTGTGAGATTTTTTTATTGGGAAGAGGAAGTTATTTGGTAAAGATGGGTTGCACTTAGACAAACAAGGAAGTGAAGTTTTAAGGAGTCTGATTTATAAAGAATATAGCTCGGGAAACTTGTAAAGGGGGGGTGGGATTTTAAATTGTAGTGTTATTAAAAAAAAGAATGGATGGATGGGATGTAAGGATTAAACAAAGGGCAGTTGATTTAGATATAAGAGGGAATGGGACTGTAAAATTAACGGTAAGCAAGTTATTTATAAGCATAATGGAGAAGAAAGAATAAAAAAAATTATAAAAGAGTAGTTAGGAAAGAAAAA
This sequence comes from Epiperipatus broadwayi, assembly GCA_028023455.1. Taxonomy (NCBI): domain Eukaryota; kingdom Metazoa; phylum Onychophora; class Udeonychophora; order Euonychophora; family Peripatidae; genus Epiperipatus; species Epiperipatus broadwayi. The sequence continues at coordinate 9,631,555 of JAQFVV010000028.1, read as the reverse complement.
AATTGTTAAAATTGGGTATTTGAATATGCAAGGTGGTAGGAGACCAGAAAAGTGGCAGGAATTAAACAAAACAATTGAAAATGAAGAGCTTGAGGTATTAGCAGTAGTGGAAACACATCTAAGAGAAGAAGAAGAACCTGTTTTGGAAAATTTGGTATGGCAGGGTATAAATAGAAAAGAGAAAGAAAAAAAGGGTGATGGTATAGGTGTTATATCAAAAAAAATATTTAAATACTGTTAAATGCCAAGAACATTTGTGGTTTGAAATAATGTTGGGAAAACAAGAATGGATGGTGGCTATAGTTTATATAGCTACTGGAGATAGTCAAACTATAATGGAATGGAACAATAGCATATATGAGTGCCTAGTTAAGGATATAAAGAGTTTTAAAGAAAAGGGGAAGAGAATAATGGTTATAGGAGATATGAATGGGCATATTGAAGAAATTGATGATGTAGACAATAAGAATGGACAGCTTTTGAAGAAATTTTGTCAGAGAGTAAATTTGAGCATTGGAAACTTATCTAATATTTATGAGGGACAATATACATGGTCTAAGAATAATATATCCCACACAATAGATTATATATTGGTAGAGAAAGAGGGAATGAATAAAGTACGAAAAATTAAGGTGTTTGATAATGAAGAGAGAGTACGTAATAGTGATCATAATTTTGTTGTAATTGAAATGGTTAGTAATGTGATGGAAAATAGGAATAAAAGTAGAAACAATAGTGAAAGATGTGGATGGAGAGTGACTGATAAGAATAAGTTAGAAGAGTATAAAATACAAGTTGAAGAAACCATGGAAGAGTTGATTGGAAATGAGTATGAGGACTGGTGTGATGAAATAGAAAAAGTGGCAAATAGGGTTTTAGGTGAGAATATTCAGAAAAATATAAGTAATAGAAAAATGAGAGTTAGTAAAGGTGTAAAAGAGAGGAAAAAAGCATGTAGAGAATATAAGTGTGTTATTAAGAACAAAGAAAGTGAAAAAGATATTAATGCTAAATGGGAAAAGTACTTAGAAAAGACGAAGTTAGCTAAAATAGATAATTATAGAGAGAGAATGAAACTAAATAGTAAATTATTGGATGATATTAATAAAAGTGGAAGAGATGGGAGTAAAAAATTTTGGAATTACATTAAAAGGAGAAATTTAGGGGAGAGAGAGATAGTATTACTGGATGAGGAGGGAATAGAGTGTAGATCTAGAGAAGAATTAGAGAGAATATTGAATAGTTATGTAATGGATATAGAAAAGATGTTAGATGTGAAGGACAGAGGGATAGAAAATGTGAAAGCATATAGTAATGGGAATATTACGTTTACAGAAAATGAACTGAATGAGGCAGAGAAGAAACTGAGAAGTGGTAAGGCAAGAGGATTAGATGGATGGGCAGCAGAGATGGTAATGAATTTGGGGCATAGGGCAAAAGTAAAGTTACTATCATGTTTTAATAAGATGGCACAGAAGAGAGTTTTTTCGGGTAGTTGGAGTAATACAAGAGTAAGATTATTATTTAAAGGAAAAGGTAAGGATCATAGAAAGTTAAATAATTATAGACCAATAGCAGTAACATCAGTTTTATATAAAGTTTTTTCATATATGGTGGCTAGTAGAGTTGCAAAATGGATGGAAGAAAATAATGTAGTGGGGGAAATGCAAGGAGGTTTTAGGTCAGATAGGTGTATAGGAGATAGTTTATTTGTAGTTACACAACTTATAGATATGAGGGTAAATTCAGGTAGACAGTTATATATGAGTTTTATAGATATAGAGAAGGCATATGATAGAGTGAATAGAAATAGATTACGGATAAGTTTAGCAAATCTGGGAATGGATGAAGCTTTAGTGGATGTTATTAAGAAATTATTTGAAAATAATTACTATACATATCAATTAGGGGATATAGAATCAGTTAAAGTTAAAAATGGGGTGGGACTGAGACAAGAATGCTCCATGTCACCTATTTTGTTTGTGTGTTATTTGAGTGAAATGGAGAGAGCAATAGAAAGTATAGGAAGAGGGATAGAGATACCGTTAACAGGTGGCAAGAGAGTATGTACATTGTCGGGTCTTTTTTTTGCGGATGATGTCTTTTTGTGTGCAGAAAGAAGAGAAGATATGGAAGTTATGCTGAGGACCTGCGCAAGGGTGGGTAAAGGTATGGGAATTAAATTTAGTGAAGAAAAATCAAATATAATTATGGTGAATACTGGGGAAAGAGAAGACAAAGATTTCTTATTGGGGGATATAAAGTTAAGTGTGGTGAACAGATATAGTTATTTGGGAATCGTCTTGAGTAATAAGAAAAAATTGCTTGGATGAATGGGAGAAAAAATTGATAAATGAAGCAAAGAAAAAAAAGGGATTGATAAAGAAATTAACAGTGTTTTCATATAATAAATATGATGTAGCTAGAATTGTATGGAAGGGAGTGGCAGTAGCAGGGTTAACATACGGCAATGATGCATTATGTGTTAGTAAAGGGGTATTAGATTGCTTAGAAAAAGTACAAAGGGAAGTAGGAAGACATGCATTAGATGCTGAGGTGTGGACAACAAAAGAGGCAATTCAAGAAGAAATGGGATGGTCAAGTTTTTGTATGAGGGATGCAAAAAGCAAATTGAAAATGTTCGGTAGATTGCAGTTTATGGATAATAAAAGAATAGCCAAAATAGTATTTAATTGGGTTACAAGTAAAGGGCAGGCAACAAGATGGGTGAGAAAGGTAATGTGGTATGCAGAAGATTTGGATAAAGAAGTCATGTCAGTATACTTGTACAAAAGATGGGATAATTGTGATAGGAGGATTGTTGAGTGTTATAGTGGGAAGGAGTGGGATAGAAGAATAGATGCACTAATAAAGAATAAGGAGTTGGAGAGATGGAGAACTAGTATGGAGAGTAAAATGAGTTTAAATATATATAGAAGTAAATGGAACATTGGGTGTGAGTTAATTTATGATAATAGTAAGGAAAGTAGTTTATTGTTTAAGGCTCGAATGGGATCTTTAGCAACAAGGGAATATACACGGAAATGGAAAAATATGGGTGATTTAGTCTGCAAGTTGTGCAAGGAAGGCATAGAAAATATTAGGCATTTGTTACTTCAATGTAAATGTTTGGAAGCAGAAAGGGTACAAATAATGAAGTTATGGAAGGTTAAATATGAACAACGTGATTATACAGAAAGTGAGTTATTGGTTTTTATGCTAGGTTTGGGAAAAAATAAAGGGGATTTAGATATGAAGGTCATGGAGTTGACAAAGATTATGTTGTGGAAATGGAATGAAGCAGATTATGGGAAAACTTAGGGTGGACAATGGAAAAGGAAGGTAAAGTGGCTAACAGGTTTGTCTGGGCATAGCTGCTGAGAGATTCCTGACTCCGTTTAAGGAAAAGTCACAGTACATCACATCACATCACAAATTTTTGAATGAAATGAAATCCTCATTACCGGAATAAAATGTCTTACGTTTTCACAATTTCTTGTCAGCTACTTAATAAAAATTGACTTTAAATGCATACTTTCATTTTCTTTTAAAGACATATCAGAGCTTGCTTTGTTACCATGGTAATGATTGAATATTTAAGGAAGTGGGCATACTCAGGTTCCTCCTATTTTTAAGTATAGTTCTTTAGTAGAATGGTTTAATTTTAATGATAGTGATTTGGAAATGATTTTAGTAGCTTCTAAACACTTTTTCACCTGAGATTATTTGGAATTAAATGTTTCTGTTGTATTTGTAATATATTATTAACCAATTATAATGCTTGAAACAGAAAGCTTGAGACCAGCAGTTGTTATTTTATTAACCAATCACATGAATTATATAATATCAAAATCATTATCCATCAATAATAAGCACTATATTAACTGGAATATTACAGAAATCAACTTATTAAAACAATGAATTTTATTATATGCTGCTTCAAAAATGATAGAATTATTATAGATATTTTAAAAGAAGCAGTTGAAAAATAACAAAACTGTTTATCAAAATATCTAAATCATAGTGTTATTGATATTTGAAAACAGAGCAATGAAATACATTAAATGCTGCAGACCTATCAGTGATATATTTAAATCATTACAAATTGTCCACAGAAAACTTTTGGTGCAAGGAACAAGTTGGATTTAAAAACAATTAACTACAATAAAGCACGTTGTAATTTCAAGAAAAGTTTCACCATCTCTATGCGCCTACTTTAAAGTTTAATAACTTAGCTTAATAAATTTCTATTCTATGTTGTCTTATCCAATATCACCAGACTAGTTTCAAGTTTATGGCTTTCATCAGTGAAGAACTTTGGATCATGAAAATGTGTATTTGGATTTTTAAGATCTAGGGTACTCTTCCTCTAATTCATCATTTATCTCTTTGTTTTACTGTCAAGTTATTAGCTCAAATAGAAAAAACATATAAATGTTTTCAATTTTAGGATAGAAAACCTTTTTCAGTACATAATTTTATGTCCTTTTCAATAGCATATATAAGCGATTTAACGCACTGAAGAAGAAGCTGTCAGTAGTAACAAAAAATTAAATTAAATTAATCTAGGCCTAGTAGTTTCAAGGTTTTCCTCATATTCATAGCCAAAATAGGTTATAAACCATTGCTGTAATGTTATTAAATAATAATGTATGCAAATGCTTATGCAAATTAATTTGTCCATTTTCTTGAAATAGCAAAACACGTGTCGCGTCTATTGATGGCATTGTTAACATTGGTAATAAAATACATCTTTTCAATATTAAATGTTATATGTTTTAATCATTAGTATATTATTGGATACTACACTATCTATTAGTTGTGTTATATAATTAATAACCTTTGTTGAAATAATAATTTGGATTGTTGTATTATAATTTTATTTTTATTCACTTTTTATTTTATTTTATTTATTTACTATTATTATTTTCTTTTTATTATAAAACAGAATAGATGTCATTCTGTATGCTATAATATTTTAATAGTTAAAACAGCTGTTGATTGTTGAAAAGGGCACAAAATTATGTGTTGAAAAAAACTTTTCAGTATTATTATAAAAATGTATTTTCTGATATTTGTATTATTTTATTAAAAATTTTAAAAGAATTATATATAATATGTTTTTAGCAGTTAACTTATTAATTTACATGTGTTCGAACCCGCGTCTGCAAAATTAGTTTGTACTGAGAGGCATGATATTAAGCGAAAGGTAAAAGAAGCTTACTTTATAGCAGAGGACTCCTTCACCATTAATCGTAAGGATGCATATTTTGCTATATCTAAAAGATGGTCTTAGTGACTCATTTGCATATGGTATTTATTTATATAATGATTTCAAAGAAAGAATCATAATTGGCTATGAATATGAGAAGTACATCTTCTTGAAAGTGCTCAGCTATTTAATTTAGTTTTCTATTGGTTGTTACAGCTTTACCTTGGAAGTGTGCTAGCACGATTTAATATTATCATATTGAAGACAAACGTAAAGTATAAATCCTACAGGTTATTACTTAATATATATATATAATTTAATCTGTATATTTAATTATATTTTAGAGGTTCAAATTGCAATGGACAAGGTGGGAATCTGTGGTTCTGATGTCCACTACTGGGTAAATGGTCGCATTGGTGATTTCATTGTTAAAGAACCCATGGTTTTAGGCCACGAATCATCTGGAATAGTGACAGCTTTAGGAGAAAATGTAAAAAATCTTAAAATAGGTAATGTTTTATTTTAAAATTTCAGGAGAAAAAAATAAGTAGTTTATTAAATGCATTTTTACTTTTGTAAGATTCAGATGTTTTAATTTTATTTTTCCACATCAAAAATGAATGAGAAGATTCTTCACATTTGCAATAGGTATTTAGTATGGTCAGTAATAACATTCATTGAAGAAAGGAGATCATGCTAGAAGAATGGATAAGCACAAAATATCTGGGATAAGTGATTGATTGGAAAAATAGATAGGAAAAAGAGAAAGAGAACAAAGAAATAACAGAAAGAAGACTTGAGAAACAATGTAAAAAAAATGGTGTATTAGAGATAAGTATTTATAGATATGGAAGAGAAAAATGTGAGCAACTTTTGATTGAGAACATACTCAGAAGTGAGGAAGCTTGAAGAAGACAGAAATATCTACTATAAAACATTGAGGATATTTTTCCTTTTTAGAAAATTCCATTCCATCATAGTGCTCCTTATGGTTAATTAAAGGTTCTTATATTAAAATTAACTGACAGACTCAAAAGCTGAAGATTATTGGATTAAAATTGAATTTGTTATTTCTGATGTTCAAACAGCATATGATCTTTCTAGCAACTAATCATTCATTCTCTTTTGCCCTTACACATTTGGCACAGTGTAAGAATCTAAAGCTAAAGGTTCCTAAACTGAAGATCAATATTTCACTAAATAAATATTAAATGGCTTTTTTGTTTGAGAGTTCACAAGAAATTTGAATGCCGGAAGTGCTGGCAGTGGAATCAATTTTCTAGAGTCCGATACTCTACCAATACACTAAAGAATGTAGGGCAACTTTCCAGTTCATGTGTTTGAACATTGCATAAACTCCCCAATTAAGTTTTTCACGGAAGCAAAACTCTCCATGCAGTAGCACCACTCATTGCAAGCCAGAATAATCAATGGTTGTAGGATATTAGATGAGTAGGCACTAGATAGGGATTTTATGCACATACCTTCTGGCTTTCATTGATTACTCTGGCATGCACTGAGTGGCACTATTGTATGGAGAGTTTTGTCCATACAGTAGCACCACTCATTGCAAGCCAGAATAATCAATGGTTGCAGGATGTTGGATGAGTAGGCACTAGATAGGGATTTTATGCACAAACTTTCTGGCATCCATTGATTACTCTGGCTTGCACTGAGTGGCACTATTGTATGGGGAGTTTTGTCCATACAGTAGCAACACTCATTGCAAGTCAGAATAATCAATGGTTGCAGGATATTGGACGAGTAGGCACTAGGATATTGGATGAGTAGGCACTAGATAGGGATTTTATGCACAAACCTTCTGGCATCCATTGATTACTCTGGCGGGCACTGAATGGCACTATTGTATGGAGAGTTTTGTCTCTGTGAAAATCAGGCTTGTGTAAGCATAAAGAATGGTGATCATGTTGTTGGTATGAAAATATGATATTGCTATCTCCATATTGAAAGGTTTTTATGACTAGTTGTTAGCCTTGATTTTTGAAGTGGCTATAATGGAATGATCAATCCAACTTTAATGTCTAACTGATTTTCAACTAATGAAGAGCCTTGCGTTGTGGTGGTTTGTATGTTAGTCTATTATATTAATGACTTGGAATTCAAATCTAAGATTTTTTTTTTCAAGTAATTTGAGGATTTTATAAGCATGGTTCAAGAATATTTCTGTAGGCAGTCCTTAGCCAATTTAGTTGACCAGCCAATAATGGTCAGAAAAAATATTGACTATGTGTATCTGTACAATAATGGTCTTGTTATAATCTAGATTGGTTAGAAGAATGTTGCTCTGATTAACTCATTGTATTATGACACCCAAGGTGTCATATACCTGCTGGAGCTTAGCCCATGATTTACTTTCAACAATTGATCAAAGAATCTTGTAAAAACTACGTCTTGAGAAATTATTACAACAAAATACAGAAACATAAAGAAGAGATTGCATTCATTATTAGTAATATTTAATATAATATATTTCAAAAGTAATTAATAATAAAATAATTAGTTTACATCTATTATTTCCTAAAAATAGTTTTATAAAAATTAAATAATTAGAAGGATTTGAACTCGGGACTTTTCCGTCTATTCATCCTCCACTCCGGGCTCAAGCAACTGATACACATGACCACATACTTGTGAAAAAGATACATGATATCCCAATATATATATTTTGTGCAGAACCAGCACTCATCAGTTGGGTCAGATTATAATCTCCCACACATATATACAATCAATGCTCACTTTATATTAAGTAACAATTCCTCAAACTTTAATGGACAGGCTTCAATCTTCTCACCCTTCCAACTATTCCACTATCCATTTCATTGCATTGAACACTAAAAGTCCTTATTGGATTTGATATTGTAAACATACCCATGTAGGCATTATATCAATCTAACCCCTCATATTATTGGACCATTATGTGTCCATATATATTAATAGTATTAAAACATCATGTGATCACCGTTTCATATGCTTACACAAGCTGTTAATAAGAATATTGAATTCTCCATACAATAGTGCCACCAAGTGCAAGCCTTTGTAATCACTGAATGCAGAAAGATTTGTGCATAAAATCCATATCTAATGCCTATTCATTCAACATCCAGATTAGTTTCTAGCTTGTGGCTTTCATCAATGAGGAGCCTTCGATTTGAGCATTGTAACTAGACCTTAGGATCTAATGGAACCTTCCACCAACCAGCTTTTGCTTATTTGGTTAACTATAAAGCTATGATCCCAAGTTGAAAACACCATGATGTTTCCAACCCAAGCTCATTCGTTTGTACAGTCATAAGGATTTGAACTCGGTTCAGCATCCATATATTTTGGTGTCTTTGGTTTTTCACAAACCACATTCACCATTATACTATGGGTAGGATAGGTATAAAACCATTAAAACACATGATCACCATTTCATATGCTTACACATGCTGTTATTAAGACTGCCAAATTTTCTGTATAGTAATGCTACCAAGTGCAACCTTTGTAATCAATGGATACAGAAAGGGTTGTGCATAAAATCCCTATCTAATGTCAACTCCAACATCCTCAGGCCAGTTTCTAGCTTGTTGCTCTCATCAACGAGCATATGAGCATGTGTAAGCATATGAAATGATGATCATGTGAAGTTTTAATAGTTTCCTACCCATAGGATAGTGATGACTGTGGTTTTTAAAAAACCAAAGATACCAAAATGTATGGATGCTGAACTAAGTTCACATCTATGTGACTATATAAGCAAATGGGCTTCATCTTGGGCTTATGGATTTGTAGTTAACCAAACATCTAAAAGGTGGCTGCTGGGGGGTGCTTTAGATCCTAAGGCCTAGATATAGTGCTCTCAAATCCAAGACTTCTCACTGATGAAAGCCATAAGCTAGAAACTAGTCTGGGGATGTGGGATGAGTAGGCATTGAATAGGGATTCTATGCACATACCTTCCTGCATCCATTACAAAGGCTTGCACTTGGTGGCACTACTGTATAGTGTTTGGTTATTCTTATGTTAATAGTAGAGAGATCATGTATCTTTTTCACATGTGTGGTCATGTGTGTCAGTTGCTTGAGATAGAGTGGAGGTTGACTAAAAAATCCTGAGTTCAAATCCCTTTAAGTATAAATATAGGAAATATTTAGTATAAGTAAATTACATACTGCTTTAAAAAAATTAATTAATTATATAAAGAAAATCAAAAGGTTTCTCAGTAACAGGACATTTAAGAACCATAAACGACTTATTGAACCATGGTATATAGATTGTTAATTCTCAAGCCTGCCACTAGGTTAATCATGCAGAGCATTTTTAAAAATTAATTAGTGTTTATTAAAATAACATCTTAGATTGACCATTTATGTAAAAGTAGAAAAAATTAGACCGTAGGTAATATAATAAACAAATAAGCAAGTAAATAATAATTACAGTAAGGCACTGCTAAGGTCATTTACTTCGAAAGCAATTACAGAAAACGGAAAGTCAAGGAAGCTTGGCACATAATCAATTTTTTTAATGCAATAAACGTTAGAATCAATAGCATTCTCCTTAACAAGCACTAGTCCTTTTAGTTTGATAGGGTAGCCGGAGCTTTGTCGATTCGACTTACAGTTGTTTAGCATGTGCAAATATGCAAGTTTCTTAAAATTAATGCCTGGTTCAATTATTTCTGTATGCTTGTGGAAATGCCGATGCATATTGCTTATTCCCTCTCAGTCAGGCTTTAACGAAGATACTCCATCAGGCTTTAACGAAGATACTCCATACCTAAAGTCGAGTTTAGCAGATTATAAATTTATTTTATGCTTATATTGCCTTACCCATAATTATTATTTACTTTCTTATTTGTATATTAATCAATTATATACATTTTAAATCTATTGGTGGCTTGAATTTTAAATTTCATAATGAGTAGACATCAATAAAACCAATGAGAAGTGCTAGTTCACTAATAAAAGTATTTTTTTAATGATGTTAATGCGAGGTAGTTTATTAATAAACCTAACATGTCATCATTCATCATTATATTATCCAAGAACTGAATTATTCTTTTAAGAATATAGTTGATATGAAATACCTGTCAACATATTTTATTGTCAACATAATATTTTATTGAACATTAAATGCACACAAGCTAAAATAGCATAACGACATAGTAAGCATATATTATACTTAAATATAATAAATATAATTGTGAGGGTCATTCATATTACTATTTAATGAATTACATTATAGAGCTACATTTTAAATGATGTGATGTGATATACTGTGGCTTCTCCTTAAACAAAGTCATCAATCTCTCAGCAATTATACCCAGAAAAATCTGTTAGCCACTTTTATTTTCCATTCCCCACTCTAAGTTTTCCCATATTCTGCTCCATCCCATTTCCAAAACATAATCCTTGTCAACTCTATGACCTTTATATCTAAATTCCCCCTTATCTTTTCTGAAATCTAGCATAAAAACCAATAATCCACTGTCTGCATAATCACTTTTTTCATATTCTTCAATAACTTCATTATATGTACCCTTTCTGTTTTCATGCATTTACATTCAATTAACAAATGCCTAATATTTTCTATCCCGTTAGAGCCTTAAACAATAAACTACTTTCCTTACTATTATCATATATTAACTCGCACCTAATATTCTGTTTACTTCTATATATATTTAAATTCTTTTTACTCTTCATTGTGATGTGATGGGATGTGATGCACTGTGACTTCTCCTTAAACAGAGTCAGGAATCTCTCAGCAGCTATGCCCAGAGAAATGTGTTAGCCACTTTACCTTCCCTTTCCATTGTACATCCCAAGTTTTCCCATAATCTGCTCCATCCCATTTCCACAACATAATCTTTGTCAACTCCATGACCTTCATATCTAAATCCCCCTTATTTTTCCCCAAACCTAGCATAAAAAACAATAACTCACTTTCTGTACAATCACTTTGTTCACATTTAATCTTCCATAACTTCATTATTTGTACTCTTTCTGCTTACAAGCCTTTACATTGAAATAACAGGTGCCTAATATTTTCTATGCCTTCCTTACACAACTTGCAGACTAAATCACCCATATTTTTCCATTTACGTTTATAGTCCCTTGTTGCTAAAGAAATGAAAGTATTTAAGCGCCTTCTATTGGTTTAATTTTTAACTAATATATGAGATGTTATATAATAAATTCTAAATTGTAAACTATGACAGTAGAAGGCTTGGCACAATTGATGAAAAGGTTCTCCTTTTTGAGACTTGTAGTGCCCCAGAATTATTTGGTTATTATATAAAAACTCTTACATTTTAGTTAAATAATAATCCAAATAGAGGGAGCCTAATATATGTAGTATTTTAGTGCCCCAGAATTATTTGTTATTATATAAAAACTCTTACATTTTAGTTAAATAATAATCCAAATAGAGGGAGCCTAATATATGTAGTATTTAGTTTGTTATTTTTAAAATTTTCAACATAATATGGAAGCAATTTATAATTGCTTTTTTCTACATAATGATGTTTTGCTGATGATATGAAAAATCAACCATTGTTATCACAACCATCAGTCCATTACGAATGTTAGTAATATTATATTAAGAAAATAGAAATCATAGAAAACAAAGCAAAATATACGAAAGTCATTGAAGATAAGAGAAAAAATATATGTTTTTTATGAAGAACTGTTAATGATGGAAAATATATGTAAATTTTGATATAAATTGAGAGGTAGAATATAAGGTTAAAAATGGGGTGGGATTAAGGCAAGGATTCCCATGTCACCTATTTTGTTTTTTTTATATTTGAGAAAATGAAGAGAACAATAGAAAAACTAGGAAGAGGGGTAGCGATACCATTGATAGGTAGCAAGGAAAGATACACATTATTGGGTCTTTTATTTGCAGAAGAAATCTTCTTGTGCACAGAATGTAGGGAAGATATGGAAGTTATGCTGAAGACATGTGCAAGAGTAGGTAAAAAGATGGGGATTAAATTTAATGAAGAAAAATTAAAAGTAATAATGATAAATACTGGGGAAAGAGAAGATAAAGAATTTTTATTGGGGGATATAGAATTAAGGTTGTCATTGATCAGCCCCCACACACTGCGTGATGTCACTGTTTCCATATAAAAGCACAGAAATATGCTGCTTATGCGGCCTATAGAACAGTTCTGTTCCTATTGGCCGCTAAGCAGCTTTTGTGTTTTATGGTACTATCGCACACTTCACAGATCGCTACAGTATGATGAGAGGGTGTGTAGAATTCAAGTTGTCTCAAGTCTTTGCATGTGCATTTGAAGTACCTATTTTTTATATGACCTGACATAGTTTTAGATAGTATTAATTGTAAGACAAAAGACGCGCTTCTGTACACATATTTTTAAGGTTAAACGAATTTCAAAAGTGTATGTTCCAGCATTATATAGAAATCATGCATAAAACGTATTTTGCGCAAAAGACATCAGATCTCCCTCCCTGCAAATTCCAGCGCTATGCGCTGACATGTAGTAATGTAAAAAAAGTGAATTGTAAATCAGCCCGGTAATGTTATATCTATTGGTTTTTGACTAGCAACAGTGACATTAGTGATGTGCGGAGGCTAATCGACAATAACCAAAATTAAACATGGTGAATAGGTATAACTATTTGAGAATCATCTTATGTAAACAGAGAAATTTTTTGGATGAATGGGGGAAAAAATTGATAAATGAAACAAAGAAAAGAAAGGGTACTGATAAAGAAATTTTCAGTGTTTCATACAATAAATATGATGTAGCTAGAGTTGTATGCTAATGGCAATAGTAAGGTTAACCTATGGTAACAATATCTTATATTAGTAAAGGGTATTCGATTACTTAGAAAAAGTATGAAGAGAAATAGGAAGACATACATTAGATGCGAATGTGGGGATGACAAAGGAGGGAATTCAAGATGATATGGGATGGTCAAGTTTTTATACGAGAAATGCAAAAAGCAAAATGAAACGGTTCAGTAGATTGCAATTTATGGGTAATAGGAGAATAGCTATAATAGTATTTAATTGGATTATAAATAAAGGACAGGCAACAAGATGGGTGAGAAAGGTAATATGGTATGCAGATTTGGGTAAAGAATTTATGTCAGTATACTTATACAAAAGGTGGGATGATTGTGGTAGGAGAATTGTTGAGTGTTATAGTGATAAGGAATGGGATAGAAGAATAGATGCATTAATAAAAAGTAGGAGTTGAAGAGATGGAGAACTAATATGGAGAGTAAAAAAGATTTAAATATACGTAGAAGTAAATAGAATATTGGGTGAGAGTTAATTTATGATAATAGAATAGGAATGAAAGTAATTTACTGTTTAAGGCTCGAAGAGGATCTTTAGCAACATGGGAATATACACTTAAATGGAAAAATATGGGTGTGTGTGTCTGCAAGTTATACAAGAAAAGCATACAAAATATTAGGCATTTGTTAATTGAATATAAGTGCCTGCAAGAAGAAAGGGTGGGAAAATAAATATAAACAAAGTGATTATACAGAAAGTGGATTTTTGGTTTTTATTGGATTTATGGAAATATAAGAAGGATTTAGATATAAAGGCTATAGAGTTGACAAAGATTATGTTGTGGAAATGGGATGGAGCAGAATAGTGGAAAATATGAGAAACACTTAGAGTAAGGAATGGAAAGGTAAGGTAAGGTGTGCATTGTGGCTGAAAGATTCCTGACTCTGAAAAATGAGAAGTCACAGTGCATCACATCTCCAACTGTAATTGTCGCTGTAAAATTTGCATAGTTTTTTGAAATTATATATAATAATGTTTACCTTCAATGTTAACACTATTATGTTTATTAGGTGATCGTGTTGCAATAGAACCTGGAGTTCCATGTAGAGTTTGTGATTATTGTAAAACTGGTCGATACAATCTATGCCTTGAAATGAAATTCTGTGCAACACCTCCTTACCATGGCACATTGACTCGTTTCTACACCCATGCAGCAGATTTTTGCTTCAAGTAAGTTTATTTAAACATGTGTTGCCAGTTTTTCTTTTTTATATTTGATTTTTTTGCAAAAGCAAATAAATTAGAAATTTAAATATTATATCCATAATTATAAATGATTTTTAAAGTGCACTTACAAAATAAATTTGTTTATTTATTTATATAAATTTTATAATTTGTTTTTTCTAATTTATTTTCTAATATTCATGAGCAAGAAAGACGTGAGATGTAAACAGACTTAATTCTTTATTTTTAATATGGCAGTCTTTATCTTAATTTCACAATGAACTAGCAGAGGGCACTTAAACGGATTGATAAAGAAATTAACAGTGTTCTCATATAATAAATATGATATAGCTAAAATTGTATGGAAGGGAGCGGCAGTAGGAGGGTTAACATATGGTAACGATGTGTTATGTGTTAATAAAGGGGTATTAGATTAGAAGGAAGTGGCAGTAGAAGGGTTAACATATGGTAATGATGTGTTATGTGTTAATAAAGGTGTATTAGATTGCTTAGAAAAAAATACAAAGAGAAATAAGAAGTCATGCATTAGATGCAGACGTGTGGATCACAAAGGAGACAATTCAAGGAGAACTGGGATGGTCAAGTTTTTATATGAGAGATTGAAAAAGCAAAATGAAAATGTTCAGTAGATTGCAGCTTATGGATAATAAAAGAATAGCCAAAATAGTATTAAATTGGGTTATGAAAAAAGGGCAGGCAACAAGATGGGTGAGAAAGGTAATGCAATATGCAGAAGATTTGAATAAAGACTCTATGTTAGTATACTTATACAAAAGGTGTGATGATTGTGTTAGGAGAATTGTAGAGTATTAGTGTTAAGGAATGGAATAGAAGAATAGATACATTAATAAAGAATAGAGAGTTGGACTGTGGAGGAGCAAATGTTGGAGGGAGAGTAATAAAGTATATAAGATTTGCAGATGATATGGCTCTTATTGCTGAGGAGGAAAAGGATCTTCAGAATATGTTAGAGTAATAAAGTATATAAGATTTGCAGATGATATGGCTCTTATTGCTGAGGAGGAAAAGGATCTTCAGAATATGTTGAATAAATTGAAAGAAGGATGTATGGCATATGGAATGAAGATTAATATTGAAAAAACTAAGTGTTTATGGATAAGGAGAGATGCAAAAAGACTGCAAATTGGAATCCATGATGACATGGTTCAATAGGTGAAGGGATTTAGATATTTGGGTAGTTGGTTGAGTGAGGATGGAAGAAGTGAAGATGAAGTTAAAAGAAGAATAGCATTGGCAAAGGTGACATTTGTAAAAAGAAAGAAGATATTTTGTGGACCTATGGAAAGAGAATTAAGGAAGAGATTAATTAAATGTTATGTGTGGAGTGTATTAATGTATGGTTGTGAGACATGGACATTGAGTAATAGAATTAAGAAACGATTGGAAGCTTTTGAGATGTGGACATGGAGAAAAATGGAAAAAATCAGTTGGATGAGTAAAATAACAAATGAAGAAGTTTTGAAAAGAGTTAATGAGGAAAGAAGATTGATTGAAAATATCAGAGAGAGAAAGAGAAACTGGATTGGACATATATTAAGAAGAGATTATAGTTTAGTGAAAGATGTTTTGGAGGGAATGGTGAGTGGAATTAAAAAGAAAGGATGGAAGAGATTGACATTATTGGATGATATAAGAGATGGAAAGGCTTATGTGGAATTGAGGAAATGGGCAAGGAAGAGAATGGAATGGAAGAATGGATGAACTGATGTAGTGACTACTCTCTGGACCTGTCTATTGGACAGACTACTATTGATTATTGATTAAGAGAGTTGGAGAATTAGTATGGAGAGTAAAAAGAGTTTAAATATTTATAAAGTAAACAGAATATTGGGTGTGAGTTAATTTATGATAATAACAAAGAAAGTAGTTTATTGTTTAAGGCTCAAACAGGATCTTTAGCAACAAGAGAATATACACATAAATAGAAAAATATGAATGATTTAGTCTGCAAGTTGTGTAAGCAAGGCATAGAAAATAGTAGGCATCTGTTAATTGAAGGTAACTGTCTGAAAGCAGAAGGGGTACAAATAATGAAGTTGTGGAAGAATATAAACAAAGTGATTATACAGAAAGTGGCTTATTGATTTTTATGCTGAGTTTGGGAAAAGACAAGAGGGATTTAGATATAAAGACCATGGAGTTGACAAAGATTATGTTGTGGAAATGTGATGGGGCAGGATAGAGAAGAATATGGGAAAATTTATGAGTGGAGAATAGAGAGGGAAGTCAAAGTGGCTAATAGATTTCTCTGGGCATAGTTGCTGAGAGATTTCTGACTCTCTATAAGAAGTCACAGTGCATCACATCACAAATGGAGAGGAAAAAGAGTTTATATATATATAGAAGTAAACAGTATATTGGGTGAGAGTTAATTTATGATAATAGCAAGAAAAATAGTTTTATTGTTTAAGTCTCGAATAGGATCTTTAGCAACAAAGGAATATACACGTAAATGGAAAAAATGGGTGATTTAATCTGCAAGTTATGTAAGGAAAGCATAGAAAATATTAAGCATTTGTTGATTGAATGTAAATGTCTGCAAGCAGAAAAGGTACAAAGGTACAAATAATGAAGTTATGGGAGAATAGTGATTGTACAGAAAATGGGTTCTTGGTTTTCATGCTGGGTTTGGAAAAAAGTTAGGGGGATCTAGGTATAAAAGTCGCAGAAATAGGTTGAAGCAGGATAGCGAAGAATATAGGAAAAACGTAGTGTGGGGAAAGGAAAGGGAAGGTAAGGTGTTTAACAGGTTTCTCTGGGCATAGTGGCTGAGACATTCCTGACCAAAAAAGGAGAAGCTACAGTGCATCGGATCGCATCAGTGATGTTATAAAAAAATGGTATAATAAATATTGAGATTATTCTTCTGCTATCATTAAAAGAGAACATGCCATTTAAGAATTGATAGTTATGATATGAGATTCTTTGTGAAATGAAAAAATATCCATGATATCAAACTGATGATATTGTTTTTTTTTTTTAAAGATGAAAACCAAATGTTCACTGAATTTTGATCCTGCGTTGTTTGATACATTCTGGAACTCAAACTCCCTGAATCACTTCCAAGCTCTATCATTTCCACTGTTATAATGTCTTACGAATTTCTAACAAATAAACAATTATTTTGTATTTTTATAGTAAGAATTGAAGGGTTGAACATTTGAGAGATCTTGTGATATTTATGCATCAAAGTAATGAGTTTCAATGTAGGAATCTTTAGGCCTTAAGAATCTGCAATAAATGGCACAGAACAATCCCCGAGTGGACTTGAACCACCGACTTTTCATTTCTGTTATTTTGTTATTTTTTATGTTTACGTTAGTCATGTGAAATCAGTATACTAGTGTTATACTGACATCTATTGGTGCAGTTCTAATTTTTTAAAACAATTTTAAAAAGTCTGTATTTCTACTAATAAATATTCTAATTCTTCTAATAAATCTGTAAATAAATCATGGCTATTGATTATATAAACTTATATATGGATCGGCTAAATCTGATTATAGACAGTCTGAATATATTACTACACATCATCCTAAAGAATTATTTTAACAACAACACCCACTTTTTATATTAAAGTCAATTCATTGGTCAGTGAAAAAATAGTATGTTTGCCTGACAGCTAAGTTGTTAAATGAAGTAAGCCTTAATGCTGAAAAAGTGTGAAAGTTTTATATTAGCAGTGATTTTTGTAATTAATATTCAACCAATGTCTTTCATTATACCATCAAGATGTCTTTTACATACTCCAAGAGTTCAACTGTGGTAATAAAGTAATAGTAATTAAAAAGTCTGTAGTTCCACTAGGAAAGGTGACAGAAATGAAATTACATATTCCTATTATATTATCATAATCAGTTATGAATTAAAAAAAAGTTAAAGCTATTACCATCTAATATGTTTTTGCGCTATAAATATTTATATATTTAACCAAAATTATGTAATTAATACATTGCTGATATATAAAAAAAATAATTATTAATATTATTATGAATTAATGTCTAAGCATTTTTATGAACTCCCTTTGAAAATAAAATACAAGATGTTATTTGTAATTAGTTTTGTTTAGAACATGGTTAACTGTCAGGGTTCCATGAAATCAGACCTATGACCCTTGTACTGTCATAGCTTACAATTCAGAAGTTGGTTATTATACATGTTTCATATCTTTTTTTCACAGTGAACTAACAAAGGACACTTAATGTTGTCACTCATTTTAATACATACCTAATATGGATTTTGCATTGGTACAACAGCCATATCAGATGTATTATACATGAATAGATTATGATAATATTTGGTGGGCATTCTCAATATCCTTAGAAATTCTCTAGTAAGATAGGCATGTGCACATTTGATATAATAATTTGAAAAAGACATTAGATGATGAAAAATTGTTTTTGCATAGAAAAAGTTTGTATTCGTGCTTATGTCAGTTCATGCTAATAGTTGTAAACAAACTTTTTTGATAAATGCTGCAAGAGAAAGCATTTAAAATCTCTATCTAGAAATTGTCCCTGTCCCCAAATTGGTTTTAAGCTAATGGCTCATCACTGTCTGGATATCCTAGTGCCTCACTGATGAGAGCCATTAGCTTGAAACCGATTTGGGGATAGGTAGATTTTAAATGCTTTCTCTTGTGGCATTTATCAAAAAAGCTTATTTAGAGCTATTAGCATGCTCGTTATATTACATTTGTAATACAAGCTAATAAAGTCACTCGATATATGACTTGATTTCCCTTACTATTATATATACAAAGTTAAGCATTGTAGAAGCAAGGATATAGCCAATCAAATAATTTCTCAGTGTTCCTAAAATTGCACTATATGGATATCCATAGCTTATATGACTATGGGGCACAATTGTAAGAGTGTTGTGAAATTATTTGATTGGTTACATTTGCATAAATTTTTTAATGAGCATGTAAATACAGCTTATTAGATAATGCTAAGAAGATATTAATAAGATGATTCCCAAAAAATCATTTAAATGAACTTGTAAATAACTGGCTTGATTAATATAAACAAAATTGCCATTAATAGATAATTTCAGCCTTTTTGACTATTACTGTTTGATTTATCACTGTGAAAACAAATTGAAGAGTAGATAAAAGTGATTGTCTTTTATCTAACAAAATCAATTAAATGATTCTTTGGAAATATTTTCAGACTTACTTGTTCGGTAATATGTTTATATATATAATAAGTATAATAATGCTCAAGGCTAAATGAGTTTATAAGCAATCAACACTTAGGCAATCTTAATATAGATAATCAACAATCATATATTATAACACAGCAAATGTACATCCACTTTTTCTTTTAAAATATATATGTTCTACAATAATATCAACAAATTAAAAATCCTTCTCCTTTTTCTTTTCAAAACTTTATTTTCTTTTAAAATATATATGTTCTACAATAATATCAACAAATTAAAAATCCTTCTCCTTTTTCTTTTCAAAACTTTATTTTCTTATCTCAATACTGAACATATAAATATATTCCACTGTTTTTATCTTCATACAATCATTTTCAAGGATCTGCAACAACTATATGAAATACATATTTATAAATAAATTTCAATTACATAAATACCTTCATCTTACCTTAACATATATATATGTTTAATATGTTTGTTACTGTTTATGTTAATGTAAGATGAAGGTATTTATGTAATTGAAGTTTATTTATAAATATGTATTTCATATTGTTGTTGCAGATCCTTGAAAATGACTGTATGAAGATAAAAACAGTTGAAACGTTGGAGTTTTGTATTATATACATGTTCAGTATTGAGATAAGAAAATAAAGTTTTTGAAAAGAAAAAGGAGAAGGATTTTTAATTTGTTGATATAATCAACAATCTCAAACTATTGTCAAGACAGTCACCTTTATTGTTAAAAGGAGGTTGCCTTGACAACAGCTTGAGATTGTAGATTGTTATCTGTGTTGGGATTGTCTAAGTGTTGATTGGTTTCTAATGGTTATATATACATGTATTTATGTAGTTACAGTTAGAATATTATACCAGCAAATTCATCAAAATACAAACATTTTATCAACATTTGTTCGCGTATTATATTCTGAAAACATTTAGAGTGCTTTTTATGAGGGTTTTTTTTGGTTTCATTAAAGTTATTACAGTATGGCTAATTTGTTTACATACACATGTACATCTATCTGCACTATATGATTTTTATTTTTTTTTAAATAAAAAAAATACCATAATATTAAATCTTTACACAACATTTTCCATGTATATAGTAAGTAGATGACATTTTCATAAATCATATTATTAGTTATTAAAGTAATTTTTTTGTTTACTTTGTAGTATTTTAATAATTAGAATTAGTGATTTTATTTTTAAAATTATTAAATAACTTTATAAGATTTGACAAAAAAGGAGTAACAAAATTGGTAACAAAAAAAAAAAACGTTTACAAAATGATACAGATATTAAATTTTGTATAATTTTAGATTGCCTGATCATGTTTCCTGTGAAGAAGGTGCTCTTTTAGAACCTCTTTCAGTTGCTGTTCATGCTTGTCGCCGAGCAGGAGTGAAACTAGGGAGTTCAGTCTTAATATGTGGGGCAGGTAAAATTTATTCAATTATTAAATTATCTTCATATTATATTTAATTTATTTCAATTGACTTTATTTTGCTGCAATAATGGATTTAAGTTATATTATCAGTTTTTCTTTTCTGCGTAAGATCGGAGAGACCTATTTCTTTACTCTCAATCAGTTCTGTTGAAAGAATTGCTTATTGTATCCCACCCAGTGTATAAGATATTTGAAGCATTTAGTTAGATGGGTGGAATTATTTATAAATTAGTTATGGTATTTGTTGGCTTTGCCATTTAATGCTCAGTAATTAATCCTAGTCCTATGCAAAAAATATTGATTTTATACCATTAAAATATCACTTGACCAATTAGTTATCACACTGCCTTTGCTTACATTTTGCTATTTATTAGCAAAATCTTCTATTTCTTCATTTCTATGCCATCTAATATAAACTTTAATGATCATTAGATGCCAGATACTAATGCTAAATAAACCCCCCAAACTATTTTGGTTTGGGCTGGAGCCTTATACTATAAAAAAGGGTAAAAAATGTCTGCTAGTGAAAAGATGCATTAGATCCAAAGGTCCAAGTATACTATTAAAAAAAAAAATCCAAAAAGCTTCTCACTGATAGAAACTAGTCTGGGGTTATTTGGATAGGATAACACTGGACAGAGATAGAGTCTTATTAAGCATTGCCATTTATTGATTATTAAAACTTACACTAGTGGCATAAAAATGGTGAGAATAGAAGATATTTGGTTTTATATATATACTGTTATTCTATTAAAAATTGAAGGTGCTCACAGTTATTTAGTAATTGATATTATTGAAGTATATAGTTACAGAACTAGCTCTAACTATGTAGGAGGATATATAAGTTGATTTAAGTTCAAAACCTTAGAAAATTTGAAACCTTTAAGTCATTTGTATGAATACATAATGTTGTCAAAATGGTCATTTCTTAAACAATTATCACTTGCGGAATGAAGATAAATTAGTCAATTACTAATTATGAGTTTGTGATGTTATCTAAATCACTTTTCTGTAAGTAAAGGCAGAGGTCACTAGTGTCCATTCAGTTTGCAGAATTATATGGAAGCGAGTGGCAGTAGCAGGATTAACATATGGTAATGATGCATTATGTGTTAGTAAAGGGGTGTTATATTATTTAGAAAAAGTACAAAGAGAAGTAGGAAGACTTGCATTAGATGCAGATGTGTGGATGGCAAAGGAGTCAATTCAAGGAGAAATGGGTTGATCAAATTTTTATATGAGAAATGCAAAAAGCAAAATGAAAATGTTCGTTAGATTGCAGTTTATTGATAATAAGAGAATAGTCAAAATAGTATTTAATTGGGTCTATGAGTAAAGAGCGGGCAACAAGATGGGTGAGAAAGATAGTACGATATGCAGAAGATTTGGATAAAGAATTTATGTCAATATACTTATACAAAAGATGGGATGATTGTATTAGGAAAATTGTTGAGTGTAATAGTTGCAAGGAATGGGATAAAAGAATAGATGCATTAATAAAGAATAGGGAGTTGGAGAACTAGCATAGAGAATAAAAAGTTTAAATATATATAGAAGTAAAGAGAATATTGGGTGTCAGTTAATTTATGATAATAGCAAGGAAAGTAGTTTGCTGTTTAAGACTTGAACAGGATCTTTAGCAACAAAAAAATATACACATAAATGAAAAAAATATGGGTTATTTAGTTTGCAAGTTATGTAAGGAAGATATAGAAAATATTAGGCATCTATTAATTGAATGTAAAGGTCTGTAAGCAGAAAAGGTTCAAATAATGAAGTTATGGGAGAAAAAATATAAACAAAGTGATTATATAGAAAGTGGGTTCTTGGTTTTTATGCTGGGTTTGGAGAAAAATAAGGGGGATTTAGATATAAAGGCTATAGAGTTGACAAAGAGTATGTTGTAGAAATGGGATGGAGCAAGATAGGAAACAATATGGGAAAAATTTAGAGTAGGGAACGGAAGAGGAAGGTAAGGTGGCTAGCAGATTTCTCGGGGCATTGTGACTGAGTGATTTCTGACTTTGATAAAGAAGAAGCTGCAGTGCATGACATCATGTCACAGAATATATAATGTACAGCCCCCTTTTTTTTTTTGCTGGTATGTATTTTTTTTGCAAACGGTTTAGATGATATTATGTAAATATTATTAGAGAAGTGTAAAGAGATAAGTAAAAGAATGAAAATTAAATTCAGTAAAGAAAAAGTATTTTATAAATAGAAAATAAAATGAAAATATTTGAAATAAAACAGTGGGATAAAAAATACAGAATTTTAGAAGATATTGGAAAAACACATATTAAGTATGATTTTATTAAGCATATATTTATCCAATCTTGATCTTTCTTTTAACATCTAATGAAAAGCTGTAGTCTTCTGGCCATATAAGCATTTTAAAGATTGAATTAAGATACTTGTGTAATAGCACGTTGAGTTGACTGATTGTTTGCCAAAGACCAAGAGCTTTAGTGTGCAAAGTCTTTAGTGTATATAGGATGAATGGAATATATCTTCCAGGTGCTTTTTACATAGGACATATGTTGGAAGAAAACTAAAAATTTAAATTCAGATATAAATATTACTAGAAACAACATCTTGACGAGATTTAATAAGTTTAACGAGTGGCACACGAGGTTCATTTAAAATGTTAAATTACTTGTTTAATGAACGAACAGTGACTGTTGGTTATGTAAAGAAGCAGTAATAAAAAAGAAGATAAAACATGCAATTTTTTATTATTTATATTTACGACTGTTTATTAATAGAATAAATAATGTGTTTTAGGTCCAATTGGCCTTGTAAATTTGCTAACTGCAAGAGCAATGGGTGCAGTCAATATTTGTATAACAGGTAAGTTGGAATCAGATTTTATTTAGGTCTTAAAAAACAATAATAAGTTAAAAAACTGTTAAAAAGCAAATAGCATTTGAAAAAATGCAGTATTTTTCTATTGGTTTTTGTTAAATGTTAACAATCTTTGAAGTTTAAATTTAATATGTGCAATAGCCCAGTTTTTTGACATGAAGATAGTTATTGATTCCATCTAATTTCCGTTCTAAATAAAATGTGATAATGGAATCCATATATCTAGGAATTATATACTGATGAACATATACATTGACTTCCCCATGTATTTTGCATTCTATTGTAGCCAAGATTTATAATATTTTCATTTTTTTGATGGTCGAGTGGTCAGCACAGCTACCTTACAAGCTGTTTTCCCGGGTTTGCGGGTTTGCTTCCCGGCCGATGCTTTGACACATGAAAGAATTTGTTTCAACATTAGATTCAAAATATTTTCCCATAATTGTGCATGATTGTTTATACCATAGTCCTCCCTCATTTTTGCAATTTTCATATATGCAGCTTCAATTATCTTATAATAAAAAAAAATTAGAAATTAACATAAAAGAAATTGACAATAGCACATCATCATCATTTTCACCCATTATCGATCCGCTGCAAGATGAAGGTCTTTGCAAGTTTAATCCAGTTTTTCTGGTTTCTAGTCTCCTCTCCAAACGATAGCAACAAACTTCATTATTTCAGCCATCCATCTTACATATGGTCTCTTTTTGGGTCTTTTACATTTTTTTGGAATCCTGTTTACAATTTCAACTGCTCATCTGTTATCATCTCTTCTAACCATATATCCAGTACAGCTCCACTTTAGTTTCTTAATTCTTTCAATGATGTCAGTAACACCTACTTGTTCTCTCACCCATGTATATCAGTTTCAGTCTTTTTTTGTTACTCCTGACATATCTCTCTTCATACTTTGTTGAGTTGTCTGAAGTCTCTATTCCTTTTCTTTTAAGTGTCCATATCTCAGGTCTGTAAACACATTTATTAAAAACTTTTCAAACAAAAATTTCCTTTTATTAAGACAATAGAGTTAATCACTTAAGGTTTTAATAGGTTTATAAATGTAGATAATAATCAACTCTTATGTTATCAACAATCTCAATCTGTAGTCAAGGCAACCTCCATTAAAAGTTATTTCTAATAAAAACACTCCATCAAAGTTTAATTATATAATTAACTTCATTCATTATATTTCCATCTTTATTAATAATTTAAACAAGGTTTTTATAATTGTTTATGTCTTCTAATTCTTTATTATCAATCTTTATTTATTCTTTTTGAGAAAATCCATGCATATAACATGTCCGCGCATCTACATATGTGTTCCACTATACACATTTTGATATGGAAGTGTAGTATATACTCTCTTGTATATACATGTGTGTTAAACATGTGTATTACAATACAATTCTTTTTATTTACAAATTTTGCTATCTGCAAAACAACTTAGAAACAAATGTTGCAGATTTTACTGTAATTTTTTATTTCTCATTTTCTTCTAAGCATTGTTTACCTTAAATTGAATTTTTAAAGATCATTTATATGATAAAATAATTATGTCATGTCTTTTTTATTATAAATATTATACAATACCCCTTTCCCCCATGTCCATGTTGATTCTAAACCTTCTTGCGGTTACCAAAATTTACAAATAATAATGAACTCTATATATTTTTTAAACACACATATATATAATCATCGGCAGCCTTAGAAATTTTGAAGCTCTATGCATAACATATTCTGTCTTCTCTCCAAAAAAGGACTTAATGCATCTTAAAATAAAAATGTTAAGACTTCAATGTTTGGTGATAAATTCTTAATAGTAGCATTAACTAATAAAAGTTCATAAGTTAATGGAAAATGATCATAAATATTTCTTCAGAAAGACAAAAGGAAATAATGTATTACTGTTTATTTAAATTTTTAGAACTCCTCTTTGTTATGAATATCACATTCTTTTTTCAGTTTTGGTTTGTAATATTTTGTGCTTACAATAACTCTCCTCATATACCCTTTAATGCAAATTTTTTTTTAATGATTCCTTTATTTTCCTGACCTAGGTAGAGGAGATTAAGATCGCTCTGATGAAGACTGCAGGTCAGTCGAAACTGTCAGGAAAATAAAGGAATCATTAAAAAAATTTTTGCATTAAAGTGTATATGAGGGGAGTTATTGTAAGCAATATATATGAATATATGAAGAAATGCAAAGAAAGGAAAAGGAGAAAAATACGAATATACTTTTAATATTTTCTGCCTGATATTTCTTTTTTATCAGTCATACTGGAATATTAAAATCATTTTAAAAGCTAAACCCTAATAACTCTTATCCAAAAAAATATTATTAACAATCACTCTGCAATTCTAATGTCTATATTTAATTCTACTTTTTTAAATAATTGGGTTGTTTAACCAATTATTTTATTACATTCGTTTACTCTCATTGGTTTGATTTTTGATTTAAATATGTATATAAATAAATTTTCATAATTATATTCATTGATAAAGTTTTTCAATAATAATATCAAAAAAAAATGTTTCAGATTAATTTTTATAATAGATATATGGGAAAAGATAGTACTCATGTTAAAAAATATTCTTGAAAACTATTTCAGATTGGCTTCTAATCTCAGATCAAAGCAATTCATGGCCAGAAATAAATGCAAAAAGTGTTCTGGTAACATCATATGATATTAACACTGATAATATGATATAAATACAATTTAATACATTATTTTAAATAATTACGATTTTTAAAAAATATACAGTTTGATTATGTACAAATTTAACTAACGACATCCAATTCTGATTTTATTTGATAAGGAATAAATTGACTTTCACATATTTTAAGTTCATTTTGCTGTCCCCAAAACTTGCCACCCCTTGCAAGTAGAGCTGGCCTCTATGCAGTTTAATCATTTTTAACATATCTTTTTTCTTTCTGATGATAAATTTTCTCGAATCTGAGGCCATTAATCTTATGAAGACATCCTTTGATGTTAAAGGAAGTTGTTTTTAAGTGAATGATGGGAAAGCTAATTTGAAGAGAGCCTCGAAACCGGTTTGGGGATAAGTCTAGATAGAGATTTTGATTGTGTTGCCTTGCTGCTTTTATCAGTAAAAAAAGTAAATAAAATAGGCTTGTTTAGAGCTATTAGCATACTCTTTATATTACATTTGTAAATACAAGTCAAATAAGTCATATGATGTATGATTTGATTTCATTAATACATATATTATGTGTTGTATGTATCTTGTTGAATTTCATTTGAAAAGGTCTATTTGTTAATAGTTGAAATCATGGTTATAGAAGAATTTTAATAATATTTTGTTTTTTGTCTAGTATTGTAATATTATATGATATTCTATTTTATATACAATATGTATATACTTATGTGCAATTTAACTTAAAAATTATGAAGTAAACATTAAGACATCAATAAAAAAGTAGAGTATTGTATATACAGTCATACGATGATAAAATTATTTAAAAATTAAGCTCATTAAGATAGAACTCTCTCAAAAAAATACACACAAAAAAAAATTACTACCTTGATAACCTTTTTTTATTAGTTTTCTGAAGGAAATTATTTATGAACTGCAGAAAGATACAATATTGAAGTGATGTTAAGTTTAAGTTATTGTATTTGCTTGTAGAAACCATTTGCTTGAGACCTTTTGCAATAGCACTGCCATGTGGCTTTACTATGAACTAAAAACTTAAATTTTAGAAAAAGTAAATGTTTTGGTACTATTTACCTAACTGGGCTTGGCCACTTGATGGTGCTGTTTCTATGCAAAAACAATCAAATGTAACCTTCCTGGGCCACAAGTGATTTTTTCTACTATGTCTTTAATTTTTTTTTTCTACTACGTCTTTATTTTTTTTTCTTACACACAAACCCATTTTTACCGCTGATATAGCAAAATTTTTATTTTAATGCCATCAAGCGGCCAAGCCCAGCTAGATACCAAAACATTTATTTTTCTAAAATTTAAGTTTTGTTTGTTTTTAAAAACACAATTTATTGGAGTAGAGGTTACCGATAATACACAGAAGTATGGAATATGTAACTTATTTGAATTAAAATCGATGCAGAATTGAATTATGTGCTTCTACATTTGTTGGTTTATTTATTGTAATAAAGAGCTGTAAGTATAGTATATATCAGTAGAAACATTAGTGTCCTTTTACTGATTTCATGGTTATTAAGATTAAATAACATATAGTAGCTACCTTCTGAATTGTAAACTATGAAATACAAGGTTTGTAGGACAGCTTTCAAGATAATTCTCCAATTCAGTGGAGTCCAATCTTTATATATATCACCAATTACAATCAGAATATGTTACAAGCATATTTTTTTATAAAGAGATTAGTTTCTATATTCATTTATTTATACTCTTTGTATATAATAGTGTATTATATGATGCTGTGGATTTCAAACTCATCTGCAATATACCAATTAAAATCAGAAGTAATTATTATTATTATTATTTGGCTTCTGGATATCATATGAATGATATTATTCAAAATGACGTATTATCTAATTAATTTTTAGGCTTCTTCATATATTCATTATTGTGACAATGGAGTCTATTCAACCTATTATTGATTGTCTTCTTTCACTGTCTATTTTCGAATACCATTTTTTTCAACGAATTAGGTCATTTCATAATGTGATCAAAATAAAGCACTTTCAACCTGGTTCTACTTATTGAAAGTTTAGGACCAATATATTTTTCAGTTGTTTAATATTATTAATTTTTTTTGTCAAGCCCATAGTTTATAAGCAGCCATACTTTTTTTATTATTTGTCTTAATGTCCAACATTATCCATAGTGATGATACATTGAGCATTAATTTAAAAATAGGATATAGTTAAGAAAAAAATTATTAAGAAATCATGCAGCCCATAGTTTATAAGCAGCCATACTTTTTTTATTATTTGTCTTAATGTCCAACATTATCCATAGTGATGATACATTGAGCATTAATTTAAAAATAGGATATAGTTAAGAAAAAAATTATTAAGAAATCATGCTACGGTTCTAAAATATTGTTTATATCATTTTCATTGCAGATATTTCCAAACATCGTCTAGAAGTTGCTAAGGATTTAAAAGCTGACCATACTGTTCTTATTCAGGACTCAAATGTTCAGACATTGTCTGAGAAAATTGAAAAACTGATGGGATCCAAACCTGACATAACTATTGAATGCAGCGGAGCTGAATCCAGCATCCAACTATCAATCTTGGTAAGACGGAGACAAAACAAATTAATAATCATTGTGGTTGTTTTTTGTTACGGTTACATTGACGACAATTTTCTTACGTGTAAACATTTTTCTACACGATTTGTTATAGTTTGTACTGTTAAAAAAATATATAGAACTTGAAACGCCCCATGGCTATATTATTCCAGCCACGTTCCCTTTTAAATAAAGTTGGAATTTTAGCACTCCATTGAAAAGGAAATTTGCTTCTATGTTGAATGCAATGATGTAAATTCCAGCTTTCTTCATTTAAAAAGTGAGTGTGATTGGAATAATATAGCTATCGGGCATTTCAAATATTTTATATAGATTTCAGTTAGCAGTATGCATGCATTGTTTCTATTTCATTTATAATACTGTATCATATGTTCATACAAATGTTTTCACAGGTTATAGATATAAAAGACATATTTTGCAGGTTCATCCACATAAGACTATCTAATTAAAACCTTACACAGATGATCCCGCAAAATATGTCTTTTATATGGTATCATAGTTTATACTTTTTAAAAAATGGTGCTTTGAAGACATATATTTTAATGATAAATAGTTAAATTTCATTTCTTAAAACTGACTGATAAACTCAAGAGCAGAAAATTCTAGATCATTTCTAATGTTTGTAAGTCACATGATCTCTTAAGAAAATTGCTAAATTGTGTAAGGGAGTGGCGAAAAATAATGGACACCATTAATAAACACAATATAGATTGTAAGACTTTAATAATTATGCCATATATTGTTGTAATTTTTTAAAGATTAAAAGAATTAGTTGCTCGTGTTATTTTGGTATTGGTTTCCAGCAAATTTAAAAAGGAAGAAATAGTGTTTCTGATAAATATCATTTTGTGTACTTTATTACAGATACCAATCCAAAATTTCTAGCTATTTAAAAGTGAAAGTTAATAATTCAACAAAATTAAAACATCTTTACCAATATATTTTAGATTTAAGAGTAATGCCTTGCAGACATGTTTTTATATTATGAAAATAACTGTGGACACAATTTTTGTTTATAAAGAATGATAATTTTTGTGAAGACTGTGGGGATAGAAAGTGAAAATTAAAGGTGATATGGTTTATTTCAAATTCAAAATATTAATTGAAAACTGAATATCATGCCACTGAATACATATTGGAACATTTGCATATAAATACGATTTTGTATATGGTGTTGTATTTTACCAAAAGCATGCTAGGTTATTCAAATTAAATATTTGACTCCATACAAACACACATCTGTATGATACTACAGGTATATTTTAAGAATTAACTGAGAGTTAAAATGTAAATTAGAACTAGGGATAATCTCTAGTTTGATAAATGATTAGTAATAATCATTTCTATATTTACATAAAGTAGCTCATGTCAAAGTTATGGGTGCAAAAAATTTGACATTTTCAAATCAAACTGTAGTAATTTCATTTTTATAAATATTGAACAAATAATAAAGACATATGCATGATTTTGATTGCATCAATTAATGATTGGTAGTTCAGCATGATAAATGTACTTCTTGGGATCATTTGTTTTTTTTTACGTCTTTGATCATATGTTTCAAGAATGTGTGAAGGAATAGAAGTTCGAAATATCTATATGAAGTTTAAATATGTTTAATATGAATGGAAATTATAACATGTTTCTATGTATGTCTTAATTACTTTAAAAATGAAGTGGATAATTCAAAATGCATCCATAATGGCAAAGATTTTGATGTCTGTTCTCATAGATATGTGCAATATGACAGAGTTAAGATGAAAGACGCACTTATAAAAACAAAGGATAGGATTAGGGGATAAATTGAAAATATATATGTATTTTTTGATATATATACATATTGCAAGATGTGGATACATCAGTATTCTTTCATAAGAAATGATTTGCGTTTACTTGAACGTTTGTGATGATGGTATATGTGATATATTGGAGTATTTCTATCATCTAACAGTAAATGTTGAATGTATAGAAAATTTTAAACAGTAACACACAAATACACATCACAGGTTAGTAATTTTACAATGTTTCAGTATTATTCTCCATAGTTGTTGCTACTGACCAGCGAACATTTATTGGTAAATGATGGAAATAGACCAACATATTATCACATGATTCAGATTCTTTCAATTTTTATATTAACTTAGTGATTCATAGATAGTTTACTAAATAATCTAATTATATACGCACCCATATTAAACCATAAATTGCTATTGCCTATATGTTTTCCAAATGTAAATCGTATGACAGCCTAATTTAAATCTGTTGTCAAGGCAACCTTTTTTAAGTAAAAGATAGATTCCATTTTTCACCTTGGTCTAAGATCTTAATATAGATAAAGTATACCGACGTATGGCTATCGGATTGAAATTGAATTCACCCTTTATTTAATAGATTGTAGATTCTTGGTTTATTTAAGTTTTGTCTATTATCATGTGATTTACGTAAACAAACTACTTAGCTATTAGCAATTTTTAACTTATTATGCGGATGAAATGAATGAGGTTGATTTTAAAGTTATAAAAATATGTTAATATTCTTTCAAAGCAGGTTATCTTCACCTGTTTAATGGGATTTATTTAAACTTCTAGGAAATAAAAATCTCAGTCTGATGCAGTCATGTTTTAGTATTCTTCATCTTCATCTGTATTAGGTTGTCTTGACAACAGATTGCAGACTCTGCTAGCATGATTTATTTGAAATACAAGCATAATTCATTTACTTCGGAGTTTAAATGTAATTGTGGGGGATTGGAACACAAACTTTCAACCTCCCTTCATCTATCAATGCATCAATTTCCAATGGTATGGATGATTGAAGAGTTGTAGTGTGGAGAAGATCGAAGCCCATCCATTAAAGTTTGAAGATATGCTATCCTAATATAAACTAAGTGCTGATTATATATATGTGTGTGAGAGATGATTATCTGGAGCCACTGATGAGTGCTGGTTCAGCACGAAGTGTATGTGGTCATGCGTATTGGTTGTATGAGATAGAGCGAATAACTGACGGAAGACTGAAAGTCTGTGTTTAAATCCATCATGATTTATATATACAATTGAAATTTTTAATTTTTGCTATTTGAAATGTACCTTTTAATAATTTTAATTATTCAGACAGGACGTTTGTGTGCAATCTATTATTTTACTTATAAATATGCAATTCCATACAAATATTATTAGTGCACTTATATGAAATATTAATGCAGTGTTAAATGTATATTGTAGATGGTTAATATGATTCTTTGCAACATGCTATTTTAAATGTCTTGTTAGCTATGATTATATTATTTCACTTCCATTCTAGACTACAAAAGCTGGCGGCACTGTTGTCCTTGTTGGTTTAGGCCCGGCTGAAGTAAAATTACCTATAGTAAATGCAGCTGTGAGAGAAGTAGATATCAGAGGCATATTTCGTTATGCTAACTGGTAAGCAAAATTTGCATATCAAGTGATAGATATAAATGTTTAAAATGATAATAAACTCTTCACGATATTTAGAGAATTTTCCAAAGGTTTGTACATCAGTTTATTAATAAAAAATTGACCAATCTGTGCAATGTGTGTGTTTTGCCCTCTGCCTTCATCAGATGCTTACATTTAATCAGGCTAATGTTGTTCTTATTTAAATATTACCATTACGCTGTTAAAGCTTGAATGTCCGAACAGACAAATTCAGTATAGCATTACATAAATTGACTATTTATTCATGAAGAATCTTGCATTCAAATATTTAAATACATACATTATTAGGTAAGATTTGTTTAAGTGCTCTCAGATCCAAGGCTTCTTACTGATGAAGGCTACAAGCCAGAAACTAGTCTGGGGATATTGGATGAGTAGGCACTCGATGAGGATTTTAAGCACAAGCCTTCTGGCATCCATTGATTACTCTGGCTTGCACTGAGTGGCAATACGTATAGAGAGTTTTGCCTGTTTTAATACATTATTAAACAACGCCATAAATATTCAGCAGTAGCAGCCACTTACTAGAATACGACCATTTTTATTCCAAGAGAAAATAAGACAAAAATAATATAGTAGAGATGAATTTTGTGATGACTATATAAATTAATCCATGATCTGTAAATATGACTATCCTGTGTTATTGAAATAATATTGTGGGTGGATCATCTAGCGAATTTCTTTAACTTTTATACATTATTATCACATGTAAAAATGCAGGAATTCATTAATTAATATACCATTCAATTCATAAAAAATTAAATTTATCTAGATGATATTTTTATTAAAATTAGAAGAATTATATAATTGTTATATATATAAAAAAACAAAGCTTGATTAAACATTAAGCATCACATGATCACCATCTCTTACACTAGCACATAATTGTTTATAAACAAGGCAAAACTCTCCATACAGTAGTGCCACCCTGTGCCAATTAGAGTAATCAATGGATGAAGGCTTGTGCATAAAATCCCTATCTAATTACTCTGGTTGGCACAGAGTGGCACTACTGTATGTGAGTTTTGCTTTGTTTATAAAGCTTGATTAACTATCTTACCAATGGCCTCAATTAAATTATAGGTTTAATAACTTGGGCAACTGAAATCGAGACATTTTTACCCTTACTTCATTTCTCTGCACTCCTATGCCACCTAATGCAAGTATTAATGACTAATACTTACATTAGATGGCGTAGTTGTAGTAAAAAATAAAAAAGAATATACTGCTGAAACAGCAATAGGTAAGCTGAAGTCATGTGATTTTGACATCACAGTTTACTCACAAAATAATATCTACAATAAAATTAAGAATAGCATTGGATATACAATCTTTTAATATGAGGTTTTCTGTGATGTATTCCGGATTACATTGGCAAGGTCCAAATTTGTACTTAACATACAATTGATGGATTTTTTTTAAGTCTCATAATCATTATGACTCATTTTGAATGCAGAAACCAATCACATGATCAGATTCTAATCAATTGGATATATCAGCAATTAAAAATTTCTGCTAAATTAAAGAAACTACTAAATTATAGTCTGCCCCAAAGAGATGATGTTAATTCCACTGAAATGCGTATACATTTAACTAATTAAATTATTTTCCAGCATTCCTGAATTACTATCCATAATTTTATATAAAGAGTTCGCAAATAACCTCTTAAGCTTTGCAGAATATCCCCAAAACCCCAGACCAGTTTCTGCTACTGGCTTCCTCAGCAGGCACTGGTCTGTGGTGGGGATATTCTGCAAAGTTTGTTAAGAGCTTATTTGCGAGCTCTTTATATAACATTTGTAATACAAGCTTGTTAAATTAGGTCATGTGACATATGACTTGATTTCTTTGTAATCCATAATAGTTATTGAACCAGTGTTTCCTTCACAATATATATTTCATGGAAAATCCCCATTTTTCAGGTTAGTGAGGAGTTAAACATCTGAATCTTTCCACCAATTTTTATATAAATACCACATTTGTGTTATTAATTGTTTTTAAAGTTTGTATGTATTCATAATCATGGAAAAAGTTTCAATTCTGCAGGGTGAACTAAGAGATTAAATACATGAATCTTTTCAATATATAAACGCCACAATTGTGTACTACTTACTTTTAAATCTTAAATCTATTCACAATGTACGTATGCATGGTATTATTAATGTAGATTGCAGTATGTAAATATAGCTTCGCTATAATATCTGATGTGAAGATTCTGATGTTTAATTCTTAGATGGCTTAAAGAATGGAAGTTTTTATCCATGAAATGTATATAATGAAAGGAATTAAACCATTTTTATCACTGGTTCAATAGTACATGAGACTAAGGAATGCAATTTAGAAATTCTGTGAATTAATTTGATTGGTTATATAATTATTAATCTATTTGATAAAGATCAGTGATATTGGAAATATCAGGCAATCAGTTCTCAGTTGTTAGAAACAAATTATAAATGTAAGAAAGGAAATGTTTTCCTGAAGGTTTGTGATGATGGTATTTTAGTTTATATCTATATATTGGACTATTTCCATCATCTAATATAAGTATTGAATGTCTTTAGAAAAATTTACCTTTATTTAAATATTCCAAATATTTTCAATTGTTAGTAATAGCACACAGGTTAGTATATGCACAATATTTCAGGAGATATTGTTCTCCACTCTTCTTTAGGGTGTTGCTGGCCTGGCCAGTGTCGGTACTAGCATGGAATTGAATCTGGACCCTAAGATTCTTGAAATATTAAATTTTAAGGTAATGTTCTAGCCAACTCTAGTGTCACTGGTCAGGCCAGCAACACCTGAAGAAGAGGAGAGAATAGTTCTCGGAACGTTGTGCATGTATTAACCCGCATGCTATTTCTAATAGTTGAATGTATTTGGAACATTTAAATAAAGTGAAATTTTTCGCAAGACATTCAATACTTATATTAGATGATGGAAATATTCCAATATATAAATACAAATACAATGAAATGCTTATAAAAATAATCACCTTTTACATTAACATAAATGAAAAATGTGATGAAAGTTAGAAAAACCCACCATATGAGTATTACATCTTTTTATTTTATTAGAATACAGCAGTGTAATTGATCCACTATTTATGCATCACAATGCAACTAGTAAATGGCTAAGATAATGCACTGTAATGGACTAATATTGTAATGTCATGTTATATATGACTTGCTTTTTTGATTATATTGTATACATTGCTTCGTTAACACAACTTCTCTCGGAATATTGATTTTGTGTAATTTCTAGATTTGGCTATACATTATTTACCTCCCCACCAATTACTCTTTATATCTATGTTAAATCTCTCTCTTGTCCCTGTGAATAAAGTATCTCTTGGCCATACTGATTGAAATTCAGACTTCAACTTTACTCACAAGGTGGCGTTGCTGATACACACTCTCTAACCTAGAAAGAAGTTTTATTACTTATCACTTATTGCATTACTGATGACTAATATTCACATTGTATATATCTATATCATGGAATGATGACTTGCCAAACACTTTCTATAATCAAAGTCATTTCAATATCTTGTAGAATCAAAGCTTATCTAAATCTGCCATGGTTTATATGGAAAGTAAATTTAGATCATAATAACACTCATTTAAATTTTTTTATAAACAATTAAGTTCATTGTAAATTTGTAATATTGGAATTAGATGCTATTAAATAAATGTTACATCATGGATCAACGATATTCCATGCTATCATTAAATTCAATTCAATGTCTCTTAGTTAGTATCAAAGCCTATTTGCAAAATATACAAAAACTGAATATAAGCATTTATTTTTATATAGCGCTATGTCTATAAATTGTAATACATTAAAGATCAGCCTTTCAAGCTATTGTGCATGCGCTTTCTTACAAGTGTTAATAATAAATGAATACTTTCATTCCCAACACAAGATATAGTATTTATGAAAGAATAAAATGAATCTACTTATTCTTTCCAACCCAAATGCTTATATATGGGCAAATCTTAAGTACTGGAAATGAAAGCGTAAGGATAGACCACTCACTTTAAATTACTGTTTATGATGTCTGAATGAATGACGTCGACAAAATTATCTAGAATTTACTAAACGTCAGTCTCAAATGAAATTTAAACATATGTAAATAAGCATTTATTTTTATATAGCGCTATGTCTATAAATTGTAATGAGTATTCATTTATTATTAACACTCGTAAGAAAGTGCATGCACAATAGTTGAAAGACTGATCTTTAATGTATTACAATTTATAAACATAGCTCTATATAAAAATAAATGCTTATTTACATATGTTTAAGTTTCATCTGAGAGTGACGTTTAGTAAATTTTAGATAATTTCGTCGACGTCATTCATTCAGACATCGTAAACAGTAATTTAAAGTGAGTGGTCTATCCTCACCCTTTCATTTCCAGTACTTAAGATTTGCCCATATATAAGCATTTGGATTGGAAAGAATAAGTGGATTCATTTTATTCTTTCATAAATACTATATCTTGTGTTAGGAATGAAAGTATTCATTTATTATTAACACTTGTAAGAAAGCGCATGCACAATAGCTTGAAAGGCTGATCTTTAATGTATTAAAAACCGAATATGTTTATATCTGTGGCCCATAGTTTTCTATGGAAAGCAGATTTAGACCATAATTACTACAAGAGCAAGCATCCAATCGATAAAGATATTTATGCAATTTTGTTCAAAGTAATTATAATTTATATTCAGAAGGCAGT
Source organism: Epiperipatus broadwayi (assembly GCA_028023455.1). NCBI lineage: Eukaryota > Metazoa > Onychophora > Udeonychophora > Euonychophora > Peripatidae > Epiperipatus > Epiperipatus broadwayi. The sequence continues at coordinate 9,594,356 of JAQFVV010000028.1, read as the reverse complement.
CATTAATCTCTTATTTTAAAATTTTTATAAACAATTTTCATCATAAAGTTGTACTATTAGAATTATACACCATTAAATGAATTAATATCATGGATCACTGATATTCCGAGCTGTCCATCATTAAATTCAATTCATTGCCTGAAAGTATCAAAATCTCGATGCAAAGTAAATGGAAAATGAATCCATTTTGTCTATAACTCATGATTTTTATATGGAAAGCAGATCAGACAATGCTAATAGAACTAATGTTCAATAAATGGTGATGTTTAATAGAACTAACATTCAATAAGTGGTGATGTTTACACAGCCTTATTTGGAGTGACATAATTTGTGTTCACTAGGAAGAATCACTAAGTATTCATTTTTAATAATCTTGCAAATAATTAACATCATAAATTTAGATTATTGGGATTGTATGATATTAAATAAATGTAATATCATGGAGTGAAAACTTTCCAAGTGCTGTTTATATTACAAGTCAATATCTCGCTGTATCAAAATTTGTCTACAAAGCAGACGAAAATCAGTCAGTTTCCATCTGCAGCCCATGATGTAATATTGGAAAGCAGTTTTAGAACAATTTTAACTGTAAGAACTGAATATTCAATTAACAAAAATATTTACGCAGCTATATTTAATGCGGACATAATTTTATATTTATTAAAACAACTACTAATAGTCATTTTAATAACCTTTGTGACTTTGTCTCCTGAATTTAAATTATGGCTATGTTGAGTAAATATCTTTATTTTCATCTTGTGTGTTGCAGTTACGGGGTGTGTCCCAGTGAAAAAGTCTATAAATTGTCTATAGCCCCATTTCTGAGTTGATATGTCTGGATCATGAATTATAACACGAAATGTAATGTGCAATATCCAGTATTAGTCGGATATTTATATGGTCGAGGTTTGAGTGAGATTTATCACACTCAACAGCGACAAGTATATTATATAATTAACACACGAACACGGTAGTGGAGTTAATAGGTTTATATACATAAATACATATACAAGGATCAATATATAATACAATTATTACAGAAGATAAACTGACTAACACATTATTATCAACTCTAGTCTTAAAGGCCCGCAGGCTTACAATAAATAATATTAAAGTCTATATGACCTGCAATGGTCCCTTGGTACGTTCGGAGGTAGACCTCTCCGCGAGACGAGCTGAAAGTGAAGTAGTGTCTGTGCACTCAGGAAAACGCATCCATCCCTCAACTTCACCTAGCAAGTCTGACCTTGTTTTTTCCCGCCGTCCCGGTTTGTAACACTCTCTATTTCCATTGGTCATCCCATGACACGAGGTACAAAGTGGTCAGTCTGGTTATCTCTGACCAACCTTAATCGTTTCTGTGATGCCTTTAGCATACACGCACATACTTGAATATTTGTAATAGTTACATTATTATTGCGTATCTCTGTTAATAAGCATACACACACATACTTGTATTCATTTGTAATAGTTACTTTATTATTGTGTGTATCTGTTAATACACACACATACATGGAGTTAATAGAGTTATTATTATTGCGTGTATATGTGAATACACGCACACATAGCACGCCTCCCCCAAGTTCAGCGACGTACTTTTTTTAAAAAAAAAGATTTTTTTTTTTTTCATTTCTTCTTCTCTGAACTTAACACATAATCGTGCAGGCGGAGGGGAATTTTTGTTCTCCTCTTTGCGCGTGGGAGTGATTTAATTTCACCATCTGTGACTATTTCATTTTCTTCACTATTTTGACTTTCTTCGTCAGCAGTAATGATTTCTGTTTCACTTTTAGTTTCATAGTGAGTATCATTTTCTTTGTCATTACTTTTAAACAATTGCGGAGTACAGAATTCTGTTGTTGCACTCTTGCGCAATTGGTTAATGTGCTTACGCAATTGTTTACCGTCTGTCATACGGACAACAACCACTTGTTTACTTAAATGGCGTACCACGTATGCCTGAGTCCATGATTTATTTAAATTATTTTTCACCCAGACTCGTTCATCAGGTGAAAATTTGTTGTTTGTCGTAATTGGCATTTGATGCTCTTTTGATGGCATTATTGCTGAGAGCTTTGTACGTAATTTCCGGCCTAAGTATTTTTCTGCAGGTGATCTGCCCGTTTTAGCTGTGGGTGTGGAATGCTGATATAGCAACGCCATGAAAACTGCCTCTTGGAGTCTTCCTTTTCCCAATTTATTCATTGATGACTTTAAGCTTTGTACCACTTTCTCGGCCAGTTCATTTGATTGGGGGTGATAGGGGGGGTAAGGATGTGTTTAATCCCCCATTCCTGCATAAATTTGGCAAATTTTTCAGACGTGAAACCGGTTCCATTTATCGGATACGAGGGTTTCCGGTAGCCCGTGGTATGAAAAAATTTCCATGAGCTTGTCCAGCGTCTCATCAGAACTTGTGTTTTTCACTGGTTTATATTCTGACCATCCTGAGTAGGCATCGACCACTACCAGAAATAATTGTCCGTGGATTGGACTGCAGTGGTCAATGTGAATTCTCTGCCAAGGTTTCTCTGCTTCTTTCCAAGCTTCATATTTCGCTGGGGGTGCTTTTGCACATGACTGACAGCTAGAACATTTTTTTATGAATGTTTCTATCTCAGTGCTGATTCTTGGCCACCATACATAACTACGGGCTAACGCTTTTGCCCTGACAATGCCTGGATGACCTTCATGTAATAAATTTAGTATGTGCGATCTACCTATTTTTGGTATTAGGACCTGATCGCCTTTAAGAATGCAACCTTTACATATTGATAATTTTTCGCGAGCTTTCCATAGCTCTATGTGCAAAAACGGAGGACGCTGTGCTGGCCAGCCTCTTCTAATTTTTTCCATCAGCCATTTGTAGCCAGCGTCTTCATTATTCCATGCTGCTACTTTTCGGCTATTAAGAGTCTGGCTTTGAAGCGCATCAATATAATTGATTTCTATTTCGCTTGTTGTATTCTCTGAGTTGTCAGGCATTCGGGATAATGCATCGGCGTGACCAATATTCTTTCCCTTTCTATATTCCAGACTGTAATCATACCCGGCGAGTATGTTAATCCATGTCAACATGCGCGGGCTGAGGTGTTGCAGAATTTGTTTGATGCCTAAAATTCCCAGAAGTGGTTTGTGGTCTGTCATGATTTTGAAATAACGACCATATACATACTGGTGGAATTTTCGAATTCCAAATACTATAGCTAGCGCTTCCTTATCCAGCTGACTATAATTTTTTTCAGCTTTGGACAAAGTGCGCGACGCGTATGCTATGGGACATTCCCCAGATTGAGCTGGGTGACATATTACTGCCCCCACTCCATATTCTGATGCATCAGTCGTTAGTGTTATTTCAAGATCGCTATCATAGTGTACTAGTAATTTGTTTGATACAAGTAAAGCTTTGGTATTTTGAAAAGCCCTTTCTTGTGTTGCTTCCCATTTCCATTTCTGATTTTTTTTCAGTAGCTCGTATAATGGTTTGGCTATGTGAGCTTTGCCCTCTAGGAAGTTCTCAAAATAGTTTACCAAACCCAAAAAAGCCTGCAATTGTTTTACGTTACTAGGCTTTCTAGCTTCTGACACTGCTTTGACCTTTTCGGGGGATGGCCTTGTCCCAGAGCTAGAGACTATGTGCCCTAAAAACTTTAATTCAGTGGCCTTCCATATACATTTTTCAGTGTTTAATTTCGCTCCAAACTCTTCTAGCCTTTGACAGACAGTAGTTAGACGACAATGCAATTCATTTTCTGATCTTGCAGTAATTAATGTCGTCAAAATAAGGGATAACGCCCTCGCATCCAGTAAGCAGAGTTTCAATTTTTGCTTGGAATATACTGGGAGCGGACGCTATGCCAAATGGGAGGCGTTTGCATTTGAATAGACCCACATGAGTAGTCAGTGTTAGAATTTCGGCAGCCTTATTTGTTACTGGAATTTGATGGAAGGCCGCATCTAAATCTAATTTAGCAAAATATTTTGATTTTTGCAGTGATGCTAATATTTCTCTGGAGTTTGGAACGGGGTAGGCGTGTTTATTTAGAGATTTGTTGACAGTTATGCTACAATCGCCGCACAAGCGTATCTGTCCGTTAGGTTTGGTGATAACGACCAGCGGAGTTGCCCACTCTGTCTCCTCTGTCGGTTCTAGAATGCCGTTCTTCACTAACTCATTTATCTCTTTCGCTACTTTTTCTTTCTGTGCGAAGGGGACCTTCCGAGGTCTGCAAATTATTGGCACGGCCTCTGGTGACATTTCCAGTGACACAGGTTTAGTTTTAATCATTCCTGGTTTGCCATTAAAAAGTTTAGGGAAACGATCTCTTATGTCTTTTTCACTGTCATTTTTTTTGACCAATGAAATTTCAATTCCGAGCTCTGTAAACCAATCCCGACCAATGAGAGGGTTTATGGGGGCGTGTACAATATATAGCGGCAAGATTGAAATGTTGCCTTTACTACTCGTAATTTGGGCTTGGTCTACACCCTTAATTTTTATTTCTTTACCATTTACGTCCGATGCTCTAAGCTTAGTATTGCTAAGCCTAGGGGGCTCTCTTATTTCCGCCCTGATCGAATTCCAGTCGGCTACGGATATTAAAGAAATGCCGCTACCGCTGTCTATTTCCATCAACAGGGGTTTTCCATAAACTTTCACAGTAGTCATAAATTTCTGTGCTTGATTTATAACCGTGTTATTTATAACAATATTACATTTGGTATTATTTATACTTTGTATATTATTTCCTTTAACTTGGTCAACTGTTCTATTTTCACACATTTTCGCCATGTGACCTATTTTTTTACACAGTCTACATCGATCGTGTTTGAAATAGCAATCTTTAGCTATATGACCTAGTTTTCCGCAACAATAGCACTTTGTCTGATTTTTATTTGTCTGTTTAATAGTTTTGTTATCGGAAGACCCTTTGTTGAGTTTTTCAACACCAAATATTCCTGTTTGATCACTATCTACGCCTTTTTTCAATGCAAATTCTTTTGCTTGCTCCACCACTATTTCGTGAGCGATACTGCGTTTGATAGCTTCACGATAATTTATGTCTTTATCAGCCAGTAACTGCTGCCTCAAACTGTCGCTATTCATTCCACATAGGAATTGTTCCAGTAGCGCTTCTTCTAAATATGAATCATAACAGCAGTTTTTTCGAGTTCGCGTAGGGCTGAGTCGTAATCCTGTGTATTTTCGTTTCTGCCTTGATGGCGATTTCGAAAATGAAGTCTGGCGATGTGCCTAGACGGGCGAGGATTAAAATAATTTGACAAACGATCTTTTAACTCATTGTAGGTTAATTTTTCAGGAGTGTTGGGTTCTGCTAATCTGTTAGCTATTTGTATGACCCCTTTTCCTGCGAAACATAATAATGTCGCTGTTTTATATGCATCTTCCTCTACTCTGTTAATAAAACAGTAATTTTCAATCTGTTGAACGTACAGGGGCCACTCGTTTGCCTCTCTGACATCAAACTCGGATATTGTCGATTGCATTTTAAGCAAGTTATATAACTAACTCGTTTAATACCGCTACTTCAATAATTCTGCCTGACTTATGTGGTTGTCAGCAGACTGCTAGGGTTCAAATTGAACTGTTACGACTGCGCCAGAGCAATGGTCGAGGTTTGAGTGAGATTTATCACACTCAACAGCGGCAAGTATATTATATAATTAACACATGAACACGGTAGTGGAGTTAATAGGTTTATATACATAAATACATATACAAGGATCAATATATAATACAATTATTATAGAAGATAAACTGACTAACACATTATTATCAACTCTAGTCTTAAAGGCCCGCAGGCTTACAATAAATAATATTAAAGTCTATACGACCTGTAATGGTCCCTAGGTCTACCTTGGTACGATCGGAGGTAGACCTCTCCGCGAGATGAGCTGAAAGTGAAGTAGTGTCTGTGCACTCAGGAAAACGCATCCATCCCTCAACTTCACCTAGCAAGTCTGACCTTGTTTTTTCCCGCCGTCCCGGTTTGTAACCCTCTCTATTTCCATTGGTCATCCCATGACACGAGGTACAAAGTGGTCAGTCTGGTTATCTCTGACCAACCTTAATCGTTTCTGTGATGCCTCTGGTTATCTCTGACCAACCTTAATCGTTTCTGTGATGCCTTTAGCATACACGCACATACTTGAATATTTGTAATAGTTACATTATTATTGCGTATCTCTGTTAATAAGCATACACACACATACTTGTATTCATTTGTAATAGTTACATTATTATTGCGTGTATCTGTTAATACACACACATACACGGAGTTATTAGAGTTATTATTATTGCGTGTATATGTGAATACGCGCACACATACTTTTACTCATGATGGAACACTAAGCTAACATTGAATTTTGTTTAACTTGGTCCAAACTACTACCGAAATGTTTGAAATGATTCAACTGTGATTGGAAATTAAGCCATGAGTAGCAAAAATATTGTCCGATTGTTTGCAAGATTTTGTGATGGCAGGAAGCACAGTGAATGCGATATATGAAGATATTAAACTTTTGCCACATTTTATGGCCTAACTCATCTGTTTATGCTGGCATCTTAAAATTTTTATAAAAAATAATTAACTATATCGTTATATATTGATTTAAAGATGGCGCTTCAGTCATTTTGGAGATAATTATAATAAATGATGTAGCTAGAATTGTATGGGAGTGGCAGTAGCAGGGTCAACATATGGCAATGATGCGTTATGTGTTGGTAAAGGGTATTAGATTACTTTAAAAAAGTACAAAGGGAAGTAAGAAGACATGCATTAGATGCAGTGGTGTGGACAGCAATGGAGGCAATTCAAGGAGAAATGGGATGGTCAAGTTTTTATATGAGAGATGCAAAAGCAAAATGAAAATGTTCAGCAGATTGCAGTTTATGGATAATAAAAGAATAGCCAAAATAGTATTTAATTGGGTTACAAGTAAAGGGCAGGCAACAGGATGGGTGAGAAAGGTAATGCGGTATGCAGATTTGGATAAAAAATTTATATCAGTATACTTGTATAAAAAGGTGGGATGATTGTGTTAAGAGGATTGTTGAGTGTTATGGTGGTAAGGAGTGGGATAGAAGAATAGATGTATTAATAAAGGATAGGGAGTTGGAGAGATGGAAAACTAGTATGGAGAGTAAAATGAGTTTAAATATATACAGAAGTAAATGGAACATTGGGTGTGAATTAATTTATGATAATAGTAAAGAAAGTAGTTTATTGTTTAAGGCTCGAATGGGATCTTTAGCAACAAGGGAATATACACATAAATGGAAAAATATGGATGATTTAGTTTGCAAGTTGTGTAAGGAAGGCATAGAAAATATTGGGCATCTGTTACTTCACTGTAAATGCTTGGAAGCAGAAAGTGTTACAAATAATGAAGTTATGGAAGAATAAATATGAACAATGTGATTATACAGAAAGTGAATAATTGGTTTTTATGCTAGGTTTGGGGAAAATAAGGGGGATTTAGATATGAAGGTCATGGAGTTGACAAAGATTATGTTGTGGAAATGGAATGGAGCAGATTATGGGAAAACTTAGGGTGGGTAATGGAAAGGGAAGTTAATGTGGCTAACAGGTTTCTCTGGGCATAGTTGCTGAGAGATTCCTGATTCCGTATAAGGAGAAGTCACAGTGCATCACATCACATCAATCATTCCTCCTCTTTGTGGTGGAATATATCATTTAGACTTTGATATTATGAAAGTATTAAAATTAATTTGCAGAAACATTACTTTAAAATATATTTATTTAGCAATGTCATATGTATTCACACAAATTTGTATTAATTAACAACAAAACTAATTTTATATTATTTCTTTTTAGTTATCCATTAGCCCTAGAAATGGTTGCTTCAGGCCTTGTGAATGTAAAACCTCTGATCACGCATCGCTTTAAACTGGAAGAATCACTAAAAGCTTTTGATACGGCAAGAACAAGTGTAGACGGTGCTATTAAAGTGATGATTGATTGTAGTAGATAACTAAGAAAGCTAAAGTATTTAGTTTTAAATGAAAATATTAATTCTGATTTAAAAAATTTTTAAGCATGTGATTTAAAATCTTTTTTTATATATATAATATACTAAAATAGCAAATGGATAAAATGAAAGAAAGAAAAAAATTTCAACTTTTACTTATACTGCTACTAGCTCCTTGCAGTGGTCAAAATTTGCAAAAATTTTTTCTCTGTTTCTTTTCATTTATTTTATACATTTTGCAATCATATTATTATCTTATACTATAGCATTGATACATTGTTGTAAGCTAGCACTAAAAGTGCGCTAAAAGCAATTGCCAAAATATCTACTATTAAAGTCAAATAGTTAAATCAAAATTACAAATCAGAAACTTTGTTAAATGAAATTATATTATGAGAATTATAAAAAAGAAAAAAATAGTGATCATACTAATACAAAGCAAATACATTACAAAAAAAAAAAAAGAAATATTAGTAACAATTCTATGTTAATTATTAATAAAAAGTTTTTAAAATATTAATTATCAATTGTAATAAGAATTTTAATATTAAAAAAAAATAAGGAATTATTAAATTATTTTTATTGTTTCTTCATAATTTGTTAAATTAACTTAATATATATAAATGAATACACCAAACTCCTTTTTAAAATCCGATATTTATATGAGTATTATAAAAATATAACTACACACCGTTTCGACTATTTTATAATAGTCTTTTTCAAGGAAAAATAAAAATACAAATATATAATAATAAATATAAATAACATTCCAAGCAAATTCAAAAATTAAAAAATACTCTTTACTGTAAACCCTTTCAGTATTGGTCTATTAATCACTGCGCTGTTTCTGTGCAAAAACACATCAATATAAAGTTTCCGGACCGGGCTGGGCCACTTTTTTTTTTCTAATAGGAAATTATGCCGGGGGGATTTTCTTTTTTGGACTTCATAAATTTACGCTATTCTTCTAATATTACATTAAACATTTCAATAACCAAAAAAAAAAAAATTCATTTAAAGACTACTTTTTTTTTTCTTCCTTCAAATTTACGTTATTGTTCTAATAGGAAATTATGCCAGGGGATTTTTTTTTTCTTGGACTTCAAATTTATGCTTTCAAATTAACGCTATTCTTCTAATAGTACATTAAACAAAAATGGGAAAAATTAAACCAAAAAAAAAAACACGCACTGATTTCAAAAATAACTTTATTGAAAACTATGAAATTAGTCCAATTCATTTGCAAAAAATAACTACAGCTGCTGGAAACATTCATTACAATAAACAGTTTTGCAGATAATGGGCCAAACAACACAAATAGGAAAAAAATAATGTCCTTTTTAAAGGATTTACCGGTTATAGTTATCCATCATCTCAGATAGTATGGCTCTGAAGAGGTCGTCACCCTTTGTGAAGGCATCGTCACAAATTCGGCAAGATAGTTGTCCAAGCATTGGCAAGCTGTGCTGTTTTCTATTCTGCCATTTCAGTAGGCCCCACAGCCATTCAATGGTCTTCCCTGGTGGTTCTTATGATGGCTGAAGGTTTTCATCAGCCTCAGCAATGTTGCCAGGACTGCCGATTTGATGGCTGCAGGCGCAGGAATAGCATACAAACTGCCAGCTTTGGCTGTGAAGTGTCATCTCTTTCCTACACACACACACACTGCTTTGTACATGGCAGGATGATTTGGGCCTGCAGATGTCAGTTTCTGCATTGGGAAAGTCCCACAATTTGAAAATGTTCACTGTTGCCTTCAGTCATTTCTATTTATCTCATTCATGTTACTGCAAAAATGTGACATTTTCGCGAACACCTTGACTTATGCTCTGCCATAGCCCTCCCCAATTTCACACAGCTTCCAAACTGCCTAGAGATGTGTGCTGACAGGTTGAAAATTATCACTATGTAACACTACATCAGTTGGGGTAAAAGAATGAGTTTGGAAGCAGATTTCAAGAGTTCTAGGAAATTCAATCAATGGTAGCAAACTGTTATTATTGATCATATGCATAAAGTGTCACCACACAAAGATAGGAGTACTATTTCTGTGCATATGCATAGAGAACAAAGCCACCACAGTCCATAAATAGCTATTACGATCATAGTGTTATATTAGCTATAGGTTTGGCTGCATAAATGGCATAATTCTGTGTGTTTTTGCACAGAAACAGTGCCATCAAGTGATGTACAGTAGCTAATAGACCAGTACCACCCTTTCTATTACAAACAACCTCAAAACTTTATTATATTTATATACTCATCCAAAAATACCCTAAAAACATTTAATTAACAAATTTATTATTTTCTTTTCTATTAACATTCTATTCAATTCAGGCTTAATTTCATTAATGTAAATGCCTTCCTTTATTATTCTTTCATGGTATGGTTTTATACATTCTAAAAGTTTTATTTCAAAATCTTTGTTTAAATTTATTCATGATTATAAATAGCTGAATTGTTATCACTTAAATGTTGTTTTAATCTAGTTTCTAATTTATTTTTTGTAGTCCCAATATATCTATATTATTTTAATACAATTCAAACATTTTATTATGTAAAGTTTTAAAAAGGAGTTTGGTGTATTCATTTATATATATTGAAAGTTGTGAACTATTTTTGAAAAGAAAACTGTATAGTTATTTTAAATTCATAAATTTACTTAAACATTAATCATTATTTTAATAAACATTTGAAACTATAATAAAGAAACTAATTAATTTCAATAAATAACTATTTTCGTGTATTTTAAATTTAGATATGTATTCAAATCAAACTTAAATTTAGACTTTGTGGCTAATTATTCCAATGTATAAATATATAAAATGCACTAAAATGCACGAACACACAAAGCTGAAGACAAAAAAATCTTAATAATGGTGATTGATATAAATTAAATGTGTATCCAAGTATGTGGCTAAGGGCTTTTGAGGGCCAAGGTCCTCATATTCATAGCCATCTTGTAAGTAAATAAGTTGGTTAAAAGTGATGCAAATTTATGTAAATAAGGTAGTTAAGTATTCCATTTCTTGGAGATCTTATAACAAGAGTCTTTTTCTGTTTATAGTTATCTTTAGTGATAAAGTAAGCTTCCTTTATTTTTCTCTTAAGATTGTGTTGCTCTCTGCAAACAACCACTGGGTCTTTAGGGTGGCAATCATGACCAGCTGAGCTGCAGTGCTGGTGAAAACTGAACTACAAGAAGGGTCTGTTAGTGCTTTATTATATGAGTATGTGTGTTGAGATAGCCAAATGGATAGAGAGGCCCTGGTCTCACCATATGATGCCATACAATGTGTTTCAGGGCAGGCAATATTGTAAACTACCTGAGGGGTCAGCAAGTGTGATAAGCTATCTTTAGTATTATTAATTAGTTTGTTGGGGTTGGTGGGGAGGGTGTGTGAAAGAATAAATGATACTTATTACTGAATATGTTACAAAATTTTCTATGCACATTAGGCAGATAAGGAAGTAGAAGCCTTTGTTTGTCTATGTTAGTGACATGGTTATTTATTTTGGAGTAAAATTGCCTTATTTTCCTGTCAATTAGATTAGGACTAAAACCAATCTTTATTAAGTCATTTCTAAATGACACTAGGTTAGCTTTTTTGTCTGCTTCAAACTTATAAAGATGCTTTCTATAGAAAAAAGGGAATTTAGGCTGGAAAGTTTGTGGTTAGTTGGTGAATTGGAGAGAGGATAAGAGTGGCCTCTAATCTCAAGAGGTTTGATGAACATACTATAATTAAGATGTGTGTGCTCTCACTGAATATATATATCCAGGTATTTGACTTGTTTGTAACTGTTTTCGTATTTTGTGTTGAAGGTAAGGTGTGTACTGTTTTGGAGTTCAGTTTTGATTTGTTGGATAATTGCGGTAGGGATGGCCAAGAAAAGGTCATCAACATATCTCGTGTAGACAATAAGTAGGTTAGTATCTTGATATTTTGGGATTACTCGTTTTTTAAAGTGATTTAATACTATGCTAGAGATGATGCCACTCATAGGCTGTCCCATCGGCCAACCATCCCTCATGTGAACCACTGGTTGTGAAAGGCCATAATATTTTTGTCCAGCCATGATAAGATATCAATAATAAAATCAATCAGTGGTTGAGCTGAGTTGTGGTTTAGGAGCTCTTCTTTTATAATTTGAATGGATTTTTTTTATATTAATATATATTTATGTGTGTAAACAGTAAAATATAATGCGAATTTCCATGTAATATTCCAGTTTAAAGCTTCAGCTATTTATTTATCTTATGGATTCTTTTAACAGCCTACTTATTAATAAACATTATAAAGGAACCTGTAGATTCCAACCAAAATATAGAATCAGCAGTAGTTTTATTAAGTTCTTCAATTTTGGGACTGTAGCTATAGATTGAACAGTCATAAATTATATGGCTCATAATTTTTATTTGCCCATATTTTCATAGATCAGTGACTGATAAATTTTGTTTATGAAGCAGATGAACATATCAAACTATAGATGGTTCTGATTCTCTTGACAAGATTTATACTTGTATTTAGAAGATCAAATCCAGCGGGTTATTGTTGGATCGGAAAAAATAAATTTGTTTGGAATTTATCAGAATTCCATTTTTTCAATTGTAAACTGATTCTTCTAGCGGAAACTGTATGATTTAGTAATCACAATAGCATTTGACTAACATATTTAACCAAAAATAGATCTCTTAGTTTAATACTTTAACTACTATGAATATAATTGATTAATGATACTTTAAATGGGTGAAAATTTAAGCATAAAAACTTCTCTGATTATTCACCAGTATTCAAGCATTTTGGCTTCTCCTTTCTTGGAGTCAGAAATCTCAGCCATTATGCTCAGAGAAACCTGATAGTCACTTTACATTCCATTCCCTGTTTTCTCCATATTTTTTTCTATCCTGCTCCATCCCATTTCCATAACATTCTCTTTGTCCATTCTATCGCCTTTATATCTAGAGCCCTTATCTTTTTCCAAACCAGCATAAAAACCAAGAACCCACTTTCTGTATTATCACTTTGTTTATATTTATTCTCCCACAAGTTCATTATTTGTACCCTTTCTGCTTGTAGGTATTTACATTCAATTAACAGATGCCTAATATTTTCTATGCCTTCTTTACATAACTTGCAGACTAAATCTCCCATATTTTTCCATTCATGTGTATATTCCCTTGGGTCTAAAGATTCTGTTTGAACCTTGAACAGTAAACTACTTTCCTTGCTATTATCATAAATTAACTCTCACTCGATATTCTGTTTACTTCTATATATATTGACTTTTTACTCTTCATCTCTCAAACTTCCTATTTTTTTATTAATGCATCTATTCTTCTATCCCATTCCTTACCATTATAACACTCAACAATTCTAACACTATCATTCCATTTTTTGTATAAGTATACTGACATAGTCTTTATTCAAATCTTCTGCATATCATACTACCTTTCTCACCCAGCTTCTTGCTTGTCACCCGTAACCAATTAAATACATTTTCATTTTGCTTTTTGCATTTCTCATATAAAAACTTGACCATGCCATTTCTCCTTGAATTGCTGCCTTTGCCATTCACACATCTGCATCTAAGGCATGTCTTCATACTTCTCTTTGTACTTTTTCTAAGTAATCTAACAACCCTTTACTAATATACAACACCTTGTTACCATAGGCTATTCCTGCTACTGCCACTCCCATAAAGTTCTAACTACATCATATTTATTATATGAAAACACTGTTAATTTCTTTATCAGTCCCTTTCATTTCTTTGTTTCATTTATCAATTTGTTCTCCCATTCATCCAAGCAATTTCTCTGATTACTTAAGACAATTCCCAAATAGTTATACCTATTCACATTTAACTTTATATCCAATAAAAATTCTTTCACTTCTCTTTCCACTAATTTTAGAGACCCACTCCCTCTCCACATCTACATTTATATCTAAATTAGCTATCCTTTGTTTATTTCTTACATCCCATATATTCTTCTTCTTTTTAATAATACTGCAATTTAAAACTCCATCCCCATTTATAAGTTTCCTGAACTATAATATTTTTTTATAAATCAAACTCCCTAATACTTCACTTCCTTGTTTTGCAAAGTGCAATCCATCTTTACTATTTAACTCACTCTTAGTAATAAAAAAATCTCAAATTTAACATTATTTCTCTCGCATAATTTTTTCAATCTCATTTATAGAACATGCCCTATCTAACATATACCTATTGTTAAATCTTGGTAATAATCCAACTATTCCTACTCTTCATTTAATCTTATTCTTTAAATGGAGTCAGGAATCTCTCAGCAACTATATGCCCAGAGAAACTTGTTAGCCACTTTATCTTCCCTTTCCATTCCCCACCCTAAGTTTTCCCATAATCTGCTCTATCCCATTTCCATAACATAATCTTTGTCAACTCTATGGCCTTTATATCTAAACCCCCCTCATCTTTTCCTGTGCTGCTACCTAGTAGATAACTTTCACATACGTATTGATTAGAAGTCATCATGTAAGAAAATGCATTGATATTGTCCCTGAAGATTACCATTATATTTCAGTGGGGCTTAAACTCTATTAACCAAAGGAATTACAATGACTAAATGTATGTTTTTTCTGGACCTTCAAGATTATAAATTAGAGAAATTTATTCATCTAAAATCTTTATAAAAATTCTAATGATTATAAATGTCTGTTTGTTTTTGTTTTGAATTTGACAAGGATAATGAGCAACAAACATGTAAAATTACATTTAAATTTTTTAATACATTGTATAATTCAAAATTTAAAAGTAAATATAACACAATAATTGTTTAGTTTAATAAAATAAAACATCCATTTTAATTTCCATAAAATGCTACATTTTGAGCAATTTGTATACAAAGTATTTAAAAATAAATGAAAACTCCAATTTTTCTTAGTTACATTATTAAAAAAAAAAAGTTATGCCACACTGTTAGTATATTTTTTGGCCACATTGATATATATTTATAAAATAAGTTTTTAAAAAATATATATTTATAATAATACTGGTTAAAATAATTTTTTTAAAATATATATATTCATATGGTGAATAAAAAATATGTAACAGAATTTTATATCCTTTTAAATGAAAGGAATTATTGAAAACAGTTTTTTAAAGTTAATATATATATTGTGCCAACAATCCTTTACATCACCTGACATAAGTAATGTCACTTCCTCCATAATTGTAAATAGTTTGATTACAAAAAATGTCTTACTAGAAATACAGTACAATAATTTTACTGGAAGCCTCATAAAAAAATTTAGTTAGGAGAAAATTGTGGACTGAAAATTTCTAACTATTCATTCCAAGTAATCTTAAAAATTAATCCACATTATAGGGGTAAATAAATAATTAAACATTAAAACAACAATTCCTCTGTAACAAATGTGGTAGGATACATTTTTTAAAAATTATTTTAATCAATATTACTTTAAATATATATTTAAAAAAAATTTATTTAATAAATATTTATTAAATTGGGTAAAAAATATTCCACTAGCAATTGGGCGTAACTTTTTTTTAAAAAAAATATAATTAAAAAAATTGGAGTTTGTTTTATTTTGAAATAATCTGAATCTGAATTGCTCAAAATGTAACATTTTACTGAAATTAAAATAGATTTATTTTATTAAACTAAATAATTATTTTGTTATATTTACTTTTAAAATTTGAATTATACAATAGATTAAAAAAAGCTGACCGTAATATTTTTAATATATTTCTACCAATACTGCTTCGTTCATGAAAAAAATATTGAAAACATAAAATGTAATCTTGATACATTTTCTGCGGTGATTATCCTTGTCAAAAACAACTGTTATATTCAAAATAAAAATAGTTATGGTAAACAAACTAAAATAAAAATAGATACGGAAAACAAAATTCTGTTTTCCGTATCTATTTTTATTTTGAATATAACAGTTTTTGATAAGGATAATCACCGCAGAAAATGTATTATGATTATATTTTATGTTTTCAATATTTTCTTCATGTACGAAGCAGTATTATAGAAATATATTAAAAAGATTAAGTTTAATTTTTTTTAATCCATTGTATAAATCAAAATTTAAAACTAAATATAACAAAATAATTGTTTAGTTTGATAAAATAAATCTATTTTAATTTCAGTAAAATGTTGCATTTTGAGCCATTCATATACAAATTATTTCAAAATAAAACAAACTCCAATTTTTCTTAATTATATTATTAAAAAAAAAGTTATGCCAAACTGTTAGTGCAATATTTTTTTGGCAGAGTTTAATGGATATTTATTGAATAAGTTTTAAAAATATTTATCGTAATTATAATAATATTGGTTAAAATAATGTTTTTAAAAAAATTTATATACTTGTATGATGAATAAAAAATATATAACAAAATTTTTATCCATTTAAATAAGAGGAATTATTAAAAACGTTTTTTTTTAAATAAAAAAAAAAAGACTTCTTGTAACAATAATACTTTGTATCACCTGACACATTCCTCCATAATTGCTTTAATAATTTGAGCACAAAAAATGACTTATTAGAAATAAAGTACAATAATTTTACTGGAAGCATTATAGAACGTTTTAGTTTGGAGAAAATTACGTACAAAAAATTTCCAACTATTCATTCCAAGTAATCTTAAAAATAATCCACATTAAAATATAAATAAATAAATAAACATTAAAAAACAATTCCACCATAAAAAAGGTGAGATTTATTACATTTACATTTAAAATATGTATGTTTTTAACTACTACATATAATTCATTTAAACTTTGATTTAAAATGATAAATAAAATGTTAAAACAAAATTCTTGCAGCATTTTAATTACACAATATTTCCGCATCAAAAGATTCATACTTGATCTTGAAGATCGTAATACATCAAAAGATAAAATTTTATGCTTTGAAAAATTGTGTAATTATTGTTAGTCATCTGATTTGTATGTGGTATTGGTCAGCAATGCTCAATCTGGCTTTGGCTGTTCTGATATCACATACTGTCGAGCTGTTCTGATATCACATACTGTCCGAGCCATTAAATATATCCATATGTATATATATACTTTGTACAATTAGACTAGATGGTAAATAAAATGTTAAGATCACAGCATCAGAGGTTAATGTCTTCCAACTGAGCAAATGTGGGTCTTTGTAATTTGTCCCACTCCCAAACTCTTCATTATACAATATACTTTAAGAGGGCAATTTCCAGGGCAGCGGAACCATTTTTCTTAAAAGAGTTAATATTAAAGTAGTTATTGAACAAAGATGTGGTTCTTCACTGTAGGAAAATATTTCCCAAAAAGTAATGCCAAAACTCGATACGTTACCCATACTGGAGAACTTCTTCAAAGGCAAACATTCTGGGGTATATCTTTAAAAAAGCATGATTTACTACAATGTATGCATGTTATCTAAAATATTTATCTACATAACTGAACATAAATATATAATTTTTGACACAAGAAAATGTAATTAATAAAAATTAATTACATGATGCTTCCACACCAAAAGTTTCATGTTTGACTTTTAAAGTCATAATACTTGAAAAGATAAAATGTTATGCTCTGAAAAATTGCCTAATTATTATCGGTCAGGTGATTTGTAAATCTTAATTTTATGAGTTATGTAACACTGGTCCATAATGCTCAATCTGCCATTGGGTGCTCAAATACCGTATACTGTCTGAGCAATAAAATATATGTATATATATATACTACTTCATAATTCATCATCATTTTTGTACAATCAGACTACACCTTAAATAAAGTGCTAGATCACAACATTAGCAGTCAATGTCTTCCAAACTGGTCTCTAAATTGAGCAAATGTGGGTCTTCGTAATGTGTCCCATTCCAAAAACTTCATCATTACACAATATATTTTAAGAGAGTAATCTTCAGGGCAGTTGAGCTGTTTATTTTCTTGAAGAGTTGGCATTGAAGTAGTTATTGGACAAAGATATAGTTCATCACTCTTAAGAAATTATTTCCCATAAACTAATGCCAATACTCCATATATCGTCCATATTGAAGAACCTCAAAAGCAAACATTCTAGTACATACCTTAAAAACAGCATGACTTAGTACAATATAAGCATATTATTTAATATAATTATATACATTACTCATCATAAATATATAATTTTTAATACAAGAAAATATAATTAATAAAAGTTAATTACACGATGCTTTCACACCAAAAGTTTCATGTTTGATTTTGAAAATCATAATACATGAAAAGGTACAATTTTATGCTCTGAAAAATTCTCTAATTATTGATACAAGAAAATGTGATTAATTCAAGTTAATAACGCAATGCTTCCACACCAAAAGTTTCATGTTTGATCTTGAAAATTGTAATATATGAAAAAATAAAATGTTATACTCTGAAAAATTGCCTAAGTATTGTCAGTCATGTGATTTGTAAATCTTAATTTTACGAAGTATGTGGCACTAGTCTGCATTGACACGTACCGTCAGAGCAATTAAATATATATGTATTAATTCATAATTGTTATCTTTGTACAATTAGTCTAGATATTAAACAAAATACTGAAACCACAACATCAGAGGTCAATGTCTTCCAATTGGTGTCTCAGTTCAACAAATGTGGGTCTTCGTAACGAATCCCACTCCCAACATTTCTTCATTATACAATATATTTTAAGAGGGCAATCGGTAGGGCAGCTGAGCCGTTTATTTTCTTGAAGAGTCGGCATTAAGCTAGCTATTGGACAAAGGCATGGTTCTTTACCATAAGAAAACATTTCCCATAAAGTAATGCCAAAACTCCATACGTCGCCCATACTGGAAAACTTCTTTAAAAGTAAACATTCTGGCGCATACCTTTAAAAAAAAGCATAATTTATTACAATATATACCCACTATTCAATATATTTACATATATTATTAAATTATAAATATATAATTTTGACACAAGAAAATGTAATTAATGAAAGTTAATATATTGCCTGAGGACATGATCATTTAATATGCATTTAAAAACAAATAAACCAAAAACAGCTGTTAAATCATTAATTAATTAATCACTTTAATCATTTATATAAATAATTATATATAAAACACCATATACACCTTAATTGACCCTCTACAATGCAGTTTAATACACCTGGGTCTCGTTTTATGTGGTAGATAGGTCCCTCAGAAAACACGCACAAAAATAAACGTAACTTACCTTGAAAAATGGGGGATAGGTTCCCGTAATTTTCTGAAATTGGCATAAAAGCAAAGCAACCAGAAAAAATTACTTTAAAATTTGCATTAAAAAAATAAGGAAATAAAGTATGATTAATAAAAAATTTCAAATATATAAAAAAAATTAATATAAGACAAACTTTTTTTACTTTTTTTATTAACTACAGTATTTAATTTTACATTTTTTCATACATATTTTAATCATTACCACTACTTTACAATATGACTTCGTTTGTGAACTAGAAAGAAATCAGATTCATGACGTGATGTACAACTAGCGCCACTTCCAGTCTTGTGCTGTTTCTATATTAAAAAAATGAGATGCAATCAAAACAAAAAGATTAGACATTATCATTCAAAAGATTATTTTCAGTTTATAAAATCTATAAAATCTTCGTTATTATTTATTTTAAAAATCTAAAAAAATATTTATTTCTGTTAATATTTAACAAAATACGTTTTAAAAGTTTAGAATTTTTGAATATTTATTGCGATATTTTTATACGTATGTATAAATCTATTATTATTATTTACTCATTAGTATAAGTAGGTTATTTATATAGAAACTAAGATTCTAAATACAGCTTATGGCCATATTAACATAAGCTGCTATTATAACGTTATATTTTTGAAAGAAAAAAAAGTATTTCAAGTCAAAATAAGTTATTAATAATTTAAATTTCTTGATATCTAATAAATAGAGTGAAATATGAGGGATATTAAGAAGAAACATGAATCGCATAACTTCAAAATCACATTAAAATCCGCATAAAACGAGACTCCTCTTGCCTACAGTTTCAACAATGCAAAGAAGAAGGAGAAGTGGAAGGAAATTTTAATAAATAAGTGTAGTAAGTTATAAATGTCAGGTGGTAGTGCAACACACATCATTACCTTTAATTCATACACCAGGTCAAAATAACAATTAATAGTGGGAATGATCATTTTCATATGCATTTAATGTATGAAAATTATTTATTATTTCCAAATCTAAGCTGACAGTTTCGACTGTTTGACAGTTTTTCTCAAAGTTTATATACAAGCTCTGAAAAAGATATGAACTGCTTATACTGTCCACATAAATGTGGAAATAATAAACAATTTGCACATTTCAATTCCATATAGGAAGGAAATATTGTTTATATTTACTATATCTTACACATAGATTAGTCACATTAGAAAAGGGCACCAAAGCAAGTGCTGAAAAAAAGCTTTTAATGTATAAAATTATTACTTGATTATATAGCTGTTATAAAGAATTATTTTTTTGATTATTATCTTACACAAAACATTTAAAAGAAAAAGATTATTTTATTATACAAATGGAGAAATTAATACACATTATTAAATGGAATAATTATATCACATGGTTAATATAGTCTTTAACTAAGAAAAGATTACTATGAAGTTTGTCCTTTTTTAAAATAGATATATATTCCTACTTTTTAAATCACATGCATTTGAAAAAATCGTAAATAATCAATGTGCTTTTTTTTTTACAAACCTCAACAAAACAACCACAAGGGGAATAATTTAGCGAGGTAAGTCTTCTATAACAAGAGCTGCCTTTGCTATCATTGTGTTTGGAAGAGTTCTCCCATTAAAATAGATATTTAAGATTTTCTTCTGGGTTACTGACCTTGAATTTTTAATACAGTAGTAACTATTTTCTTATTGATTTAATGGAATAGTCTGTTCTGTTACTTCTTTATCTGGATATAACAAACAAGAATAAGCAATCCACATACTAGGAAAAATATTCTGATAGAAAAAATAGATCTTCACACTGTCTTGAACTAATTTGTGTTATTCATTCAGTATTAAGACTGACTGGTATGCTATAACAGTTAAGATGTTTGTGTATAAATAAATAAAATCTAAAAAGATTATAAATCAATAAATATTGTATTATTTAATGCAAAAAAAGCTTCTTTGTCTTGCATTGGTGGTCGAGAGGTCAGCGCGACTGCCTTACAAGCAGTTGCCCGGGTTGCGGGTTCGCATCCCGGCCGATGCTATGACACTTGAAGAAAAAAAAAAAGCTGCTTTCAGTAATCAGCTATGGTCTTCAATATAAAATAAATATTACTAAGAAAGTATACAACATTTTTCCTCTTCTTTTTTTCCTCCTTCATTTTCTTCTCATTATGTATATTATAAAGCAATATATATATAGATAGTGGCCTATTTCAATCTTTAATTTATTTTATAAATATAGCATGTGGTAGTTGTAAATCAAATTTCAGTTCCATTAATATATTTTTTGTTGGTATAATTTACACACACACACATTGATGTGTATTTAAATTTAAATGAATTTTATTTTTAAAAAAAGATAAGAAATCTGTTTTAGCATTCATATTATAGTTACAGGAACAATGCTTAATTCAATAATAATCTATAAAATGTAGTCAATTATTTCATTTTTTTTATTAACTATCATCTATGAACAGGTAGATTTATTTAATTAAAAAAATTGTAAACCGAATGAATGAAAATAATTACTGGCTTATTTAATTAAAGCATTTGGGTAAACAGGTTAATTAAAGAAATTACTGATTTATAAATTAAAGAATTTGTTAATCGAGTTGTTAATTAAGAACAAAGTGAACGATATAAAAAAACCAGTTGGGAATTATTCTGGTCTTTTCCCTTCTATTTGTCAGTGACCATTACTTTTTTTGCCAAATTTCTAGTAGCATCTGAAAGAATCAATATCCATTGTTAACCATTATGTGAACAAACTTCTCCAGCATGTAACTTGGATCATTAGATGTCCAGCTTTGCTTGATGATTTTGATCCAACTCTGTGCCATCTACCGTCAAGTATGTAGTTCAACAAACACACTCCTCAATATTCTAGAAAAATTGAATGACAAAGTCTATACAAGATTGAAAACTGGTAAATGAAGAGAATTCACATAGGGAGCCCATTTGCCCACACATATAAAAGAATTTAATGTTTCTAGAAAATATCTCCCCACTGTCTTTTCTTTGGACTTAAAGGTAATTATTTATTTATGAATTTCTTATAAACTCTTAAAATCTTACATTACAAACAAGCCAGTGATAGTTAATTTAAATGATTTATGGATTTATGTATCTTTTATATTAAATAATATTAATCTCTGTATTTATCTTTTGGTATTTATAATTTAAGTGATTTATTTTAGTATTTAGATATTATAAAACTTGATTTTTGTCAGGGTAAACAACAAAACAAAACAACCCCTCCCCCTAAAATAGGGGCAGAACCCCCCCCACTTTTGGGGGTTTTGGGGGGGTTTGGTTTTTTGGGTGGGAGTGGATTTGATATCATGGTAGGTTGTTGAATATTAAAAATATTTTATTGTTAGAGATGCTATAATAATTTGATTTAAGTATTTGAGACAAATTATTAAATTTTAACCCCCTCCCCCCTTTGTAAAGAAATTAAAAATCACTTCTGTGGCTTAAAACTTTTTTCTGGAAGCAATACCAACTACAGTAAATAGCAACTCATATTTATTTCATGAAATCGTTATTAATTATAATGTAGTTTTAGATCAGTATTGCTTCTAGAAAAGTTTTAAACAAAGAGTTTTTTTTAAAAAAAAAGAGGGAAAGAAATAGAAGAATATTTTTTTTATAGTTTAGATTTAATAAACAAAATTATGTCTCTCTCTGAAGATATTCAAAATCATTAATGAGTGTTTAACACAACGTACACATAACTAAACATTTGACAAGCTGATTAACTTTGTTAGCAGTTTGTTTACTGTTTGCATCACACACATCTGAAATTAAAAGAATGGGCATATGTATATATATGCAGTGTATATAACAATCCTCTAAATATTTTATTCACCATATCTGAATTTGGTGTATGCTTACTTGCCTCTCCATGACATATATATATTATTCCCACTTGAGGTACTTGTAGATGGTTTTGTGTCGCATAGAAACATTTTCCCCCGTGAATTATATTTTTGCTTTGTAATGTGAGTCATTAAAAGGCCTGTTTATTGTCATTCTATTTTTTTAGTGATATAGGGTCATATGCACTGTGTACTGAGTTAATTTTACAATGGCATGCATATGTGAACATTTATAATGGATTTAAGCTGTTTTATAACTCATTGCTCATTTAATTCAAAAGTGAGAAATATATGTGCGCACATCTTGATAAATCATAGAGTAATTATTAAACTTCAGAGATTATCCAATATTATAGAGTAAATTTTGTGAAGTGTAATATTTAAAGCTATCAGGTATCAAATGCACTCCATGCTAACCTGAAAAATAGTTCATTACCATTCAAATGCATTTTATTTGAACTCTGATATATTCATAATTGTATTTGTACTGTATTATATTTGAGTTCTGTTGCATTTGAATTGATTATTAGATTTGTTTTGATGTTTTATTTACTGTTGTCTGCTCTGTCAATTGATATTTGCAAAAATCTCTGCTCTCCACAATCTAGAGGCAATATTGAGTGATGATACAGTTGTGGTGGGGATTTATACTTGGTATCTTCACCAGTAAACTCATTTCCTAGACTATAGGTCTAGTAGCATTTTCTGCTGAGGGATATTAGTGTGTGTGGTGCCCATTACAATATATATATATATATTGTGACCTTCCAGGTTGGCCACAGGAAGAAATGCGGGAGGTTCACCCTGTGCCAATAGTGACCAGAGATAACTATTAAGAAAAAAATGAATTGTGATATAATTTAGTATTTTAAATTTAGTTAAAAAATTATCAAGACCTTAGTTGGGGCATACCAGTCATTAAAATTTTAGGTTATATGTGTCTAATAGTGGGAGAAGAAGATGGTCAATATCAAGGATTGTTAGTATGAGAGCTAAATTAGTAGGAATATTTGTCTGTAAGGCCATAACAGGTGTTTATTCATTGGTTTTCAAATTCACTGTCTACTCCCATCCAAGATTTAACTTGTATGTGTGTGTGTATGTCCATTTTACATCATTTCACACTTCATTCATATTTTATATTACTACTTATAATATCCAAGTTGTAATAGCAGAATTCACATGCCATAGAGGACACATATACCATTAATTAATATGATTTTATTTATTTATTTATTACATAAATTCTTGTCTTTAAAATTATAAAAGTTATTTGTTATTAGTTAGCATTTGTAAATTTATTATTATTATTTTTTTTTGTTCCCAATATTCTGTTATTAAATTTTTTTTTACAAGCAAGAAAATTCTTGCGTATTGCTAAGCTCATTACAACAACAACAACAAAAAGAGGCGTGGCTGAGAGTTTTTACAAGAGATTCCAGAAGGAAGAAGTATAAAAACGGAAAAAAGAAAGACAGAATTGTTATGGAAAGTGGAATAATTTTCTAAAAAAATAAGAAATAAGTGAACTAAATATTTTGAAAATTCTCTACTATTCCTTTATGAAAAAAAATTCTCTTATACTACTCAGAATAGGACTGTACACGGAAGGCTAAATCCTAAAAGGTACCCAGCTTTGGCTTTTATCAGCTAATAATTTAGATTTACTTTGTTCAAGAATGCATGGATATTATATAAAATTGTTAATCATAATTTACTATAACGTATTTATAATGAATAAATGATGTCGGAATTGTATAAATTACTAACTAGAAAAAGTGTGCTGAATTCTTTAATGAAACGCTTTATGGAGTCTCAGTTAATAAGTTTTCTGTTCTTGCTATGCAAAATAAAATTAAAATGAAAAATTTGTCTATTCTAATCCTATACATTAATAGGATAGTCTTATATACTAAATAATCTTACCATTCACACCTATAAAAATGAATGATAGAATGCGTGGCTCAATAATGTTTAATGATTAACTATAAGCAGTTTATAGAAGCATGGATAAAACAAATAACCTTGGATTTAAATGTTGTGAAACGTTTACTGAATGCTAGCAAACCAAAACGGAATAAAGTCATAAATTGTTCTTTGGATAATCTTACGAAGTTGGATATTTTGTTTCGTATGACCAATAAGTGATTCCAATATGCACAAAGGCTGTATATGATATCTATTAAAAAATTCTAAGAACATTGGAAATTATTGTAGCCTTTGTCAAATTTTACTTCAGCCTGCAGGAGCAATGTTTATATGTTTTTAATGTTGTTAATTCGTCGTTATCATTGTGAACTACACGTATATTTCCGTTTAAATTTTCAACTCTGAACTAAAAAAAAAAAAACTTTTATTTAATGATTAAATGTTGACATGTATTTCTTCCTACTGTCTATAATGGACAGGTAGATTTTTTTTTTATGCTTAATGTAACATTATTATTGTTATTTATATGCCTAATCTCCACGAGAACATCTCAGAGATCTTGGTATAAAGTATATCTAGTCGGTAATATTGCTTTTTTTTTTTTGGTATTATGTTAAAAGAAAAATGGATATCCTCGTGCTCATGTTATTAGTTCAAATTAAATACTTTAATATTATGCCTTAGTTAATAATAATAGATAGATGCATGGAGATATGTATACCAGTATGCAGAATAGTTAAACTTACTTGACAGTATTGACTTCAAGTTGAAATTCAATATTCATAATTCTTACAAGTAATAGATTCGTTTAAATTTAATTATTTGTTAATATGACATTTTAGTGTTTCATATGATTTAGAAATCATTTTATATATGATCGTATATTCGCATGTGTGTGCATTGTCGTAAACTATTTTACCAAAGTTGTATTTTGCTTTTCTATCAGTTTCAGTTTGGTGCCGTGTGTTAAGGAAACATGAAGGATTAAGAGTTTGTCTGCTTATAAATTTGTTTATATATGAAATGCGTTGAATGCATTTGGATGGAGAAGCGATAGAAAAGATGATTTTATTATGCAGATTGAGAAACTCTCTCCCTGATTACTTACTTGTTAAATCGTGAGTGGTAGTGTATTTTGTGTCTGATAGCTTATGATGAGATAATTGTAGTTCTTAAATGACGTGGAAAATGCCCCATTTATTGATGCTGAGTTCCGCAACATTTGTGTCCTAAAGTTGGTAGATGTTCACTGAAGAATTAAGTTTGAATTTGGAGATTTTGGTTAACCCTTATGCGTGTATATGTGAATGTTTATTTATTGTTACTCCCCTATCTTTCTTCATTCGGGCATAGTTATTGTCAGACAATATATGTTGGTTATAGCAGATAAACGTTTTATGGGTTTCATAAAATGCTTGAAATAAGATTATTAATTTAAAGATTAGCTTGCTGCACCATCCGAATTCCGATAGATATAAATGCTTTGTATTTGTAATCTTATAAACACACCCATATTCGGAAATATGATTAAATTAGAGATATAGAAAGAAATCATCATTAGAATTGTGAGTTCTGAGTAACTTGACAGATTATGGTACATATCGTCATTATTATCATTATTAATTCATCCTCCCAATATGAGCATAATAGTATATTATAAAAATTATCTTATTTAAAGCTAATTTGATAAAGTCAGTATTAAGTTTCATAAACAAGGCAAAACTCTCTCCATACAGTAGTGCCACCCTGTGCCAATCAGAGTAATCAATGGGTGCCAGAAGGCTTGTACATAAAATCCCTATCTAATGCCTACTCATCCAATATTCACAGACCAGTTTCTGGCTTGTGGCCTTCGTCAGTGAGGAGCCTTGGATCTGAGAGCACTGCACCTAGATCTTAGGATCTAATGCAACCCTCCAGCAACCACCTTTTATCTCCACTTAACTATAAAACTATGAGAATAAAATTGAAAACACAATAATATTTTCAATCTAAGCTCAATAGCTTATATAGTCATATGGGTCTGAACTCAATTCAGTACCCATACATTTTGGTGGCTTTGGCTCTTTAACAACCATAGCCATCACTATCCTATTAGGCAGGATTGGTGTTAAACCACTAAACATTACATGATCACTATCTCATAGTAGCACATAATTGTTAATAAACTATTGATTACTCTGATTGGCACAGGGTGTCACTACTGTATGGAGAGAGTTTTGCCTTGTTTATTAACAATTATGTGCTAGTATGAGATAGTGATCATGTGATGTTTAGTGGTTATTAAATTTCATATTATAGATACACATTTGTAGGCATATGAAATTTTGCTTTATCTAATAAAAGAAAATAATAAAACTGTCACTTGGATTTATATGGCAAATATTAACCTACAGATATCCAGAAATAATTTTTATAGCATCAGTTGATTTTTTTTGGGTACTGTTTGTTTTGGCTCATTAAGAGCACAAGTGAGAATAGTTGTATTAACATTGGATTGTAAATTTATAATTTTCTTTTTATTGTTTATTGTTGGTAAATGAGCAAATAGAGTGATAATTGTAAATAAGATAATAAATAGGAGGAAATGTCTTCAAATATTAAGTGTATAAAATTATATAATTTAATATTATTTAATCAAATTTGAGTCTAATGTAAAGGTAATGTTAAAATCATCATCGATGTGTTGTAAAATAATGTTTTCTTGTAATAAATGTTTTGTTGAAATAAGATCCCCTATGAACTGTTTTATCATATGCGTTCGATTGACCATTCCACACACACATATGTTCGACATAATATAACTTTAGAATTTATTATTTTGCCAGTATGTGCCATTTATTTAAACAGTACAGATTTAACAGATCTTAACATTGTAGTGCCAAAATATGCTTTTACCTTGTTTAGAATAGATAATGATGTGAGGCAAAAGGTACCCGATCCTCATCATTGTCTATACTTTATTCATTGTAATGATTATCAATTTCACGATAGCCCTTATTAATTAATAGATGCTTGTAATATAGTTAAACCAACATTATAGAATTGTTATTTATAAATGCTTCTATCGTCCCCATTAGCATCCGATATGACCATCAGATCTTATAACCCCCCAACTGAGCTAAGCCATAGAGTAATAGCAGCATAAGAGTCTTATCAATAAGTAGAAATGCAATTTCAATTATAAATTTATTCTATCTTGTATAGAATTGATGCCTGGGCAGCTATTTGTACATAAAGTGAGATAGGTGAAGAGAGCAGAGGTTACAATATATATATATATATATATAATGCATTCATAAACATAACAATAAACTAAAAGTAATGAATTTAAGAAGTTGTATTCCCAGTTAATCTGATGGCTTTTTCCAATTTTACTTGTTAATTAGGCATTTCTATTTAAGGGGGGAAATATTTAATATTTTACTTATTACATTCAAAGATCAGCCTTCAAGCTAATTGTGCATGCGTCTTTTGAGAGTGTTAAATAATAAATGAATACTTTCCTTTACAATACAAGATATAGTATTTATGCAGGAATAAAAGGAATCCTCTTATTCCTATGACTCAAATTCTTTTATATGAGCAAATCTGAAGTACTGTTGAGGAAAGCGTGAGAGTAGAATTCTCACTTTAAATTACAATTTCATCGACGTCATTCATTCAAACATCGTAAATAGTAATTTAAAGTGAGAATTCTACTCTCACGCTTTCCTCAACAGTACTTCAGATTTGCTCATATAAAAGAATTTGAGTCATAGGAATAAGAGGATTCCTTTTATTCCTGCATAAATACTATATCTTGTATTGTAGAGGGAAGTATTCATTTATTATTTAACACTCTCAAAAGACGCATGCACAATTAGCTTGAAAGGCTGATCTTTGAATATAATACAATTGTACACATAGCTTCATATAAAAATAAATGCTTATTTTACTTATTATAAAATTATTTTAAAATTTATCTTTTTTTTTTTTAGAATAATTAAAATTTCATTGAATAGAGGAATTGTTAGAAATAACACGAGCATAAGAAATTATTTAAAATTTTTTTGACTTGTTAGTTTTTAACAACAAATAATTATCCGAGTTCTTGCTGTTTATTCTAAGTGGTGAGGAAATCTGTAGAGTAATGAATTTCGCACTATGTTTATATAATATAATCTTGAAATATTTCATTATATTAAAAATAGTTAAAAAAGATTTATGGAATTGATAAAAGTCTTTGATTGAGTAGAAAGATAGAAGTAACTCCATCTTTATTCAATCATTTAATATAAAGAACAACAACAACAACAAAAAGATCTCATGATGAAGCAGTTATTGAATTTGCCTGTAATGTCTGCAACCTGGTTCAGAGTCATACAACTGAGGACATTTCAAATAAGTTTACGGTTTTTGTTCAGATAATTGACATATATTTGGTTAGCGATGTTGATCTATTCCTATATATATATAACTACCCTAAACTAGTGAATAGATTAAGTCACAGGCAATGAAATGGGTCTGTCAGATGAATATCAAAGCACTATATCTCACCACCTCCCTAAAAAAAGAGGTAATTATGTGATGCAACCTATTGTCTTGAGCCAAAATTTACTTTTACAAAATAAAAATAATATATATCTTAAAGAATAAAAAACTATACATAGTATTTAATATATATTATAAATATTAATATTTTCATGGATATTTGTGATTATTTGAGGGGAAACTGTGTGAATGGTTCAAAAAACTATCTCGATTAGAGTTAGCAAATGTCCAAAAGAAATATTGGTCTTGCTGATTTCAGTGCTATCTCATGTAAGTCTGATTGAAAACTTTTCCATTAAAATACATGTTAGGAATCAAATAAAATAGTTTTATAGACAAATTAAAAAGTAGCCATGTTTCCTTGCAATCACAATACCCATTTGTCAAAATCTATTCCTCTTTAAATCATAACAGGTTCTTTTTTTAAATTCTTCATTCTTGCCTTCCTCTCTATTCTCAAAAATTATTGGTTGACAAGTATTAAATGACGATCCCCCCCCCCCCTATAATTTTTACCAAATACCATTGATCTTTTTTAAATTTATACTTTTGTTATGTTATTGAATCTTTAAGCTTTTTTTTCACAATTTCTTTTGATAATCTCTAGTCCCATTTTCCAAAATTTGTGTTTATTATAACTGATATCATGTTTCATTAATTTAATATATAAATAAATAATCGGTAAATGAAGCTAGATTCACCCCTAACAGGAAAAAATATACTTTGCTTTTCTGATGTTACTTTTATGATTATTCTGCCTGATGCATGAAAGTTGCCAATTATGACAAAGAATTGCATAAATGCCATGGCATTCTGAAGTAATTTTATTCTTGGCATGTGCAATAATCTTTTTAAAATGAGTATATACAATGGTAATATTATTTTCCTTAAAAACATCACCAATTTTGCCAGTGACCCCTTTTATATAAAGCAAAATCATTTTAATCCCTGAATTATCAAACTCCGTTTTTTTTTAATATTTGAAAAGGTCTTTATAATATTGTGAATAAAAACTACATAAATAACTATGAAGATCTGTAATTTCAAATTTAGATGTAAATTAATGTAAAAATGTATATAATTTTTGTTAATAAAGATTTTACTTAAAATAAATAATATTGTGGCCAAAGCTTAACATTTTTTAAATATTAGAGATGTTTCGGTGAATATAATGGTTATCAAAAAACTTTTTGTTTGCATCATTACTATATAATTTAATTATTTTCTGTGTGTTATTTTAATATTTATTCAGAGATACAAAATGAATGTTGTTTTAATAAGTATGAATCTAGAACTGAGATCAGATTTGCTGATGACTGGTCAGTATTTGTGGATACTAACTTTGGATGAAAATAAATGTTTAAAATTAAAATAATAAATCAGAATAAATAAAATATGAGTAATAATTCAATACCAAGTAATAATACAACAAATAAGGATATAAGATTGAGAGATGATTTAACAGGAAGCAATGAGTTAAAATTTTTGGGAATTGGTTAATTGGTGATAGCAACAGTTATAAGAACAAAAAGGAGAGAACTTACTGTTTAACAAAAGCATTTAAATAAGATTAGGAAATTGTTATACAGCCATTTAAAGATAAATCAAAGAGAGAGAATTGTTGAATACTGTGCATGAATTTGGGAATGATGAGAAAAGATTTAGAGATATGAATTTGAAGGTTTATTGATCATTTCAAATAAAGGTGATTTATTTAGAAAGTTAAAGTTCTGAAGAAGATTGCTAGGGCAATCGAAACCATCAATAGTGGGTTGTAAAAAGTAATAAAGAACATAAATGATATTAATATTATATGATTCAGGTTCTCGACTTTTTAAGAAATATGAAAATGCATTAAATATAAGTTTAAACATTAAAGTGAAAATTATTTATAGGCAAAGGATGTAAATAGGTATTTTGGGATCAACTATGTAAGCATTTGTTGTTAATATCAAAGTTTAAATATTTCTCTTGGATTATACCTGCCATCATCTGGATAGAGATTATTCAAACGGTGCTTGTCTGAAAGAATCACTTGAATATTTCTCTATCCAAATGATGATATTCATAATCCATCTGAAACATTTATGTTAACAACAAACATATATATGGACAAACTTGAAATAGTGTTTGCATATATATATAATATATAAGAATTATTTATAATACTTGGATAACATACCAATGTGCTGGTATATGTTTTGCAGAACTCTGTTTGTAATAATTATTGTCGCCCAAGCTCCTAGCCAATCCAAAATCACTAATTTTGGTTTCTGTTTCTGAAGCAACTAATATATTTCTTGCAGCTAGATCCCTGTGGACAACTTTTTTTTCTTCTAAGTATTTCATACCCTGTTCAAAAACAAAAAAAGGGACAGAGGAAATAATTTTTTCACATTATGAAAATTCTTAAAATTGTATAAACTCTGACAAAATCTGATATAAATATATAACTATATCATATTGCAAAAATTTGTCATATTTTAAAATCACTTACTATCTACATTAATACTTCTCCATCTAATATTTATAATGTACCATATTTCTTCATATATCTCTTAAAAACAAATATGTATTAATATTATTGGGTTTTGAGCTGATGACAGTTAATTGGAGAAGTGTCGTTTTTCAAGATCTAAATATTGAAAGTTTAATAATTTTTTTTTTTTTAATTAGAGGTCAACAACAATGAAACTAAGCAAACAACAAAATTAAAAACTGGATTGGTAAATTGAAATCATGTCTATGAAAATCATTATTCTTAGCTTAAATTCTTCATCATAGATGAATTTTAATTAACAAAAAAAATACACAGAAAATATGATTAAACTTTATATATAGTATTAATTAATATTTAGTAGCTTGGGAGGGGGATAACAAGAATCTACTACATATAATTTTAATAAGCATGTATATTAAAACCCTGATGGTAACATATATAAAGATTGAAACTTGGAAAAAACTATAAGAATGAAAAAAATTTAGTCTTTTTTCGATAACAGAAACATGTAACATACAGAAATAATATTACATTACTTTAATACCACTGAAATAGAATAGTTTGATAATTTATTATTATTAACGCTGCAGAAGTCACAATCATTTTTTTGACATATTTATCACCAGTATGTGCTGAAATACTAAAAAAAAAATTAAAAATACTGCAATTTTGCATTTATTATTCTTTTATAATTAATTTTAATCCTTTTTAATGAACATGGTAAATAATTTTATTGCTTATCGAATAGGTAAGCTAAGAATATAAACCTATTCAAGATACAAATTAGTTTGAATGCATTATATGTTAGTAACGTATTCACATCACATGATCACCATTTCTTATGCTAGCACATAACTTATCTGGTTGGAGAGTTTTGCCTGTGTTAATAACGTATTCACATTTGTTTTAGGTTTATATATAAATAATTTTTTATTTATTTTCAGTTACAATTTATAAATTATTAAACAAAAAATTACAAAGAATATTTTTTCCAATAATAGTAACATGGATATTATTAAAAAATATATGCAAAAAATGTCTTTATTGCTAATTAATCAAGATTTTCAATAGTTGGCTTTGAAAAATGTTTGTAGTCATCACAAACAACAGTGCTATGTTTAAGGCATAAATAGTTTTCATGACACTTGGAAAAATATTTTGATAAATGACTATTTTAGATGCATAGCAACATCACACACCCTTACGAAACATTGTAATGATATTGGTGGCTTAAAAGTTAAGGCTTAACATCAATTATGTAAAATGTGCAACTAATCATGACAATATCTAAGAAAAAAGGTTGTAGTTAAGATCAGCTGCGGCCTTTGCAGAGTTAATAATATTCCTAGCCAATAAGATTAAAGTGCTTTCAGTTAATGAAGAACTGAAAGTACTAAAATATATAGTTACTGAATTGGATTCAGATCTATATGAATTTGGTTTAAAATCTGAAGCTAATTTGAATTTCAGGTTTTCAGTTTGATAGGTAAAGTGTTCTGCTAGGTGCAACTCCAACTTCAGATCCCAAGCCTCATTGATAAAGGTAAACCAGTCTGAGAATGGAGATTTAAGTAATAAGGATAGGATTTTATATGCATCTGGTAGTCAATGATTATTTAAGATTACATTAAACGGCATTAGGGTGGAGGGCTTCTCTTAATTTAAAAATATATGCACACACATTCAGTGGTCAGATTCAACCAATTCGCACCAGTTCAGCAGAACTGACACCTAAATTTGTTTTTTTACTTGGTTAAACAGGATGACTATTAGTATAATTGGCCTATCTCTAAAAAAATGGGACCGATTTCTACAGTAAAAAGATATATGAATTATGAAGCGATATGGAAAGATCTTAAATCACAGTTTTATTGTTTTTTGTCGGGTATTTTTTAATATTTTTTTCATGACTATTTTAAAACTTTTTCTTAGAACACAATCTAGTTTTGTTGACATCTTTTATTGTTCTTATTTAAGTATTAACTGCATGCATTAATAAACTATCTTTCGGTATATCAATTTTTTAAATAAATAAAATGGTCATTAGGGCAGGGAACCGGGTACTAAATTATTCGAATCTCATCACTGTAAACGACTCATTCTGCTGCTTTTTACAGCAAGAAATTTCAAATCAATAAATCTATTTTCTCGGATGAAAAATTTACATGCAAGCATGTGTATTCCTTTACCACAGCCATGCAGCAGGACAACCACACTTTATTAGGCAATCTGAAAGCTGATTTTGTGATTCAGATTAATAATAAAAACTGATATAAAATTTATGCACATAATAAATTAAGTTAAACAAGATTTCATAATCTTTCAAAGTTTTAATAATTTTAAAATAGAAAAATTCAATAAAAATTAGTATTACTTAATTGTAAAAATAAACAATATTTTTTTATTTATTTAAAAAAAGAAGACATTTCAAAAATAACATGCAAAAAATGATTATAGAAATGATCTTGACCATTATCTTACTTAATTAAATTAATTTTAAGTGAACGATATAACAAGCTAAACAAGTTTGAATGGAATGTGATGAATTACATATTCTTCCGAGATTGGAGAAGTTAATTTTTGTTATTTTTTTTCTTTTAATATTTGAACACATAATTTTTTTCTTAATCATATTCTGTTGAACAATTTTTGACAGTCATTAAAGACTCACCGTAGGATGAAAGTTGTTTCAAATTTAATCCAGTTTCTTTGACCCCCTCCCTCAACCATACACAAGCATAAGAGATGATGGTCATGTGATGTTTATTGGCTCAACCATTATTCTTAACCTAATCCATCAAATTTGTACAGGGCTCTTTCTAGGTTTTTTAAAAAAATGTTATATATATAAATCATTAATATTAAGCCTAATTATTTAAAGTCCGTTCCTTTTTCAAAGATGGTTTCACTTTTCCTCTAACTTGCACAGAATCCCTCATATATTTTTAAATAATTTTTTTTTTTAGCAATCATATATTTTAAATGCTTTGGATTGGTGCTACCAATCATTTCCATCATCATCAGTTGTATTTTTTCTCCAAAAAACTGTTTATTATTTCTTGTCTTTCCAATTCTCTTACTTTTATAATAGGAAAAGGCATACCTTAATTCTATCAATAATCACTTCCATTTCAATTAGAAGCTTTGGGACAGAAATGTTAAATTCTTCTAAAAACGTAAAAATAGCAGTGTAAAAGAAAGTGTCCTGGTAAAAAGGTTACTGGTACTTTTTCCAAGTTGCCTGCAGTAGCATCTTTAAATCAACAAGTATTATTCACCACAAAAATTTTAAGGCGCTAGAGTGTCTGGATTGTGAGTTACAATATAAAATATGACGCTGTGTTTCATACCTTCATAAATTGTTTCAAACTACTTGAAAATGTTCATGTTTTATGTCTTAACTGCTTACATAATTTAATAGAGGCTAAACTCTCCATCCAGCAGCGTGCAAGCCATAGTAATCAATGGATGCAAGAAAGTTGGATGAATAGGCGCTAGATAGGGATTTTATGCAAAAACCTTCTTGCATCCATTGATTACTCTGGCTTGCATAGGTGGCGCTACTATAAGGAGAGTTTAGCCTCTCTGTAAACAGCTTGTGTAAGAATAAAAAACAGTGATCAAATGATGTTCAATGGTTTACATAGTTTAATCTATTTTAAATGTTTCAGTAGCAGTTTTGCCTAATTTAAAACCAAATTTAATGTTAATGCATTGCTCTATTGTGGATTAAGATATGAAAAACTGTTACATTTCATGTTATAACTTTATGATCAAAATATGCTTCAGCCATTCATTTTTTGTCATTAACTATGTCACTGTTCTGAACATGTTGATTTAGAAATACATTGAAGGCTGTTTGGAGAAAGAATCAGTTGCCAATCATCTTGTATGTCATTCGCATAAGTTATTTTCCATTAATAATTAAGGTTATACCTATCATACTTGTGCATAATTAGCTAAAAGTCTGATGATTACCATGTGATTTAAGAGATTACAATTCTATTTGAACTACCTCACAGTGCTAAAAGAAATCAATCAAATGACTTATATTTACTCATTATTAAAAAAATCACTTGATTTCAATTTACATATTATTTTCTAGGAGTGAACTCTATACTATTCTAATTCTCCTATTTATTATAAGTTTAAAAAACAAATGTTTATGAATAGTGGATAAGAATTTAAAAATTAGCACTATTTAGCATCTATTAATTATTTAAGTTTGTAATAGGTGGCAGAACTGGAATCATATAAACAATACTGACTTCTATATTATATCTGTAGCTTTACATAGAATAGTCGATGAACAATAGATGGTGGTGATCAGTTTTTAGATAGATGGCAGGAAATGTGTTCTACTGTAACTATCCAAATGTAACCAAAATCAGTTTGCTACATTCCTTTAGGATTTATAAAACAAAATGAATTTTAGATTCCAAAGTGTTAATAATTAAACGTACTTCTTTTATAACTTAATTAGTCTGACTTCATTTCGTTAATCATTCAGCAAAACATTTATTATTTGAATACATGCACATTTGTAATGTAAATAAATTTTTTCTATACACTTAATTTATACAAAATCAGTTTCTCTGCTAAATGAAACTGTTTATCCTACCTCTTCCATAAATAGTCTGTTTGTTTAATATAACTATTTTTAAATAATCAGTAATCCTCCATATCTATGATTTCCATATTAATGCTTTCTGTTATTCATGATTAATATCTATATATATACACCTGGATCTCTTTTTATGTGGTAGATAGGTTCCACAGAAAACCCACATTAAAAAAATCGCACAAAAAATAGACTTAACTTATCTTGAAAAATGTGGGATATATTCTGTAATTTTCAAAAATTGCATAAAACCAAAGCAACAAGATAAAATTACTTTAAAATTCACATAAAAAAAAAAAGGAAATAAACTATGATTAATAAAAAATTTCAAATATTTGAAAAAAATTGATACAAGACAAACTTTTTTTACTTTTTTTATTAACTATTTAATTTTATTCAAAACAATGTTTTTATGTGTAATTTATTTTACATTTTTTCATACATATTTTAATCATTATCGCTATTTGACAATATGCGGTTTGTTTGTGAACTAGTAAGACATCAGATTCGTCACAAAAGGAAATACAATTAGTACCAACTTCAGTTCATGCCGTGTTAATGGTTTTTTGTCAACAATGTAATCGGTAATTAAACTTTGAGACAATGATTTTATTAATTGTTTACGAAGCTCGCAATATCCAGACTACTATGTCTAGCTGTTAGAAAATGCACTTCCACGAGTGCAACTATATATATAACATATTTCTACGAGTGTGTTAATAATGACTAATGGTTAAATTTTCTTTTATACACATATATACAAGAAGAAACTTTTAGACAGAAAAAGTTACAAATAAAAATATTTAAAAACTTTTAAAGATACACCTTTACCCCACTTAGTGATGGCAATTGGTCCTCCAAAATTCATTGTTAAGCAAAAATATCGTAGACAAAATACGTAATTATAATGGGGGTCTATGGGAAAAAAATTGGTCGGTTCCAGTGATGTAAAATATCCACATTGATTTCCAAGCTCAAAGATTTTCTTGATTTTTTCATGACAATGATGACTAAATGCGGTATCTAAAAAGAAAAGTTTTATATCACTAGGAAAAAAAATGCATATTTTCACTTTAAAAAGTACAGAACGGCAATGAAACTAAATTTGAATTTAAAAGTTTTTATATTCTTCCGCGGAAGTTTTTCATCGTAATGAAAAAAAAATCTATACTGAAGTGCTTTTTTTAAAAAATTGTATTACAGTATATATTACTACTATACATTTATTTTATTACTTATGTGAAATTATTCAAAATAAAAAACAATATTTAATTAATTATTTAATTGAACATATAGAAAAAAAAAATCAACTTATTTTCAAAGTAAAAAATCTAACTTCTAATTTTCTAAAACATACAGGTAGGTTTATTTTTCTTACTGTATATTTTTAGTAATGTAATAATGCCCCCCCCCCCCCATTCGAGTAGAAAGATTTTTAATTAAATGCAATCTGTTTTTTTTTAAAACTTTTCTAATTCGACATCGTTTTAAAATGTTGTTTTTCTTCTGATTAACGAAGTTACAAAATCAACAACTATTTTTACATAATTATCCAGGTTTTCTAAAATTAATATATCGTATTTCAGAAACACACACACACAGTTTAATATTCATATTTAGTGTTTTCCTGAAAGTTTGTGATTGTATTTTTGTATTATATAAATATATATACTGTATACGTTCAGTATTGAGATAAGAAAATAATGTTTTTGAAAAGAAAAAGGAGAAGAATTTTTAATTTGTTGATATTATTGTAGAACATATATACGTATTTTAAAAGAAAAAGTGAATGAACATTTGCTGTGTTATTTATTATATATGATGTATTATAGATAAAGTAATTATAGATATTTTAAGGGTTTTATGAATAAAATATTGTATGTGTATAGAATTACAGCAAAGTCATTACCTGTATACATATTACAATAATATACTTTTGTTTTTGGTTATAATATAGCTATCTCTGACATCATCAGTGACGCAAAATTCAAGATGGCTGCCAAAAATTTTTTTTTTTTAAATTTTTCCCGATCGTTATAGCGAATAATCAATTGCACATCAAAGTAGTGGGTACAAATTGATGATCACTATTGCGAAATATCGCTAAGTAGACAATCGCTAAGTGGGGTAAAGGTGTATATTCTTTTTAAGAAGAAATTAAAAGTTCTTAAATATTTTTACTTGTAACTTTTTTCTGTCTAAAACGTTCTCCATGTATATATGTATATAAAAGAAAATATAAACATACACAGACATACAACTATTGAGCTCTCATTGCAATTTAGTTCATAATTCGTATCATTAACAATTAAAATGATTTTCCAATTAATTAGAAAGTTGAAGACTTTCTCAAATCATTTTTGCTGTGAAATAAACAGGTTCCACTTCTGTTTCATTATCTTTTTCTAAATCTATTATGGTATCTAAATTTATTGCCAAACCTTTTTCCAACAAGCATTTAAAGTATGTCAAATTTACTGTGTGTATATAAAATGGGGAAATCCCGATTTTAAGTGAAATATGAACTTTATTTCATAAAAAAAAAACCGCATAGAAAGATATTAAGAAGAGACATGAACCACATAACTTCAAAATCGCATTTAAAAAATCAGCACAAAAAGAGACCCGGGTGTATATATATTAAATTAAAAAATTAGAAATTAATAAAAAACAAATTTTAATTTTCTACATTTTAATTTTTTAGTGCACAGTATTTGTTTATGAAAAACATATATTCCTATATGGTTCACAATTATCAGTGAAATTTTAGAATCTATGCCATTACTTGGGAAGAGGTTGCAGGTACTAAAGGTATTATTCTATGTGTTCGGTACAAAAATAACAATTACTTTTATTCCCTTACTACTACATAACATATAACTTCTGTATCCCATATTTATATATTGCAGAATAAAATAGACTGCATTTTTTTATTGGATCATTTTATTTTATCAGTTTTAAGCTCTGACATTTTTCACTGCTAATCAGTGTTTGTTTACCATGTTGGCATTCTTCAGAAAAATACCATATTAATGCAGACATAAATAAGTACAAATTTAAATTATGAGTATGCAAATGCTTGCTAATTATCTTCAGTTACTCATTTGCAAAACAATTTAACACATTTGAAATCGTAAAAATTACTCCAAGACTGAAGTTCAATTTATTAAAGATTCACACAATTCGATAATGATGTTTCTCGTAACTTACCTCTACTATACTAATTGCATATGTTAACAATTGGATATGAGTAATGTCTTGTTTCTTCACATGAAGATATGCCAATAAAGACCCGAGAGGAACAAATTCCATGACTAGCAAGTGTATAGAATCTAAAAAATAATATTACTATGATTAACTAGGTAACATTACACATTCAATTTCTAAAAATACCATTATCTATTTTTTGCGTTAATATACATTGCCCAATAAGAGCAATGATATGTAAAAAGATATATGAGTACCAAACCTTCGTAATCAATTCATGCAGGAAGATTTGTGCATAAAATCCCTATCTAGTGCATCCTCATCCAACATCCCCAGACTAGTTTCTAGCTTGTGGACTTGAGAGCACTGCACCTAGAGCTTAAGATCTAATACAACCTTCCGGTAACCATCTTTTACTTAGGTTAACTACAAAACTAGGAGCCCAGGATGAAGACATCAAAATGTTTCCAACCCAAGCTCATTCGCTCGTATAGTCATAGATATGAACTCAGTTCAGTATCTATACATTTTGATGTCTTTGGTTTTTGGAAAACCAGTCACCATTATCCTATGGGCAGGATAGGTATAAAACTATTTAAATATCACATGATCACCATTGCATATCAAACTCTGCATACAGTAGTACCACCAAGTGCAAGCCTTCATAATCAATGGCTGCAGGAAGCTAGAAACTAGTCTGGGGATGTTGGATGAATAAACGCTAGATAGGGATTTTATGCACATCTTCCTGTATCCATTGATTGCAAAGGCTCACACTTGGTAGCCCTACTATATGGAGAGTTTGGTTCTCTTATTAACAGCTTGTGTAAGCATATGAAATAGTGATTATGTGATGTTTAGATGGTTTTATACCAATCCTGCCCCTACTATAATGGTGACTGTGGTTTTTGAAAAACCCAAGACATCAAAATGTACAGATGCTGAACGGAGTTCAGATCTATATGACTAAACAAGTGAATGAGCTCGGGTTGGAAACATTATGGTGCTTTCATTTTGGGCTCCTAGTTTTGTAGTTAACCAAATAGGTAAAAGGTGATTGCTGAAGGGTTGCATTAGATTCTAAGATCCAGGTGCAATGCTCTCAAATCCAAGTCTCCTCACTGGTGAAAGCCACAATCTAGAAACTAGTCTGGGGATGTTGTATGAGTAGGTACTAGATAGGGATTTTATGCACGAACCTTCCTGCATCCATTGATTATAAAGGCTTGCACTTACTTGATGGCACTACTGTATGGAGTTTGGTAATCTTATTAATAGCATGTGTAAGCATATGAAATGGTGATCATGTGATAAAAAGTTATATGTTACCATATAAACTTTTAATCAATCAAATTATAAATATATCAAAATACTAGACAACTTGTTCATATACCTTTTAATTACATATCATCAAAACCTTCGACAGAAATCAATGCTTATGTGACAGCGAATCAGGTGTAATAATGACTGCACGTGGAACTCTCAATTCAAGAACACAAGTCAGAACATGAGAAAAAGATGGGACCCACCTTCTTCTATACTTAAATTTATACATAAATAAGTCAGATTCAAGTGTTCCAAACTAAGAGCATGAAGCTTAAAATATTTTCACATTTAATTCACTAAATATTATATATAAATAAACAACTTTAGTGAATTAAATGTGAAAATGTTTTAAGCTTCATGCTCTTAGTTCAGAACGCTTGAGTCTGACTTATTTATATATAAATTTAAGTATAGAAGAAGGTGGAGTCCCCATCTTTTCGAAAACATGTCTTTAGAATATTTTGAAATAATCATCATATAGATTTACTCTTATGAAAACTGTGTCAAATTCATATAAAATACTTTAAGAAGTCTTACATTGTTTTGTTTTAATATTTGATCCAATGAAGGTAAGAACTCTATAGTAGATAATAGTAAGTTGAAGAATATATTGATTTTATGCTTCATTTATGAAATCCTAAAAGAAATTTTCTAATGTTTAGTGCACCATAATATCATAAAATATTGAGTAGTTATTTTTGTGATAAAATAAAATTAAGATTGAAAGTGAGAGAATGATATATGTTATTTCAATAAGTTAAGTTTTTGAGGTTTGATTCTAAGATGATATTAAGTTAAAAGTTGTAAAATTTTTTATATGGATAATAAAGAAGAGTTTTTTTAAATACTAATTAGTAAATTCAAGTCTTTATATACAGCATTCAAAGAATTAAGTACAATTTGTAAATGGTTTTTTTGAACTGGCAAAAATAACAAAGTCATCAGCATACTATGAATTCAGAATCCAAGTCATAGTTCTTGTTTTTGCTCCGATCAATTCAAATTAAAAATTCCACCATCAAATTGTTATTATAACTTGATCTCTGTTTGATAGAGCCACCTATAGACAATTCCAAAAACCAGTTATAAAAATTGAAAACAGTGCTGGATCAAGTAAACATTCTTGTTTAACACTAGTTTCATTACCTTACCACATAACGGCATGTTAATTATACAGAAAAGGACCACACTTTTTGTCTAACAAATAAATCAGCACTGATATAAAAAAGTAGGGGGAAAGTTTGTTAAAATGATTCTAATGAGTACGAGTTGTGAATTGTTATTAGGACAGCTTCTCTATGAATAATATTATACATTCGGTTTTCCTGAAGGTTTGTGATGATGGTGTTTT
This sequence comes from Epiperipatus broadwayi, assembly GCA_028023455.1. Classification (NCBI taxonomy): domain Eukaryota; kingdom Metazoa; phylum Onychophora; class Udeonychophora; order Euonychophora; family Peripatidae; genus Epiperipatus; species Epiperipatus broadwayi. The sequence continues at coordinate 9,551,781 of JAQFVV010000028.1, read as the reverse complement.
AATTGTATTTATATGTTGATCTATTCCCATCATCTAATATAAGTATGAAAAGGTACAAAGAAGAAAATTTAAAGAAGCTGCTCACATAACAATGGCAAACAATCCCATAAGTCGAACCTAGTGTGACTATAAATAATATACGGAAACCACTAACCAACTTTGCTCTTAGAAAAAAAATGGAGAAATCAGGAGGAACTTCATAGATAAGTATATGAAATTTTCTACTGACTATTGCCTTTGGCAGGGATTTGCCTTAAAATTCAATACTCAAAGAATCTAAGAGTCCATATTCTATTCTCATTAAGGCCAGTAACACCTGAAGAAAAGGGGAGAATAATACCTCTCAAAACATTGTGCACATACTAACCTGTGTGCTATCGTTAACAGTTGAATGTCTTTGGAATATTTAAATACAGTTACATTTTTCTAAAGACATTCAATATTCATATTATATGATGGAAATAGTCTAACATATAAATACAATTATATATACTCAGTGCAATATGTTTAACAGTTTATAATTAATTTACTAGCTTATTAAAATTATCAGAATACATATATTAAAACCAAGATTTTCACAGGTAAAAGAAGTGAATACATATTTTGAATTTGTCTGTGTATATATCGGCTTACTTTAATATTAACAATATGCCAATGTTTTGACTGGATGCCACAGCCATCTTCCAAGTCGTAAAGGGCATTCAGGGTTGTGCAGAGATACTTGAAAATCAGAAAACTATTTATTTTAATTTAATGGTGTATTAAATACTGAATTTTAAATTTGCTAGTAATGTGACTTAGATGTTTGTCTGATAAAATATAGAAACAGTGTGAGAGGTAAAAGGGGGTGGTGGTAATGATAAACGAAAATCTGGATTTCAATCTAATATCTTTTTTGATCATTACGTTTTATATAAATTATTTCAACAGAAAATGTTTTTTTTCATCCAGTAAAAATTGAACAATGGTACAGAAGCAGGAGAGAAATATAAAGGAGAATAATAACCCAGAATATGAGGTTGAAGGCATATGCTTTACAAAATTTTTCGAATTGAAAACCTTTTAATTAACTATATCACATTTGTTAATATTTTTTGATTGTCTGAGAATTTTAATGGCCTCTAATTACCCTTTGATAATATAAGTGTTGCATCTGTACAGGAGTTTGATGTAAAATCTATGCTATGGCCAGTAGCTAAAATGTGAAGACAGAGCATTGTTTGATGGCATCTCTTCTAATAATGATGTGACAGTTAATCATAATCACATAAGAGATTTTACAAATCCCACAAAAATAATAGTTTTTCTCATTTTTGGGCATAATCTGCAATATCTCAATGATTTCTATTATTTGGAAAATAGCTGGTGGAATTCCATCAAACTATTGTTAGTGCTAATATTAGCAACAAGCAAATGCATACATGGATGAATTCAAAATGTATGTCCATGCATGTAATAAGATATATTTAAAAACTTCCATTCCTTCGCACATTTTTTCAAATATCACATGATCACCATTTTTTATGCTTGCTTATGTTTTGCCCATTTTAATTCTTCAAATATATGAATAAAGATGCCTGAAAAAGGCAAATGCCCCCCCCCCTCAAACAATCATATTAATCTTTAAATGAGATTAAAGTTGATAACTAGATTAAGAATGATATAATCTATATCTTAACAACTGACTGATAATTATCATAAATGTACCTAAAAACGTTAAAAAAATAGATGCAAGAAGTGTGATATTTTTAGTTTAAATTGTAGTAATATATATATATATAATTTAAAAATAAAATGTACTGCTTATAAATCTACTTATATAAAAAACTGTCCACTAGTTTCAAATATAGATAGCTATTAGATCTCTAGCATATTTGACGAGGATACATTGCTAAAACCAAAATAATGCAAGAAATCATTTACTTTATTTTCTGTTAGATAGAGACCAATGATATGAAAAAAGTTTAAATCTGGCAATAGCAAAATCAACAAAGTGAAAAATAGGATGATTCCTAATAATGATAAACTTCAATTAAATTGTCAATGTAGCACGAAGACACCAACATTTTTTTATTTAAGAACGTGTGAAGAATAGAAAATCATAAAAGTATTCTTATATGTAAAAATTATCATTTACATATTCATTATCATTTTCTTTATAAATCTTGATTATTCTATGAAACACTTTCACTTATATCTATATAATTCGATAACTAGAATAATTCTCTTTTTTTGGTATAATTGTAATGTTAAATAGATAAATGAAATGTTAGGACATTTAACCCAGAAATAGTAGACATATGTTTATAAATTTTAGCTTTTATTTATACTAAGTATGCTTTCAATACACTGAATATCATAATCACGGCTCCTTTAAATTTATTATGGATTGTTTTTATGTGTACTTGCTAGCTATTTCTGTATTAAAATTAATTTAAATTTATTGTTTGTTATTCAAATGTATGTAAAGTTCTTCAGAGAGTCCACTTTTTTGACAGAGGGATGCTGGTTTCTTTTTTATTTGTAGTAAATTCATCCTTGGCTATTATCCAAGCCTCCTTAAGCTTTCTTTTTTTAATCATCTCTTTCAGTGCAAGTGACATCTGCTTGGAGAGATCAAATTTATGGCCTGATAGTTGTTCATGTTCTAAGAATATAGATGAGTATTCATTATTTCTTTTGGTCCTATTATATAAGTAATTGTGCTGTGTCAGCCTCCATTCCTATGTATATTCATCATTGTAAGCACACTTCCTCTTTGACATGTTGTCTATTGTTTAGGGTTATTAATGTTCCTATTAATTTTATCACTATAGAAAATTAATATCAACAAAGAACTAATAAAACTTCATTGTCAATCAAAGCAGGTGCAAGCGCAGTTCAAATTTTAACCTACAAAAATCCAACTGCATGCTCCAAGGTGAGGTTGGATGTGAGAACTTATCTAGCTTGAGAACTTGGCCATATAACGTAATAGCGATCTTTGTTTTGGTGTTGAAATTTGTCTGGAGTTTTTATAATATTACTGTTGAGACTGAAATGGACAGAGGGGGCCAAAAAACTATCATTTTTGCAATGAATTATTTATGCAAGATAAATAATAATTATGGGTATTTGAAAATCGGGACATACAACGGTCCCGAAAAGACATTTTAGGGACACTGGGACATTTAACCAAAAATTGGGACATCTGGTGACCCTACATATGGGAGGCTTGTCCATTTTTGTTCTCACTAAAAAGAGGTTGTACTCATTTATTTAGTTTGCTATAAAATCTTTCTATCATGCTATACATTTTTTTGATGTTATATCCCATGTTTTTTAAATCTCTGATATATGCATCAATATTTCTAGAAGAGATGATAATAGATGGACAGTTGAAATTTTAAACTGGATTCCAAGAGATTGTAAAAGACCCAGAAAGAGACCACATGTGAGATGGATGGAAGAAATAAGAAAGTGTGCAGGGGTGATGTGGAGAAGAGAAGCTAAAGATCGTAGAAGATGGATTAAACTTGGAGAGACCTTCATCCTGCAGTGGATTGATAATGGTTGATGATGATGATTGTTTTTCTGACCTATTTCGAAGTTACAATTTTACATTTCTATAAAGAAAACCTTTAAGACTGGCATATTTATGGGCCACAGGAGTTAAAAGATTTGGGATAGACGACTCCTCAGATGTTTATAGGTTTTAGTGCCATTCTATAGTTTAAAGTGTCATCCTGCCTTTGCACATCAATATTCAAAAATTTAATACTTTGCTTTTTATTTCTTTTTTCAATCATCCAAGTTAAAAAAAGATGATTGTTGTAGTTTTTGATGAATTTAACCTAAGTTTGTATCCCTGCCAATGAACATACTATACACTAAATATGTAAGCAACATATTTATCTGCGCTAATGAAAAAACAATCTCATTCAAATTCATCAAAAACTATAACAGACATCCTCTTTAACTTGGACCATTGAAAAAAAGAAGATTAAAAACCAAAGTATTAAATTTTTGGGTGCAAAGGCAGGATGACACTTTAAACTACAGAATGACACTGAAACCTATAAACATCAGAGGAGCCCATCCATCTCAAATCTTTAACCTCTATGGGTATGCCAGTATTAAAAGTTTTCTTTATGGAAATTTAAAACTCCATACATTCGAAATAGATCAGAAAAACAATAATGACACATACTTAAACCTGTACAATGTCTTTATAGTGAGAAAAAAAAACGAACAAGCCTTCCACATGCACCAAAGGTAGCTCAAAAATTAAAAAAAAATTATTCAGAAAAATATAAGTTTTTGCTTCTCTCCTTCAAATAATAAACTGCTGAATAACTTGAAAGATAAATCAACTAAGGGAAGTAACTCATCAAATAGTTTATAAAATTAAGTGCAACAAAGCCGACTGTAAATATGCTTTGCCTATTATGGAGAGGTGAAGGCAAACTTGTCTACAAGGCTAACCCAACACAATTACTTACCTAATAGAGTCAAAAGAAGTAATGAATACTCATCTATACTCTTAGAACACGAACAATAATCAGCCATAAATTTGATTTCTCCAAAGTGGATGTCATTTGCACTGAAAGGGAGGGTAAAAAAAAGGAAAGATCAAGGATGCTTGGACAATAGAAAGATGAATTTGCTATAAATAAAACAGAAACCAGCATCCCTCTGTCAAAAAAGTGGGCTCTCTGAAACTTTACATACATTTGGATAGATAACATACTGAGTCAGTCATCAACACAACTTTATTCACAACATAGCAGTATAGAAATCATTGCACCACAAATTATTTAGAAAAAATGAAATTTTTCAATTTTTTTAATTACCTCTAAACATCTCGACTTGATAATTTTTTGGTTAAATAAACGTGAAATACATTATTGATTTTAATTGGTGAACTGAATTAAAAAAGGAACAATAAAAAAATAGGGTAAAATATTTGCAATAATTATATATATATATATAATCAATCAATCAATAAATAATCGAATGGCTTTAATACTTGGAAGTTCATATGAAGTTCAAGTGCCAGAAATATTAAAATTGAAATGGAACTGAGGACTTTTAACTATCCAGAGCCTGACACCCTCTAGTGACTAAAACATGTAGCTTTATATAATCAATTCAAATGGATAAGTATCTTAGAGATATATATGTTAAATCTAGGACCAAATTGGAGATTTTCCTTTTAAACTATCTAGCAAGTAAGCAATTGTAACTCACTATCCAGGGATTAAACTGTAATTTGTTATTGGTTTTTGATGATATTGAAACCAAAGTGATTTCTAATGTAGTTTACTGCAGTGATAAGAGTGGTGGATTCAAAAGCTGCAAAACCCTGGATCGAAGCTGTGCTCAAACTTCACAATTTCTCATATGACGAATCATTTGATTAATTTTTAAAATTGATGATACAGATGCCTTGAAAAGATTAGCAGAAGGCTTATTTTCATTTGAGTAATTTTAATATCTACAACAGGTTTCGACTTACTCACTTAAAAAATTTTTTTTAAAAAAGTTATTACTTTGGTTGGACACGTTTTCAAATGAGTGCAATCATATGTTATTGTAAAATTGCATAGTGGTAAGACTTTTGATGGCTGTAAAAAGATCCACTAAAATATAACCAAAACAGTAACATTTTCTTTCAATATTGACAGGCACTGGGAGATACTACATAATTTTATAATCTTATAATTTCAGTAGTGAAGATTTCTGGACCTTATTTACGACATTGGTTTATCTAGCAGCATGTTATAGCAAACATCAGTGAATAGTAATGCATTAAACCATAATAGATCTGTTTATTTCTGCCTGTTCTCAGTGCCAGGTATTTTCAGTTATGGAGGTAAAGTGTATATTAAAAAACTGAAAATTTTGACAAATATAGCATTACAGAAAGCAATTAACTGTAGTCTATGCAAAGAATGGCATTTTATGAATGCAGACTCTAAATTGTTGGAATGAAGTACAAATATGAAAAAATGAACACTTAACGTTTATTTATTTAAAGTTTCTTTCTGCTTTTTTGACTTTTGCTAATTGTATTTCTTGCTGCAAAAATTGAACCGTTTTTCCGCTATAAATTGCAATCCCCTATTTAATACAATTCAATACTCATATCTTCAATAGAACTCTGAAATATATTTACTTTAATAACAATAATAATAATAATAATCAAATGATTTATTGCTCAGGAGTTTGGAAGAAGTTTGAATACTAGAAGTGACAGCCGGGTTGCAATCCACAGATTTGGAGACACAGAGTCAGCCACTCTTATCACTGCATAGAACCATGTAGAGAAGCCTCTGATTATAATCACTCTCTCTCTACATATACACAGTATATGCACAATCAAATATATGTATGCAAGTAAGAACATGTACATATATGCATACAGACATGTATACGTCAGCAAGACTTACCAGTAAAACAATAACCTAAAATTTTAACAATATTGGGATGATCGAGAGGCTTCATAATATTTATTTCTTGATTCAGATCATCAATTCCTTCGCTCAAAGAAGTTTCCTTCAACTGTTTTACAGCAACTTCTTGCTTAACACCATAATTATTATACACGGCTTTTCGAACTTCACCATAATTGCCCTAAAAATATACAAATATAATATTAGAAAATATATGCATCAAGAGTTAAGATTTCTCATTTTGGATTCATTTTGTTTGATTGACATACGTTTTTGCAAGATTTTGTAATATTATTTGTATAGCAATTAAACATAATAACCACATTTGACTCCTTTTACACTTTGAAGCAAAATATATTTATTAATATTACAGTTTTGACTGTTCTTAGCAGTCTTTGTCAGATCTTATTATCTACTAAACTTTCTTTACTCCACCATTTTCTATCCCATAATAGCAATTAAAGAAATCATTGCTCTGATATATTTGCATAATGTTTCACACCATATTAATATGACAAAGACTTTAAACATTCACATGGTTATTAAAACGAATACTTAGTCATTATGCCACGGAAGTATTAAATTGATCCAATTGGCCTTGTTTACATCTGCGATTCATAAATTCATTCTCTCAGTTACAATGTGTAAACTCATTTCCTACACTTCAAGCAAAGTGTTGTCTCACTTTGAACTCATTTTGTTTAACTGATAGCTAGGAACAACTGACTATACGATTTTTAAGATTGTTTATGTGGCAGAGAATTCTTTGCTTTTAACACATTTTTATAAATATATATTAATTACAACATTAATTAAATTCCTTTAATTTCATGCAATAAAGATCATTACTTTTTTTTGCATACACATGAAATCAATGCTTTCTGATTTTTTTATGACTTTACAGTTTCGACAAATATACAGTCTTCATCAGAGCTATTAATTTTGGTGAGTAGGGCAGTCAAAACTGTAACTACATAAAAAGAATTTAATATAAAGTATTGATTCAAGTACGAAACAATGGAATTTTTTAAAAAAAGAAATTGACATAATATGAATGCAAAAAAAGTTTTAAAGATTTTAAGAAAATAAAAATTCATTATATGTTTAATTACTTTATCTTTGTTTACAGACATAATGATTTGTTTTGTAATCATTAGCATCAGAAATCCACTATACTCGAGCCATTTATGTGGATATCGGATGACAATTCCAAAAAAACTGCCAGATTATTTTATGGCTATGCAGCTGGACTGCATATTTCTAATCAGTAATCTATCTTTATTTATATCATTATGCACACTAATGACTTGAAAATTTTATTACCCTAAGGTTTGAACCCTAGACAACCTATTTATCTAATTACAGAGGCCTAACAATAGGACTTTGATATATATTTAAAAAAAAATTAATTAATATAATTATCCTTCTATTTCTTTTAAGAGTGATTTATATTAAAAGGTTATTTCTAAGAATTTCAACAGTTCAGTAGTCTTCTTCAGAGCTATAAAATACAATTTCATTATATTAGTTTTATTATTTATTTATTCATAATAATCTTATTCCGCAAAAGAAATTATACAAAATCAAAAAAGAGAAAGTACATCTCTTAGAAATTAATACTTTGGTGATCTCCAAAATATCATATGATCACAATGGTGATCATACGATATTTTGGTGATTTTATATCAATCATGCCTATGGGCCAAGGATAACTGGTTTGTGAAAAATCAAAGACACCAAAATGTATAGATGCTAAATTGAGTTCAGATTTGTAAAATTATACAAGCAAATGAGATTGGATTGAAAACATTATTATGTTTTCATCTTGGGTTCCTAATTTTATAGTTAACTAAATAGGTAAAAGGTGGCTGCTGGAGAGTTGTATTAGATCCTAAGATTTATGTGCAGTGCTCTCAGATCCAAGACTCCTCATTGATGAAAGCCATAAGATAGAAACTAGTCTGGGGATATTGGATGATTAAGCACAGAATAGGGATTTAATGCACAAATAGTCTTGCATCCATTGATTATTAAGACACTACTGTATGGAGAGTTTGCTTCTATTTAATGACTTGTCATGTGCTAAGCTCCACATGACTCCTATGTTTAATATAACCTTTTGCAATAATAATAATAATAGTGATACACTCTGGCCGAGTAATCAATAGACATCAGATGCCAAATGTCAATAGGTTATCCAAATATCCTAAGTTTCTGAACCAATTAATAAAGGGGAAACCTGAATCTAATCTGAAAATGTTGCTGGCATTATCATCCATTGATACCTCATATTTACAAGAATGGTTCTATAGTAAAGAATCTAAAATGAATAGCTACAATTAATATTGATGCTAAATATAAACTAGGCTAATCATGGTTCACTTAGTTTCGGTAAATACCATTCTTTTGACAAAATCAAAATGCTTACAGTTACTACCAATATTACAGTGTTTACTTGCTAACCTAGTTTTAGATATATGTAGCTAGGAAAATAGGATATCATAGGTTTAAAACTGTTGTGTGTTTGAACTTTTAAATCATTAACAATAAGAACGGTTGCTAAATGAATATATGCTCTCCAGTGATTGACGAGACAGTCAAAAACCATTTGAGAATCTTGTTAGTGCTGCTATTTGATGTCTAATAATTATTCATGTTTAACAGATAATTTTAGAAAAGAGTGAATAACTGGCTATTAAGTGCTCTTTTCTAAAAAAAAAAAATATTGCCAAGTAAAAATATAATAAAAGACAAACACAACATTATTTATTACTATTTTTCTTTTATAAATATACATATTTATAGAGGTCTATATATATTCTTGCCAAATTTTTTTGTGTATATTCAGCTTCTCTACTCTAGTGTCAGGTGATAAATGATGTCCTTCTATTAATTACATTATTGAAATAAGCAGATAGATTCAAGTATATTAAAGAGTGGTCAATCATTCTTAAAAACAGAGATATTTTTATTAAGGAGGACATGTTTGGGATTCAAATTAAATTCATTGTGAAAATCCTTCAGATTCACTGGAAGATATTTGTATTTTGCAATTCATAAAGTTTTTCAGAGTATTCATTTTTGTTTGAAATAACCTCAAAATCTTTTAATTGTCTCTTTTATATTGACTTCAAATTTTTTTTTTGCCAAATTAATTATTTCAAATTTGGCAAAAAATGTAAGCTTTATATTTTATGGCTAAATTTTAGGACCTGCTATTTTTATATAATCAACAATAACTCCGTTTTCTTTATCTAACAATCTATTATAAAGGCACACACAATAATAATTTTCCTTTTTTCTTAATTAGATAATTGTTGGTATTACATTACCAGCCATTGATACTAATTTACACTGTCTGCCAATAAGCCATACTGGTTACGTTCCTGCTGAAAAATGTCCTGGCAACTATTAATAGTGATGCTAAATGTGGATAGGGGATTCATATGATGTAATGTTTTGCCAATTGAAATGAAATCTTTTTTTATCTTTTCAAAAAATACTTTTCTAATGTTCCTTTAGATAATAAGAAAAGCTATTGAGAAAAGATCTGATCTATTCTTAAAATGATATTTTTAAACTAAGTGGCTACTTTATTCATCGTCATCACAACTTGATCTGCATCTTAATCAAGAATATATTTTAAAACTATAGCTGTTTCTTTAAATTCCAAATCCTGAAAATAGTATATTGAAAGACAGTGAAAATAATATGCTTTGTTTCAAAATCATGTTTATAATGCTACAAATACACTTAAATTTCTTAGAAGCTACTGAATCAAAACTTGTTGGTTTCATTTAACTATTTTAAGATCAAATTATTAATATCTAATTAAGAATTAACATAATGATTCTGAGAACTATAATAACAACAAATATTGTTTTGTTTAATGTAAAAAACAGAAAAAATGAATCGTACTTATTTTCATTTTATGCTAATATATATATACACACACACACACATTTACACTTTTATTTATAAACTTATATATGTTGTACCATCCAACTGCACAATGACTATTAGCACATATATATTGCGTTAAAATAAAACTTGATTAAGTAAATAAGAAATGTTTTTCGTTGATTATTAACGTTAATGTTTGATATTCTAGGCCCACAATTGATTAAAGTTGTAATAAAATAAAAAAGGAATAATAGAAATAAAAAAAATTTGTTTTTATATTAAATGCTTTTATTGACTGCGCACTAAACAGAAATAAAATAATTGTTTCCTCAACCATAATTGGAGTTTTTAGATGACTTAATTAATTTCTGGACCTTTCGCCCATGCTCTTATTTTAAGTTAAATCTAAAAACTCCAATTGTGGTTAAAGAAACAATTAATTTATTTCTTTTTAATGCACAGTCAATAAAAGCATTTAATATATATATAATATCAAATAATATAAGTATAATAAAAATATTCACTAGAATAAAAACTACAAAATTTTAAAAAATGCCTATATAAAATTAAAGATTAAAATTCTTTGCTATAGCCAGCTTCGGCATATTCCGCCATCTTAAGTAGCAATATTAACGTATTGCTACTTAAGATGGCGGAATACACCGAAGCTGGCTATAGCAAAGAATTTTAATCTTTAATTTTATATAGGCATTTTTTAAAATTTTGTAGCTTTTATTCTAGTGAATATTTATATATATAAAATATCTATTATTTTTAAGTTCTTTAGTATTGGCACAGTAAATGAAAATATAAAACTATATTTTACTTTAAATTGGATGGACACTTATAGTTTATATATATATCACTAGAACTTGTTATAAAAAATAGACATTGATTTAATTAATTTCTGGATATAAGAAATATCTAATGACTTACATACAAAATATATATATATTAAATATATTTATTTAGTATGTGTATATAATTATATACGTATAATAAGTCAGTAGCTACATTTGATAGATTTATTTTTATTTTAAAACGTTTGTTTTTAAAAGAATGCTAAAAAAAAATTTGATTGATTTTCTAATTTTTTTTTTTTTTAAACAATTGTTTTAAAATAAAAATAGAAACAGTTTTAAATAGAAAACTTAGTTACCGATTTATTATACATATATAATTATGTACACATTCTAATTATGACATATACATTAAGAGTTTAAAATCATTTTAAATATTAAATTGAAAGAAAAAAAAATAAAACTGCCCTCTCATGATCATTATTTAAAATGAAAATTCTACGAATTGTTATCTGCAAAACATGAAATTATTGAATATTTTTCATATTTTTCCTACCCCCTGTTCCATATCTATCAAACTAGTTGACATGCTGAAAAATAAATATTTTAAATGGATTAGGATGATATAACTTAGTTATATGTCAATTTTCAAGCAATTCTACTGAATTTAAATATATTAAATCTCAATTTTAAAATTTCATTCTAACTTGAAAAAGATCAAAAGTTAACGAACAAAGAAACATATTTTCGAAAATTAATAAAAGCATTTAAAAATAATATAATTTTTTAGATACATAATATTGACAAAGATATATCACTCAAATTCAAAAGTGAAATTAAAAAAAAAATTTTAAGTGTAAGATATGTGTTTTGCTGTTAGATATGAGCATTTTAAATTCTGTGCAAGTTTTTAAGACAGAAAAACTTAAAAGTACAAAATGCATAAATTTAATTTTTAAATTATTTTATAACAAAAATTTAAGCGAAAATGTTGCTAAGCAACATTGTTAAATTGAAAAATATAAAACAAGGTGGCCTGGAATAATTATAATTGCAGATTATAATCTAAATGTAACTTTTAAAATAAAAGTTAAAACTAAAAAAAAAAGAAATCCTTTTATTGAAAAACAATGGTGACAGATGGGGATGGCATATATAAAATGAAATAAAGCAGCTTTTCTTCCTCCTTCCTGTTCTCTACTAAGTAACAAGGTAGCAGGAGAACTAAGCAACCTGGGATCATTAGATGTGCGGAGATAGCAAAATTGATAACCTGCAATAATTCTGAATATTAAAAGCCGATTCCCATTTACTAAGACTATGGAAGCATTAAAATACAGGATGAAGATATTCTACATGGCTAGTTAAAAGTTCCTGGTACATCTGTCCTCATTGCTGGCTGTATGCCAATCCCTAATCTGTCGCTGAAAATCACCCACAAACTAAAAAATTATGCTTACTAATTATCTCCAGATAACTCGCAAGAAGTTTGTTTCTGACTCGAGGAAAAAAAAAAGAACTCATCAAATATAAGATTAAGCATGAAATAAGAAAATGTACTATGAAGCCAAGACAAAGAAAAGCAAAAATAAATAAAAGGTACCAAGAACTAAATTGACTATGATAAATACCAGCAAGATATTTTATTCATTTAATATTAATTAATGAAGGCTTATCTTATCTAAGACGTAAAAACAAACTGTAAACATTTTTAGTATGAATTATTTGACACTATATATATATAATATTTTTTCTTCTTTATAATTATTGTTATTTAATATTTTTCATTATTTATTTATATATTAATGAAATATTAGAGATATTGTATGGGTGGCAAATGTTAATTCTAACAGTATTAGTTGTTATTAAATCTGTTTTAAAAATTTTACAAGTTTAATTCCAAATTTACTTTTATATTAGTCTTAGATATTAAGTAATCGTTTAAGCTAAGTGCCTATAAATTATAAATAAGAAATTTCAATTCTCAATTTAATAAAAAAAACGACAATTTGATATTTGGTAAATGGCTTGAGAATTAATTTTGGGGGAACATCCCATATCTAGCATGACACCCAAATATAAGTGATTGTTGAGGGGGTTGATCTCTCACAAAAGTTACATTAACTAATTCCAGTCTGGAGGGATGAAGGTAATCAAAAAATACAACTGTGGTTTCTTGATTTAGTAATGTACTTTTACAAATGTTTATTTTATTACAAGAAGTCTCAGTTTGCTTACCTAGAGAGTCATCAAAAACTAAATTATTGTTAGGCCGTCATTAAATACCATAGTTATTGTTTCAATGGTACCAAGGTTGACCTTAAATACCCCAGTCACTGTTTCAATGGTGCCCAGGTCAGCATTAAATACTCCAGTTACTGTTTCAATGATGTCCAGGTCAACATTTAATACCCCAGTGGGGGATTTAATGTCGACCTAACAATAACCTTGTTTTGGATGATTTACTGGATAATCAAACTGAGGCTTCTCATAATAAAATAAACAAGTTAAAAGCGCATTATTAAATCAATAAACCACAGATAGTTATTAGCACTGTTTTCCATTTGTACATAGACAATGAGTCCCATTGTAAAGTGACTAATTCATTCCAAGCTGTCTGAAGTACCATCTCTGTAGCAACATGTATTATGAAACAACATAGTTTAGCTATTCTCCACAAAAATTTTAAATCACTAGCTTGTCTTGATCTCAAGTTATGAAAATGAAATATGTCAATGTGATTCGTATCTTAAGACACAAAGAAACAACCCACTAACATCAAATTTGTCTTTAAATTAAGCAAAACTGCTATTAAAATGTTTGAAAAGATACAAATTGATAACTGTGAAACCATGAGTTGCATGAATGTTTTCAATTGGTTGGCAGATGTGATGGTGGGGAAAGCACTGAAGATGATCTATGAAGATATGACAACATACAGTTGCATTTCATGTAACTTGTGATCCAGACAGTCTAGCACCTTAAAATTTTTGTAGTAAATACCTAAATTATGGTTTATGTAAAACATATATTGATTGAGAGATGGTGCTGCAAGCATGGAGAAAACTTTTCACTGGGACACACTGTATACATACAGATAAATTTTAAAATAATGTGAAATTTTTTAAACTCATATAAACAAATTAGTATTACATTATAGTACTGCAGCCCCCCATATCCGATGATGTTTGATTCCAAGTCAAAAGTGCACTCTACATAGTTCAATATATATGTGAACATATATCACTTATAGTGCAATTTACCTTAAAAAATAAGACACCAACAAAAATAATTAACAAAGAATAGGATAATGTAATTGACATAAAAACAGTTCAATAATAAGATAGACAGTTACCATATGGCAGACAGAGTGCAAAACAAGGAAGTGGCTGACAGATAATTCACAATTGCATTCAGACTAATGAAGATTGACGTAAAATTTATGAATTTTTAATTTAAAAATAATAATAATAATAGTTTTTTTCATCACAGTTAACTGAAATTTCGTATAGTAAGTTCACGGATATGAATAAATTACTGTGCCATGAATTTGTATATATACATCTTTGTAATTAAATGTTAAAATAGACAGATAAATGCCTAAATATTTTGTCAATCTATGAACCATTGAGAAAAATCAATTAGTTTGATTTTATTTCTTACTTTGCCTAAACATATGCCAAGCTCCAGACTGTCACGATCAATTTTCCAACTATCCCAAAAATCGTATAAAGTATCAGTGTCTACATCTAAGTTTATTCCACTTGTACAGTTTTCCTGACCAAAATCTACGGACGGTGAAGCATATCCAGAATTTTTCAAAGCAGAATATCTGTGACCTTGATAATAATTGTAAACTAAAATAAAGAAAAATATTTATTACTTACATTTGTATATAATTACATCACTACAAAACATGCATATAAAACAACACTAAAACTTTTCCTAAATTGAAAAATGTATTAACATAAGTATATATTTAAACTTGGAAATTTATTCTGTTAAATAATTACAACAATAAAACAATCAATATATATTTATATATAAATGTGAATGCTATATAAACACCATTATTCAGACATTAACACATATTGTAATAGTATATAAGGCATCTGTGCAAAGGTCCACCTTATTCAATGAAAACTTTCTTAAACTCCACAGATTTGGGATCCAAAATGTAATGGAACACAAATGTCCACCTTATTCAGTGAAGACTTTCTTAAACTATTTGGGATCCAAAATGTAATGGTACGCAAATGTCCACCTTATTCAATGAAGACTTTCTTAAACTCCACAGATTTGGGATCCAAAATATAATGGTACATGGTATAAACCCTAAAGTTAATATGTAATGAGCTAGCTTTATGAAGCAATATCTTATAATTAACATAAATTGGATTCAAGATATGTCAAAAGATTAACCTTACACTCTCTTTCAAATAGGCTACTCTTGGGGATTTACACAAGACAATTCGTGAGACATGATTTACCTGATAATTATAAAATAATAGTGAAGGGAATATTTTATTGAATCTATTTTATATTTTCAACAACAAACTACAGACAATTAAGATAGCAGGTCTAAATGTACTGATGTGAAACACTAGCTACTTACTAGTGTTCATGCAGGTAATCGCTAGCATTCAGATGTTCTCGGAGAAAATCATTAAGTTAACAATGCTCAATGGCACACTGACCCTGTGTACTGATAAATGATTAAAAGAAAAATGAATCACAAAATTAAGTCAAACAAGTGATATATCTTTTATTTATAGTTAAATATTTACTTTCTTTTTTTTTTGAATGGCAATAAAAATAATATAACAAAAGTACAACATCTGTTTATACGTTTATCACTTTACTTCAAAGTCATCCATATTCCTAAATAAGTTTTTCACTTGACTTTAAATTCATTCATATTCCTAACATTAATTAACCAGATCTATTGGGATATGTGTATGTCTGCATGAAGATCAGTTTTCCTTTAAAATTAAGTAAACACAATAATATGCTGGAAATAATAATAGTAGTCTATTGAAACCAGCAAGACAATGTCACATTAACCTTAAAATCAAAAATTATAAGTATCTATGTAAGTTACATTTCCTAATTTTCTTACATAGAAGCATAGGTATTCTAAATTACACTCCCAAGTGTTAAGTTACATAGTGTGAGAATATCGATACTTATTAATTTTTCAGTTATACAGTTAATTTGACCTTGTCCTTGAAAATATATCTACTATTTTAAGCTATCTGGTTTCAATAGACTACTATTATTAATATTTCCAGCATATTATTGTGTTTATCCTCAGTCATGGTCTAAGAAATTAATAAATTCAACTACATTACACTTAATTCTGAGTCTATTGATAGGTCATCATCAACTATAGTGATCCTAGTATTTTAAAGCAAGCTCTCATGAATGATAAAGGATTCCGAGTTACATGTATATAACTATGCACACATTGTGTAAAAGTATTAATGGAATAATTCACCATTTCAAACATATCTTTAGATTATAAGCTATTTATCAAAAAATGACATTAGTAATACATCTATGTAGATAATAAACAAAGCAAAGCAAAACTCCATATAGTAGTGCCACCTGTGCTAAACAGAGTAATCAATGAATGCCAGAAGGCTTGTGCATAAAATCCCTATCCAATGCCTACTCATCCAATATCCCCAGACTAGTTTCTGGCTTGTGGCCTTCGTCAGTGAGGAGCTTTGGATCTGAGAGCACTGCATCTAGATCTCACTGACGAATGCCACAAGCCAGAAACTAGTCTGGGGATATTGGATGAGTAGGCATTGGATAGGGATTTTATGCACAAGCCTTCTGGCATCCATTGATTACTCTGTTTAGCACAGGTGGCACTATTATATGGAGTTTTGCTTTGCTTTGTTTATAAACAATTATGTGCTAGTATTGGAGATGTGATCATGTGATGCTTGCTGGTTTAAGACAGATAATAAATTGATGCTCGGAATTTATTAAATAGTATGCATATACCAGATGTACATTTAATGTATTTATTAAACAAACAAAAAATATTAATTAATAAATGATACCTAATGTAGTATTATTTTATCACGATAGATCAAAATTAAAATGTATATCCTTTAAAAATTTTTTTAAATCAGATCGATTACCAGTTAATTTCTCTTCTATATATATATAATTTCTTTTGAAAATTGACAGTTGTCTGAAGCATCACTATTCTTCGTGTAAATTTCATTAACATGTTAGATGACTCTAATAGCGAACATGCGAATTTATTCAAAGTTGATTTTCTTGAAATATCTATCATAGTTAAGCCAAGATAAAATAAAATGACACAATTATTTTGATGTTTTTAAATAATTCTTAAATCGATTTCTGGGATAATAGCTATTCATTTTCAGAATAATTTCTCTTCAAAGGCATGCCTGTTGACAATTTCCCTTCTTAGAGATGGTAGTTACTGGAAGGGATTAAGCAGGAGGAATTCTTTAATAGAATCGAATCCAGGTGGATTTGCAATAATGTCAGGTAAAAAAAGTGATTTGATGATAAAATTCATGCAATTGTCAATCACAATTCTCTGGTTACTATGGCATCTAGCCTAGACTTTCATAAGACCTTGACTTAAACTTTACTGTTAGCATAACTAACGATCTTCCAAAAAAAATATTAATATTTTACAATGGTAAAAAAAAATTATACATATATGTTCTATGTAAATAGTTTGATATATAAAATAGACAAATACATTTGTAAATCATAAATCCTTTTTTACAAACAAATTATATTTTCTTAAACATTTTTTTATACCTTATAACCATTAATATTTTCAAAGTGATTTACATAGTTTCTTTATTCACTCTGTATATTATCACAACTATTGCGAAATTTCAGAATAATGAATAGGTAAGTATACATATATATACCAGAAAAGAAGGTGACTAAATGAGAAAGAAATATCAATAACAAAAAATATGGCAAATTAAATAAAGATAATAAACAAAAAAAAAAATTTTGCAACAATTTCTTGCCACAAGCTTAAAAAAAATTGCGATGTTTTATTAATTGTCAAATCTACAAGTAAAAAATATATAAATGCCTCTAAATAGTAAAAACATCATTATCCTTCACTAATAAACAATTCAAATTTTATACAATAAAAAGAAGTAATCTCTCTCTAGATATACCTAAATATATATCGTTTTTTAAAAAATAATAATACTATAATTGATATTAAGAATAAATCCTTCCAACTTTTACACCCCCCACCCCAACAGAAAAAAAGAGATATTCTTACAAATACTTGGAGGCCATAACATAATTTCCAAATAAAACAATAACGAGAATCTCAAGTTGAACATACATTTTTACATTTAATTTGTTATAAACAATCCTCCCAATTAAACTAAATTCATTACAACAAAAATTTTCTATTTAGAAATATGGTATGATGTCAACTGGCAAACAAAGTGAAAACTTTTGCAATCTTCTCATGAAAAAAAATCACCCTTCCTAGGGCAATGTTTAACTATTAAAATTATATATCCTTTAAGTCCCTTAATAAGGTCAAAATAGAATTCATGTGGATGTTAAGATTGATGGGTACATGTTTGAATCAAAACAATGCTGGTCCTTCATGATACATTAGCTTGAGGTTCTGGCTATGGTAAATCCCTTTTAGCCCATCTGATGTACCAATTACAATAGGCATTCACTCCAACCTCCCTCTCAGTTTTGTAGGGTCCCTCATAGATATTGAAAAACTTTTCTATATTGATGTTCTTGAGGATAACTAACATGGAGGTATGAAATAGAAATCAACTTTAAACTGACTGGAACATTATGGCTCCCTAGCTCCACTTTCCATCCATCCTTGTCATATTTTCTATAGCCTTTTCCAAATCATCATTGTGACTTAACTCCTCTGGAATAGTAGGTAAAAAAGTTTTAATTAATATTGGCTCCTCGTGACCACCATTCTGGGTTGTATTGCTTCAGTTGATTCACCTAACCACTCCTCATGACCACTATTCTGGATTGTATTGCTTCAGTTGATTCACCTGAGCACAATGATTTCTCTCAAGGTAAACCTTAAATAATCAGTTCAACTCTCAGAGGTTAAATTGATGTTATGGATGAAAATTAAAATGTGTTTAACATAACCAATCCATTCTGAAGACAAAAAATGAAGTAGCATGATCAGTAAGGATGGATTTGGGTTTTCCATTGAATGGGAATGGAGTTTCTCAAAGCCTTTATAACACCACCACCAGCTGCTTTTCATAACATGTGGAGACATATTTCGAGAATATGTCATAGATAACCAACAGAAATTTGTATCTATGATATGATAGTAAGGGTCATAAAAATCAATTGTTAAAATCTCAATGGTTTTCTTTATCAGAATAAGATGCTTCTTTTCTGCACAGGATCTATTCCAAACATACTTCATATGATTGAAGTGTATTTAGTATGGAAGTATACATCCTAGGCCAGTAGAATAATCTGCACACTATGTGCTCCACTTTCCTAGAACTACAATATCCATAGAATCAGTATACATATAAAAATTAACTTTTTTCTTAGTCAAGAGGGAATAATGATTTGCAATGATTCATGGTTATAACATCAATCTTATAATCAGTAAGCCATCCATCAATCTATAGCATAATAAATTTTCCATCAATCACTAGTTTAGCAGTCACTACAGTTCAACTTGTCAGTTAAGCAAAAAAATTACATCTCTCAATTTGGCAATCTGTGATTTAGGTTGACCAAATTTTTCAAATGTTATAGTAATCAAAAACAGGTTTTCTGTTTCTACATGTGATTTGGATACTTAATTGGATTTCTGCTATGAATTTCAGAGACAATATTATTCTTTCCTTGACCATATTGGACAACAATTAAACTGCTGCAAAAAGGGACTCCACCTCACCAAGTGATCATTATTCAAATATCCATAATTAAGAAACTAGACTTTTATGGTCTGTTATCCCTATAATTCATGACACAAAACTCCGCATACAGTAGTGCCATGAAAGTCACAAGCTAGAAACTAGTCTAGGGATATTGGATGAATAGGCACTAGATAGGGATTTTGTGCACAAACCTTCCTGCATTCATTGATTACTCTGGCTTGCACAGAGTGGTGTTAGTCTTTGGAGAATTTTGCCTGTGGAAAGCTTGTGTAAGCATAAAGAATAGAGATCATGTGATATTTGATGGTATAATCTATGACCCTAACAAAAATTGCTTCAACTTAGAAAAGGCCCACACAACTACCAGTGCTTCTTTCTTAGCAACTGAGAAATGCAGCTCTGCATCCTTCAATCGATGACTTAAAAATATACAACCTGAGGCTTCTATCTTCATCTAAGTGGACAAATACAAGTCCATAGCCACTACTATTGGTACTCATGCACACAGAATGGCATATCAACTGATATAATGCAAAATTACCTTACCCAGGAATTTAGATTTTACAAGATTCAACTCATCTTGATGGACTATCAACCACTTCCACTTGACCCTCCATATTAAACAACTGAGACATCTAGATGTTATCTAAAGCAAAGTTCTTACAAAAACAATTACAAGTTCAAGAAATGAGCAGAGCTGTTTCTTATTTTCTGGTTCCAGAAAGTTTTGTATAGTAGCAATTTTATCTGGGTAGAGTTTAATTCCTTCTACCTCTATAAGATGCCCCAGGAAAACTATTTCTTCCATAGCTATTGTGCTCTTTTTCAAATTTATTTTAATGTTCTTGTCATCACATTCCTGAAAGAAATAAGTTTAAATCTTTTTGATGTAATGACGATATCATCCACATACATGACTAGCAGGTTTTTCATCTCATCAGTCAGAATCCAACTGATACAATGGATTAAGATTGCCCCACTATTAATTAACCCAAAGGCCATCCTTTGAAAAACATATGATTTCTCTCTCTACTTTAAAGTGAACTTCTGGTCTTGAGGATGGAGATAAGTTTGCCAATGACTGGTGCCAGATCCACAATGATAAATATTCTCTTCTCCTTAAATTTTGACAATAGTTCATGCATGACAGGTGGTACATTATATTTTGGAATCATCCTGCAATTCAAGAATTACATATCCAAACAAATGTGAGTGGACCCATCTTGTTTCTTGATGATACCCAACAGAAATATTAAATGCTGATGTGAACTTACTTATGATACCCATTCCATCATTTAGTAGATCTGTTTGTCTATATCACTTATATTAGTAGGGTATGGATCTGAATTGTTTAGTAGGGTATGGGGGCTGTTTGGAAAACATACCCTTATCCTGACACAACAGTTGGTACAGAGCATCTTTCCTTAGCAGTCAATTCATCTAAGTTCAACTTGATATCTAACTCAGTCATGGTTATTTCCACACAACTCAGGCCTAATGATTGATGAAGAATGTAACATCCAAATTTAATTCTTTCCTCTTGGCATATCTGCTTTTTTAACATAATCTACAACACAACCATGTCATCCCAAAATCATTTTATGTATTAAACCTGCCATAACGAAAACATAATGCTCCGTGGTTATGAAGTTCAATTGGACCTTAAGCAGTATCTGTCAGTGAATCAATTTGGCTTTATGGCCATAAAGATTTCTGAAGTGGTAAAGAGGGAATGGATGGGCCAGTTTCATGAAGTCTATGAAACAATTCATCTGAATTGATGGATACTGACTGCCTATGTTTATTAAAGAAACTATCTCAACCTCTTCAACTAAAACAGTAACTTCTGGACAACTGCTAATAGTAGGTTGTTCATCTGTGACTCCAGATCCCTCCCCAAATTAGACCTGGGTCCCTGCAGCAAGGAATATTATCACAAAGCCCTACCTAGTTTAATGGATAGCCTTTATGTTCAGTTGTCAGGGTTTTGACTACTGTACTAGTCCTACTATTGTAAGGATAATCCCCAGGTCAAAGATCCATACCTTGATCATATCTCTGATCTTCCACATGGCAACCATGATCCCTATATGGCTCCTGCCTTCTTGATTGGCAATTACTTCTGGCATTTCCTTGAATATAACAAGTATTGACCCTTAGGCTTATTATAATTAATACTGGAAAGAGTAATTTGGACCATCTCAATTTGAATACTCTGTCATACGTACTCTCCCTAGCTTCCAGTGCTCCCCAAATATCCACAATTTTTTTGACAGTATGTTAAACGGCAGTTACTAATATCTGCTTGATATGGCGAGGCAAGTTCCAATGCAAAATGTGCACAATTTAGGTTTCAGATTATGGAAAGGTGGTCATTGTTTTGAACTTGGAAACTTGTTGCCTAAAAAATTGAGTATAGCTTCCCTTGTGGCAGCTATTGTCCTCATTCCAAAAATTGTCCATTATGGCTTGATGAAAATTACCATAAGTTCAAGGTCTCTCAAGCATATAGATGATTGCTGTTAATAACCAACCTTTTCTTTTCAGAGTGTATTCTTAAGGTGAATAGCTCCTCCAACATGCTTAGGTACTCTCCATAGGGTTCTCATTATACTCCCCATTGAAAACTTTTACACCAATAAACCTAAAATTTACATGACACTATCTACTATTTCCTTGGGATAGATTCATATAATTCCATTAGAACTGACTAAATGCTCTCATCAGAGGGCCCTCATCATTTTCGGGATTCGCAGATGCTATCTTATGGTCAGAGCAACCTTTGATATCAATAGCATGTCCACTTTTAATCTGATCAGCTTCCAATCTAAACTTCTGCATTTTCTAAATTTGTGAAATGATCACTTTTCATTTGCACTATCGACTTTAACTCTTCAACCTGAACACATAAACTCCTAACATCTTTCAGCATCTCTTACTTATATTTTTCTGGAATATCGGTTTCATCAGGTTTGGCCTACTCTAATTTCAAATGAACATCTTCCAACTCAGTGTCTATTTTCTGAAAATGACTGGAAACTGTATTAGTGACAATATCCAACCTTCAATACATCTCATGCCTCTATCATTATTAGCCTGTTGGATTACTTCCATACGGTAGTCTTTATTAAGCTGAAGAAGTTCTTCCTTTTGTAGGTTAACAATAGTTTTAATATCAGCTTTCATCTCAATATGTATGGTCTGCAAAGAGGATTCTGTCTCACACTTAAAAGTTTGAAATTCATTCCGTAAGGTCTTATTATTCTCAATGATTTGCTTCTGCAAATTTCAGCACTCCTTTCTAGATTCCTCAAATTTCAATAATATCTTTTGAGTTTCTTCTCTCATTTCCTCATTGGATTCATCAAACCTTTCCCTCAGTAAAATAGTTTTAATTCTGAACTGTTTTCTAATGGCCATTGTTTCTTCTCTACACCTTTTAATTCTTCGCAAAAATTGCCATCGTTTCTTCTCTACACCCTTTTAATTCTTCCGCAAACTTGGCTTCTAATTCCTTGGATTTGTTATCTATTTCTGCAATCAATTCAGCGAAGCTAGCAACTATCTTGGCAAAATTATGCATATTTTGTTTTACTGCATTGTCTATTTTGTTTTATTGTCTATTTTGTTTTACTGCATTCAACTCAGCAGAGTTAGCATCTATTTTGGCTTTTGCTGCCTTCAATTCAGAGTAGGCTGTCAACTCATTTTTCATTTCTTTCATCATGTTTATCAGATCAAGCAAACTAATGCTACGCTCTCCCAATGCTACGCTCTTCCAACATTTCATTAGTATTATTCATAAGGCTTATGCTATAAATAGTCTATGACAAATGTAGATGTTTAAATATATATATATTAAAAAACATTTTCCAATATATATTTTGAACTCTACTTATGTAACTACCTGAAGCTTGTCATCACTTGCCTATATTCACACACAAAAAAAAATCATCGTACAGAGCGTACATAAAACAGAGAAAGTAGATAATCCTATCCCTAAAAAAATTGTTTTGCATTTGTCAATAATGTCATATTCTTCCTTATTATTATTTTAAAACATTGTCCTAACATTTCCGGTATTGACACACATCACAAGAAATTTTTTTTTATCGATACTTCAAATCACACACATTACTTATCGGGTCACAAAAATATACAACACGCTCTCAAGGAATACTGAGATCTAAAAAAAATTTTAATACTTGAGGTTAAAAGGTGTAAAACTGTCATAGTGACACGTAAATAAGCTTAAAACATTCATATAAGCTATGGAAGTGCACATATAGGCAAGCCAAATGTATATAGCGAGATAATTTACTTTCCTTATATAGACATGACGATCATCTATTGACTAGGTAATTTAAACATTAATTCTACATCTACTGTATATTAAATGACTATTATCAGACTAAACCTTGATACATGACAACTTTAATCTCAATTACTTGCCCACTTTTTGGATCCCTAGTTAGTTATGCCAAAATGTAATAGTACATAGTATAAGCCCTAAAGTTAATATGTAAGGAGCTAGCTTTATGAAGCAACATCTCATAATTACATAAAGCAGATTCAGGACATTTACAACAGTATAGATTTAACCATACACTTTTCTTTCAACATTTCAAATAGCCTACTCTCAGGGATTCACACAAACCTCATGAGACATGATCATGTCTCATGAGACAAATCCCTGACAGTAGGTTATATGAAACATTGAAAGAGAGGGTAAGATTAGAACTATTTTTTTGTACACATCTTGAATCCAATTTCTGTAGTTATAAGACATTGCTTCATAAAGCTAGGCCATTACACATTAGCTTTAGGGTTTATACATTTTGGCCATTACACATTAGCTTTAAGGTTTATACATTTTGGATTCCAAATCTGGGGAGTGTGAGAAAACCTTCATTGAATAAGGTGAATCTTTGCACACCGACATCCTATATACTATAACAATATATAAATAAATAACTTAAAAGTGATAAGCCTCCAAGCACTGATTGTAATTAATGCAACAGCCAACTATCACCAAAACCATTCACACAATAGATGGAAAATGAATCCACTTTTGTTTACGGACAAAGATCATATATGTAATTACAAAAAAAAAAATCAATCAATATCTTATTGCAGCTTCATTCACAAGACATATTTAAATTCCTAAGACAGAGTTATTTCCATTCTATTTAATAACCATGCAAACAAACTTTCAAAAATCAAGTATATGATGTGCTGGACTATTATAATGAATAGAAATTAATTCATGAAATTAAATATAAACTGAATTAAAAGAAACTGCAAGAATATCCTGGCTGACATGATGTTTTCTCTTATAATTATCATTGTTGTAATCTACTATCCATAAAAGATCTGGGGCAACAGATAAAAGTGGATTCCTTTTTTGTCTGTAACATATATGATTTTGATCATTGCTTTGAATTTTATAAATTTGTCAGAGCTTTATACCTACTACATGACTGTATAAGATCTTAAGAACAGTATATGAACTCACAAAATTTGTCAATAATGATCTCTGATGATTTAATGTCTATGAAAGTGAAACCTTTGAAGACCATGTGGCTTCCATCCAATATTTTATCCATTTGTCTCATACGTTGTTTTCTTTTGCCTCAACATAGTCAAACATTGATCCTATGAACCCATTGAGACAAAACATGATTTCTCTGAGCATTGATAGAGTAATAGAATCAAGAACTATAAGTCCCTGGATTGAGCTCAACATGTAATCTGTGGTATTCAAATGTCATGACCTGCTGAGAAACCGAACATTCTCTGGCTAATTCGCATTGTTTCTTTTTACTGTCCAGAAAACTTTTAACACTCAACTTTAACTCTATAGTTCAAAGCATTTACAAGCTCACTTTTCACAACCATCCTTAATAGCTGGTAAGATTAGACAATTCTCACTTTTGTCTTCAAATGTATAACCTATCTTTATGTGTTACTTCAAATTATATTTAATGTTTGAAGGCCAACTTAGGAATAACAAAAAATTATATTATCAGATCTAACTTTTTATCTTTTGTAATTTATCTTATAAATGAACATAAATGAATATTTTTGCAGTGGTAAAATGGCAGATGCTTGAACATAAGATTCTAGCATTGATTCTAGTTCCGACCCTCCCTGAGCTTGACCTTCTTAAGAACTCCCAAGAAGCAAAGCCAATCATTGATTTATTTTAGAATGTTAGTTTTCTATTTTTTTAAAAGCATATGATATTTGATCAGGCAGTACTTCAATGAATTCTTTTCTATCAGTTCTAACAATTTTAACCATTATATCATTTTCATGATTTTTTATTTTCTGACCACATAAACTAGGTCAGGAATTTAATCTCCATTCTTGAGATGAATTTTAATGATGTTTAGGGTTTTTCTAAGTTCAAACAATCATGTAATTAACAAATTACAAAAAAAATTTCCTCTTTTATTTCATTCTGAAGTATATATCTAATAAAATCAAGAAGCTGTTTACCATTGGAGATATCAGTTGATTTGATTTCTCTAACTGTAAACTAATTCTTTCAGGACTTTTCTTGATTTCTTCACTACCTTTCACTAGATATCATGATTCTTATCCAGGAATTTTGAGTTATTGGACTCAGACCATGCATGAAACACAATAGATGAATCGCATAAGAACTGTCACTACAAATGGAATGAAGTAAAAAAAATCAACCCGTCACCATGTTGTTTCTTTCAAGGTTTTACAAAACAGAAATTTCTCTTTATTTCATTATGATGTATATATCTAGGAAAGAAGTCCTGCACTGTCAGAACATCAATTAATTCATCCAACTGTAAACTAATTCTTGCCAGAACTTTCCTGATTTCCCCCATTACCTAGCAATTTCACTAGCTTTCATCAATCTTAACCAGGCATTTTGAGTTACCAGACACTGCAGAGAGACAAAAGTCTAAACCTCACTGGGTCTTAAAAAAAAACCCAACAAAAGTGACTACTTGTTTAGATTTTAAAGACAATAAATCTATTTAAATTAATTAATTTGATTTACAATTTTTATTGTATTGTTTTTTTTTTTTCTTTAATTTTATTCAGTGGATTGTCTGTACAGGCATTGTTTATATGCGCAATGTAAATAAAGTTTATTATTTAACCATATAAATATGTGCGACAGTATCTGAATAAAATATCCCCTTATAATTACTATTATGCTACTCAATGACGCTGTTTTAGTTGTATTTATACTATTGGACTATTTCCATCAACTAATATGAGTATTGAGTGTTTTCAGAAAAAAATAACTTTATTTAAATATTCCAAATACATTCAACTGTTAGTAATAGCACATATGCCAATAATACATTTTTAAGTGTATATGAATAAACAGTTATGCAAATGAGATATAATTATGCAAAAATGGACTCATAAAAAAAAAAACCGCAAAGATTTATTGGTGCGTATGCAAAGAGGCAAATATTTACAAATATGTTTAATATATAACATTAGCACTGGATAGTTTGCATATGGTTGATATAACAAATGTCGAACATGTATTGTTTATATATGCATTGTAAACAAACTTTATTATTTAATCATGTAAATACATGCAGACAATATTTGAATAAAATATCCCCATATTATTACTATTATTATGCTATTCTAAAAAATCTACAATGCCAATAATACACTTAAATGTATATGAATGAGCAATTATGCAAGAATGGACTCTTAAATGTAAAAAAAAAAAATCTGCTAAGGAAGTGAATAATTAAAATATGTTTAATATACTACATTAGCATTGGATAGTCTGCATATTGATGATATGATAATTGCCAAAGATTAGGTTCATTGTTCATAACATATATGTATCTGAATTGGTGCATGAAGAACTTTCTTCATTTAAGATGCAATGCGATGAATTATAATTATACCGTGCATTCGTGCATGTGTAGAAATTGACATTTACAAGCAAATGCTTATTTATAGAGTGTAGATTATTTCAATCCAAGCCTATTGACTTGGAGAGTTACATAATTCTGATACTAAATGGAAACATTCATCACATTTAATGAGTTCAGTTTCATACTAACTTAACATCACATGATTGATTATCTATCTACTAAAATAGAAGTACAGAAACCATTCACATTACTACAAGACCAACTATTTTAAGCTCCATTAATCAAGAGATGCTAGATGGCAATGCTAACTGTCTATATCCTCAGACCAGTTTCTGTCTTATGGTCTTCATCAGTAAGGACTTGGTTTCAAAAGTGGAACTGACACATTTATGCATTTTTATATTAATAATTCAAAGAAAACCATATAATGGTTTGTTGATATTATGTTTTCTATACTGATTATCTTTCATTCTATTAATATGTAAATATACAAGGGGAATGCTAAAAATGTATACACATTTTAGATGTTATCTATGTATTACTTTTCGACGTTGAATTGAATTACAGTAGCAATGTAATGGAAAGTTTGATCAAAAGATCATTAGTTAAATGAGTACTAATGCCATCATGTGATAGACAGGATATAGTCAGAGAAAATAGGGGAAGTTCATTGTTCTTTGAGGAGCACAAGATTATTTTGAAGTGATATTTGAAATGTGACAATATTATGGAAGTACGACAACGAAGACCTGAGTATGTGATAGAAATTGAAATATCGTACAAGTGGAAACTTTGATCAATACTGCTAAAGCAGATAGTTCACTGTAATCAGAAGTGTCTGGATGTTAATGATAACCATTTTGAGTGTCTGGATGTTAATGATAACCATTTTGAGAACTTCTCATAATTGCAAAAATCAAATATAACTTGTATTCATCTTCTATTACTGTGTATATATTTTTTCGTATTCTCTGTATATACAAATACCTATGCACATAGAGACACTGTATGTATTAAAAAACTTGTTACATATTATAAATTAATATCATTAAAAATGGAAATAAATAGCTTCCTTTATGCTGTTTGCTTCATGCAATTTATAAATAAATATCATTACAAAGAAATAGTCATATGTCACATGACCTAATTTAACAAGCTTGTATTATAAATGTTATATATAGAGCTCACAAATAAGCTCTTAACAGGCTTTGCAGAATATCCCCAATCCCAGACCGGTTTCTGTTACTGATTTCCTGTAGCAGAAACCGGTCTGGGGTTGGTGATATTCTGCAAAGCTTGTGAAGAACTTATTTGCGATTGTTTTTTATAATGATATATATTATTTATTTATAATTTACAAATTAAATGGCAAATTTTCAATACCATGTAAAAGAATTTGATTTATGTCTCTCATAATGGCTTGTGGCTTGATGCGATTGTCAGGATCCAAAATCCAGCAGTCTTTCATTAATTTGCAGACATCTGGAGGACATCCGCATGGCATTGATAGACAAATTCCATTTTTATATAAACCCATTGCCTAAATAAAAACAATGACAATATCTTACAATAAACAGTATTCTTATAAAATGTATTCTACATTCATAACAATGCTGTGTGATATCATGAGCAATTAACAGTGTAATATAACCACATAAATAAATAATGACAAAATCAGACTTAATAAATGTGACATAAAAAACACCACAGACTACTTTTAGTAATTGTATTATTTTACTTATGATACTTGAGAATAAAGAAGTTTTATCATTTGCAGGAAGTGTGGATTAAAAACACATATATATCTATATTGAACTGGAAATGCCAGCAGCTAACTGGTTATAATATGTAAATCACATCATCACAGTTCTCATGCTTAAATAAACTAATAGATTATTAATAATCTGTTGTCAAGTCAATACTACAATTAAATAGTAATCTAATTTACTACCTAATTGTAGTGTTGCCATGCAGATTGTTAATATTCTATTGGTTTATTTAAGCCAGAGACCTAAAATGATGTGATTTATATAAATATTTAAATCAGAAACTATATTATTATTATTTTATTTTAGTCACTCTTTGAATATAATGAAATTCCCAAAAATATATATAAAATGAAGATCCTGTGACAAACTATATGAATATACATAACTGATATAATAAATGTGATATTACTTAATGTATGAATGAGTAAAAAATAGTTCTCTTATCCATTAATTCTTTGACATTGCTCAAGAAAAAAATTATACAAATTCCTATAAATAACATATAAGATCTCATAGGCAATATTAATACTAATGAAACATTAATCCATCAGAATTCACATTATTTATCAGTCTTATTCAATGTCTGCATGCTGAATCAATATCAGAGGCATCAAAAGTTCAATAAATTCTATAAGTCTGTTTTTATCAATTTCTTGAAAACACACACCAAACCATACACTGAACATTTAAATCATTCACGCTAATGATCAATACTTAATACAATAAAACACACTTTGCACAAAAAGCCCATTTCCTAATAAATCTATCTGTGAGATAGAAAGCAGAAATGAAAAATAAAAATTTATTTATAGCATGTTGTATTTTTATATTGGACTATTGCCATCATCTAATATGCGTATTGAATGTCTTTAGAAAAATTTAACTTTATTTAAATATTTCAAATACATTCAATTGTTAGTAATAGCATATGAAATAGATTAGCATAGGCACAATGTTTCAAGAGGTATCGTTCTCCCCTCTTCTTCAGGTGTTGCTGGCCTGACTAGTGACTACTAGCATGGGATTCGAACCTGGACCCTTAGATTCTTGAGTATTGAATTTTAAGGTAATGCTCTAACCAACTGAGCCATCTTGCCAAATGTTTCACAGTAAAAAAATGATTGGTTCTCTTTCCAAGCTGTCTACAATGCTATGGCTAAATCAACATGTATTATGTCGCAACATAATTTAGTTAAATTACATGATGATATAGCATGTTTGGTATAACATGAGATATGTCAGATGTTTTATATCCATGAAATCTTGAAAACCATTTGAAAACATTTTTCTGATTCATGACTTCACTATCAGATACAGTTTGAATCATTTCAAATATTTCTATAGCAATTTTGCCTAATTTAAAAGAAATTTAATGTTAATTCATTGTTCGATCATGTGTTAAAGTACAAAGCTATCATATTCATTTCATAATTCATGATCCATAAAGACCTTATAACTTTTGTAGTAATAGATACATTGTGCATACAGAAATAAATAGATCATCAGGAATGAAGTATTATTTGATAACACTACGGAAATTAGTCTATTCTTTAGAACTCAAATACAGGCATCACATTTATAAACAAAATAACTTGGGGATTGGTTGGGAAACTAAATAAATAAAAATGTTGAAAATACTAATCATTTATATTTGTAGTACACTAAAGGAGAAAGAAGTTTGGAACTAAAAAATTATATAAATTAATTGAATATATAAGAAGTAGATGTTTCACTTTTATATTGGGATTTTATAATGATAGGAATAATTTTAAAACTAAAATTGTCAAATGGATAACAATAATAATGTAAAAATAAAATAAACTCAAATTTTAGAAATTAATTAAGTCAATTTTACATTAATTCCGGCATCTTACTGCTATCACGTTATCTGAAAAACGTTAAAGCACTATTCTTCTGCCATAAAATAAAATTCTACATCGTTTTTTTCAGTAAGGTATTAATGATAAACATATTCATTCTTATATGAGATATTTTATATATTAAACATTTCCCCAAAGAACATCATGCAGCAATGCATCCAGATCTCTGAAACAAGCCATAAGAGAAACAATGAAGAGGATCAAGGTCCACAACTGAATCAACTGCATTTATTATGTAGTGTTCAGATTTCAGTTTGAATTGCTAAATATTACATGGGAATCTAAACATATTTTTTTATTGTAAATTCCCTAATCTATAATGCAGTACAATATTATAATTTTATTGTTTTTATACATCTACCTAAATATAAATTCTAATAAACCTTCTAATTAATTCTAAATTAGTTTCCTTATTCACATTAAACATAGTATTTTCCTGATTTATATTTAACACTCAATCAGTATTTAATTTCTGCATGACTGATAAGAAATCTAATGTTAATAACAAAAGTTCAGCTATATACAAGATATTCTGCATACAGAAGATGGAGCTACACCTAATCTCCGAATGCTGAATGAACAGTTCCAATTAAAGCACATCTCTAGCATTCTGCCATATCACATATTGATAATTACCTAGGTACAAGAAGGCTGATAAATCCATCTTGGCAGGTGACTGCAAACAGGCTCTATTGTAAGTCTGGTCTCTATATTTTCGATGCTATTCTTCTGATCCAACTTTTCCACCAACTCTCTGCTCAAAACCATACTGGAATATATTACTTGAGATTCATGCTATTGGTTCCAAAGTTCTTACTCACTTAACCTAAAAATAAATAATTGCATGATCCTTACTGCTAATTATTCTTTGGTTTTCATATTTTCCATCTTCCTTTTTAAAATACATTTTTATTCCTATGGTTTTTTCATTTATTTATCTCAAAAACGATTACTCACGGGGCCAAGTAATATTCATACCCAAAAGAGACAAAATGCAAATTTCATTCCATTGGCCAAACTGAATCTCCTCCCCCCTAGTTTTCTCCTTCTCCGCTGTCTCATAAATGACCCAGATATCCTTGGATCACCAGAAAACTAAGCTTGACATAAAGTCGGGCACTTTTTATTGACATTTATCAAATCATACTGTGAACTGCTTCAAGCATCATCTGCTAGATGTTGAGTGATTTCTTTGATATGACTTCAGCCATAATATTACAACAAATGAATTATCTTCTTTTTCCTATATTCTTTTTTATTTTAAATAATATTGCTGCTTTAGAGTGATTGAGACTCAGCCTTGCATTAATAGAAAATGTCACAATGATATTACAAGAAATATCTCCTTTAGTGCTACCAAGTACCTGAAAACCCTGGACCAGATAAGACAAATTTGGACCAGATCAGATAAATTTAAGCTTCTCTTTACTGAGTTTATTATATTTTAAGTTACAATTATGTTGCCCCTAAGACAAATTCACTTATACAAATCATCATTACTGCTATAGACAAAATGGTTATACTAAAAAAGAATTCTATAATTTATTAATATTATTTACATTCTTTATGTTTACAATGCTTCATATAATTATAACCCACTATTGATGGTTTCGACTGTTCCAGCAATCTTCTTCAGAAATTGTACTTATATTTTTCAGAGCTAGATGATATTAATATTATATGAATTTGGGAATGCAATAAGAAAGATAAAGTTGTAATACTTCATAAAGAATAGTATAATTATTGTGTCTAATATGCTCTGAATGGTAATTTGGGAATACTGAACACATCCTCTATTACCTAATCAAAAATCATTTTGAAAAAATTAATGCTATTTGATAAAAACATAATTAATAGCCAAATATAGAACACATTAATTTATTCTCTTTATTAGAGAACAAAATAAAGATAACCACTGGGGTAGCATTCACAGGTGTATCACTAGCAGGTCTCATTAATCCAGATTAATCTAGAATTACTACCTTCTAGATTATCATTATTTTCAACGATTATTAACAAAGTGTAGGATAAAGGTCTCTCCATGTTTAATACATTTTCTCCGATTACTAGTCTCTCTTCTCATCATAGCAACAAATTTCATTTCACCAATCCATTTCATTGGTAGACTCTTTTTAATTCTTTTACAAACTCTTAGGTTCTAATTTAAAATGTCCAACAATTATCATCTCTTCTAGAAATATTTCCAGGCTTGTTCCATTTCAGTCCTTTAATTCTTTCAAATGGTATCAATGACACCTGGTTGTTCTCTGACCCATGTACCTCATTTTTGATCTCTTTTTAGCATACAATTGCCCAGAATTTCTTGAGTGGCCAGAAGTTTCTGTATGATTCTTTTGTTAAATGACCAAGTCTCAGATCTAAGAGCAAGAAATAGTAAAGTATATCTATTAAAATCGTCCTTTTCAAACACATAGGCATATTTCCTTTTAATACTAAATTATTTTTACCAAAAACATTCCAACCGAATTTATTCTGTGATTAATTTCATCCACTATCTTTCTAACTGTATTAATAATCTGATCATAGTATTTGTAGTTGTTAACTTCTTCACTTCGTTATAACTGTTAACTTATTTAAATTCATGATTATCAATCTTTATTTTCTTCTTCTGAGAAATTACATTAAACATTACTTTAATCTTTTTTAGCATTCATCTTTAATCCTAAATTCTTGCTTTCATCTGATATCTTTTGCAACATTTAAATGAAGCTC
This sequence comes from Epiperipatus broadwayi, assembly GCA_028023455.1. NCBI lineage: Eukaryota > Metazoa > Onychophora > Udeonychophora > Euonychophora > Peripatidae > Epiperipatus > Epiperipatus broadwayi. Next base: position 9,517,443 of record JAQFVV010000028.1, on the reverse strand, counting down.
TGAATATTATTTTCAAAACTATATCATGACTCTCTAGATAATAATAGCTAAATATCCATTTACCAATAAACTATTGTTTAGCTGAACTGGCTTGGACCATCTATTCCAGAGAAAAATTCTAAGCCTGTTTGTGACTTAAAAAAATCTCAAAGTTTACTTCGGCTATAATAAAGAGATTCATCAACAAGGCTTTTTAAAAGAAAGTAGAATGAAGTAATTAACTATTGCTAATAAGAATTATTAATTCATATTTATTGTATAAATTTCTAACAGTGTACTAAAGTGTAAAGTATTCAACAAAATTCTACTTACCTCTTCTATAGATACTCCTTTTAATGGTTTTTCTCCAAATGAAAATATTTCCCAGAGAGTAGTTCCATAAGCCCAGACATCTGTAACGATACTTTTCTCGGCATAATTTTTGTAACATTCCACAGCAAGCCAATGAACTCTAAAACATATTACAATAATGAAAAGCTATTCTTATGAATTAATATTTTGTGCGTTAATACTTTCTTCAAAATCACTATTCATTTAAAACAGAAAAGAATTTATAAAGAGAGAAATTAGATACTAATATGTACACTAGTAAGCATTAAAAATGCAACTATTTCCTGTTTAGTTTCACTCAATTTTAAGTTGATATTCCAATCTCGGATTACTATTGCTTAATAACATGAAACTCTGTTAACATACTAAATGCAAAGTGAATCAGATAATGTGGCCATGAAGTTTTTAAGTTTCAATGAAGTCTTGAAATACATTATGTTTGATTTTTTCCTTACAAATAGAAACATTTTAAATGTATTAATTGCAAAAAATATTAAAAATAGAGTGGATTAACAAAGTATCTAATTCAATTTATCCAAATCACTTCAAACACTTTTTAGCAAAACTCTTTATTTGTACATACACATATACCTATGTTTCGACTGACCTGCAGTCTTCTTCAGAGACAATTTATTTTGATCTTTTAAAAAAATGTTTTTTCAAAAAATATCTTTAAAGAAATGTTTTTTTTTCAAAAATTAATTTCTTGAAAAAAAAAACAACGTTTTTTTAAAAGATTAAAATAAATTGTCTCTGAAGAAGACTGCAGATCAGTCGAAACATAGGTATATGTATATGTACAAATAAAGAATTTTGCTAAAAAGTGTTTGAAGTGATTTGGATAAATTGAATTTATAGGATAATACGGCAAAAATAAAGAAAAGTGTGATTTTGGTAATATTTATAAAGTATCTAATTATACAAACGTGTGACAACTGAAGATTTACTGTACAGAGGAAGCAAAATAATAAAAAAAATGGATAGATTGAAGGCATAAAAGAATAGAAGACAGGACTAAAAATCAGAAAAATAACACAATCCAAAAACTCTGGTATTTATTAGATACCAAACTTAAATTGGAAGACATTTTCTATCAATATATTTTTTCCTTATTCACTTTTAAATTGATCTGTTCGTAACAATAATGTATCTGCTTTAGCAGTAGTATTTTATTTATTTCAGTTTTTTTTTTTAATAAAATAACTTCACTAATTGAGAAATTAAGTAAGTTTGACAAAAAATTTGAGCAACTTTTTAAAAATTTGCAGCAGCATAAACTGAGCATGCTTAATTCTCAGCTTTCAAAAAAAAAAAATTATTGCAACCTGTGAATAAAATATATGGGTATTAATTTTAATAAAAATGCTTATAGAAAATATAGTCTAAATATTTATTAAGTTCCTAGTCTTGATTGTTATCTAAACTCGCAAGTTGTTTAGCAAGGGCAGATTGTTATAATTATTTTATAAAGTAAAAAAAATCATGCAGGCAAATAAAAAGTCCAAAAACAAAGTTTAAAAGCCTATCTTGTGTCAATCTTCATATGTGAAATAAAGTATCTCAAGGAAGCACTTGATGAACATAAATCACCAAGCATAATTTATTATACACATTCTATGACTTATGACTGAAGAAAGACTTCATCAGCTCTATAAGCATAACCAATGACATGCAAGAATTAAATGCCTGATATTAATCAAGTTACAGCACAATGAAATATATGTTGAAGGTTTATCATTTTTACCTCGGCATATTATTATGAAGCTTTCAATGGATATGTGCAAATTGGAGAGACATTATTTCCATTATGAGCCTGTGGAGTGAAGCAGAATTATAAAAAAATCAACAAGTGCCCCTATGGTTTAGTAGAATCACAGACTCTGGATCTTAAAGCCCTCAGATTAATCCCAGTTCTGTCACTTCTGGCTCTCAAATTTTTTGTAAAGTCTCATGCAAAAATGCCATTTGATTATTAACAAGTAAGTAAATTGCAATTGAAATACTTTTACTTGCTACTATTACATTATTTTATTTAATATGATAAAAGTCAATGTCGGATTGGTCTTTGTGAATTAGTGCGGTGTTAGAACAGCAATTCTAGAGCGCAAAATTCACAGATTGCATCACAACCCTTACTTTTAGTGAGTGAACTTCTTATAAGCTTCCAAACAATTAACCATTCAAATTTTTTTAGAGCCACATTTATTTTGAGAAATAATGAATTAACATTTCCATAGTCTGGAGAGATAGGGGAACAGAATATATTTGGCGGGGAAGTTCATTTGTGATAGGAAAACCAAAAGATATTTCAAACTGCTGCATCTGTAAAATCATCCTTAAAACTCATTTCCATGTTTTCTTTACGATTTGAAGAATCTGAAAAAAATTATCACTTCACAAACATAATGGCACACTCAATGATTTATTTGGCTTTTTTCTAATCTTGATTTTATACAGTACTCAAAAAAATGTGTAAAATTGTTTTGCCTTTGGATCTAAAGCTATCCTCTTCAAATTTTGTCATGTATAAAAGTTGGAAAAAAAATTAAAAAAATAAATATAGAAGGAACTGCTGGTGACATCTTGTGTCATTTCTTTTAAATTTTATGCATTAGAAAAGTACAATAACTTTTCCTTTCATAAGTTCCTAAGATATCTTAATTGCATTCAATTAATGTGCAACATTTTATTTAGAAAAATTTAGTCGAAACAAAACTACACATCAATAAAATGGAATTAAACTTCCATAATTTAAAATTCAATGAAGATTTGTTGGAAAGAAAGCAGATTTAATAATCTTTTAAATTTTTAACTCGGTACTGCTAAACTCAAAACTAAAGATTCCGGGATTGATTCTAAGCCAAATAAAAATTTTTTTTTTTTAAAAAAAAAACTAATTTAAGGCTAATTGATTAGTCCTGATAAATGATCAATTTGCAATTAGGGCTCCAATATCACATGACTTACTGAGCAATTAACCACCTAATTATATAAATTTTCATATATTATTAAAAATAATTTATATAATAAACAAAGGTAATATTATCACTACCTCATATATAAAGAAAATATTAAAAACATCATTAAATACAATGCTTAATGTTTTTGGTTCCGAATAAGATTGTTAAAAGGCAAATTGTTATATTATAAATAAAACATATTGCACTGCAGTAAAATATTGGCTTAAAAAGCCACAAATTTATATTAATTCACCAATCTTACAAATGAAAACTGTTCACACAATCACAATAAAATGAATATTTGCAATTTCCAAAATTATATAAAACAATCTGTGACTTAAATAAAACATTATTAAAAAAATTTGCATATAACTTTATTTTATGCTTACAATATTTACATCTACCTATTTTCAACATATTATTATGTTATTTTAGACTGTATACCAATAACAAAATAATTCCAAACTATCTGCAGTACCATTTCTGAATCAATGCATGTTCCATGAAATAACAGTTTAATTACATCCGAAAACTTTTAAGGTGCTAGTGTATCTGGATCACAATAAACAATATAAAATAAAGGAGTGCGTTTCATACCTTCATTGAACGTCTTCAATACTCTTCCTGCCATCGTAAAATCTTGTAATCATTTGCAAATATTCTTGTTACTCATGACTTCACTACCATATGCAGTTTGAATCATTTCAGATGTTTTGGTACCAGTTTTTCCCAATTTAAAATAAAATTTAATGTTAACATGTTCCATCATGGTTAAGACACAAAACACATTGTCATATTTCATGGCATAACTCATGATCCAGATATACTAGTGCATTCATTACATAATATGTATGCTGTTTTAGAAATGGCGCTGAACAGCAGTTTGAAGAAAGAGCCAGTCACACACTGTATCTTTTACAATGAGATCAATCATTTAATCATGAAGAGCAAATTGTCCAATTTAAAACAATTCTGCATGATAATTTATCAATCACATATATGCCTATATTTAATAGAAGATGGAAATTATGTTGAAAAAAAAAAGAGAAAGCAATCATTCCTGTCAAATATTAAATCTATTCAAGCAACATAAATTTTAACCATTTCACTCTATGTATAATATATATGCCTAGTTTTTCTGACTATAAATACTATCATTTTCAATCATTATCAATCCATTGCAAGATGACAGTCTCTACAAGTTCAATCCATCTTCTCCAATTTCTACTCTCTTTTCTCTGCATCATCCCAGCACATTTCCATAGGTCATTCATTCATCTCATATTATATTATATATTAGCATACATAGTTTTATATCCTTTATTTTTCATAATTAAAAAAATTCAAACATAAATATTAAATTACATAAATTTTCTTGCAATAAATATAAGTCAAATACATTAGCTTATAAAACTCCAAATAAAAATATGCATATAATTCCATTTTCAAGATCATTTTTGTACTGAGTTAACCACTGTTCAAGTTTCTCACTATCTAACTATCATATATGCATTTCAAAGAAGTAGTAAATCATATTCATTTTTTAAAAAAAAAAAATTATACTAAATATTTTTATTAATCACATATATACAAGATGAAGGGAAAAATATCGATATAAATTAATGGAAGAACAAATTTAGATTGTCTTACCTTGTGGGATCATTGGCAGGGAGTCCTGAATCACTCAGTTTTACTTTTAATTCTTTTTCATTATGTTTAGTCACCATAACATTTCGACAACAAATGTTCCCATGAAAAAAGTCATTCTCATCCTATAGAATTAATGAAAGTTAATTTAAAATGAAGAAACAAAAAAAAAATTGATAAACCAATAAATTATATACATATATATATAAAAAATCTATAATTCAATACAGATATTTTTTGTATGTTAATGGTGTTACATGCCAGTATAAATAAAATAATTATGCAGAGGCTATACTCTCCATATAGTAGCACTACTCTGTGCAAGCCAGAGTAATTAATAAATGCAAAAAGGTATGTGCATAAAATCCCCATCTAGTGCTTACTCATCCAATATCCCCAGATTAGTTTCTTAGTTTCTAGCTTGTGGCTCTGAAGAAGACTGCAGGACAGTCGAAATGTAGGTGTATGTGTATATACGTACAATAAAAGATTTTTGTTAAAAAGTGTTCGAAGTGATTTGGATAAATTGGATTTATACAAAATGCTGCCATATTTGTAGTATTTGAAATAAAATTCACATGATTTTTTGTTTATGGAGGCATTTTTTAAAAAAGCAAGTTTTAGTTAAACATTCAAGAGAAATTAAAATATTCTTCTTTTCTTTTTCTTTCTATTTTAATTAACCGAAAACATTTTTTGGTGAATTAATCATGAAGTTCAATGAAATCATATTTTTAAAAAAATTGCTGTCATCTAGTGTACAACACTGAAAACTTACTGAACTGTTATCGAAGCGGTTTGAAATTTGGCGCATCAATACTGTTATGGTAAACAACTAGTCATACGATTCTGAAACATTGCAATGTCATCGACACATATGTGTACAAAATTTGAAGAAAATTCATTTCATATAAGATTTGACCCAAATAGACAAACAAAATTTCAGAGTTAAATAAAAGGATTTAATGACAATAATTTTGTGATTTTTACTTTAATATCCTTAATTATTTCAACAATAGCCATATGATTTTCCTCAGAGATTTCTGGCTTTTATATTTGATACCATAATTTTTTTTTATTTCAGTACCTCTGAAATTTCATCTTGATCTTCTTGATAAAATTTTTTACAGATATTATCATTTATTTGTACAATGGGGAAAAAAATTTTGAACGTATTTCCTACTGCAAGATATGCTAAATTTTAATCACATCATTTCTCAAAACATGAAATCGCATGATACCATTTGCTGATGATATAAACATTGTTTTTTAACTGCTTACAATAACAAAACCTCGATAGCAGATTAATCAAAAAAAAAATTTAAGAAATTTTATTATCATAGAACAAAATAGAGAAAGCCATTAGCAGAAATTTCGTTGTTTAGTAATAAGTTTCTTTGCCTTGCAGTGGTTTAATGCAGTAGTTGGGTAATAGATTTAAAGAGCTTTTTGACTACAACATTTACAGTTCTCAAATCATCTGAGTAATAAACAATTTGATTATTATTATGGTAGTTTGATTGATTGTATGAGAGTGAAGCATTTTTCTGCTAATTTCAAAACAAATTCTAGTAGTTATTTTAACACATAACAGGGGTTTACTAGACACTTAAAAGTATGTTTTATTGTTAAACTGTTCTGAAGATTATATATTTAAATAACAAAGTGCTAGAATAAATTATATTTAGAGGGAAAAAAATCATGACAAACTATCACTAGCAATGATCAAACATCAATGGTTCATTATTGTCCAATTATCTCAATCTACATATGAACAAAAAACTTACATATATATATAGTCTATAAACTATTTGGTGTGGCTAATAAGTGATACAATATTTCCTTAAAAAAATTATTCAAATTTTAATCGTTCAAAATGTTTCTAATAACTTTATTTTTAACCTGTAATTTTTCAGGAATTTGGGGGGAAAACAAAAACAAAAAAATATACAATGAAAAATGATATTTTTGATTCTATTTTGAGAGATTGCAATTTTAAACATAATACTCAAAGCATACCTCGAAATTATAAGGAAACACTTGTTTGGGACTAGAATCAGAGTGGCTTCTTTGAAGCAAAAGACACTGTAGTTGAAAGTCATGTAAATTTAATTTAACAGTTGTAACAATTTTTTTTTTCTTGTCTAATAAATTATTTGTTTTTTTTTAAAAAAAAAAAAAAAATTTACATAAATTAATTTGTTTTATAAAAAACAACAACTTATAAACCATATCCAAAGATATCTTACTGATATATGAACATATATTTGAATATATATACAATAAAACAAAATAACTATTTTTCAATATATCAAATACCAATATATATATATATTAAAAAGCAAAGTCACATGATATACGACTTGTTTTATTGATTATTATATATTAAATTTGTACAAATACAGTTTTCCTGACAATAAGAAATTGAGTGTGGAAAACATAAAATTTACATAAAAATAGCTTTATAAATTTACACAAATAATATTTAAATAATATCAGAGTTAAACCACTAAACATCATATGATCACCATCTCTTATACTAGCTCATAATTGTTATTAAACAAGGCAAAACTCTCCATACAGTAGTGCCTCCCTGTGCCAACCCGAGTAATCAATGGATGCCAGAAGGCTTGTGTATAAAATCCCTATCTAGTGCCTACCCATCCAATACCCCGAGACTAGTTTCTGGCTTGTGGCCTTTGTTAGTGGGGAGCCTTGGATCTGAGCACTGCACCTAGATCTTAGGATCTAATGCAACCCTCAAGCAGCCACCTTTTATCTCTACTTAACTACAAAACTATGAGAATGAAATTGAAAACAATATTTTCAATCTAAGCTCAATAGCTTATATAGTCATATGGGTCTGAACTCGGTTCAAAAACCATACATTTTGGTGTCTTTGGCTCTTTAACAACCATAGCCACCACTATCCTATTAGGTAGGATTGGTGTTAAACCCACTCAACATCACATGATCACTATTATCTCTTATACTAGCACATAATTGTTTACCAGGCAAAACTCTCCATAGAGTAGTGCCATTCTGTGCCAACCAGAGTTTTGCCTTGTTTAATAACAATTCTGTGTTAGTATAAGAGATAGTGATCGTGTGATGTTGAGTGGTTTAACACCAATCCTGCCTAATAGGATAGTGATGACTATGGTTGTTAAAGAGCCAAAGATGCCAAAATGTATGGGTGCTGAACTGAGATCAAACTCATATGACTCTATAAGCTATTGAGCTTAGATTGAAAATACTATTGTTTTCAATTTCATTCTCATAGCTTTGTAGTTAAGTAGAGATAAAAGGTGACTGCTGGAGGGTTGCATTAGATCCTAAGATCTAGATGCAGTGCTCTCAGATCCAAGGCTCCTCACTGGCGAAGGCCACAAACAAGAAATTAGTCTGGGGATATTGGATGAGTAAGCACTAGATAGGGATTTTATGCACAAGCCTTCTGGCATCCATTGATTACTCTGGTAGCACAGGGTGGCAGTACTGTATGGAGAGTTTTGCCTTGTTTAATAGCAATTATGTGCTAGTATAAGAGATAGTGATCATGTGATGTTTATTGGTTAAACACCAACCCTGCCTAATAGGATAGTGGTGGCTATGGTTATTAAAGAGTTAAAGACAGCAAAATGTATGGCTGCTGACTGAGTTCAGACCTATATGATTATATAACCTATTGAGCTTAGATTGAAAATATTGTGTTTTCAATTTCATACTCATAGTTTTGTAGTCAAAAAGAGATAAAAAGGTGGCTGCTGGAGGGTTGCATTTGCATTAGATCCTAAGATCTAGGTGCAGTGCTCTCAGATCCAAGGCTCCTCACTGACAAAAGTCACGAGCAAGAAACTAGTCTGGGAATATTGGATGAGTAGGCACTAAATAGGGATTTTATGCACAAGCCTTCTGGCATTCATTGATTACTCTGGTTGGCACAGGGTGGCACTACTGTAAGGAGAGTTTTGCCTAGTTTAATAACAATTATGTGCTAGTATAAGAGATAGTGATCATGTGATGTTTAGTGGTTAAACACCAATCCTGCCTAATAAGATAGTGGTGGCTATGGTTGTTAAAGAGCCAAGGACACCAAAATGTATGTTCTGAACTGAGTTCAGATCCATATGATTATATAAGCTATTGAGCTTAGATTCAAAATATTGTGTTTTCAATTTCATTCTCATAGTTTTGTAGTTAAGAAGAGATAAAAGGTGACTGCTGAAGGGTTGCATTATATCCTAAGATCTAGGTGCAGTGCTCTCAGATCCAAGGCTCCTCACTGATGAAGGCCACAAGCCAGAAACTAGTCTGTGGATATTGGATGAGTAGGCACTAGATATGGATTTTATGCACAAGCCTTCTGGCATCCATTGATTACTCTGGTTGGCACAGGGTGGCACTACTGTATGGAGAGTCTTGCCTTGTTTAATATCAGAGTTAATTAATTTAATTATGAATATGTCATCAGTTTCTACTAAAGTTAAGTTCTTCAAGTATCTTTTAGTCACAGTAATGTGGTTAATCCCAAATGAAATGCTCCTACATTAAATACATATACAACAAGATAAAACAATTGTCTTTAATTATGAGATTTATGTAAATCCAAAATAAACAATTGTGTATAATGAGAGAGACACGTGATAGTATTAGATGTTCCAATAATAATACATTGTTATATATAATCAACGTTTTAGTGGCATACCTTTCTATCTTCTTTTTGCCAATTACAGTAAGCTTTAGAAAGTAATGATAGTTTCCAGATAACAATGTTTAATAAATCCTTATCCTGTGTTTGGCTATTCAGTTTGGGTTGATAGTAGAACATAAAGGTAAATAATAGAAAGATGCATTAGATCATAAGGTTCACTTGCTCTGTTCCAAGGTATAAAACTCCACTGATGACATAAGCTTAAAATTAGTCAGGGGGTTTTGGACAAGAAAGCAAAAGGTAAAGATTTATTAAGCATTGTCATCTGTTAATTATCATTGCTTTCAAAAGTGTAAATGGCAAAAAGAAGTTGGAAAAGTATGCTGCTAAAACAGCAATATGAACGCTAAAGACATATCTTAAGTCGTGTGATGTTTTATTGATTTATATAATCAGTACAAGTTCCAAGTATTATAATGCATAAAAGTTTTATTTATTGAATAAATACCATATTAAACAAATTTTTTATGGTACTTAATCTTCTTCTATGTGGATAATTCATGAGATAAGATTTTATAGATATATGAATAATTTTGTGAAAGGAAATTACTCTTCACACATGTGCTATTAAATTAACATGAACTCACCCATCCAATAAGTATTTTAAAAGCAAAATGGTCCACTTATGTATATAGTCTACTCTTAAATAAACCAACCTTATTGATCATGTGTTAATCAGAGCTCAATCTTATTATGAACCCATGAATTTGGATCATATTAGTTTGAATATATGTAATAACTAATAATAGTGATATATATATAATAAATTTAACAGTGCATATGTGAAGAGCAATTTCTTCTGCAAAATTATAAATAAAAATCGCTGTATTACTATTTATTACAGATAAATAAACATTACTGCTAGCTTATGATACGATTGCCATTATTATTATTTATTACAGATAAATAAATATTACTGCTAGCTTATGATATGACTGCCATCAGCATTTACTGCAAGTACTAGTTAGAATTTGCAGTTGTATAGTGAAATAGTTATAGTTGTTATTTATTTACTTATTTATTTTTATATTGATAAAATTTAAAGTTGTAATTAATAATTTGTTAAGCGCATACTCATTACGTAAGTAATATATATTAAGGCTATGACCTTAAGACTATGCGCCTAGATGCGACGGTAGAGACCTCTACAAATCTTAACACAAAATTAATAGCTTCATGCTCTCAAATCAAAATGCTTTAGATCCACCTATATAAGTAAAAAGTAGGTTGAAGGGTGGCCGCTCTTGTCTTCTAAAGTCGCTAATCTTGTGTTAAGATTTGTAGAGATCACTACTGTCACATCTAGGCCCATAATCTTAAGGTTATAGACTTAATATATATTATATTGATATATTGAAAAGTTACCAAAGTTAATTACAGAGTTTTGTTTTATTATAAATTATTATATATATGTGAAATGAAATAAGGATCTATTTAGAACCTTATAATTTAGAAACAAATATATCTATTTAACCATCTATGTACAAGATAAATTTTATTTTTCGAATAAATAAATATCAGACAAGTGTATCAGTCAAATCAATAATTATGTTATAACTGTGTTGTAAATCAAATTACTAGATTGAATTCTCTGAAAGTTTGTCGAAACAAAAAAATATTGCATGAAATGAAAATATCTAGCATGCCTTTACTAAAATTAGGCAAAAACAAACAATTAAATGTAAACATATATTGGGGGCAGCCAGTCCATGTCAATAAAATTACAATATTCAGCCTTTTATCTGTGTATGGATAAAAATAAAAACTATCAAAAATTAACTTACATCGCATAACATATATGCACAACAAAATGATAGCCATCATGGAAATGCTCTAGAGAGATTGTAAATCAAAATGAAAGATCTTTTTTCAGTAACAAATATCTTTCAAAATGTTCTTAACATTTCTAAAATAGTGGACCATAATTTTAAAGATCTTTGCACTTTACTTTTTTACTTGCAAAATTAAAATCAACTTTATTGTATAAGAAAAAAATCTAATTACTATATTTTATTTCAATTCCAATTTTTAAAATATATATATATACTTTAGTCTGAAAGTAAAACAATAATCTTAATTTTTTTTTTCTTGAAAAGAAGCATGCACAGAAAATCTACTGTAATGTTTTAAATGCAGATTGATATAAACTGTCTGCATGGAATAGATATATCAGATTGCATATATGTATATATTAAAGTGACGATTTTCATGGGTAATAACAAGAACATATATTTGGAATTCATGTTAATATTAGCATTATGCAGATGTTTTGATTGGCTTGACAGTCATCTTCAGGATAGAAATTAATTAGGTACAATTGCCAAGATGTCCACAATTGGGATAACTGCTTATTTTAATTAAAAGATCTCTTTAAGTACCTGATTTTAAATATGCACACCATGTACTTAAGATATTTTAGGAAAGAGGGGGAGATGGGATATTAAGAGATTAGAAACAAGACTTGAAATTCCAATTTATTACTCTCTATTACCACACCATGTACTTAAGATATTTTGTCCAATGAAATCCAGAAACAAAGGGTGAGGAAAGAGGGGGAGAGGGGATATTAAAAGATTAGAAACCAGACTTGAAATTCCAATTTATTACTTTCTATTACCTCTTCCTCTTGTTTCTGAACTATTGCTAAGTTTTTATTGAACAATAAATAGCCTTCTGTTTGAATGATTTATATACATTTTTCTCAAAAAGGTCACTAGATTCAAAGCCAACTTATCATTTAACATTAGTTTTCCACGAGTGTTGATCCTGAATTTTATTGGACAAATATCTTAAGTCCTTTGGCTAAAAATTTAAAATCAGTTATTTAAGATATTTTTATTTTAAATAATCAGTTTTCTGATTTTCTGGTGAATCTATACTTGCTTTGAAGGAATCTAGTTGAAGTGAAAGAATGTTAATATTTATAGCAGGTAAATTTAAAATATACATTTACATACACACACATATAAGATTTGAAATATAGGCATTCTTATACCTGGAATAATTGTAAATACAGGTGATTTGAACTCAGACATTCACACAACCTTAAAACTATCCACACTATCTCATACTACTGACACACATGACCACACACACGTAGAAAAGACAAACAAGCACCAACATAAGTATAAATGCAAGAGATTTGGGCATTCTGGCATCAGATTTTCAATGGTATGCATGGCTGAAGAGTTGGAGTGGATTGAAGCCTGTCCATTAAAGTATAAAGATTTGCTTTCTTAATATAAACTGAGCACTGATTATATATATATGTGGGAGGTGATAATCTGGGCCAACTAATGAGTGCTGGTTCGGCATGAAATACATATGTTGGTGATTATTTGCCTTTTCTACATGTGTGTCAGTAGTATGAGATAGTGTAGATAGTTGAAGATTGCTTGACAGTCTGAGTTCAAATCCCCTGTATATATCCACATATATGACTGCTCAATGAATAAAGAAAAGATTTTTTTTAATTATAGCATTATGTTTTATGGTATAATTATTATATTTTCCTGTGATCTTCTTCTTTTATCATGTTAACTGTCAAAACATATTTATAGTTACTAAAATAAAGAATTTTTTAATAGTCTGATTTGTCATACTATTATATTCTTTTATTGTATATACCAGGGATGGGCAAGTTTTTTGGTATTAAGAACAAAATATAATATTTTTGATTGTTCAAGAGTCACAGGCCATCAAATATCAAATAACTTTTTACCAACTAAATAATATTATAAAATCACATTAATAATCTTTAAAATTTCAAAATATCGCTTTTGTTTTTTTTTAACTCACCTTCAAAACATTTACAAAATGAAACTATTATAGATTATAAATATAAAAGTTTAGGGGGAAATGATAACGAAAATCAATATACTGCCACCACCGACAGAGTAGCAAACCAGTGTTTGACCACTATCAGCATATCCTGTAGAGTATTGATCAGCCTCTGTGAAATATCCTTAGCTTCAGCATTAAATTTTTCTACAAAGCTCTTGAAAAATGAAGCATCAACTTACAAATAAATCATCATCACTAGAAGGCACTCTAAATGAGTACAGCCATTTCAATATATATATATAATATACTATTAAAAATCAGTCAACACTTAGACAATCCCAATATAGATAAATCAAGAAGTTCAAACTGTTGTCAAGGCAACCTCCTTTTAACAATAAAGGTGGATCCCACCTATTAATGGTCCCATATATTTATATAGACACTAAATATTGCAGCTTGACCACAGATTGTGTAATAATGCTCAAGGCTAAATGGGTTTATAAGCAACCATTACAAATCAGTCATCACCTAGACAATCCCAATATAGATAACAATCAAGAAATTCAAACTATCGTCAAACTAATCTCCTTTTAGTATAATATACGATATACTAGAGATGAATTTTGCAATAATTACCTAAACCAACCTGTAAATTACCAATACATTCACATATAGAACATCTTCAGGAACTAATTAATAGAAGCTATTTGATATATATATATATATTGATGTGTTGAAAGATGCTGCTGAAGTGAAGATTTGAGGCTCACAGATGTATGCAGGGCTTTCAGAGAAAATGCGGGGCCAGGGGCAACTAATATTTTAGAAGCCCATCAAAATCTAAAACAAGAATGTGGGGAGAGAGAGAGAAGAAATAAGAGTTTTTACTTATAGGGCTGAAAACAGGATTCTGGGAGCAGTTAGTAACAAGTCACAGAAACGAGCAAGCAATCAGATCCAGATAGCACTCGGATAGCGTAGATTCACTCTAGCACTGTCAGTATCACAGGAGGCTGAGACTATTAGTTCTGGTGGTCGCAGAGTCATCAAATTGACACTTCACCCCTAAGCTGGTTCAAGCTTTTGGCTCATGGTATGCCTGCTGGAAAAGTTTTTCTCAAATATTTTTTTTTTGAGAATTTAACTGTAAAATTAAGGCTGTTCTATGAGCCATGACATCGCTTTGCCTTCTTCTGTATTTTTGTTTATCATATTGAGTTGCCAAGTTGATGCAAGGCCCTGTGCAGCTGCTCTTCTTGTCTCCCCTCTGATTGGCCCTGAATGCATGTTTGCCAGCACTCCTGGAGAATTCTTATTCATATGAAATAATAATACTTCATCTTCACCATAAGTTTGAAAAGTGAACTTAGAATTTTAATAAGTGAATAATTATTGAACAACCATTTTAGTGGATAAAAAGAAAAAAGACAAAATAGTGCTTACAACTGTACAGATGATTGATACAATCAAACTTAATACATTCTAAACATGAGCATTAAAGTGATTTGAAACACAAAGTTTCCGCAGTGAAGTATTGAAGCAATGGATCTAAAAGTCAGATCCATGCTTTACAGCCTTACATAAACCAACCGATATTTCAAACCTGGTTCCTGTACGTAGAAAAGTATTTAACAGAATTTTGCATTAAATAGAAATAATTTATTAAAGTAAATGCAATTAAGAAACTATTTTTTTTCATAAAAATATCTTTTGTCATGTGTGGTAAACATATACATATAAATTAATGCAGGGTTCTATTAAAACTAAAATTAAACTTTATATATAAAAAAAACACATAATATAATATTTTTATTCATTTTATTCTTATGTTGAAAATATTTTGTGTGGTTCATTTTAGATAAGTTTTCCAACATTCATGAATTAATTAATTTTAAATTAGAGTTTCATTTCGGGGCAATTAAGTATGGTCTCCTTAATAAAAAATTAGAAGTTAAATCAAAATTTGATTACAAAATCTTAAAAGTTTGATTTTGTAAAAAAAGACAACTGTTTTGAAGCCACAGAGATTGGAGGCTTGTCAAGATTGAATGATATGAAATACAATAGAGTGAGTTTGGGCTGAAAAGTATAAATAGTGGGAGAGCAAAAGAAGGGGGATCATATTATATTTAGTTGAAAAGACAGAATGTTACATGATATTGTTGAAATGTTTAATTTTTCGTACGAGACCATGTATGGCGGCTAGCTCCGTCAGCTTGGCCTGCCGTCCGGGCCTCTATCCAGCAGAATGCCGAAGACTATAGGGTTATAAGTGAATTGACCTGTTGAACTGTCTGCGTGTGGTCCGTATTGGTGCTTCAAAGACTAAACATGCTATTTGTAAAATGAATTTCCTGTTGGCAAATCAATCAAGGCGTCATGGGAATTGTACCACCGCCAAGACCCAAAATCTGGTGCCAGTAACATTCTAAAATACTCCTCACGAACTTTTACCTTCCATTTTGTTCTTGTAAATCTTCATTTGTCTTAACTTTTGATTTCCTATAATGTAATCTAATCAATGTAACTTTATACACTATGTAATTTAATTCTCGATCACTCTTTATAATTTCCTTGCTTTCCTTCACTATTCCTAAGTTCTTAAATCAAATCGTATAATATTTTGCTTATTATTTATGCGGTATTAATATTTATCTATAGGGGTATATTTTAATGTTTTATATTACCATTAATATAATATGTCTGTTTCAATAGTTTGCCAGTTCGATCTCCTCGATAAAGCTTATTCATTCCATCATACATTTGAGAGCTATAAGTGATATTTTCTTAAAAATATAAGGGGAAGGGAACTTACAAAACATCTTAAATCAAGCGTACGGGGCAAATTATTTATTAAAAGTGTTTATAAAGATTTCTTTTAGCCTCACTTTATCGAAAAGATTTCTGGTTTATAAAATAAGTTTGCATTAAACCTAAGGGTTATCGTGTGTGTGCAAGCTTGGGTTAAAGTCAAATTATTTGACGTCATTAGACTTCAAAGAACCGGCAATGTAGTACTGCCGAGTCTGGGTTTTGGGAAATCCTTTTTCTTTTTTAGTGCTGCTTTTATTTCATTAATTCTTTAATTAGCTTGGGAAATTTATATTATATATTCGTTTTTCTGCTGGGAGGGTGTCTAGAGTTGATTGGTTGTCATGCGAGTTTATTGCTCAGTTTACCTTCAGATTCACAAGATCAAAAAAAAAAAATCTTTTATTTGCCCGGATTATCATGGCCGCCCAATTTATTTAAATGTTCTTTGATTGTCTCAGGATTTATGTAAAGGTTTAGCTAGCTAAGCTAGGCTGACTGACATTACACTCTCTCACCTGAAATTTGTCTTCGTGCGAATGCGCATAAGTATTCCCAGTTTTTTTTTGGGTTTTCATGTTCAACTTCATGTGAATTCAGATCGTCTGGTTAATTTTATTTCCAAGCACTAATAAGATTCCTATGCATCAATCAGTCATCAGCAATTAC
The DNA here is from genome assembly GCA_028023455.1 of Epiperipatus broadwayi. Lineage (NCBI taxonomy): Eukaryota > Metazoa > Onychophora > Udeonychophora > Euonychophora > Peripatidae > Epiperipatus > Epiperipatus broadwayi. Next base: position 9,500,529 of record JAQFVV010000028.1, on the reverse strand, counting down.
TTAATCTTTCACATTTGACAGCAAATCAAGTCTGTTTAATTTTCTGTTAATAATGGGTTTGGAGAGAATATCATTACTTTCAATATAAACTAGATTTTATTTTTTTGTGTGCATCACTATCTTCGGATTGATTTCCTGGGGCCGGACTAAATGAAATAATATTGTAAAATTTAGTTGAGTTATTAATAAATTAATGTAAAGTCATTTGAGCTTGCTCACATAAAATATATTAAATGAGTAAATGTTAAGGTAGGTTTAGATGGCAAACCAATTTCTTATCGCAGAAGAATTCTAGATTTCAATATTGTGTTTTTATTTAATGATTTGGGAATGTGTTCTATGGGAATAGCGGAGAATAAAGTCTCCAATTTTATTAATATCCTTATTAAAGTATCTATTCTTAATATAAACTAAACAGTCGTTTCTATTTATTATCCGTATACGTGATATTTTTAATGTTTATCTATTTGTTAATCTCCGATGATCCAAGTATTGCATAAATCTTTCACACATGCCGTGAGTTATATATATCATTATTCAAGTTAGGTTAATGATTTAATTTATAGTTGATTGTTTCTCCCTGATGCTAGCGGGACAGGCAGAAGAATGTAGATCTAAGTGTGTCTCGGATATGTTTGTTGATTCGTTGTTAGATTTGAAAAATAGATGAATAGGGCAGAGTGCATAGTATTCTTGATTTTTATATCTCGCGTATGATTGGTCTCGAGATACTTTCGTCTAGATTTCGAACTGGGTTAAACCAGCATACACATTCGACCGGCACATTATTCCGTTATCGAAATTTATTGCTGAATAAATTTTACATAAAATTTCATGAATATACTTACTGTTTTAAACTCAGAGAAAACTTTCCAAGTACTGCAAAAACATCAGGCAATCATTTTCCTGTACATTTTAAAAATTTTGGTTTTAAAAAGTTTGGTATAATTTCACACTATGGAGGTGTGTCATAAATCTTTACCTCAGAGTAAGTTTTTCATCTTGTATATTTTTTATATAATTTTCATGACCACATTTTTTAAGTATGATACTCAAGAGATATGAAAGCTTGAACTATATACGAAGTAGTATATTTTACTATACAAATAGTCTTAAGAAAAAATAATGTTTCAAGAGCGAATTTTGTTTATTACCTGATCAGTTGATCAGTAAACTTATCAGGATCCGTATCAAACAAAAGAAGAATATACTCAGTCTAAATGGGTTCCTCCAAAAATGAATGATGAATGGAGTTAATTTTTGCTTAAATTAGTCAGTAAGTATAATTTTTAGATTATAATACAATACTGAAGTCAATGTGTAATTATTTTGATTGATACTGTTATTTTCTCTGTTTTTGATGTTTTACTCATAATTTAATTATTCTTTCATTAAACCTGATTTGTAGAATCAACAATAATGTTTTATTTTCCATTATTAATTGTCCCTATTTCTATGAATCAGTGTAAAAGCACAGGTCCAATAAAAGTTTGTCAGAATTCAGTGCACTAATTTCAATAACTGCAAGTATCAGTCATAGTATATGGAATCTGGCAGTGATAAAGTGGTGGATTCTCGGAACTTAAGATCTGTGGATCGCAGCTCTACCTCTAACTCTTGATTACTTGAACTTTTTATAAATTCCTGAGCAATAAACTAATCATTTATTTATTTATAGCTGATAATAAAAATGGTTGTATTTGACTTTTTTTTCATTACTTTTAAGCATTTGCAGACAAATGCTAATATCGTCAATCTAAAGCAACTGGATACTATTAACCAAATCACTGATACACTTAGTTATTATTAACAGCATCTCACTCGACCTTGATAATTTAATCTGGCATGTCATAGTTAGGTATATATCAATTACAGTGTATTAATAGTTTAAAAGATATGTTATTTTACTTTTTGCAAACAAACTGACGTTTAAAAACTAAAGAATTATTTAAAAACAACTTTATTTTTTCGTCTAAAATCTCAATCATATCAACTTTATTACCAAAAATTTTTTTACCTTCCACTTTTATGGATAAACTATATAATTACTATGACATTATGTGAATAGACATCACACTTATAATAGTTTAACCAATAGACACCACTTACGTGAAATTTCATTTTTATTTTATCTGAGATCACTTGACAATTTGAGCACAAAGGGAATGAGCTTCAATCTAGAATCTTTAGTCTTGAGTTTACCACTACTTCTATGATATCATGTGATGTAAAATGACTTCTTTTTAAACAAAGTCACATGCCTAAATATCCTATTAGCCATGTTAAACATTAATTCCCTCCAAAATCCTTATACAGTACTGAAACAGTCATATATATATACATTTCAAAACAAAGCAAAACTCTCCATTTAGTAGTGCCATCTTGTGCTAACAAGAGCAATCAATGGATGCCAGAAGACCTGTGCATAAAATCCCTATCTAGTGCCTACTCATCCATTGATTGCTCTTGTTAGCACAAGATGGCACTAATAAATGGAGAGTTTTGCTTTGTTTTGAATTGTTTAATAACAATTATGTGCTAGTATGAGATAGTGATCATGTAATATATATACATGCATATATAGATGTGCTTCATGTATATATTGTTGCCATAAAGTTAGAATACTAAGGCATTTAAAAAAAATAATGTATAAAAGAAATTTAATTTTATTATGAAAGTTAATTTTATTACAAAATTTAATGTTGTTATGTGGGAATTGGGAGGGGGTTTCAAGTCAGCAAAGAAAATTTAACTAATTAATTAAAAACAAAGGCAAAACTCCCCATACAGTAGTGCCACCCTGTGCCAAACAGACTAATCAATGGATGCACTACTGTATGGGGAGTTTTGCCTTTGTTTACAACAAATTATGTGCTAGTATAGAGATGGTGATCATGTGATGTTTGATAATTAATTAAAATCAACTGATGTTCAAAAGACTATATGAATTAAAGTCTAATTTTGGAATTTATATTTTAGTTATTATCATTGTCATTACAGTAAAAGGTGATAAGAAATATGTAATTACTGTAAGAGATTAACCAAAATCAAAGGTATGCAGAATTTAATTTAAAAAAAATGCAATTAGTAAAATTTTAAAATGAAACTAGATCAAGATTGTGATCAGTACAATTTTTTTTAGATAGTAAAAAAAATAGTTTTCCTTAAGTTTTTAAATTAATTAATTAATTTGGAGAATATCCGGATGCCTCTGCTTTTGAAAGATATATATATATATATAGGAGCAGAGAAGAAAAGGGCTAGTTCTTGTAAAGTTTTATTAAGCTATTAAGGATTACGTCATACTATGACCAGTAAATACAGGACGTATGGAACTCCCACAGTATTTATAAAATGGGATGTCACTAAAGTCCCTGACTACAATTTCAAGTTGCTGACAGAACCATGCTGTTACCCTCAAGAGGAAACCCCCAGTATATAATGTCACCAAGTGACCAGCTAGCTAGCCAATATCTAAGAACACTATTATAGAAGACTATAAACTATACTGGGAAGTTCAGTGCAGTGTTTTACTGTCTGTCAAAATCCTTCAAAGGTCTGTTAAAATAGTGATTTATTTTAACTTTATAAATTTCAATTTATCGGTAAAAAAGAAAAGCCTCTTTAATATTCTGCTTTCTTTGCTTAAATAATTCAGTTATTAATCGTTTTTTTTAAATCTGATTTCTTTAGTGTTATATAAAATATTCTTATTATGTTATTAAAATATGTTTTTCTTATTGTACTGTAAAACATGCTTAATTAATTTGATGTTTAAGGAGAGATTGAATATTGTAATATATTCAATCCTTCTTAAATATACTAGACTTATTATTTAAGAATCGGAGGTAAATTAAATAAATATATATTCAGTGACTAAAATATTTAATGTCACCTAAAAAAAGTCCATTAATTCTATCAAATCAAGAAATGTAAATCCATCCTCTCATTGATTTTAATTTTTTTTTATATATTATTTGTGATTTTAAACTTGTCTATTTAAAATGTGTTCTTTCAAAGATGTCATTTAGTCATTAACACAAATATGAATGGTTTATAAACAACTTTCAATTTTAAAAATTAAAATCAAGTGTTAAGAAATTAAAACTTTACTTTAAAGGGGTACAGATAATATGTGTACTGGTAGATATGATATTTTTAATTCTATAAATTTTAATACAACTTAATAAAGCTAAAATATTTTCTTTTGACAAATATATATGTATACTGCAGATACAATAGTTTAATTCTATAAATTTTTTAATTCAATTTAATATATAGATTATAATTCTGAGGCTATTGTATCAATAATTCCTTGTATATGTAAGATGTATGGGGCAGATCTCTAATTAAGCAGGAAATAATTTTATCGACAGAATTTTTTTATATGTATAAACTGCGTAGGCCCTGATTTAACCTCATGTAATAGACATTCATATATTGTAATCTTATAACATGACTATTCACGTTTTATTTTATATATTGTACCGCTAATGAACAGCGCTACATGTGAAATTTTAATCTAAAATTATTAAAACAAAATTTTATTCAAACAATGTAAAGATTTTAAAATTAAACTTTAATGAATACTAAAATCACTGCAGAGTAAGTTGTCAATAAATGATTGAATTGAAAACATCCCATTTGAAAGAACGTAATTAAAAGTTTAATAAAAGAGAAGTTTGAAATGTTTTTTAAGTTATTATTTTAAAACAAAACACACTTTGCCAAAAAACAAAATGCTGCATCATTCATAAAGTTTTACAAATTAAAGAGATAATTAGAGGGGGGAGAAAATTTAACTTAGTGAATTTAAAGAAAAAAAGAGAAATCTTAAAAACTAAAAATCGCTCTCTTATCATTTACCTAAGAGTGAAGGATGTGGGTATTGATTTTAAAAATACATTAAAATGTGTATATATGTGTGCATATAAAAGTAAAATTAAATTAAAAAAATAAAGAAAATAAGTCTGTAACATAAAAGTTAAGTTAAATTCAAAGATGGCTACAAATAAACAATGGGAATAATTAATCAGCAATAGCTACAAATAAACAATGGGAATAATTAAAAAGTTAGATCTTATCCTAAGTAAATTAACCTAATGAGGAATGTGAACAAATAATGGGAATTTAATTAATAGATTTAATTTAAAAAAATGTTAATCAAGCTGAATAATAAAAGGGCCACATATATAAATAGGCCTGAAAAAGAAACTCACCAACAGATCATTTTTCAGCAGTATTATTCCAGTCTGTGCAAATAACACATATATTTTTGTAAATGCCAAGAAAACATGTGTTGCTAATCAGAAGAAGTATGCCGTTGTACTCCAGTCTCTGAACGTCCTAGAATATCTGAAGGTCTTTAATTAGCTGTAATGAATATCTAACAACATGAGCCGTTCAAACATTTGTCTGCCAGACTAAAATGCAGCAAGGAACCATATTCGTTAGCAATCCAAATTCCAACCGGCTGGTATAGCACGCACCACACAGGAGAAAGAAGCAGCCGTCTATCCAGGATCATGTATCTGAAAACCTATAGATAATTATTCTTTATTCTCATTCCTATTGTGTCAGTAATCTATTATTGTAGCCATTGCAATCCCTGAAATATCCAGAGTCAACAGATTGAACTCTAATTAGCATAAAAGAACTATATATGTGCAGTTAGTGTAAGCAGCAAATATTCTCAGAACTTTCCCAATCATACAAACAAATAGCTTATGGAAAAATGTGTGTGTGTGTGATATATAATGTTTTAATGCTTGTGTTTATTTAATGTTCTATGTTTATTATAATGTGTGTGCCCGGAATATTATATGTAATTATTAGTTTATTTAAGAAAGGGATAAATGACTTCTTTAATTAACTTTAAAGCATTTAAAATAAATTATTTTTTTTGGAAATTAGTATTTGACAGTCGATTCTTTTACTAACACCACTAATTAAAGCAGTTTATTATATTACTTTTCAATTGAGCTAATGGGATATTCAGGCACTGAGTTAGTAATTGTCATCCAGAGCATATTAGTTACTTCTTATAATTAACTGGCGCCTGAAGTTTACTTCAAAACAAATGAAGTGCTTTGAATGACAGGGTTTGAATTCAGCAGTAGGAGAAGTTCTATAGTTTGGAAATGTAGCTGTAAATTATACCTTGTATAATTTCAGTCTAGGACCGGTGTGATGCAATACTAAATTGCAGCTAGAATACATTGAATTAATATAATTTTGTCATATTTTTATATATAAAAAGAAGTCAACAACAATGTTTTTCACAATTCTGTTTTACTAAAGAGTAAAAAAAATTGTTATTCTATATATTTTTTTAATTCGATCTTTTCCCACCCACTTCATATATATATATATTTAATTTTAAGGCCAATTATTCATTATTTTATATAATTTGTTATTGCTGTGTTGTCTAACTTCATGTTTATTTTTATTTCATTCCTCCAGCAGACACACATTCCTGCTTTGGAGAAAATGGAATAGCCAGGTCCCTTTTGAATATGATTAATGCAAATGCGGGAATATTCCTCTTACTTCAGACCCTGAAGATCTTCATGCTGTATCAGTAATTGAGCAGTAGATCGTTCCTGCCTGTTGTTGAAATTTCTTAATGACCATGGGAAAGATGCTCATTCCCTTCATATTGTGATCCATTTATTTCATAGAGACATGGGTATAGCCTCGCGGAGGCAAGCGTATTCCAGTCTACCTTGTCAGATAATTGTTTATTACTTTAGCAAGCCAGAACTGCCTCCCTTGTGTACAGTTAAGCTTGATATTTTAGCATTTCTAGGTCATGATCATGAGAGCTATGCGATCATCTATTTTAACTATATTTCTTAGAGTTAATTCACATGTTTTCTTGTGTATGCTTAATTTAGTATCAAAGGCCTACTTAAGAGATACCTATCCTAGAGATCACCAAATCTACCATCCAATATATATTGTACTGCTATTGGACAGTGATACATGTTTGTAATTTTATTTATCATAAAATTTTAATGTCAAAAGAATTATTTTATCAAGAAATGATTAAAGTAAAAAAAAAAACTCATTCAAAGAATTAATTATAAAAGTTTTTAAGAAAGAGAAATATAATTCAGAAAGTTTAAAGAGTAATTAGAGGGGGGAGAAAATTTAACTTGGAAAAAACTAAACTTTAGAATAAATTAAGAAAGTGTTATTTAGAAAGTTAGTTTTATTAGAAGAAAATGCAGTTAGCCCGGGGGTAATTTAACCGAAAAAATTTAAAACTATTAAAGAAAAAACGAAATCTTAAAAACTAAAAATCTCTCTTTCCATTTATTTAAAATATATGTGTGTAAATAATGATGATTTTAAATATAAAGAAAATAATAAAATGTGTGCGTATTAAAAATAAAATAAAATATGGAAGTTAAATATAAAAATATAAAAGGAAAGCTCATAATTGAAGTTAAAAAATTCCCACAAATATTGCATATACTGATAAGCTACATAGAAATGGGATTAACAATGACTACTAATTAACTAATTCAAATCCATAAACAACAGGACTAATTAAAAGACATCTTATCAAAAGATTTAATCAACAAAAGCAGTGGACGGATTTTGAACAATGAAAATAGCAGAGGATTTAAAAAAATTTAATGAAAAGATAACAAGATCATCACATAAATAAGGCTGAAAATTTTGTCAGTCAGTCATTCACGTATCTAGTCAATCACCTAGTAGAATTATTTTTTTCAATGAATACAATGCAGTGCTAAGCAGTTTTCAGAGCATGCGATGAGCTCTAATCTTCATCCGCAAGAACATCAGCAGTCTGCCCATCTAATAATTTGGAATCCGCCAGGAATGTTTAACAGCCTGAAGTAAGAAGTAGCTCGGAACCACAATCATCAGGACTACATCGGAAGTCTAAAATCTTACCAGTTGGTAAAACAAACATGAAGCAGCAAAGAACAAGAAGTCACAATGTTCGAAATCCTATAGATAATATTTTCTTATTCCAATTCCTGATATTAATTAAAGTAGCCATTGCAATCCTTGAGTATCCCCAGAGTCAGTATAATAAATGAACTCTATAACCAGCATAAAAAGAATTATGTATATGCAGGTTAATATAATAAACCGATAGTCTTAAAACTTTGACAAATTATACAAACCAACAGATCATATGATATCAAAATATATAAAATGCGCTAACACGCACAAGCACACAAAGCTAAAAACAAATAAAGCAAATATATATTATTTTAATATCTATTCATTAAATGGCTAAGCGCTTTCAAGGTTCAAGCCCTCATAATCATAGCCGTATTACAAAATCTAATAAATTGACTTGGAATGATGCAAATTTATGCAAATGAAATAATTATGCATTCCATTTCTTGGATATTTTGTAGCAAGAGTCTTTTCTATTGATGGCACCGACATCTCTAGATATAAAGAAAGCTTCTTTTATCTTTCTTTTTAGATCATGCCGCTCTCTGCATACCACCACTGGATTTCCCGGTTGACAATCATGCCCAGCTGAAGCACGGTGCTGTGCAAAAACTGAACTATGAGCAGTGTCCAACAAAGCTTTATTATAAGAATAAGTGTGTTGCGATAGCCTAGTGGAGAGAGAGGCCCTAGTCTCACCATAATATGATGATCTACAAAATTTTTCAGGGCAGGCAATATTATAGACCACTTGAGGTGTCAGCGAGGGTGGGAGGCAGTCTTTGGTATTATTAATTAATTTGTTAGAGTTAGAAGGTGTGTGAAAACATAACTGGTATTTATTATTGAAAATATTATAAAAACATTTATGCATACTAGGCAGGTAAGGGAGTAGGAGTCTTTGCTTGTCAATGTTAGGGACTTTATCATTTATTTTAGCAAAAAACTGTTTTATCCTCCTGTCAATTACATTCACATCAAAACCAACTTTTATTAGGTCGTCCCTATATGATGTGAGGTTAGCTTTTTATCTGCCTCAAACTTACATAGGTGCATATTTCTAAACAAAAACGAGGTTAAGCCAGAGAGTTTGTGGTTAGTTGGTGAATTGGAAAGAGGGTGGGAGTGTCCTCTAACATCAAGGGGTTTGATTAGCATTTTATAATTAATATGTGTGTGTTCTCGCTGCATATGTAGGTCCAGGTATTTAACTTGTTTATGGGCATTTTCATTCTCCAAGTTAAACGTAAGCCCTGTAGTGTTTTGAAGTTCATTTTTTATTTGTAGAATAATCGGAGAGGGAGCGGCTATGAAGATATCATCAACATATCTAGTGTATATGGATAGCAAGTTAGATTCTTGGTATCTTGGAATTATTTGCTTTTCAAAATAATTTAAAACTACACTTGAGATGATGCCACTCATAGGGAGTCCCATTGGCCAACCATCTTTCATATGAAACCACGGGTTGTGAAAGAAGGCCATAATATTTTTATCAAGCCAAGATAAAAAGTCTATAATAAAGTCAATTAGTGGCTGAGCTAAATTGTGGTTTATAAGCTCTTCTCTTACAATCTGAATAGATTTAGCCCTACAAATGGAGCCATATAATTCCGAAACATCAATAGTAGCTAATGAAGTGTCTGGGTTCAAAACTAGGTCTTTTATTTTTGCAACAAATTGAAATGACGAATTTATAGTATATGAACCGAATCCCAAAGCTTGAATGAGCTGTCTGTTAACCCATTTCACCGTATTGGAATAGTGTACTCCTCCAAAATCTAAAATAAGTTGCAATGGAATATCAGCCTTGTGTATTTTGGCATTGGCAAACATCCTTGGAGGAATGGATGCAGACAGGTAAAGTCTATAATATTCTGCCTTAGAGAAAGCTTTATTACAGTGTGGTCTGAGAATGGAAGAAATAAACTTATCCTTATTTAATTTGTTATTGAAATCGGGAAGCCTTTGAAATTGTAGTTTATTAATTTGCTGATCCAGTTTAGATGTGTAGTCCTATGTTTTCATAAGCACGAATCTATTGCCCTTATCTTCCAGCATGCATGTGATATTTTTGTCTTTAAAAAATTGTTTGGTTTTTGTTATGTTAGCTTGCCAGATATGTGTGCGTATATATAAAGATTTATGCTGTAGAGCATTAACTACTTGGGTAATGTATTTATCTTTATCTGGATCGTTGAACAAACCTGCTTCAACATCAGCCATAAGCTCCATATTGGGATGTTTCCATCCACCCCCAACATATCGTGGGTCCCTACATAAAATGTCACATATCTCTTGTGGGATTGGTATATCCGTAAGGTTCACAAAGGCCGAGGCTTCAGGGTCTTGGAGGCGGACATTCTGTTGATAAGCCAAAAACGCGTTTTTTATTAAATTTGTGCTTAAGAGAAGCACTGAGATTATTACACTTGTGCTGTATAAATGCATTTATTGGGAAGTGGGCTAGAATTCTCCTTCGTCTCTTGATTTGTTTGCATAACGCTTTACGACATCCTTTAATGACTAAATTGAGAAGAAATATTTTCATTTTCTTGATAATATTGTTGCGGTTATAAATAGCTTGGTTAAGATTAAAGCTGCAGAATTTCGGAAAGACTCTAATCTCTCTGCATTTTATCAAGAACGCAATTCTCTCTTGGAATTTGCATACAGAGAGACAAACTTTAAGAGCTTGCTTATCCATAATAAATCACTCACACAGTTGTTAGAAGTTGAAATTCTGCAGCTTTAATCTTAACCAAGCTATTTATATATTTGCTTATTTCAACTTCTAACAACTGTGTGAGTGATTTATTATGGATAAGCAAGCTCTTAAAGTTTGTCTCTCTGTATGCAAATTCCAAGAGAGAATTGCGTTCTTGATAAAATGCAGAGATTAGAGACTTTCCGAAATTCTGCAGCTTTAATCTTAACCAAGCTATTTATAACCGCAACAACATTGTCAAGAAAATGAAAATATTTCTTCTCGATTTAGTCATTAAAGGATGTTGTAAAGCGTTATGCAAACAAATCAAGAGACGAAGGAGAATTCTAGCCCATTTCCCAATGAATGCATTTATACAGCACAAGTGTAATAATCTCAGTGCTTCTCTTAAGCACAAATTTAATAAAATTATTGCGTTTTTGGCTTATCAACAGAATGTCCGCCTCCAAGACCCTGAAGCCTCGGCCTTTGTGAACCTTACGGATATACCAATCCCACAAGAGATATGTGACATTTTATGTAGAGGCCCACGATATGTTGGGGGTGGATGGAAACATCCCAATATGGAGCTTATGGCTGATGTTGAAGCAGGTTTGTTCAACGATCCAGATAAAGATAAATACATTACCCAAGTAGTTAATGCTCTACAGCATAAATCTTTATATATACGCACACATATCTGGCAAGCTAACATAACAAAAACCAAACAATTTTTTAAAGACAAAAATATCACATGCATGCTGGAAGATAAGGGCAATAGATTCGTGCTTATGAAAACACAGGACTACACATCTAAACTGGATCAGCAAATTAATAAACTACAATTTCAAAGGCTTCCCGATTTCAATAACAAATTAAATAAGGATAAGTTTATTTCTTCCATTCTCAGACCACACTGTAATAAAGCTTTCTCTAAGGCAGAATATTATAGGCTTTACCCGTCTGCATCCATTCCTCCAAGGATGTTTGCCAATGCCAAAATACACAAGGCTGATATTCCATTGCGACTTATTTTAGATTTTGGAGGAGTACACTATTCCAATATGGTGAAATGGGTTAACAGACAGCTCATTCAAGCTTTGGGATTTGGTTCATATACTATAAATTCGTCATTTCAATTTGTTGCAAAAATAAAAGACCTAGTTTTGAACCCAGACACTTCATTAGCTACTATTGATGTTTCAGAATTATACGGCTCCATTTGTAGGGCTAAATCTATTCAGATTGTAAGAGAAGAGCTTATAAACCACAATTTAGCTCAGCCACTAATTGACTTTATTATAGACTTTTTATCTTGGCTTGATAAAAATATTATGGCATTCTTTCACAACCAGTGGTTTCATATGAAAGACGGTTGGCCAATGGGACTCCCTATGAGTGGCATCATCTCAAGTGTAGTTTTAAATTATTTTGAAAAGCAAATAATTCCAAGATACCAAGAATCTAACTTGCTATCCATATACACTAGATATGTTGATGATATCTTCATAGCCGCTCCCTCTCCGATTATTCTACAAATAAAAAATGAACTTCAAAACACTACAGGGCTTACGTTTAACTTGGAGAATGAAAATGCCCATAAACAAGTTAAATACCTGGACCTACATATGCAGCGAGAACACACACATATTAATTATAAAATGCTAATCAAACCCCTTGATGTTAGAGGACACTCCCACCCTCTTTCCAATTCACCAACTAACCACAAACTCTCTGGCTTAACCTCGTTTTTGTTTAGAAATATGCACCTATGTAAGTTTGAGGCAGATAAAAAAGCTAACCTCACATCATATAGGGACGACCTAATAAAAGTTGGTTTTGATGTGAATGTAATTGACAGGAGGATAAAACAGTTTTTTGCTAAAATAAATGATAAAGTCCCTAACATTGACAAGCAAAGACTCCTACTCCCTTACCTGCCTAGTATGCATAAATGTTTTTATAATATTTTCAATAATAAATACCAGTTATGTTTTCACACACCTCCTAACTCTAACAAATTAATTAATAATACCAAAGACTGCCTCCCACCCTCGCTGACACCTCAAGTGGTCTATAATATTGCCTGCCCTGAAAAATTTTGTAGATCATCATATTATGGTGAGACTAGGGCCTCTCTCTCCACTAGGCTATCGCAACACACTTATTCTTATAATAAAGCTTTGTTGGACACTGCTCATAGTTCAGTTTTTGCACAGCACCGTGCTTCAGCTGGGCATGATTGTCAACCGGGAAATCCAGTGGTGGTATGCAGAGAGTGGCATGATCTAAAAAGAAAGATAAAAGAAGCTTTCTTTATATCTAGAGATGGCGATGCCATCAATAGAAAAGACTCTTGCTACAAAATATCCAAGAAATGGAATGCATAATTATTTCATTTGCATAAATTTGCATCACTCCAAGTCAATTTATTATATTTTGTAATATGGCTATGATTATGAGGGCTTGAACCTTGAAAGCGCTTAGCCATTTAATGAATAGATATTAAAATAATATATATTTGCTTTATTTGTTTTTAGCTTTGTGTGCTAGTGCGTGTTAGCGCATTTTATATATTTTGATTCATAATTAGACACAAAGTATAAACTATTTGCTTAGATCATATGATAGAATATGTGTGTGTTATATATATTTTGATACTTATGTTTATTTAATTTTTTTATGTTTATTGTAATGTGTGTGCCCGAAATATTATAAAATCACTGTTTATATTAATTAAAAATTTATAATTAGTTTACAAATTATAGTAAACATTTTAGTTAAAATAAAGCATTTGTTTATCAATTACTGTTGGTCAATTCTTTTACTCAAACCACTAAATAAAGCACTTTATTATATTTGTTTCTGTTGAGCTAGTTGGGATTTCTTAGGCACTGAATTAGTTGCTGTTATTCAGGGCATGTTAACTACTCCTTGTAGTTAGCTGGCACCTGAAGTTTACTTCAAAACAAAAAAGTGCTCTAAATGGCAGGGGTTGAATCCAGTAGTCGAGAAAATCTATGGCCTGGAAATGTGGTTATGTATCTTATATAGCTTTGACCTGGTCATAGGTACCCTCTGGGTATTATGCTTCTTTGCCTAAGGGACCGGTGTGGTGCAATACTTATATTGCAGTTGGAGTAGATCGAAGTTATAATAAATAATTATACCATATTTTTTATATATAAAAGGAAGTCAACAATTTATCTTACAATTTGTTTATAATGTTTTTCACAATTTTTCTTAAAGAGTAAAAATTTTTATTCTATATATTTTTTTTTTTTGTATTGATCTACTACCCAACCCAGTTCAATATACATGTGTATACTGAAATTTCTTGTATATATACAATCACAAATTAAATGTCATGTAGTCCCTTATATATATATATACATTGAAACTCTTGACACACATAATCACTAATTAATATAATTTCCACTATCTCTTATAAGTCTTATAGATCGAGCAACAATTAAGCAGTGTTCATTTCTTTTGTTTGTATTGTATCACTAATAAAATGTTTATATTTTCACATATATATTGCATCAGGTGTCTTGTTTGCCAAAGTGGAGTCATATAGTTATAATCTAATTCTAAGAATCTCTTCTCTCTCTGTGATCACCAAGCTAATTAAGATGAAATATTATATGGGGTTGGAATGAGTTGTGGTAGTATAAGTTACCCTAGTGTTGATTTTGCTGTTGTCTGCTCATTCTGACTGTTACACTACAATCAACTCATCTAATTCGGACTACTTATCTCCAATTCTCGTTCATCTATTTTTTTCCCTCCTATCTTATACTCTCAAATTTTGTTATAAAAACATAAACAAAAAAGTCACTCAAATTCTATCTCTTTGACACCCTTTAGTTTTAAATTTAATCACTGTCCATAAAATTTATCCAGATTCCTTTCATCACTCTGCAAAAATAAGTGTTCAATACTCTATCATTTCAACACAAGAAGCATCTATAATTCAAATCCTTAATCCATTTTTCTCCTGCAATCTAAAGAGCATGCCCTATACCAAGCTGCACAAGGAGCACCTTCTAATGAATTAAACTATTACTTCACTAAGGAAAGATGACATGCAAATCTTATTATAACAATATAGTTTACAAAAGTAATATTTACTAAGGCAATAAGCCCAAAGAATGTGCGCGTGAAAATGTGAAGGTAGGAACCTCTACAGGTCTTAACCACAAGCTTACACTTTGGAAGAAAAAAGGGAAACCCTTCTTTACTTCAACCTACTTTCTATATAAATAGGTGAAGCTGAAGCGGTTAGATCTGAAAGCATGAAGCTATTCAGTACTTCACTGATTAAGTCCATAATTCCTATTATACATTAATACTCGCGAAATATTTCGATTTACAATGAGTCAATGGAAAGATCTTATAGTTAGAAATCTACTACGATAATTTAAAGTTGTAATTATAAATTTATTTAACACACATTGATTATAGTTTACAAAGTATACTAACATCTCACATTAAGTAAACATTTGTTATAATTAATGACATAGGTAGACTATTTTCCCAGCTTTACTGATAAAATACCCACATATATAACAAAATAGAACAAGATTCTATATTTACTAAAAAATTCTAAAAATATTTGCTTATAAATATTTACTTACCAAATACCAGAGAGCTTTAGCAATATGCGTACTGGCTTCAACCAAATCAACTTCACTGAGATGTTCTCGATTTTTCTGAAGAAAGATATTTAAAGGACCAAGAGGGAAATATTCCATAACAATGGAGAAAGGATCAGCTAAAATGACACCAAATATGGTAACAATCGCAGGGTTCTGACAAAAAGCTGCTTTATTAGCCGTTTGCATAAATTCCTACAAAAAAATATTATTATTTAAATTCACTTGACAAAAGAACATTGATTTTTTTATTTAATTACTGTAATCTACAAATAGTTTTTGTAGAATTGTTAAATCAAAATGAAAAATAAAAACAAAACAACGTAAAATATAATGAAATACTCAAAATATACAAAAAGATGATTTTAAATTTGAACGTAAAATATTTTATCCTACGAGCTGAAAATTAAGCAAATTTTATAGCATTTTCATACAGTAAAATTCACGATGAAATAATTATAATGAGCACTGATATTACAATTACTGTGATTGATTAACTTCTTAGAAAAATGATGGATAGTGATACATTAGAAATTAGAATATACTTCCACAATAGGTCTTGATATAAAGTTTAGAAGTCGAAAATGATATGTTTTTAAATTGATAATATCTAGAAATGAACGTAAACAATTTGTTTACTACAGTTAAATATACTCGGGTTAATAGTTAAAATAGATAATCAAGTGGTTTGTTGTTTGGGAAATAACCTAAAAAACTCAAATGACAGATTGGAGTTGTAATCCATGGTCGTTGAGTTCCAGAGTCAGTTCTATTACTGTCTTAAATCCATGTAGAACAATTGAATAGATTATTGTTGGAGAGTTCATAAAAAAAAAATTAAGCACTTAGAATGGTGAAGTAGAGCTGCAACTCATGAACTTTGAACTCCATTACTCGTCCACTGCATCAAACAATATAGAACAATCGAATGATTTATACCTCATAAATTGATAAGACATTTGAGCATAGGAAATGTCAGAGCAAAATCAGGATTCATAGGAAGTGTCAGAGCAAAATCAGGATTCATGGACTTTGAGCTCCAATCTGCCATTTCATCACTGCACTAAACTACATAGGTTATAAACCACAATAAATTAAAAAGATTTCACAGTTCCTAAATTAATCTTTAATTTTATAAATGACAATGATAAATTTAGACTTTTTAAAAAATTAGATTTAAAACAGTAATGTGATGTGATGCACTGTGACTTCTCCTTAAATGGAGTCAGAAATCTTTCAGCAACTATGCCCAGAGAAACCTGTTTGCCACTTTACCACTCCAGGTTTT
Organism: Epiperipatus broadwayi; assembly: GCA_028023455.1. Taxonomy (NCBI): domain Eukaryota; kingdom Metazoa; phylum Onychophora; class Udeonychophora; order Euonychophora; family Peripatidae; genus Epiperipatus; species Epiperipatus broadwayi. The sequence goes on along the minus strand of JAQFVV010000028.1, from coordinate 9,483,935 downwards.
CCCATATTCTGCTCCATCCCATTTCCACAACATAATCATTGTCAACTGTATCGCCTTTATATCTAAATTCCTCTTATCTTTTCCCAAAAGCAGCATAAAAACCAATAATTCACTTTCTGTATAATCACCTTTTCCATATTTATTCTTCCATAATCTCATTATTTGTAACCCTTTATTATTTTCAATTTTTTACATTCAATTAACAGATGGTTTTATACTGGATTTGGGAAAAGATAAGTGGAATTTAGATACAAAGGCCATAGAGTTGACAAAGATTATGTTGTGGAAATGGGATGGAGCAGGATAGAGAAGAATGTGGGAAAAACAGACTGGAGAATGAAAAGAGAAGGTAAGATGGCTAACAGGTTTCTCTGGGTATAGTGTCTGAGAGATTACTGATTCCAAGAAAGAAGATACAACAGCACATTGCAACACATCACATTGTTTTATTAGCCTATGTAAGCATAAGAAAATTGATCAAATAATATTATAATGGTTTTATACCAATTTTCCCCATAGAATTATGGTAAGTGGTTTTCAAAAAAAACCAAAGACATCGAAATGTATAGATATTGAAATGGGTTCGGATCTTGGATTGAAAACATTATTATGTTTTCATCTTGGACTCATAGCTTTATAATTAACTAAATAGTTAAAATGTGGCTTCTGGAAGGTTGCATTAGATCCTAAAATCTAGATGCAATGCTCTCAGATCCAAGGTTCCTCTCTGATGAAACCTGCAAGCCAGGAGCTAGTCTAGGGATATGGAATGAGTAAACACTAGATATGCATTTTATGCACAAACCTTTTTGCAACCATTGCTTACGAAGGCTTGCACTTGGTGGCATTACTGTATGGAGTTTGCTACTGTAAGGAAGGCATTAATAATATTAGACATCTGTTAATTGAATGTAAATGCCTACAAGCAAAAAGGGTTCAAATAATAATTTGTGGGAGAATAAAATATAAACAAAAGAAAGTGGGCTCTTGGGGTTTTTATAAATGCTGGGCTTGGGAAAAGGTAAGGGGGATTTAGAAATAAAGGCTATAACATTGATAAAAATAATGTTGTGGAAACGGGATGGTGCAGGATAGAGAAGAAATGGGAACAACTTAAAAGGGAAGATGGCTAACATGTTTTTCTAGGCTTAATGACTGAGAGATTACTGACTCGAAGAATGGAGAAGCCATAGTGCATCCCATCACTGTTTAAACAGCTTGTGTAAGTGTAGGAAATGGTGATCATGTGATGTTTTAATAAAAAACTAGATTTACAACAATAAACACAATGTTATTAATTTGAATAATTCTTTAACACAACTTCAAGTAAGTTTTTTTCTTCTCAATTACAAAAATTATATTTATTACTCCCCCACCACCACCACCACCATAAATAACTCTTTATTTTTAAAATAGTTAATCCATACTTTTTTTCTTCTTTAGTTAAATCTTTTTTTTTTTTTTTAAAAAAAAAAAAATTAGTGTTTCAAACTTTACTTCAGCTGATTTTGAGATAAAAAATTCCACCTCATCTATCAAACAAATGTGAATAAGCATATTATTAGTACTCAATGCACTTGAATTTATTTTGTACCTATTTAATATTATACAGTAAAATACCATTTAAAGAAATCCTGACTCATGCTAAAATTTGACTGATGGTCATAAAAATTTCAGGAAATTTCTTTATAACTTTTTCCAAATTGAAAAAGCTGTTAGATTATAAGTAACTGGATTAATGATATATATATAAAATAAACTATTTTTGAAAAATACAAGAAATAATTCAGAACTAGTTCATAAGAGATTAAAAAATACAAACACAATTAAAGTTCATTCTTTCAAAAGATAAAATTAAACAAAAAAAATTCTTTTATAATATGTTAGTTAGCATGGTCTTAAAAAATAAAAAATAATGGTAACTGAATTTGTTTATAAGAAAAAAAAATATTAAAAATATTTTAAGAATTTATTATTTTAAAAATATATATAAAAAAATTGTTTAACATCAAAAGATAAAAATATATAATTTATGCTTTTGTAAAGTTGTAATTACTTATTAAGCATACAGGAAATGCATGTAAATACTTTTAAGACAGGTTTTAACCTGTTCAAATGTGCCTTGAAATTTATAATAGTCAAACAATATCTTTATTTTGCCGATAGGGGGACTTCTCAAACCACAACACAAGATAGCGACTTTTATAAAAGATAAGAGCGGCCATCTTATCTTTAACCTAACTTTCCACTTATATAGGCCAATATGATGCATCACGATTTAGGAACATTCCTATACAAATTAACATTCACGAAATCTTGCGATTTACGAGGAGTTAAAAATTGTATCACGATTTTAAAAAAAAATTTTTTTTGCATAATTAATTTTAAGATTTCTATATATATAATATAGTATAATCTTACTATTACTGCTAATTATATGACATTAGGTAGCAGTAAATAATAAAATCTATTTTCTATCATCTTTCCCATACAAATAAAAATTACATATTGTAGTTTTGAATTATTTCATATATTTTCTCTTAGACATTGGTCGTTCCATGGATACTTTACCACCATTTTCAACTATTATTGATCCATTACAGGGTGAAATTATCTCAAAATTTAATACCCTTTCTCTGATGTGTAGCCTATCTTCTCCACACCACTCATTTCCTAGTTTCAACCATCCATCTCATATGTGGTCTCTTTCTAGATCTTAAAACAATCTCTTGGGATCCAGTTTAAGATTTCAATTATCTATTATCATCTCTTCTAGCAATTTGTCCGGCCCAGCTCTACTTCAATCTCTTATTTCTTTCAATGATGTCAGAAACCCCTGTGTGTTGTCTCACCCATATATTTCATTTTTGATACAGCTTTTGTTACCTCTTACATTTCCTAATCTCCATGCTCTGTTGACGGTTTGAAGTCTCTATAAAGCTTTTCTGCTAAATTGAAATAAGAGCTAGTAAAACACACATATTAAAAACTTCCTTCTCAAATGCATAGGTGTATTTCCTTTTAATATAAAGTTATTTCTATCAAAACCATCCCATCCCAATATAAATCTATGATTAATTTTATCCATTATATTTCCAATATGTATTAATAATATGACCAAAGTATTTGTAGTTGTTAATATCTTCTATTTCATCATCATCAATCTTTACCTCCTTTTGAGAAAATCCACTGAACATTACTTCAGTCTTTTTAGCATTTACCTTTAGTCATACTTTCTTACTTCATCTGATAATTCTGGCAACATTTTCTGAAGCTGTGAAACATTGGTTGCAATAGAATTATTTCACCTGCAAAATCTGGATGACTTAAATAACATCCTTTTACTTTTACTACCTAAGTCTCCCATTTTAAGCCACAAAATATTTTTTGAAAAAATTGCTGTAAATTTTTTTAGAGATTATGGAATCACTGTATTATACACATCCATCTCAATGTTAATCCTCCTAGGACCATTATGTAATCAAATCATTGGTATTGCATTTTGATAAATATTCTTTGGAATATGATATCCTGAGTTTATATCTTGATGATGTTTGACACACTGAAGAAATGTTTATAAAATCAAACGCCTTTTCATAATCATTCATATTAGTTGGTCCTTTCCATAATTTCTTCCAATATTTGGATGTGATCCATTAAGTTAAAACCAATTTGTCTGTTTTGATTGATTGAAATCCAAAGTTTGTAACACACGAGTTGCAATTATTTTGGTCAGGACTTTGTGTAGAACCAATAAAAAATTAATAGCATTTCTGTAGTGCAATTTTCACTATACTACTCTCACATAATGTAAGGATAAATATAATTATATACACAACTTTTCACTTCTTTTTCTTTTTAAATTATAGCTCCATGATAATAAATATATAAATTCAACATTTCTCCTTTTTCTTTTTAAAACTTGTTTTATTCCAAACTATAATTTTATTTCTCTTCCATACAACGTTTCAACTACTTTCTATAGTCATTATCAAGTTTCCTTAAAAAAAAAAATAATAAAATAAATAAAAATAAAAAACAAAAATAATAACACAAATAAATAAAATATTAATACATTCCAAATATATAATATTCAAATAAAACCCCAATATTATTATCATCTACAAATACAATTATTTACCTCCTTCCCTATCTTTAATTATTTTTTTTTAAATACCTTTATAATTTAATACTCTTCTTATATAAATTTATTATCTATTCTCTAAATCTTTACCCATTAACATTCTTTTTATACCCCCCCCCTTTATATATTATTCCTATATTATCTTATTTTTTATCTTTATTTATTAACATTCTATTTAATACTGGTTTATACTGATTGATATATATACTTCCTCTTTTTTTATTCCTCTTTAAATTTTTTAACGCATTCCAATGGCCTTATATCCAAATTTTCATGCTTAAATTCCTTTTTATGAATATATATAGCAGATTTTTTATCATATAAATGCTGCCTTAATCTAGTCTTTAATTTATTCTTACTTGTTCCTATATTTACATTACTTTTATCACAATCCATACATTTAATTATATATACTGAATTTATACATTCTAAAATATCAATTAACTCACCCAAACATTGTTTCCTTTTTTAACAGGGCAAATTAATGTATTATATCTCCTATTAAAATACCTAAAAAATTTCTTAATTTTAAAAAATAAATATCTTGATACCCTAAATCCTATATAAATTATTTTATTTTCTCCATCTTTATTCAATTTAATCTTTTTATATTTTCAATATTATAATTGGATGTCAATCTTTTTACAATATATTCAGGATAATCATTTTTAATACATTCCCCCCTAATATTATTTATTTCATTTTTAAAAAAAACATTTCATTTGAACATGCCTTAATAGCCTTAATAATCTTCTTATTAACAATATTAAGTTTGCAATGCTTTTCAATATCAGAGTACCAATTATTAGCTAATCCAAAATATGTATTCTTTTTAAATACTGTTGTATCTATATAAATTATTCCATCCATTCCAAATTTTTTAAAAATTCTTATATCTATATAATCAATTACATTATTTTCTTTTTCCATTATAAACTTTATTTTATCATTTTTTTGTATTTATACACCCCAAAAAATTATTTGCTTTGCTAACATTCCCATTAAAAATCAAAAAATAATCATCTACATATCTATTATAAAAAATTGGCTTATTTTTTCCATTATTAAAATTTTTTTTTTAAAAAATTATACATATATACATTTGCTAAAAAGCCACTCAAACTATTTCCCATACTTAATCCATGTTTCTGTTTATAAAATTTATCTCCATATCTAAAAATAAGATCTTTACAACAAATAACCAATAATTCATACAAAATATAAATTTCCATCTTGTTTTTAATATTTTTATCTTTTCTATATAAATCAATAATATAATCTATTGCAATTTCAGGATCAATATTCGTATACATATTAACAATATCAAATTTAACAAAAACAATATTTTTAAAATTATTCTCTTTCAAAAAATTTTTTAATTTATTTATAAATTGTATAGAATTACTTACATTATTTTTTTCAAATAAACCCATATATCTTTTAAATATTTTATTATATACCCATTTAGATACATTTTCATAATACGAATACATACCACTAACAATTGGTCTCATTGGAACACCCTCCTTATGAACTTTAGGAATACCTTTTATTTTTGCACAATTTACATCCATTCTTTTTAATATAATCATTTCCAATTGATCAATAAAACCTTTTTCATACATTACCGAAACAATATTATTAATTTTTTTATTCATATTCATATTTTCATCTTTATTAATTCTTTCAAAATACTTATCTTCTAATAAATTTAACATCTTATAATTATATTCTTCTTTATTCATAACAACCATACTGGATGTTTTATCCCCTCTTTAAAAAAACACATCTTTATATTTTTCACACATTTTTTTACCAACATCTCATTCTTCATATTTTCTAACATAATCATTATTATTATATTTTAATTCATATTCTAAATTTTTAAATTCATATCTCAAATCATTTAATAAAAATTCCTTATCTTTCCAATCATAACCCAAATTATCACATTTATTTTCAATATAAAAGGAAACAATGTTTGGGTGAGTTAATAAATGATTATGATAAAATTGATATTTTAGAATGTATAAATTCAGTATATATAATTAAATGTATGGATTGTGATAAAAGTAATGTAAATATGACTTATATAGGAACAAGTAAGAATAAATTAAAGACTACATTAAGGCAGCATTTACATGATAAAAAATCTGCTATATATATTCATAAAAAGAATTTAAGCATGAAAATTTTGATATAAGGCCATTGGAATGCATTAAAAAATTTAATGAGAGAATAAAAAAAGAGGAAGTATATATCGATCAGTATAAACCAGTATTAAATAGAATGTTAATAAATAAAGATAAAAAATAAGATAATATAGGAATAATATATAAAGGGGGGGGGGTATAAAAAGAATGTTAATGGGTAAAGATTTAGAGAATAGATAATAAATTTATACAAGAAGAGTATTAAATTATAAAGGTATTTTAAAAGAAATAATTAAAGATAGGGAAGGAGGTAAATAATTGTATTTGTAGATGATAATAATATTGTGGTTTTATTTGCATATTATATATTTGGAATGTATTAATATTTTATTTATTTGTGTTATTATTTTTGTTTTTTATTATTATTATTTTTTTTTTAAGGAAACATGATAATGACTACAGAATGTAGTTGAAACGTTGTATGGAAGAGAAATAAAATTATAGTTTGGAATAAAACAAGTTTTAAAAAGAAAAAGGAGGAATGTTGAATTTATATATTTATAATGTAGGGACTGGTTTGTATTCACTTTTAACACCTTGTACAGGATGTTTATGATTACATTCTTTTACAAGGTATTAAAAATGGATAGAAGCTACTCCCTACCTTGTGTGAGAGTAGTGTAGTAAAAATTACACTACAGAAATATTATTTATTGACTAGATAATCTCTAGTCAAATGAATAACTAATAAAGATTGATAGGATTGTAATTTTTAATATATTCTTTTAACTTCTTTTTTTAAATATTTATATTAGTACTGCATTCTTTCAATTATCTGGTACATTTTTAACATTTGCAGTATCACTTGATATATATTTTATCAGCAACTTTTCTATTTCTCCAACTGGTCCTTTTAAGATATTGATTATAATTCCATCATTATATGGAGATTCTTTTCCCTTCTTCATAGATTTAATTGCATGTCTCAATTCATCATTTAAAATCCTGGGTATTTCCAAAGATGTAGTAATTGTAGGATATGTTTTTTCATATTTTTATTTCTTTATAATTCTTCATAGAATTCTTCCACACATTTCATGATGTCATCTCTCATTTATCTTTTTTTTCTTATTGCAGAAATAAATTTCCTAACAATACCAAAATGTTATCTTACACTTTTAATATTTTTATTCTCTCCTATAACTTTTTGTGCTAATACACAATTATACTTTCTTATATCATAATTAACTCATTTCCAAATAATTTTACAAAATTCTAGATATTCAATCCTTCTTAACGGATCATTTTTATATATTTCCATACTGCTTTCTTTTTCAATAGTTGTCTTAGTAAGAATTTTACTGGTCAATTGCTGCTATTTTTTATACTAACTACTTTTTTTTTTCAGTTTTTAATGATATATCAGTTATCTTTCTATTGATTTTGTTCAAATGTGAATTATCTTTAAAGTCTGTTAATATTTTAAAACGATTTTCAAGTTTTAATTTAAATTCATTGGAATGTTTCCAATAGTATTTGTCTCCCTAATTTTCCATTAACACATATGTTACATCTTACTGACCAATGATCATTTTCTGTGTTGAATTTATTAAGAATATTACAATCTTGAAATATGTATTTTCTGTTAGTGAAAATATAATCTAATTTTTCCATATGTTCATGTGAATGCTTTTATGCCCATTTCATTTAGCATTTTTCTCAAAGAAAGAATTCATAATAAAAAGTTTTTCTGCAAACTCCACAAATCTGTACCCTCTCTCATTTCTATTACCATAACCAAATTTATTTATAGCACTTTCAAATGTTTACCAATTCTAACATTAAAGTCTTCTACAACAATGTTGTTTGATCTGATCAAAAACCTTTTAGACAGCCATAATAAAAATCATTTACTTCTTTCTCATAATGAAAACTTGTTAGGGCATAAAGCTGAATTATCTGCATTTGAATTTTTCTATTAAGTTGAATAACTATTCTTTCTGATATACTATCAATTTCCATAATTCTTCCACTGTTTATTTATAATAAATCCTACTCCATTTGTGCTTCCAATATTTGTGCTTTTGTAATAAAGTACATGTCCACTTTTTAAATCAATAGTCTCTCCACGTTTTTTTTTTTTTAACTTTACAAAATCCAACAATGTCCCATTTAACATTAGGTACTTCTAATTTTTGCAATCCTTCTCTTAAATATGATCTGCAGTTGTAAGTACCTATATAAAAGATCGTCACTGAATGGCTGCCTGGATCTGCAATCAGGGGATTCGTAGCACCCTTGGCCTTTAGCAGCCAACTGCCACCTTGGCTGGCAATTTTACAGCCTCCTGGGTATAAAGTCCATAATTTAGTTTTGTCTATCATTATTGTAATAATCTGTTTTTGAGTAAAGTTCATTCATGAATACATTTATTCTGCCTTCAAGAAAACTCAACTGTTATTTCAGTTAAGAGTTTATCTGTCAACTGACATGAAAGACCATGGCATTTCCTGATCTTAAACTCAGAAATAAAAAGCCAACAAACCCACTATGCCAGCTGATGCATGTTGTTGAGCAACTCATCCATGTTTGTGTACTAAATCAATAATCATATAGTAATAACAGTTGCAATTACAAAAACAAATGGAGTGGACTTTAGGAATTTGCACTGCTTGATTCTTTTAAAGTCACAAAGAGGATTCGAAGAGTTTCCTTTCAGTTAATAGCAAATTACTTTTTACAGCTCGGGGATACTTACCATGTATTTTATAAATTTAAAATTATGGATGTACAAATTCACAATGAATTAAAATACTTGAATCATATATATTTATACCTTTCATTACATTTAAGATTATCAAAAATAATTTAATTGATATTATAATTAATCATTAATGTAAAGTAAATTTTATTATCCATATTTCCCTTTTTACTGAAACAAAATAAATTTAATATTTTTGAGTTTTGAAACACCCAGCATAGTTCCCATAATAAAATACACAACTGTTTTAATAAAGATTAGTTATCAATCCGTAAGTTTCAAAAATAAAAACGACAACAAAAAAGTAAACATAAAAATAATATACATTTGGAAACAAATCTGAAATCAATAGTTTTAGCAATTCAAAAATTAAATTAGTGTCAAGAATAAACATATAATTAGTGAACCACGATTAAAAAGCAAATATTTTCTGTAAATATGACCATTGCAAATATTCAGTGAAAATCTTTTTATTAGCGGTAATAGAAAATAGTTTAAGTAAAGGCAAAACCCAAGTAAATAATATAATATGTTTAAAATAATTTATTTATAAACCCAATATAAAAATAATAAATTTACTGAAAAAACAATGATTAGAAAACAGTGAGTGTAATAAATGCAGAGATTGCATAGGAAACTACATTAGCGATGATGCAAACACTAATTTAATTTTTTCCGAAATATATAATTGATAACACTTATTGAAAATATAATTTTCACATTTGTTTTCTACATACATTATATTATTTTCATGTTTTCGGACATATGAGATTATTTTTATATATTTTTTGTTGTTCTTTTTTTTTTATTTTTTTACAAAAAAATAAAATAAAATTAATCAATTAGCTTATTTCTATTTATTTTAATATATGGATGGCGGCTCACTCAATGAGTCAAACATACAAGCAAGTATCGTTAATTATACACATATTTTTTAAATCATGTAATGTGAATATTTTAAAACTGATTATTCAAAATGATATTACTTAAATAGTGGCTTAATCTTTGATTACACAAATGAACTTCAGGTATAGTTCAAATTACATATTATTTTAGAAAAGCAAATTTAAAATCATTTGATTTGTATATTCAATTTATTCAATGTAATACCCAGTTTAAAGCCAGACAAATGTCAACAGAAGCAATATTTCCTAATATGCATGAGAACATGCTAGTACGTAAACCTTGACTATGACTAAATCATACCAATTCCATTGTTATATTTTTCATGTTGCCTTCATATTCAAATCCATAAACAATAATCAATACCTCAGATATTAGAATGACACTCCTGTGCAAAAAGTTACTGAATAGAAATTGAATCTCCACTTCTGGCCAATGAAAAATTAATCATTCAATTATTTTTTGGCTTTTTTAATGAGTACTCTCATCAATTATCATTTGAACAGCTAATCTGAGCCATATTTCCCATTTGATTTGCATTTTAGAAAAACACATATTTCCTTTCTAAAAACAGTAACTCCTTGTGAGGACAGAATCTATTTTGCTAATCAGACACATTTGTTCATATTCCTCATACAGTTCTAAAGAAATACAATTTTCTTCTTTTTCCTCTTTTCCTATGTATTGATTTCTATATTTACATATCATATCATTTCCAGCCTTCTTATATACTTAATAATACTATTTTTTTATATCAAAACTGTAAGAGTAAAGTTTTGATGTAAAAATACTATTGTTACATGTACAAGAAGGTTGGAAATGGTATGACATTTCTAAGGTATAAAATGTAGGAATTGTTATTACCATAAATTTATCTCTAGTAAAGCCTCGACAAAAAACTTGACTGATTCCTTATTCTGAAAGCACAAGATTTTCTTTCATTTAGCTGTCCCTCTACTACATGTTTATTATTTATACTATTTTCATATAAATCTTTTAATTTATGTAATATCTTACTAACAATATATTTCAAATATATTAAAAAAATTTCTTTAGATCATGCTAGCATAAGTTCCAATTTTAAATTTTTTGATTAAATGCAAAAATTAGAAAGAACCCTTAGAAATAAATGAAATTTAATGTCTGAAATATAAAATGTCAAACGTTAAGCTTAACCTGTTTCAATTTTAATTTTGCCTAACGTAAATATCGTATCTAAAAATATATGACTTATAGTTATGATAGTCATCATAAAAATATAAAATTTATTAGAGAAAAGCAAACAAGAGGTTGGACAAAAGAAATCGTTTACCTTTAGCATGACGATATTGTTTTCTGTCATAAGACTTTTAACTGCGACATTTACAGTGCCTTCAGTCTTATGCCAAACGGCCATCTTCACATGAGTAAATTTGCCTTTTAATCGTTGCAAATTTGGAAAAACTATATTCTGAGGAGAGATGCAGGCACACATAGAAACCTCTTTAACTTTTGGTACATTGGTATATGAGACTTCACTTCGACAAAGATGAACATCTGAAATATCTACAAAGAAAAAACATTTTTTTGGTATAGTTTTCAATCAAATATAAAAAAAAAAAAACTTTATACATTAAATTTTCTTTTCTCAACTTTAAATGATAGTAAGTAATATAATTTCCAGTTTACACATATATATGAAATTCCAAAATATTATTTACGAAGTCTGTCTTCTCAGTGAAACTAATGATTGTGAACAATTTTAATTTTGGTCAGTTTTTTTTAAATTCTGAATTGTAAAATTACACAATAAACTCTGTTAAAATTTATGAATACAATTTAATAATGTGTGTTCGTATACACATTCATTTAAGTAATTAGTAGACATATACCAATGTTGTTGATAGAAAATAGTCCACTGTGCTTTGGTACAGTCTTAGAATGGCAAAGTAAAATTTAAAGTTTGTAAACTGTAATTCATCTCTGTCACTTTAATCTTGAAACTTCATATAAATTCCCAAAAACAAACAATTCAGTCACTTATTAGTATATATGGAACAAATACTTCTAAATATATATGTTAAGGGTAGATAAAAATGTTTTGAAGTAAGCATATATTCAGACACACACAAACACATTCAAAATAAATAGAATATAATAATAGCCTTACATAAAATAATAGTATAATAATAATAATAGTAATGGAAAACTATTCAGGAAAGTTTAAAATTTTAATAAAAATAATATCTAAGCACTGATATCGACCTGATCGCTCATGATCATAGAACTATGTAGTTCAATGATTATGGCTGACCTGCTTGGATATTATTTTTATTAAAATTTTTAAATTTCTTGAATAGTTTTCCATTATTATTACTATTATATTCAAATTAAGGAATGAAAATATTTTATTAAATAAATCAGATCTACATTTTTACATTATATATGACAATACCCATAAGTTATCTGGTTCTTCATATGGATCAGAGAAAAGATTACAGGTTCTAGAGATGTCGATTAGAAGAAAAGTGGAAAAATAAATAGAAAGAACAAGATTAGACATATAAAAATGTAAAAAAGAATACATAAATGAATGATAATTCATTGAATAAAAAATAAGAATAGAAAGTAACGGGATATTTACCTGGAATTATGAAAAAAGTGCTAAAAGACATTGGAAGGATGAAAGGAAGAAAGAAGTATTTGATAGGTTTTAATGGAGTAAATTATGAGTTTTTGAAAAACAGAACAAATGTTAAACAAAATAGATGTGGGATGATGCTTGAGACATGTCTTTTAGAAATTAAGTTCTGATATGAATAGATTATATGAAAGATATATTTTTTTGGCCAATAAATAGTGTTATAAAAATAAAATCATTAACATTCATTCATAACATTGTACATCTTAATTATATAAACATATCATTAATGTTTATGAGTATCTGTAAATATTAAACTATATAACATATTGTGTTAAGGAGCAGCAAGAAATGCCAAACTACAAACTGATGATGATCAAATGTCAGTTAACATTTGCTCAAAGAACTTTATTACCTAGCTAATTTCATCTATATTTAAGTAGACAGGTAAACATATTTTATGACAAATCTTTAGAAATGAATTGCATACATATATTCGCATTAAAAGTCTCTACACTTACATATAATTGTGCATATATTACATAATGCTATTAGTTTTAAAAATATATGGTATTTTATTGTTACCAATTTTATTGATCATAATATACTTAACTTCACACTTTGCAATTCTAGACAATGGGGGACTGATAGGGTAATTTGAATAGGATGTCCTTTTCTATCCATTTCAAAAAATGGAGATGGTCCTGTGAAGATTGACTTTTAGTTAGGCTAAGATGGCAACGACACATATTTGGGTCATTATTAAATTCAAAATTATTAGTAATTGAATTTTTTTTCCTTTTAGTTATATTTTTCTTTGAATACAATGCTAATTTATAATTACTTTAAATATATTGTAATAATATATAAATATACCGTTACATTAATTTAAAATAAAAATTTTAAATTCGCAAATAAAATAAGTTCGGAAATAAAAGCTAAAAAAATTAATGAGTTGTTAAACGTGTATACGTATATATATTCGCACAGAAAACTTTAAAAATTATTTCTTTTTTTTTTTAATAAATAAAAAAAAGGATTTGAACGTATTTTTTTTTTTATAAAAAAAGTACAAGATGTAAAGATAAAATATTTTTGTAAAAAGATTTATATATTTTGTAAATGGAAATGATTGTTTATGAATTATCGAAAACCAAACTAGCCCTTGGGGCTCTTATATAATTAAAAAGTCAGAGGAAAGATATAGATAAGAGAATGAAAAGAATTAGCCTGTCCAATATAGAAGCAGCAATAAAGGCCTGGACCATAACGAAAAAATGAAACAGTGACGTCTATTGTTCGTTGAATCCAGGGGATGATTATAAAAGGAAAAATATTGAGTTCCAGACAGTTCCAGCTTGATTGTTTTTGAGAGGTGTGATAGGATGCACATATCAACCTTTCTCCCTATTTTAAAAAAAAAAAATGAAATGACTGTGATTCCGAAATGAAACCAGCTAAGGTCACCTCCATAACATCAGACCGGTCTTCCAATGGGGACATCATGGGAATTGGCACCAAGAACTGTGACTCTTCTTCTGTAAGCTATTGAACTGAACAATTTTAAAATAGAAACAATTAAGAACTTTCGTTCAAACTTTTAAGATTCAGCTAACCTAAATTTAAAAATGAACTCTTATCTGATTTTCAAATTGACAATTAATGTTTAAATTATATATATTTGAGTTTGCTAAAAAAAAAAAATCATTTCCATTTTTATTTTTTTATATTAATATTGTATAAATTATTAAATGCTTTAAATTTAAGTTGGGCATAGACGCTTGCATAGATTCGTTCACGTTTAATTATGCTTTTTTGTTTTCATATATGATTAAAATATATAGACATTCGGTAAATAATGATATCTTACGTTGAATATCTAAAATGTATTTATTCGGATGTCTTTTTAGTTATTGGTGTCAATGCGGCATCTTATGATGAATGCCATTGGGTTTCTAGTGAATTCCCTCTGCAATTACATCAATGACTTTATATTTTGATCATTTATGTTTATGTTGAAATGTTTTTGAGCGTGTAATCTATGTAATCGATCTATACTCAACATTAAACAACAAACTTTTATAAATCCATCTGTGCGAATTTATATAAATGTTAAATTTAAATCGGGCATGAATGGCTATATAGATTTGTAAAGTTATATTAATTAATTAGGGAAGGGTAATCTTAGGTTATTTGTTTCGTAGTTAGATTGGGTCAATGGATTGGATATATTGGTGTAATTAGTAGATGTAGTATGAGGTTCGCTATGTGCAGAATCACTGTATACGCCGCACAACCCCTTTTGCCTATGGATGGGATTGTAAGTCGGCAAAAAGGACCGCAGTCCCTTCCTATGGAGTTTTTATTTTATTGTTCTTCTTGCCATACAGATGTAACATTCCTGTATTGGACAAAAGTCAATGTCTTCTCTAACTATACTGTTCAGATGTACATTCCTGACAGTATAGTATATTAGTGCTGTTGTATTTTCATGCTACATTGAATACATCAATGTATCAGATGGATTGACGCCGGTTTGACTGCGAACTTTTGGCCTAAGGTTAAATAAGGGATTGAATATTTTCTTTTCAAATGCAAATCTATGTAGTTTATTCATACTTGACAATCTTAAAATAGGTATAAATTCCATCTGTGTGGATGATTTAAAATTTTAAAATCTAAAATAATAAATATTATTCCTCAAATTTAAATGATTATATATGTGCGTAAATAAATATGGTTTGTGTGTTAATTACTGGCAGTGGCTTTTATTTTTTTATATTTAAGATATAAATTAAAGATATATATTATTATCTCTGCGTCTCCACTGAGCTAGTGACTTGGGCTAATGGTCTAAAATAAATATAGTGGGATCTTAACAGTGCGTATCTGCCTACTTTATAAATTTTTCTAGGTTCAAATGCCTAGATGGCGCCCTTGTAGTGCAGATTACGATAAGATAGTATAAGACTCATTTTGGATCGTTATAATATATATATGTTTATTTTTTAAAAAAACAATATAAAATATAATTTTAAATATTTTTGTTTGCAAGAAGATGACCTTCACAGTTTAGTGCAGTAGTAGACTGATGGGTTCGATACCTAAAAATTTTGGGATTGAAGCTTGACTAGGACTCTTTTGGGCTATCTATTATTATTAGATACATTACTATTAATTTCGTTTGTATTTGTAATTCAAATTTGCAAACATCTGCTTGTCTGTTTAATGAAGTGGTTTCTTTCTTCTTTATAATCTAATGCTAAGAGAGCTATGACTGTGGTGAACTTCATCGAAAGTACACTTAGCATTAGGTTATAAAAAAGAAACCATTTTGTTATGCAGATAAACAAACATTTTCAAATTTGAATTAATTTATATATTACTGTAATATTTTTTGGCAAGATGATTGATAATAAATACAATAGTGTAGTTTATGAAAACTTCATATCATAAAGTTCATAAGTTGGAGCACACCCAAAATAAGCGGGTATGATCCATGAACCATTATAAAAACCACTTAGAGCATTTAAAATGTGATTCTGATTTATGGATAATCAGAATAAATGATGAAGAGAGTAATAAATAAATACTAATATGCTTCATATATGGAGAAAATATTGAAAACATTAAATATAACCTTTAATCCATTTTCAATGTTGAACATAATAACACAATTGCAGTGTCAAATGGAAATTTCAGTACCTACTGGTCTGAGAATTTACTCAGTAGTCCTGTTTAAGAGACTAAGCAAGATAAAAAGTATAGAAACAATTAAATAGCTCACAACAAAAGAAAGTTCCAAGAAATTTCCACAGAGGAATAATGAAGACAAATCACTAATTATAAGAACTCCCTTTTGTTAGGTGGTGAAGAATTGAAAGCTTTCCAATTATGAACATCACATGATCACCAATTATGTTTTACCTCTTAATGAAAATAGCTAGACATCCATTTACTGACTAACATTGGATAGTTTTCTGGATTGGCTATAAGATGATTATTGGGAATCCTAAGTCTGTTTGGAATCTAAAATAATTTTCAAATTTTCCCTGAATAAGATTAGAACCCGAGTCTTGGTCATAGAGACAGGCACACTACTATTAAATCATGAGGCCCTTATTGCATTATAATCAATGTCCTCCATTACCAATACAAGATGAAGGGCCCTGCTAAGTTAGTTCAGTTCCTCCAATCCACAACTTCTCTTCATATCACAGCAACAAACATCCTTACCTCATTCATCCATCTCACAGGCAGTCACATTCTAGGTCTTCTTCAATCTTGATATCTGATTTAAGACTTCACTGTCACTTCCTCTAAAAACATGACCAGCTCAACTCCTTTTCAGTCTCTTAATTCTTTTAAATGATATCACTGATATTTTTTGTTCTCTAATACATGCTTTGATCCTTCCTTCTTATTCACAGCATATGTCTCTTCATGTTTTGTTGTGTAGTCTGAAATGCCTGTACTGTTTTTCTGTTAAACATTCAAGTCTCGGATCCATATGTAAGAAATGTTAAATTAATTTGCATAAACTTTACAAGTTTCTTGCAATTTAATACTTCATATTACAGATTAGTTAAATACAACATACTTTCAAAAGCAGAGGTGGTCAATATTTTACAGTTGATGGGAATTTTTTTCACTCATGGTCACACATGTGCCATACAACTTTTGCCCTACTATTCAATTACTATATAAAATACAGTACACAGAGAGACTTTTGAATCTGTTTTTACCAGACTTGTGTTAAGCAAAAAAAATTTCGAATTTGAATCAAACATGATCTCCTTTTGTTTTTCTTTATTAATTTCATTAATGAAAATAATTTTTGTAAATAACAAAAAACTGCAAGGCTTACGAAAGATGAACAATTATAAAATGAAGATTAAAATTAATTACAGACTTACTCTGGATTGGTTCTCAAAATTAGACAAGTGTGAAATGAATAACTGCAGAATGAATGTGGAACAATTTTTTTTTAGTTTGATTCGCTGAATTGAAATTTTTGTTCCAATTTTTTTTTTTACCTGAGTATTTTATTATTTTCTGAAAACATTATTACCTTACAAGGTCTAGCTTTAGTTGCTAATTTTATAATCAGTTTTAATTCAATAACGTGCAAGTTTGCCACATCTGTTATAAGTCGGTCATCCTTGCTCAAAAATATAAATATATTATTTTTAAGAAAACCAAAACTTAAAACAATAAATAATAGTTACATAAAAATCAAGAAAGATAACTAAAAATATCTAATAATACTAAGGACACAATTGTAACAATAATAAGCGCACGAAAGATCAATAATGCAGTCTTACCAAAAAATGTTTATCATCCATATTAGTGTTATTCTGAATAGTCAAAGTTTTCTAATGCTGATCAAGGCAAATGTGAATATTGCCAACATAGTTAAAAGAGTGAAACTAGAGTGTTTTATAATTCTGTAATGAACTGTTTCAATTTTATCGACTCCAGTCTACAATGACAATGTATGACAAAAAATAATACTATTTTGTCCGTTAGATAAAAAAATCAGGTTTTACATCCATAAAACAAATAATAATAATAAAAAACTCTTAATAATATTGTAGAACAGTGTAGAGTGGAGTTGTAAACTACACTGTATCTAACTATGCGACTTCAATTATATGGTATCCAAAGAAAAATGTAAATAAACAAATAAATAAAACATTAAAATTTGCAAATTTTACAATATTCAAGCATCCATTTTTTTTTCTCTGAGCACCATACATGATTACGTATGTTAATAAAATTTGTTCTGTTTATGTTAAAAGCATATAATTTTATTATTCCTTTATTATCCTTTCCGAATTTTATGGGTAGTATTTTGCATAATAAATTATTTTCTGAGAGAAAATACTAAAGATAGTCAAGGGTTGGTGGTTGAGTGGTCACCATAGCTGCCTTACAATCAGTTGTCCTGGATTTGTGGGTTCGCTTCTCGGCCGATGCTTTGACACATGAAAAACAAAAGAAATACTTAAAGATAATATTGACTTTAAAAAAAAAGAGAGAGAGATTCTAATTTATTGAGAAAGAGGCTTGACTATTATGTTTCCATAAAAAAAAAATTATTGAAAAAGAAAACAAAGGCCCAACAGTGTTATTTTAAAAATAAAAATATGATAGCCAGTTTTTCTTATTTTCCCCCCTTCAGTGAAAGTATGCATGAGTAAACATGCACTGAACGTGTGATCTCCATTTTTTATTAATAATTATTATTTTTTAAAATTTAGTTTATATACATGTACAAAAAAACCCATCTATTGTATATGTGTGTGTGTTTGTCGAAATGTAATATACACATGCAGTTCAATAAAACAATACATATGCTATACCAATCAATGTTTATTAGCAAAAAGTGAGCTTTTATAAGCTATATATGTTGAACGCGAGGGGGGCTTGGAACAAAATATAATGTAGTTTGTAGCTTTATGGTTATAATGGAGGGTAGCTAAAAATACGTGAAATCCTATTAGATTAGCACTCATGACATGACTGTGTTTTACAAATTCAAATTATGTTTTTTATTTTTTAAAAGGTCAAAGGGCAACCGCTATTATAACGTTGCTAAAAGAAAGTTTTTTAAATATGTTTTTGAGGAATATCACTCCACAAGTTTGTAAAAAGACAAATTACAAACACCAGCAAACTATTCGTCTGACTTTGATCAAACATTGCTGGCCGTGGAACAACTCTACTACCTAAATACAAAAACATGCCATAACACACCTGTTATCACGACATACTTGCAAAATGATATGTTTCTTTGTTTTTCTTTCAAAATTTCTTACTCATGTTACAAAAACAATCTATTTTTACATATGACTATAAAAAGATAATTATAAAAAAAGCACATCAACATTATTTTTTTAAATGCTTCTCTTCTAAAATAAAATCTACATTACTTTACATACCCATGCCTGATTTTGTATGTTAATGGGAGCGTACCTGAATCATGACTATGACAGTTTGAGCTAATATGGAAAGACAGGAGGTAGTATTATGAAGAAAGAGCTTCAAAGAGTTCAGGGTGCTGCAATCCTCCTTATTGGGATTTCTGAAAACTATTGGCGAATGTAAGACAAACTATTATTAACCCCTCCCCCCCCCAAAAAAAAAAAAAGCTATAAAATATACAGAAGTTATTTGTTGTAAAAATGTGTCAATCAAAAACTACCAATCATTATCACATGCTCACACACAGTCCATAATTAACTGAAATAATATGGCAGAAAGACTCATTCCCAATATTGGAGCTAAAACATTCATTTTATGTATGGAGTGGAAAATCTGAAAATTTCTGACACCTACATGTCTTCAAACCCGGCTATCCAACTCAAATAGCTACTGTCACTGGTCAGGCCAGCAACACCTGAATAAGAGAGAAGAAGAATATTTCTTGAAACGTTTTATTATTAGATGATGGAAATAGTTTAATACATAAATACAAGTGAATATGGTTATATTTCACCATTTTGCAGCAAGTAGATAAATAAAATATGATGGTTACACAGACACACATCCAAAGTCACATATCAACAATGAAATATATATATTTTTAAGTGTCATAGCATCAGCCGGGACGCGAACCCGCAACCCGGGCAACTGTCTGCAAGTGCAAGGTAGTCGAACTGACCTCTCGACCACCAATGCAAGACAAAGAAATATATTTTGAGAAATTTAAATACATACATTACTGTCTAATCATCAATATTTTGTAAATACAAGTTTGCAAATAATGCACTTTCTTTTCTTTCTATCAATTATTAAATCAGCAGATAAATTGTACACACGAATATTTTCTTTTATCAAATAATTACTTCCTGTTTGTAAATTTATGCAATCTCAGGAAACAATTTTAACCTATAATATATATATTTCAATTCAATTTTTTTTCTGACAACAGTGTTATTATATGGAAGTTTTCAGCACACATTCTTATATTAATTAGAGCACACTTTTTTTTTCTATCACTATATCGATACCATTTACTATAAGCTTTAAGATAGAGTGGAGGGTCGTGTGATAGTCTGTGCTCATATACCCTATATATTACATATATAGACACAGGTATATAATAAGCCTGTGTTTCAGTTATAAGCTTTATTGAAATAGTTGCGGCTTTACTTCATTAGCGTTTGAAATCAATAAATATATATGTGCTTTGCGCACAGATAATGAAGCTATTAATAGTGTTTGAAAATAAATAATATCCGCATGTTACTGCCAAGTGCTTTCGGGATAGTTCATAGTCCCATATTCATGGCTACTGGAATTTATTTAAGAACAATAATGATGTTAATGCAAATTTTATGCAAATTCAGGTGAAGATGCTACATAGACCATTTTCGAGATAGAGAAAAGCAGGCCTCTCTTCTATTAATTGCTGCAGGATCACCCACTATGTAGTAAGCTTCCCTGACTTTGTGTTTAGTGTCATTTCTTTCAGAGCAGATAACACTGGCTGTGGTGGGTAGGAAGGCATGGCCAGTACAACGAAAATTGAATTGCCTATATCATAAACTTAAGTAATTGACAGCAAATGCTTAATAAATCTTTATCCAGTGCATTCTCCCCAAATTAGTTTCAAGCTCAAAGCTTTCTGTAATGAGAAGTTTTGGATCTTGGATCAGTGTCTGGACCTTTAGGATCTAATTCAAATCGCCTCATTAATAAAAGCCATAAACTTGAAACTAGTCTAGGAATATTAGATAGAACAGTACTGGATAAGGATTGGTTAAGCATTATCATCTGCATCTATCAATTACTAAACCTTACGGTAAATGGTGTAGATGTGATGAGAGAAAAACATGTACTACTGAAATGAAACAACAGAACAACCGGAGTCATGTGATAATCATGAGATATATATTACTGGTTTCTTATATTTATATCAGAAGAAAAATTAATTATCAGATATTTTTCTTTTTATAAATTTAAATGTACACTGGGTCAATATAATTAAAACAAAGTCAATATTATGATTACCAAACATATGTCAAAAATCAGATCCTGCATTTAATCACAGACTTTCTTTGCCAAGCAGTCTGCCATTTGCTTTATTCTTTAATCATTCACGTCTAATTCAATCATCAATTTTTTCCTACTAATATCAATCTTCCTTTCATTTTTTCA
This sequence comes from Epiperipatus broadwayi, assembly GCA_028023455.1. Classification (NCBI taxonomy): domain Eukaryota; kingdom Metazoa; phylum Onychophora; class Udeonychophora; order Euonychophora; family Peripatidae; genus Epiperipatus; species Epiperipatus broadwayi. Next base: position 9,462,189 of record JAQFVV010000028.1, on the reverse strand, counting down.
CTATATCTTTCAAGATTATAATATCTCTACATACAGAAATATTGTATTATTCTCTTTGTTATTTTAGTTTTTCAATACATTTTTCTTTTTTGTTTATTTCTAATCTTGTTCAATTTTATCACTTCATTATTCTGCCAAACTTACATCAGAGTATCTCATTTTTTCTTTCTTTCTGCTCATGAAAAAGCACTATAAATAAAATATTTTACAAGGCACCTTTCTGACTTTAAGATCCTGTGTAATTCTTGATCTTGGATCAAGACTCAACCTATCACCTGAACATCTCAAAATCTCACAAGTAATTAACCATTTGAAAAAAAAAAGATACAATAATTTATGAATTCTATTTAGCCAATGAAAATCACATTTCAATTTCCATACACTACAAGACTTCCAAACAACTTTGCAAATATTTAAAAAGCAATATCTTCCTATTTAATTACCACCTTTAAATTTTCATTCGCTCCAATTTATAGTTATTGGTTTAATTTTATTTATCTTTATTTTCATTGAACATTTATAACAAATTTCATTTAATCTATTTAACATTATTTTCACCATTGGTAAGTATTACAATATCATCAATAATTTTGAGCAATGAACTCTTCAAATTTAGATGAAAATTGAAATGGAAGAAGAGAATAAACACCTTTAAGACAGAAACTATAACAGTTAAATTTAAAGCAATCTGTGGAGAATTAAAAAAAATGTATAGAACAAAAATTATCTCATTTATCTCTATTAGTTAACATATCGTATGTAAATCTTCAGCAATTTCTCTACTTTTTTGCTGGCTTTTTAAAAATATTTATAGTTCTTTATATAGCTTTCCAAATTTGCAAAAAAATAACAAATAGAATCTAAAATTACATATTCTACAAAGAAACATTAATGGTTTAGCATTTCTTAATAAAAACTGCTCTTTTCACATACTTTCCAAAAAACTCATTTGTTAATATATATTTCAATGGTAACTGCCCTTTGAACAACTGATAATTGATCAAAATAATAAATATAATTTTACAAAAACCTATATTCGAAAATTAAATTTTAGTCTAGGAGAATTATAAACATCTAATGGGTAACCGTGTACATGGTGGAGAGACTATACAAATTTTAATTTTAATTGTCTAATTTATATAGTCACAGACAACAATATGACTGAACATACATAAAACAAGCCATGTTTCCTGGTCATTATCCCCCTTCACATTAATATTATTAAATGACAAAATAAATAATCAGCTTGGAATTCAGATGAGAAATAAACAAGTAACAAAATTATTAACAATTATTTTAATTAACAAACAGAATGATAATAATGTAAAAAAATTGTATTTACATATTTACATTTAAGACTGTATGAAAAGCAGACATACTGGAAAAAATGTGGATTTATAATAATTCATCAAGAAAAAGTTTATAGTAAAAAAAAAGAAAAGATATATTCTGAAAAAGTTTATAGTAAGTTCATTCAATTACCTTGATTCTCTATGGGATCATGTTTCATTAGTTTGTGAATGTAGATATATATATAATTATCAGAATCATTATTTTAAATGTCCGCAAGCAATATTAACACTTTAACTCCTCGTAGTTTGTTTCAATAGTATACTAATTCTCATATAAGTTTTCCTGTTATTAAGAGTATTGAAATTATGTTGCTTTACAAATCAATTCAAAAAAGAATACCTCCATGTGACAATTGTTTAAAGGGCAAGTTTTCTTCTTATAGCAAGTGTCACCTATATTTATCAGTTTCAGATAGACGAGTAGAATCAAAATCAATTCCTAAAACATTTTTTTGTATACAGTTCCAGTCAATTACACCACTGGAAAAATCAGGACAAGGCATTTTGAAGTTTTACCCCACAGACTGCATTATCAACTTAAACAATTATTACAATTTTCATGACTTCTATCCTGTAAATGACATAACGAAGCAATAGTAGTTCCCTCTTTTCTTGGAAATGCAGACAATTTAACCCCCCCCCCAGCCATTTTGCAACTGGTTTCCATAGCAAGTCATTATTAAAATATTATTTTAAATTACTTTATAATTTATTTACATACATGACTTTCATAAATTTTTAGAATACATAAATAAAAAAAGGGATGCACATAAAAGCTATGCATGTATACTCAGTCATGGAAGTTACAGTAACACACACACTTGTTTGAATGATAGAAATTAAATTCTTTGAGTTACTTAAAAATCAATTAATTAATTTTTAATATTCATAAAATAATTAGAATTACATGTATAAAAATATCAAACAGATATTTACAAATTATTTTACATATTCATAAGTGGATTCCCTATTATGTGGCAACTTTACCATTCAAGCAAAATTATGAGAAGATTTTTAAATTTTGCAAATGCCAAATTTTATTGTTTTATCATGAGTTAAAAGTAACATTACTTATTTAATCTTGAATACACACAAACATTCTTAAAAAAAGTAAGACAATATATGATATAAATTAATACAAAAATATTTTAAAATAAAATTTAAAAAACTGCCACATATTTAAATAAATATTAGTAAATTGGAATGAGTGCCACATTTCTAATTTGTCTTTTTACAAGTTTTATTTTTTTTCATAAAAAATTAAAAAAAAAGTAAAAACATTTTTGAAGAGCAAAAAAAATGATAGAGAATAGTTATCTCTAAATCAGCTGACATGAACTTTGCATCACTTTTGAGTTTTAAAAATGCATTTTAGTGAAGTAAAAAAAAAAAGAATAGGAAAACAAGTAAAACTTTATTGTTTTATTATGTAAAATAAATATACAGAATTAACAGTTATAATTTAAAATTAATATTTGTAAATTAATCAAAGTATTAGCCAATAAATATAAATTGTAATAAAATTAACTGTTTGATTGAATTTTCAGAGCTCTATTAATCATTTCAAAAGTTATAGGTTAAAATATTCAATCATGTCATTAATATTAGAACTCACAATTTGCCATTTGAAGCCCAATGTTGTACTTCATAATAATGTATTATCTATATTATTGTTATTGATCTGAATTAATTGGTTTTAACAAAGTATGAAAGCCATTTTAGTTTACAACCGTGAACTGATTATTTCATAACCAACATTAAGACTAAAAACTCAATTAGATAATTAATTATTATATTACAATTAATATTTTTTAAGTTTCAAGCAGCATTAATTCATTAATAGTTTACTCAAAAAAAAAAAAGATAGAAAGACAAGAAAAAATAAAGATAAGTTTGCAATGACTATAGAAACTATTCCATGAATAACAAATATAACAATATATATCATATATTTTTGTTTTTTTTTCAATAAATTTATTAAACGTAAATAAGTATGATATAAAGTGATTTTGTACAGAAAAAAAAAAGGGGGAAAAATTAATACAAACAAATTTTGTACAAGTGTGAATTTTTGATTCATAAAATCTGTTTATTTGTCATGTTGCATTTTGTCTTTTTAATTTCTTTCCCAAAAAACATTTGACTGCCTGATTTTAACTCAACATTACATTTCATTTTCAGCTATATCCTCCCAATAAAAACAATTAATACCAGATCTCTTTAGAATGTGTTAGAAACAATCTTTATAATGGAAATAGTCTGGCTCCACTAAATAGTTTAGTTGGGAAATCTGTTTCTTAATTTACATTCCTAATTCATCAAAGATGTTCTCTGAAAATGGTATCATCAATATCATCACATCTAGAAAGTTGAACAAGATAGCAACCAGTCTTTGATCTTGCCTTTATATTTTCAGAATATTGTGGAATACCTTCAATGAAATTTTTCCAATGCTTTATGTTATCATAATAGAATGGCCATGTCTCATTTTGATACAATAGATTTGATAATCTGGCTTCACCAGCCAAAAGTGCACTCAGATACAATTAACAAAATTAACATACCAAATAAACCTTTACTTAACTAACATTCGAAACATTTAAGCAAATTAATTAAAATAACAACCACATTTGCATCTAGTTTAATTGAAATTGTTATGGCACTATTATGAAATACCTTATCTTTATTTGTAAAATATGGCAGCAAGAAGGCGAAGTCTGATTTGCACAATTATATTCAAGTATGCCTTTCTACATAAAAAGCATCTAATCTTAAACTGATAACTATCCAAGCTAATAGGAAACTGCATTTTTTTGTCAATCCTAGCTTGAATACTTTAAAATATGTGGCATGTTTTAATGGAGAGGAGGTTAATTTTTTGTTGTGTTTGGTTGTGGGGTTGAGAGGGGGGGGGAGAAGGGGGGAGGGGGGGGGGGGGGGAGGGGGCTCTACCAAATGGCCAAATTGTACAGGATGGTTACGGCATTAATAATATATGATAACATTCTATAGTATTAAAGTCATCATCAACCATTATCAATCAACTGCAGGATGATGGTCTTTTCAAGTTCAATCCATCTTCTTTGATCTTTGGCTTCTCTTCTCCACATTACCCCTGCACACTTTCTTATTTCCTCCATCCATCTTACATGTGGTCTCTTTCTGGGTCTTTTGCTATCTCTTGGAATCCGGTTTAAGATTTCAATTGTTTATCTATTATCATCTCATAGTATTAAAGTAATCGGCTGTAAATAAAAAAAATGAATCCACTTGACATTCACAGAGCCTCAGTCAAATCACCAACATATAATTTCCAATTCATAAGATGGAGTTAATCTTCACCCATATTTGATATTAGGATGTTTGGTCACAAAATTATTATAATGAGGAGAAATTAACTCTACTTTATAAATTTAAATTATAAAGTGATTACAATATGGACTTCACATTCTGCTTCAGTGTTCAATATCATTTTCTGATGTACATCCATAAAAGAATTTGGACAAATGGACACAATTTGATTCATTTTTTTATATGCAATGTACATTATTTTGACATTAGAGGTCAATGTAGTAATTTGGTTAGTGTTTGAAAGTTTAATGATCCAATTACTATATATATATATATATGATAAATATTTTTAATTATTATGAAAAAACAAATTAGCTGGACAATGACTTTCATTCAAATATCATAACTATTAACTTGCATTCTAAATAATAAATTCAAAATACACATACATCTTTGTATACAAGCACACAAATCCGATAGGTTTAAATTGGTAAATGCAAACAAATATAAAAAGAGCATTACATTGCAATGATAGTATACCTGACTATGTCTATAACTTGGGTTCAAATATAGGCCTAATAAATTGTCCCATAGTTAATCCAATATTGATTAGTAAATAAATAAATAACTATTCTTAGCTCAAGGGTAGAGAAATGATGAAAAGCTACATTCAAATCATCACCACTTAACAAGTTACAAACTTGATGACTATGGCCTTCCTCTTCACTGTTTTATGAAGAAGTGTTGGTGAAGCTTTTACTCTATAGAAACTATTTAAATACTATTTAGGCTACTATAAACATATATATATATAGATAAAATAAATACCTAAATATACATGCCATTCAGCAGTGATACCACAGACTAATTGAGAATAAATAATTAAAGAGGTATTTAAGCAATTAGTTATCAACAAAAGTAAAAATGAAATAAGAAATAAAAAAAATCATCTTACCATGCTCTGAAGGTGGTAAACATTCTTGAAGATTAAGGAGAGTTTTGTGTCTTACATAATACCGCATTAAATCTTCCATGCTGTCAAAAAATTTTGTAAGTCCATTCACAAAATATTTACCATCTAAGTTGCACTTAATAACATAAGTGACTGGTACTACTGCATTTTCTGCACAAACATCCAGATAATAAGTATCGTATTCAGAGTCACTCTGACGAAGCAAGTAACAACCTGGCTTATTTTGCCGTTTTTCTTTCAATTTATGATGAGCAAATCTAGTGCTAAAATATATTTATTATGGCAGAAGTAATTTATAAAAAATAATCAGAAAAAACAAATATTAACTAATTAAATTGAAAGACATCACAATTCCTTTTATATATTAAACTTACAACTATTTAAAGAATGAAAGCATATGCTAAACTTTTTAATACTTTTTTGTCAAAACGAATGCAACTATAGTGAACTCTAAATGCAACATTGCTCAAAGAAATGGAGAAGACAAATGGTAGGTATGAGAAAATGATAGTACCATATAAATAAGAACAATTTAATGATTATTCATCGAAATATATCTAAAGTACAGTGCAAATTTTATAATTTGAAACATTTCTTCAAAAAATGTACTTGGATATATGCATACAGTATCCCAGTTCATAATTAAATTATTAGACAAAATCAAATTTCAAATCTATTACCAATGATTTCCCTGCCAAGGCAGACTTCAAGGTCTGCCTTGGAAGAAAAATCATTAGTATCGGGTTTATCATTTTTGTTATTGATTTATTTGTCAATCGGTGTACTTTGTTTGTTATATTGACTATTTTAACTTTTGATATTTTATATTAAGCACATATGTAATATAGGGTATATGAGCACAGACTTTCAGATGACCCATCACTCTCCACTCTATCTAATATCACTGATACACTCAAGCACATATATGCTGAAAAGATAAATAATCACCAATATATGTATTTCATGCTAAACCAGCAATCATCAGTTGGTCCAGATTATCATCTCCCACACATATATACTATAAGTGCTCAGATATATATTAAGATAGACAATCTTCCTACTTTAATGGACAGGCTCCAATCTACTACACTCTCCAACTCTTCAACCGTCCATCCAATTGAAAATCTGATGTGCTTGAGTGTATCAGTGATATTAGATAGAGTGGAGAGTGATGGGTCATCTGAAAGTCTGTGCTCATATACCCTATATTACATATATAGACACACAGGTATATAATAAGCCTGTTTTCAGTTATTACATTATAGAGATGTCTGCCCATCCTTGCACATGTATTAAATGGATTATGTCCTGTACATGTGGGGTTCAGATTGACTTTAGGTCAACATGGGTGTGACAAGAATCTCGGCCTCAGGGTGGCCTTTGAGCATTCCATCATCAGATTTTCAATTGGATGGACGGTTGAAGAGTTGGAGGGTGTAGTAGATTGGAGCCTGTCCATTAAAGTAGGAAGATTGTCTATCTTAATATATATCTGAGCACTTATAGTATATATGTGTGGGAGATGATAATCTGGACCAACTGATGATTGCTGGTTTAGCATGAAATACGTATATTGGTGATTATTTATCTTTTCAGCATATATGTGCTTGAGTGTATCAGTGATATTAGATAGAGTGGAGAGTGATGGGTCATCTGAAAGTCTGTGCTCATATACCCTATATTACATATATAGACACACAGGTATATAATAAGCCTGTTTTCAGTTATTAAGCACATATATAATTTTAATATCACAGTAATTACATATCTTTAAAAAGCAATTAACAATATATAATAATTAGCAGGGATGAAGGCTTCATGTATTGAATGGAATGAGTGCTTTCATAGAAGAATTCATTAAAAAATTCACAGGCTTTAACTAAAATTCAGTAAAATATATACACATTCAACCTCACAAAATCGATTCAACAAGTTGCATATACAAATGTAAAAAAAAATTCTGTAAACTATTTTGACAAACATAAAAAAAAATGAACGATTCAAACTCATTATTTTTTGTATGGAATTTCTATTAAGTTTCAATTTTTTTACCAACAGTTGAACTGTTTTTATATAAGGCAAATATTGAGTTTCACCATCACATTATTCGTTGATTATAAGAAGTTCAAACAATGCTAAAATGTAATTAATAGTTAAAACTTAAACGCATTTAAAAAATAAAAATATCCATAAGAAAATCCCAGATTTTTCTAGATATATGTAATACATATATATTAGCTATTATGTAAAAATTATTGTGGCAAATAAAATAAAAACATAATTTAAAAAAATTATATAGTATGCTTCCGTTCCTTACAAAGTCATGCTTCTTCACTGGTAATTAGATATGAATATAATTTTTTTTTTCTAAGTCTTGTTTTATTTTTATGTTAAATCCTTTATTGATATGTGCTTCCATTTTATTAAAAAAAAGTGTTATGTGGAGTCCATATGGCAATCAATGCTCACAAAGTTTTTTTCTTTATCTCCTGTCATTGATTCAAATAGTAACACCAGCTGACTGAATTAGAACTGGTGGAGGAGTTATTGGGGATGGTGCAACATTTATCCTGATTCTGGATAAATTTCAATACACTATTTTATCGATTGCGTGCTTCTTGATGGCCGCTGAAGCACCGTCTACCAGCACAGTATAGCACCCCAACAATACCATAATGTACAAACTAATTATAATATATATGTGGATATATTATTATTATTATTATTATTATTATTATTATTATTATTATTATTATTATTATTATTATTATTATTATTATTATTATAATAATAATAATAAACAAAACTGCATCAAACATAATGGATGCAAAAGAACCCCCTCTTCCACCCATTCAAGAGAATACACCAGAGGGAAAAAGAAAGCCAGGTAGACCACCTAAAAACCATGAATCCAAAAAGGCAAAAAAAACCAGACCAAAAGCACAACTCATCAGACATATACAACTTAGAAAATGATGAAATAGAAATGGATTTAAGCCAACAACAAATGGACAACTGTTCAGTTTCATCACAAATTGCCTGTATAGAGTCTGAACCAATATTAAATGAAAGAAAAACTGATAATAAACCCTACCAAGTTTTAAATATGTATCAGCATCCATCTACTGCAATATAAACAAAAATTTAGAATTAAAAAATCAAAAAAAAAATCAATACTCTGTTATAAAATTATCCTGAAACATGAAGATAAAAATTGGATCACTCAACATTAGAGGCTTAAATGCCATCAAAAAACTTTTTGAACTCAAAAAATGGTTACATACAACACAACCACACATACTAGGGCTATTGGAAACAAAAATATACAGTGGCTCTCAAATTGATCCTTCAAAATATTTAGTCAGCCAAGGGTTTTGTGCATGCTCAAGGCAATCATCATCACCATCAGGTGGCACAGGTATAATAATATCCCACAACTGCCCTTTTGATTCTTTTAAAATTATATATATATTGACTCTAATCTTATCATAATAACACTCCATCATAAAAATATCACACTTAACCTAGTATTTGTCTATATACCACCAGGCCCTGTCATCATCTCCAGAATAATAGCAACAATAAATTCAATGCTTACAGCAACACCAAATCCCATAATACTCCTGGGAGATTTCAACATGACCTACCAAACTTTTGTCACCAAATGGATCCATCAAATAACAATCCCACTTATGAGTGCTGAAGGTTTTCTCCCATCAAACTCAATATCTTTTAATAACAATAGATATAAGTCACTTATTGATTTGTGTTTCTACTCACCAATGTTACATCATTATTTTAATCTTGAACTCTGTCCATCTATAATCTCAGATCATGCTGCCCAGTTCATCACCCTCGACCTAACAAAAATACAGAATACAACAATAGCCCTTCAAAAGACTATGCGAATACTTCTTCCAGCACAAACAACTGAATTCCTATATTCAGAAACATATATAATGCTCCAAAAACTTCAAAACATGTCACTCGATCCAGTACAAAAGTATATAGCATTCACCAATATACTTTCTTTCAACATCAATCATATTACTTGCAATTCAACACCCCCCACCAGATTATTAGCTTTGGCAGATGAACTACATAAAAGAATAACCATTTCCAGACCAACTACAGATAATCAAACACAAATTAAAAAACTTACAGAAATGTACAACAATACATGCAACACACTAAAGCAATATGTAGCAATAAAAAAGAAAAAAATATACCTTACACAACAACACACTTGGACCAGAGCATATATACGGTGGGCACTAGGATACCCATCCACAGTCAGAGTGCCTATGGCACTTGAAATAGATGGCTCTATAACAGCTGGACATAACATGATAAACCCAATATATCAACACTTTAAAAAAAAACTGCAAAAACAAAGAGTGTACATACCAAATGAAGACATATTTGGAGACCCTGAAACAGACACACCAATAAAAACAACTGACATTGTATTTCAACTTGCAACAATAACAAACACATGTCACCCAGGACCACAAGGAATTCCCAAATTTGTGTTCAAACATCTTAGTCACTTCACAGCCAAATACCTGTGTGATCTAGCCAATTACATATCCCAAAAAATTTGCAACATACAAAGTCTATATCCAATTGCAATGGTTCCATTTAACAAAAAACCAACAGCAATATCATCTTTATCTAATCTACGACCAATTTCAATGGGACCTTTAGGAATAAAAATTCTTGAAAGAGTAATAAAGGAGAAAATAGAACAACATATACTCCCTGTGTTATCATCAGCACAATATGCCAAAAAAGGATCATCCATTGGCCAGGGTGCCTTAATGTACAAAACAATAATCGAAGTAGTAAAAAAAGAAAAGAAATATGCACCAATTATAGTTCAACTAGACATTGAGGCAGCATTTGACTCAGTGCCTATAGCCAAATTATTAGATGTGCTGAAAAAAACAACAATACCTCCATCCCTACTATATATAATAGCCAATCTGCTACTCAGCCATGAAATTCACATCACATTGAATGGAAAAAATTCACCAGCCTTCAGACCGAGTCAATCCATCCCACAAGGATCTCCCCTCAGTGCCTTGCTCTTTACAATATATATAAATCCTCTATTAATAGAGATACAGAAAAAAATAAAAGGCATTCAAATCCCAAACACTGCTTTAAATATATCATGCATAGCCTATATGGATGATGTAACCGTTTTCCTCCCCTCTAAAAAGAACCTCCCCATATTACAAGAGATAATCAAGAATTATACCTCAAATTTTAATTTAAAAATTAACACAAATAAAACTGCTGCATGGTCAATATACACAGGCAAGCACTGTACAGAGATGTTTAATGGTAAACCATCTGCTTTCCTTGGTTTCCCATTCTACCTTGGAACCAATGGAATGAGACAAAAAATTCAAAATAAATTAAAAAAAGATGCTGAAAAAATCACAGCCTCACTTGAAAAGTCATACCTGTCAATATACGCAAAGGTAGCACTATTTAATCAACTTATAATCACAAAAATTACCTACTACACACCTATAATCAAATTTGCAAAAACATTCATATCTAAAATCTCATCAATCTGTAACAAACTAATATGGAAGAGAAAGACAGTGGCAATCTCTATAAAAAATCTGAGCAGACCACCACATAACAATGGACTTGGACTCCATACAATCAATGTTTTTTACACACAGAAATCAGTAAATCTAATAACAGCAACCATAAAAAGATTTCCAGACCTGGAGTGTGTAATCAGTATAATACCCACAGACAGACCACCCCCTTCATATGGATATCTATCCACACTGATTGAAGAACTCAAGCCAATATACAACAAAATATCACTCAATAATGACAACAAGTATACATACTGGGACATTTATAATATACTATACCCAAACCAGACACCTAATCTACATCCATCAGTTCTTGGGATAGACAACAGGCAACTACTGCAACAATTCAGAAAATGGTCATTAGAACCAAAATTATTTGATTTTCTACTTAAGCTTAATCTAAATGCTCTACCCACAACACATTTCCTTAGATTTCGTAGATTCTATACAAATATAGACCCCATGTGTGGGCTATGTCATAGAGAAGAAGAGACACAAGATCATTTTCTTCATTCCTGCAGTGCCCTAGAAACAATACGTCGCACAATGTTTACCACATACAGAAAGGCCATCATTTCAATTGATGAAATAATAAATAAATTTAAAAAAGGCAACATCCCTGCTATTCGTGCAGCAACATATAGCCTTTATGCCTACTGGTGTACCAGATGCACTTTTGCACTTGCTAATAACCCTCGACACCACCCAGCAACATTTTCAATAAAACTAGAACTGTTCAGAAAAAGAGACAGCATCCTAGCTCAACCAGATGTGTTTGCAGCCACATGGTCACACTTGAAACAAAGATCCAGTCTATAAAATATAAAGTCCAATATGATAGATGATGACATTTTCAACATCAGCATTTTTTCCAACTTCAAAGAGATGCAAGCATAAACTGAACTAAATAGAGGACCAAATTTAAAAACAAGAAAGAAAGTATGCAGAAATGATAAAGACTTATATACTGAAAGTTGTAATTTGTTTTGCATTTGTAACAAATCAATATAGTACTAGATGTGACTCTGTAACTTTTTAGATTCAATAAAGTTTTGCTTTGAAACATCATCATCATCATCATCATCATCATCATCATCATAATAATAATAATAATAATAATAATAATAATAATAATAATAATAATAATAATAATAATAATAATAATAATAATAATAATAATAATAATAATAATAATAATAATAATAATAATAATAATAATAATAATAATAATAATAATAATAATAATTCAATTCAATTTATTCATAAATAAACAACTCAAACAAGGCCACAAGTATTTACAAAGTAATATATATCTGTATTATAAATTACAAAGTAGTACATACAGATATGTAAAAATACTATTTACATTATTGTCAATGTAAGATTGCTTTTATTTTGTCCTTAAATTGTTTATAGTTTAAAGAAAAAATATCGATATCTGAAAACTTTTGATTATACTCTAGTTGCAATCTATGCAATGGTGAATTAATTGAATGTTTTAATATAGGTAAATAAAACAAATCATGACATCTAGAATTATAAGATGGAATCCTAATTGCAATTCTTGTGATTGCATATTCTAAGGATACAGTTCCATGTATTAATTTAAATAAAAATGACATGTCCATCAATAGTCTTTTATTATACATATTATTTAATTTCTTAGTATATATTTTATTTTTATAAATATATTTAAAATATTTATCTTGTATTTTTTGTAATTTACATATATTTATTTGATTGTATGGGTTCCAAATAATAGAACCATAATGCAGAACAGGTACAATTAAAGTATTAAATAGTAATCTATATATCTCTATTGTAAATTGAATGTTTGATCTCAAAATCATGCCCATAATTTTAAGAGATTTATTAACTACTGTTTGAATATGCTCATTAAATTTATAATAACTTGTGAAGATGATACCCAGATCTTTCTGTTTAAATGTTTTCATAATTTTGTTCCCATTAACATTATATTGATTATTACTAATTGCTGTTTTCTTTGTATAAGACATTGAATTACATTTTTTTGTATTTATTTGCACATTATTGATATGGCACCAATCACAAAAATTATTAATATAATTTTGCAATATTTTATGATCATTTTTATGTCTAATCTCTAAAAAGATTTTAATATCATCTGCATAACATAATATATTTTTCTCAGTTATTACAGAAGACAAATCAGAAGTATAAATGGCAAAAAGAATAGGACTTAAAATACTTCCTTGGGATATTCCACATTCATAAGTGATCATAAAAGAAGATTCTCCATTAATATAAATATAATTCTTTCTATTAATAAGAAAAGACTTTAACAATTTTGTAAGATTAATTGATAATCCAATATTATCTGCTTTTGTTAATAAAATATTATGATCTACTTTATCAAAAGCTTTAGATAAGTCAAAATAGATAGCATCAAGTTGACTTTGAGAATCAATAACTTGTGATATAACATCTGATATATGTAATAAATTTGTTTCAATAGATCTTCCTGGTAGAAAACCATGTATAAATGAAGGAATAATATTTTTTAATTGATGTATAATCCTATTATAAATTGATTTTTCCAAAATTTTAGCACAAATTGGTAACAAAGATGAGATGATGATGATGATGATAATAATAATAATAATAATAATAATAATAATAATAATAATAATAATAATAATAATAATAATAATAATAATAATAATAAAATAATAATAATATATATATATATTTTTTTTTTTTTTTTTTTTTTTTTTTTTTTTTTTTTTTTTATATAATATATATATATATATTAAATAAAAAAAAAAACTGTTTCATGTGATAAAATTTTGCATCAGAATAGTGATTTGTGAACAATAGATATGATAAAATGATAGCTTAAAAAACAATAATGCCTTGAAAAAATAATCTACATTGCCATAATATACTTCAGAGCTAAAAAAAATCACTGCCGAAGCAGGAAATTGGTATATTAAAAAAACAATGGATTGAGAGCTAACTAGAAACTAATGCTAATTTAAGACATGAAAGCATTGTAACAGAGGGTGGGGTGGTTGGGCAATATTTGTTTTGATTTTGAATAAACTTTAATCGACTTTTTTTTTTTTTGGCAATAAAAACTCTTTAGTGTTCTAATTAAAATCATAGATCACATGATCACCATTCTTTATGCTTTCATAAGCTGTTTACACAGAGGCTGAACTCTCCATACAGTAGCATTACTCAGTGCAAGCCAGGGTAATCAAAGGATGCAAGAAGGTTTGTGCACAAAATCCCTATCTAGTGCCTACTCATCCAATATCCCCAGACTAGTTTCTAGCTTGTGGCTTTCATCAGTGAAGAGATCCTAAGATCTAGGTGCAGTGCTCTCAGATCCAAGGCTCCTCACTGATGAAAGCCACAAGCTAGAAACTAGTCTGGAGATATTAGATGAGTAGGCATTAGATAGAATTTTTATGCACAAACCTTCTTGCATCCATTGATTACTCTGGATTACACCGAGCAGTGCTACTGTATGGAGAGTTTAGCCGCTGTGTAAAATCATAGATGTGAAAAAAATTTAATGTTAGCAAAATCATAAAAATGTTTTTGGACAATTGTAAGCCTATTTTGTATATATTTTGATTTAAAACAAGAATCTACGATGGAATATTTTATTATGTATAATGTACAAACTAATAATATGTGGGTTTTATATATATACAATGATAATAGCTATATGTCATTTCATATTAAAAAACCTATTTATGCATGAAAATATTACACTAATTTATCAGTGATTGGTATAATCCAAAATGAAGTTATATATATATATTTTAAAACGCTGATTCTAAAACCAAAAAAAAAAGCAGGTGATGAATGCATGAAAATTATATATGCATAAGCAATGCACTGAGATTTCATATTGTATTTATTTTTAATATATAAATACTAAATTTCATTCTTATTCTCAAAACTTTTCTTAAAGTCCACAAAATGAAGGAGAAATGAATGTTGAGAATAACAACAAGAATTAAAAATAAAATATATAGATGAGAGTACAAATTGATATTACTGACATCAATGAAACAATTAAGAGCATGAAATAAAGCTGAGATAGTTGTGTTACTAGAAAAAGTTTAGAGTCCAAAAGATTGTAAAAGACCTAGAAAAAGACCATGTATGAGATGAATTGTTGAAATAAGAAAGTTCATTGGTGTGATATGAAAAAGTTATGTATCAGACTTAGAGAGACCTTCATTTGCAATAGATTATAATGTTTAAAAATAATGAGTGATGTTTTATATGTATAAGCTGAGGTGAATATTTCCACAGGCAAAAAATATATTCTTTTGGATGTAAGACCATCTGTGTAAAGACTGATAAGCAAGAGGATCGTATTATTATTGCAGTTATATATTTGCTGATATTTTGTGAAGATCTTAATTTTAAACAATTTTAGGCATTATAAGTAATTACAATATTAATTACCAATTGGTCTCCATGTTCTCCATATGAATTATTTTTTGCTTGTCCTTATTTTGGAAAATTTAAACAAATATGTTACATATACACAATGTAATCCAGTGAAAAGATTGGTTCTCTTTCATAGCTGCCTTAAGTATTATTTCTAAATCAATGCATGTACTTACATAATGACATCATTTATCTATTCAGTGCAAAAACTTTTAAGATGTTAGCATGAAATGTGGTGGTTGCTTCATACTTTCACTGATCATTTCCAATGCTTTCTCTGTCATCACAGAATCTTGCAAACTATTTAATAATGTGTTAGTAATGACTTCACTATCCTTCATAGTTTGAATCATTTCAAATATTTCAGAGCAATTTTGCCCATTTTAAAACTAAATTCTACATTTGGCATCATGGGTTAAAAGTATAAAACACACTGTTACATCCCATGTTATAGCTCATGATTCAGACATGGTGCTTGCCTGAAAAGCTAAATCCTACTGCTACATAACTCATGCATTCATTCAGAGATATCACTGTAAGCTGTTTGGAGAGTGAATCAATAACTAGTCAAAGAACATACTGCACATACATAATAGTTGCAAGGAAATCAAGTCATATATCATGTGACTTAATTTAATAAGCTTGTATTACAAATGTTATGTAATAAGCATGCTAATAGCTCTTAACAAGCTTTTCCAAATATCCCTATTCCCAAACCTAGTGCCTCACTGATGACAGCCAGCAGCTGGAAACTGGTCTGGGAAATAGGGATATTCAGAAAAGCTTATTAAGATTTAAAATAAATGCTATTGCAATTTTATCTAAATCATTATAAGCCTCTCCTGAAGTAGAGATAAGAACAAGTTATAACTGCACAGACAATCAAGAAAATATTCCAGCTTTAATTGGATTAGCTCTCTGTATTAAGAACTACTACAATATCTAAAGCATAAAATTAGTTATCTCTAAAGAAAACGATTTTTATCTACTTACTCCAAGCCATCATAATTTATGTCAATCTATTCAAAGTTTTATTATTCAGGAATAAAGTTAACAAAAAGATAATATGTGTTTCAAAACAATTGGAGAAATAAAAATGATTACAAATGAATTTATGTAAGAAATTTACCAGTTTTTTTTTTTTTAAAAAAAAATTATGAACTTTTTTCTTTTCCTTATATAATATAAAACTAATCCTTTCAACAACGAAATTAATTTTGAATCTTTTTAATTTTCTATACTGTATTCAATTAATTTTGTTATCAATATTTATGCAAGAGAATAATAATTCTATAATCAATTACGTTCAGAGTAAATTTTTATAAACATAAAACTTTTATTAATCGTTAAAAAAAAAAAAAAAATAGCAAACTTTATTCTAAACTGAAATACGAATGTTTTCAAAATTATTATTATTTTTTTATTATGAATGCAGATCATAATATATATATGTATAAAACTAAAATTGTCTGGTTGTGCGAGTTCGTGTGAAGAGTTGGTGGGGGGGTTCCCGGGGGAAAACTAAAATTATCCCAAGACAAGCAAGCTAAAGGAAAAAAAAAACTCTACAATATAACTGCCAAAGCAGATTTCTTTAAGTGCAAAGGATTAAAAAAAAAAAACCACATCATCAAACTATATAGTAACTAGATTTCCCACAATTCTCCCAATTATAACCTTAATACTAAAAAAAACTTTTAAATAAAACAATTGCTTCGAATCATAGATTTTTAATAGAAATATTCAATTTTTTTTTTTTTTAAAGTGTCATAGAATCGGCCGGGACGCGAACCCGCAACCCGGGCAACTGCCTGCAAGTGCAAGGCAGTCGCGCTGACCTCTCGACCACCAATGCAAGACAATATTCAATTTTTTATTTCATTTTTTTCAAAGGCAACAATTTTAGCCTCGTCAAAACTAATAATATGGTCTGCATTGCTTTCATGGATTCATAAAGCCAAATTAAGATATTTATTTTTAATCCTACTTTTACAAACTTATTTCTTCATTAAAGCTCAAACTATTCTCACTTATATATGACTAAAAAAAAAAAAAACAAGGGATAATATATATTATTCCCATCAAAAATCGCCTTTCTATTATTTATCAAACTACTCAAAGTAATACTTTTATTCCAATAAATTTTCATATTATACAGAGATTAATATTCTTATTTAAAATTAATCAACATAGAAATAAGAACTTCAATATTGTTTAATCCTTTTACAGATTGATACAAGTTGTCTATATCTAAACTACCAAATATCCAATTATTCTCCATTTTAAAATTATTGATCTTAACAAAAGCCTCAAACGAAAAAAAAAAAACTGTGTAATGATCAAAATTGACAATTGGTTTTAAAAAATTATTCATGAACTTACAAATCCCTTCAACAACACTATTAATAAAATCAAAAACAAATCTTCAAGGAAAACCTCCTTGGGAAGTTTTAATATTCATAAACATCTCAACTCATATAAGATCATTAGAATAACATTTTAAATATTCTACACTATTAAAATTTTGCATTTTCTTCACAATATTAAATTTCTTTTAATCACATTACTAGGATCTTTTCCTTAAAACATATATTTACCATTATTGAATTATTTATCAATTTTATCCCTAATATCATTTCCTTTCATAATGACAAATTGGCCAGCATTATCTTCATGTGAAATTGATCACATCACCAGAAAATAACCTATCCTTAAGGTGTCTAACCTCAGCAGGATTAATAATAATTTTTTCTTCGCTCATTGTATAAATTACTGGATTCCATAGAAATGTAATTGTACCAAAAATTATATTTTTTGAATGAAAAAGAAGAAAATTAGGATCTTTACTAAGAATTTTCATTCTTAACAACTATCCCATTACTAACATAAATTTTATTAATTTTTGCAAATCATTTAAATTTTTATTCATATTTCCTATAATAGAATTTTGATACAGAAGCTAAACTCTCCATACAGTAGTACCACCAGAGCAAGCCAGAGTAACCAATAGATGCAAGAAGATTCGTGCATAAAATCCCTATCTAGTATCTACTCATCCAATATCCCCCGACTAATTTCTAGCTTGGGGCTTTCATCAGTGAGGAACCTTGGATCTGAGAGCACTGCATCTAGATCTTAGGATCTAATGCAACTCTCCAGCAGCCACCTTTTTACATTATTAGCTAACTATAAAGCTTCGAGTACAAAATCCAAAGTTCCTCACTGATGAAAGACACGAGCTAGAAACTAGTCTGCAGCTATTGGATGAGTAGGCACTAGATAGAGATTTTATGCACAAACTTCTTCAATCCATTGATTATTCTGGCTTGCACCGGTGGTGCTACTGTATGGAAAGTTTAGCCTCTGTGTAAACAGCTTATGTAAGCATAAAGAACGGTGATCATGTTATGTTTAGTGGTTTCATAAAATTTTGACCTACTTATCCTAAATTACCTATTGAAAAAATATAAAATAGAATAATTAAAATCTTGTCTCTTATTCAAATTATTCCTATTTTATATTCAGAAATTTATCTATAAAGTCTAATAGAATTCTCTTTCACAACTATTTCATATGTAAATGCAACAATTAATTATTATTCTTAAATAATTTTCTATTCTTCCAAAGATTTAATATATAACTCTTAGAAGAAACAATAAATTCCCTACATTTTTTTAAGAAAATAAAACTGACACCTTAAAGATTATATACTTTCACTAAATCTGGATAATTTTTTAAATTTACTAATATTACTCATAAAAAAATTATTAAAAACTAAACCCATAAACTCATAAAACTATAAAATAATAAACTTATTAAATAAACTCACACCCAAACCATATACAATTATTATAATAATAATTTTTAATCTTGTAAAAAATTAATATTTACAATCCCCCCCCCTCCTCAAAAAAATAAAATAAAACACCAAATAAATAAATAAATCCAGAACAAAAATAACTTAAAAACTAAAATCTATACATATAGCATTCAAACTACATTTATGCAATAACTAAAGAAACAAACATATATATAAACCCTTTTTACAACATCAGAAACATTACTTAAAATTTAAAGAAAACTCATAAAAATGTGAACATAAAGAACTAAACTAGTCAATAAATTAACTAAAACTACATCAAATTCAAAATTAAACAAAACTAGACAAAAAAGAAATTGTACATCACAACCAATGGATTACCTACCAAAGCAGATATCTCAAGTACATGCAAAGGACTATAAAAAATATCAACAACTATATATATATATTAACTAGATTTCCCACAATTCCCAATTACATCCCACCCACCCTTAATGTTTTTTTTTTTTTTAAAAAAAAAAAACCTCTTAAACAAGTTAATTGCTTCAGAATAATATATTTTAAAATAATAGATTATTTGAGTCATCTTTTTATTTCATTTCTTTCAAAGAAGACAATCTTAGCCTCACCAAAACTAATTAATAATGTGGCCTGTATCTTTTACATGGATATATAAAGCAGAATTAAGATATTTATTTTTAACTCTATTTTTATGGACTTGTATTCTTTCATAAACTCAAACCACTCTGACATATATAATTTTTTACAAAAAAAAAAAAAAGGGGGGGGGGATTAATATATAGCCCTCCAGGAATGGCATTCCTATCAAAAATCTCTTAATGTTTATAGATACAGCAATCAAAGGCGAAAAATAACAATGCAATGAAAAATTTTTTCACTCAAAATGATTATAACAATATGTAAATAGTCTTGCATTGGTGGTTGAGAGGTCAGCGCAACTGCCTTACAAGCAGTTGCCCGGGTTGCAGGTTCGCGTCCCAGCCGATGCTATGACATTTGAAAAAAAAAAAACAATATGTAAATTAGGTCTAATAATTTTAATTAGTTATTAATTAAATGTATATTTATTACCAACATCCATGAAGCCAAAAGATATAATTTGCACTCACAAGTTTAATAAATTCTCCAATTTATTCAAGTTAATGAATGTCAAATCTATCAACAGCAGAAATGAAGGATTTGATAAAGTCATTAGTGAACCTATCTCGTGGTTGTCAATATAGAAACCCAGACATTAAAAAAAACAAAACAAATTAGCAACATACAAAAAGCTAATATATATAGTGTTCCAGTGAAAAAGATAATTGCTCTCTTTCCAAGCTGTTTGCAAATTTATTTCGGAATTTAAAACATCCTACACATTAGTCAAAATAAGAGTCATAGATCACATAACCCTATCTCTTAAGCTTGTAAGTTATAAAACAATGAGGATTGCCAATTCCTCTACAAGCTTTGTGATAAATGCTTAGCCAGAGCCAGCACTTAAAATATCTCTGTCAGGAACCCCTCCCCAAACCCCTGACCATGGTTTCGTGCTTTGGCACTCCTCAGAGAGGTGTCAGGGTAGGTTCAGACACTAGATCTAAAAATATCAACCCAAAGCCAGCATTTAACTAAAAGTTATCTATTGAGTGGAAAATTTTGGTTCCGTTAACGTAGGAGAGATGGTAAGTCTTTTCACATTTGTGATAAATGTCTAAACTTGCTATCCCATCAAATAAACCCTGCATTCTCATTCACTCTCATCCAATAATGTGATACATGTGCACTTTCATTTATTGTCCAAATTTCATTTGGACAAGTTCTCAAAGTGTTAAAATTTTTACTTCAGTGCTGATTTATTTTTTCCAATTTTCTGATTAATACTACAATTTGTTTTTTTTAAACAGTACCAAATGGACAAGCAATAGCATTGTAACATTTGAGGATATAATAATAAAATAGGTCTTCGTAAGAGAACATGGTTGGAGGGTTCCAGAATTTCATTTTTGACATTGATTCAATTTATTTACAGCTGGGCTTGCAAATTAACATCTATAGAATGGTGGGGAAAAACAGAGCTTGGTTTAACGAGAAAAATGTAAAAATTGCAGGCCCTAACAAAATCATTGAAATTGACAAGCCTTTTGCACAAAAAGAAAAAAAAAACAAGCTGGATTAATTCTTCCGGAACAGGGAGACCAACGAATGTTTCATCGTGAAAAATCATGGTAGTACAGCAGCAACTCTGATGGAAGCCATCAAACAAAATGTGGAAGAGCAATCAACAATTTATTTTGATTGTTGGAAAGCCTATAAAACTGCTGAATTACAAGCTGCCGGTTACCAACCATTTTCGTGTGAATCATACTGGACATCAAAAAAATTAGTCCTCCACGTTGAAGAAATAATAAAAGGGTAGTAATTAAAAAAAATTTTCATTTGGTTTTGAGAAAAATACATTTACTACTTATTAACATTTCTGGTAAAGATCCCATGCACTGGTTGCACAATCATATGTTAAGTATGTCTCCATTTTGGAAAAAATATATTTTTTTTTAGTCTCCATTTTGAAACAAAATTTTATCACTTAAAATAAAGTAGAACAAACACATTGATTGTTTCATCATGACAATTCCTGTTATATTTTCCATGGTAAGCACCGTATGGGTATACTTTAAGCGTTTTGTAATTTAGTGATTATTTTATCTGTATTTAAAGTAACATTTGGGAATTGCATAAAACTTTTTCCGATTTATTTTTGTGTGAAATTCATATTTTTAGTATTGTTAGAAATTCACATTTTTAGTATTGTTAGATTTAATCTGGTGCAATTACTGTTACGTATTAAAACTGCTACGCCTTTTCATATACACATTTAGACTGCTGATAACTTTGTAAATCTTGAGAAAATATCATGTACATGTGGTCTGTTTTGATGAATTTTCGTGCAAGATCCAAGTGTACGCATTATTTAGTCAGATCACTAGATAAGAAAGTTATCAGTGGATTAATAAGAATGTGAAAAGGTTTAGCACATCTAATATGTTGCAAGACGAATGTGTAAGTACCAATTTACTTTACCAATTCATCACAAAAATGTTAAGGTACTAGCATGTCTAGATTATCAATTACAATATGACAAGTGACAGTGTTTAATATCTTGCATTACAATTAAATTTTATTTTAAATTAGGCAAAACTGTTATCGAGACTTTTGAAATGACCGTATATGACTATAAAGCCATCAATCCCAAGAATGTTTTCAAATGCAAAGATTTCAGAGTGGTGGGTAAACCATTGAAGATGATCAGTCACTTTTCATGTCATAATTTATGATATGCTAGCACTTTACTGCACCCTTCACTGGAGCATACTGTGTATAATGCATTAAATAAGATAAATTGACTAAAGAGACAAAAAAATAAATAAAGATGATCATAATAAAGTAATTATACCATGAATTAAATAATTGAATGGCTAGAGAGTTCATAAGAAGTTTGAGCATGGCAGTGCCAGAGCTGGAATCGATCTGACGATTTTCACTCAAATGTCTGACACTCTACTAATCCTCACTAAGTGCATAAAAGTATAAGATATACATAAACAAACGTCCAAATCCTATTCTTCATCAATTAATGATGATAATAAGATTTCAAAATGTTAACACACGGTTTAATCTAAAAATAAATTTTCATTTATTCCCGTGAATAAACCATAATTTCCAATAAGATACAGATTTCAATAGAAGGGCATTATAATGATGGATAAATGTCTATATATTACTCAAATATATATTTTTTTCTTTCCTTCATTTTTCTCTTTGGCAGTTTCCAAAGAAATTCCATTATTACAAAGCGAATTATTTGAGTTTTGAAAAAGAGACTTGAATCAATAGTACTTGTCAGTTTTCAAGTAAACCAAGATGGCAGCTCATATTTTTGATAAATCTACAGTTTCAGTGGCCTCCAAAAAAATGTTTACAAAAAAAAAAATGCTTGCCAGGAAACATCGTTTTTAATAATTATATTTTATTTTTTATTACTGTTATTTAAAAAAAAAGAAATCATTGTGGAAAAGATTATTTTCTTTTTTTTGGATTAACTTATTAGCAGAAAAATGAGAAAAAATATAAATACAATATTTACACTTTATTCATGTCTGTGGCATGTAATAATATCATGACTATTAACATTTACTTTTTGTGGGGCAGGATTCCATATCTGATAATTTACCCAAAAAAAATTGCTGACAAAAAGAAACGTACTGAACTGAACCAAAGTATGACGTTAAGAATATTTTATTGCTTCACACATTATAAGGAAAGAAAAAATACATTTGAATTAAATTATGAGAAAAAAAAAGAGAAGGCAAAATTCATCAAGCTGGCTTCTTAAATTTATTGTAATGTATTCCTTATTTTAAATTTAACAGTTTATAAATTTTGTTTTAATTTAACAACTAATATATCTTGGTAAAAAATTGTTTATAAACTTCTCATCAATTATATAATATCAATACTTATGCGCTTATAACGCTAAAATAAAGAAGTTATATGTTATTAAATTTATTTAAAGCTTAGCGCTTTCAAAGCTCTATGGCTTCATAATCATAGCTGTACAGCTATGATTATGAAGCCATAGAGCTTTGAAAGCGTAAGCTTTAAATAAATTTAATAACATATAACTTCTTTATTACAGCTATGATTATGAAGCCATAGAGCTTTGAAAGCGCTAAGCTTTAAATAAATTTAATAACATATAACTTCTTTATTTTAGCATTATAAGCGCATAAGTATTGATATAATATATCTTTGGTAGATTATAGGCCCTTGAAACTGTATATTTATCAACAATAAGGGATGCTATCTTGTTTTACTTGAAAACTCACAAGAATCAATTATTGTAATAAGAGTGGCAAATTCCCCAATACTGTAGTACCACCAAGTGCAAGATTTTGTAATCAATGGATGCTGGAAGGTTTGTGCATAAAATCCCTATCTAGTGCCTAATATCCCCAGACTAGTTTCAGGCTTGTGGCTTTCATCAGTGAGGAGCCTTGGATTTGAGAGCACTGCACCAACATCTTAGGATCTAAAGCAATGCTCCAGCACCTACCTATTTGATTAACTATAAAGCTAGGAACCCAAGATGAAACACCATAATGTTTCTAACCTAAGCTTATTCACCTATATAGTCATACAGATCTGAACTCAGTTCAGCATCTATATATTTTGGTGTCTTGGATAGGATAGGTATAAAACCATCAAAACATCACATGATCACCATTTCATATGCTTACACATTCTGTTAATAAGATTACCAAACTCTCCATACAGTAGTGCCACCAAGTGTAAGCTTTCATAGTCAATGGATGTAGGAAGGCTTGTGCATAAAATCCTTAGGATCTAGTTGCCTACTCATCCAACATCCCCAGACTAGTTTCTAGCTTGTGGCTTCCATCAATCAGGAGTCTTGGATTTGAGAGCATTGCACCTAGATCTAAGGATCCAACACAACCCTCTAGCAGTCACTTTTTAACTATTTAGTAAACTATAAAGCAAGGCGCCCAAAATGAAAACACCATAATGTTTCCAATCCAAGCTTATTCACTTGTATAGTCATATAGATCTGAACTCAGTTCAGCATCTATACATTTTGGAGTCTTTGGTTTTTCAACAACCACAGTCATCATTATCCTATGAACAGGATAGATATAAAAACATCAAAACATCACATGATCACACTTCATATGCTTATACGTTCTGTTAACACTTCATATGCTTATACGTTCTGTTAAATAAGTGTACCAAACTCTCCATACAGTAGTGCCATCAAGTGCAAGATTTCATAATCAATGGGTGCAGAAAGGTTTGTACATAAAATTTCCTACCTAGTGCCTATTCATCCAACATCCTCAGACTAGTTTCTAACTTGTGGTTTTCATCAGTGATGAATGAGACTTTGATCCAATGCAACCCTCCAACAGCCATTCTTTACCTACTTGGGAATGTTGAATGAGTAGGCACTAGATAGGGATTTTATGCACAAACCTTCCTATATACATTGATTATGAAAGCTTGCATTTGGTGGCATTATTGTATGATGAGTTTGGTATTCTTATTAACAGAATATGTAAGCATATGAAATGGCGATCATGTGATGTTTTGATGGTTTTATACATATCCTGCCCATAGGATAATGACTGTGGTTTTTGAAAAAGCATAGACACAAAAAAATGCATAGATGTTGAATTGAGTTCAGATCTATATTACTATAGAAGTGAATGAGCTTGGGTTGGAAACATTATGATGTTTTCATCTTGGGATGCTAGCTTTATAGTTATACCAAGAAGGTAAAAGATGGTTGCTGGAGGGTTGCCTTAGATCCTAAGATCTAGATGCGGTGCTGTCAAATCCAAGGCTCTTAACTGATGAAAGCCACAAGCTATAAACTAGCCTGAGGATGTTGAATGACTAGGCACTAGATAGGGATTTTATGCACAAACCTTCCTGCATCCACTGATCATGAACGCTTGCGCTTGGTGGCATTAGTGTAGGGAGAGTTTGGTATTCTTATTAACATAATGTGTAAGCATATGAAATGGTGATCATGTGATGTTTTGATGGTTTTATACCAATTATTCTCTTGTTTTTCTATTACAAAAAGAAAAAAAAAACTAACCAAGTTATTCTATTATCTTTAACCTGACACTTTTTTCATCCTTTTTTATTTTTCTTCTTTTTCTTTTATATATATTTTAAGTATTTATATCCCTAATCAAATATGCTTAAACTTCTCAATACATTAGACACATGAATGGTAAATGAATCAGCATTTCTCATTTATTTGGCCCAGGTCACAACCTCCCACGTCTTTATCTAAAAATGAAATGATAAATGATTATGTATTATTTATATCAGTGCAAGAAATTAATTGCAGTAAATATATTCAATTTTCTTTCTGTATTTTTATTTTCTTTCTGTATTTTAAATAAATACAAGAATTTATTTCATTACCAATTTGAACCAAAATAAAATATATAATTAAAATACCCTAATTAATAAAAAATAAACGAATGCCTTTAGAGATTATAAGTTTGAGTACCAGAAATGCCAGAACTGAGATCCATCTGGGGATTTACGATCCAGATTCTGCCAATTTTACCATTGCATAAGAGCATTGGTATCAAAATAATTTTATTATATTTAAGTTGTTTACATCTAAGATTTGGTATATATATTTAAAAAAACTATTGTGTTCGCACTATTATTGAAAAAAAAAAAAAAAAGGATTATCACAGACACATGAGTTTTCAAAAGTATAAACTTCTACGCAAGTCTTGTAGGTTAATTTAATCAAATATACGCATTTAAAAAGCTGAAAAGCAATATTTTCACCAAGTTAACAAAAAAAAAAACCCAAATATCGATTTTCTGCTATGACTTTATCTAAATTATAAATTCTAACGTGCATAATGAGATGACAGAATGCATTAAGTTTATTACGCTTCAATTTATCCTAACAACTTATCTAAGAGTATAATGTCAGGCATTGGTGGTCGAGAGGTCAGCGACAGCTGCTTTGCAAGCAGTTGTCCCGGATTAGCGGGTTCGCTTCCCGGCTGATGCTATGACACATGAGAAAAAAAAAAGATGTAATAATTATAAACGTTCAAGATTTGAATTATAAGGTATTGGGTTTTAAAGTCGGTTATGTATGCAAATGGTTTATTATTCTAGGTTAAAATTGTATGTAAATGGTTTAGCTATTAATTTGGAATGTGAGTGTTAATTTATATTTAAAAAAGTAAAAAAGTTAATAGATATCGTTAAGAAAGAAAGTTGTAATTATATCACATTATAATGGAATGCCGTTCTAGAAGAAAGGAATTATATATAAAGGAAGTAATCAGATTAAAAGACTGCTCATATTATAGTTCACGCATTGTAAAGTATAAAAGCAACGTTAAAAATATTTGCACGTTGTAGCAAAAATCATCCTCAACACTTACACACAGGATGCAGAAGCTATAACTACGACATACATAAAGATCTTCAAGAGGTGTACGGAAGCTAACCATGGCAAGGATGGGTGCTATAAGAAAAGAATGCACAAGAGGTGTGGACGTGCAGCAGTTGAATCAATACCGCCGGTAATCTTCAAGTTTAGGAACTTCAATAAGCTTATAATGCATCACAGGAATCTTTATATATATATATAGACCAACAAGGGGGACAGGAATCAAGCCACAAGCAATGTCAAGGCAGAATTCGAGAAGAGGATGATGGGGTCTATATTGGAGTGAATGAACATGGAATACAAAACAGCTTATGCATA
The DNA here is from genome assembly GCA_028023455.1 of Epiperipatus broadwayi. Lineage (NCBI taxonomy): Eukaryota > Metazoa > Onychophora > Udeonychophora > Euonychophora > Peripatidae > Epiperipatus > Epiperipatus broadwayi. The sequence goes on along the minus strand of JAQFVV010000028.1, from coordinate 9,434,339 downwards.
AAGTAAACATGCCCATATTTAGTTATTAATATTATATGAGCATATTAATGTTTTGTCTTTAGGTATGCAGCGGAGGCATTTACCAGAGCTAACCAGGCTCAATAAGGATCCATCAGTCATTAAACCATATGTGAACTAGAATGTACAATGAATGCCATCATTCTCTGTAGTGTGAACCCAATGATTTAGCAGCAGGAGTAATTGAAGAACTGATCATCTAACTAAAGCAACCATGGATCACTAATATTGTAACCATGAATATTATGCACGGAGTATTTAATAAATTCTTCCAACATACTTTGGAGTTTGTAATTGTAAAAACATAATTGCACATACAGGCTTAAAAGCTATTACAAGGTATGGTGGAAATTTGAATAGTAGCTGGACTACACCATTTGTTGAATCAGATATTTTTTTATTTGGAATAAAAATAATCCCCCAACCAATCTATTTATTTAATATATTCAACAAACAATTGTACTGTTGATTGTTATTGATATTGTTTAAGTGTTGACCGCTTATATGTATTTATATATACTGTATACATATATTTTACAAGTGATATAATAAATTATTAATCAATTATATAACGTGATCTCTTTCTCTCCCTATACCTACTGATATATCATCCTAAGGTCAGTAATCCTTGGTTTAAAAAAAATATTAAAAAATAAAAAATTTGAAAATGTGAATACATAAATTTCACACACTTGCCAATCTATATGACTGTCACTGTGAAAATCTTTCATCAGTCATTTTTCATCTTGTATAATCACAGTCAGCCAATCAATTATGTGATCACTTTCTCTAAATTTACTACTATACTTCTCATAATTGCATTATTCTATTTTTTGTCATCCGATTACATATATTACATAGGGTTTGCTAATATCTGGTAACCATGAGAAGGTTTGGAATCAAATGGAGTAGATATGGAATACACTGCTAAATGGAATTCTAGGTCACTCACATAAAGATATAAATTTATCAATATATTTTATTAATATATTAAGTGAAAGTAATTACAAATATAATAATAGAGAATTGGATTACTGAGAAATAATTTTACAGATCAAAGAAAGATAAATGTTAGTGAGACAATATTCTTGATCACAAGTCCTTCAGTGTTTGAAAAAATATTTTGATATTAATGAATTGTCACTAGAAAACAATTTTTAAATAAAAAACAAAATGATATTAATAATAATCAAACATTCCCCTCAAGTCCTAAATATTTTAAGGTTGTTTTGTGTGTGTGTGTGTGTGTATTTAATCCTAAATAATTAAAGCAATATTAAATCTTTATGCACTGATTAAAAAATGTATTAAATATATTGCTAATTTAAAAATTCAAGCTTTAACATCAAATTGAACATAGCAATAGTATTTAAATCTAATGTTATCAAATTCACCACTTCCTTTATTTTGCTGTAATATCTTATATAAATGCAATTTATCCACTTTATTTTGAACACTTTTTAGCAAAAAAAGTTTTTATTGTATGTATATGTACATACAATGTTACGTTTCAATTGCCCTGTAGTCTTCTTCAAATCTATGATATAATGAACAAAATAAAATACATACACTATATAAATAATTCCATAAAAAATGTAAACAATAAAATTAATAAAAAGCATAAAATATAACAAAACACAATAAAACTGAAATAAGTATAAACATAATCAAAAACAAATAAAATAATCCAGGTAATATAAAACACGGCCAGGACTACACATGTATAATTTATATTCATTTTGCATTTTATATTATATATTTTATTTTATATTACCTTGATTATTTTATTTGGTTTTGATTATATTTACATTTATTTTATATTTATTATGTTTTGTTATATTTTATGTTGTTTTTTATTATTTTATTGTTTATATTTTTTATGTTGTTATTTATATATTTTATTTTGTTTTATTATATCATAGCTCTGAAGAAGACTGCAGGACATTTGAAATGTAAGATTGTGTGTACATATTTACAATAATTTTTTTTTTTTACTAAAATTGTTCAAAGTAGAGTGGATAAATTGGATTTATATAAGATTAATTTTGCTATGTTGATAAATCATTAGTTGTTTCTAGGGTATCTGATGAGAAGACAGTCTGAAACATTGATCATGTCAATACTGGCTTAATTAATAAGTAATGTTTAAAAAATTCCTCTAGATGGTGCATGAACATTTAATACTGTTTCAATTAATTATATATTTCCAGAGTCGCTAAGTTTCAAGGTTGAAATACACTGAAAATGGCAAGTTATAATAACACATACTTATATATTTCATCATCATCATCATTTTCAATCATTATTAATTAACTGTAGGATAGATGATGGTCTCTTTTAAGTTAACTCAGTTATCCTATCCCTAGCTTCTTTTTACAACAATGCACCAGCAAATTTCCTTATTTCATCCAACCATCTGACATGTGTCTTATTTTAGGTTTTTCATCTACTCTAGCAATAAGTTCAATCCAGCTATACTTCACTTTCCTAATTTATTCAATAATGTCAGTGGAACCTATTTGTTCTCTCACTCATTTTATTTCTACTTCAATCTTTTTTGTTACTACAATTGTGGTACAATTTTGACATGTACAATAGCAATATGATTGTGCCACCAGATCATATCCTGGAAATAATATTTTAAATCATTTCAAGTAAACTGGTTGTAATTTATTTGTTTAGTGATCATATTCACAACATCAAAAATAGTTGTTACAGACTAAATGTTGATGATAGAAAGATAATGCTAGGGAAGAAATGAAACTTATTTCTCACATCACTAACAAATTCAAATGTATGAATTAAAGAATAATAAAATCTTTTATTAATTCTCATTAAACATAGGATTCAATGAATCTATTTGATCATAATTGAAATCCCTATCCTACTAACTTCCTAACTCTCACTTCAAATCTTTTACAATCAATGTTTAACTAACTAAATCTCATTCTAAATATCTATTAATGTATCTGTGTGAGAGGTAAACATGAAAATACCTTATTACAAGTGACACGATGATTACAAAGGGATCTGCTGAACAATTACTTAATAAAGGACTACATCAAGACTTCAAGACTCAAGCTAGCATACATGACCAATCTAAAGAAAGATTATCCGCTGCCATAAATGCAAGTCACTCCATCCCTAACCATTCTACAAGATGGTTTGGAAAAGTGCATAACAAAGAGTGTCAAATAATCTTGATTTTACCAAAATCTCTCACAATATGAATCACGTAGAATAAAAGCTAGACATGAAAATATCACATCTACAAAAGATTTGCCCCATATTTAATTATTAACTAATCACCCTGAATATCATTTCAAGGGGTAGACCAAATCAAGATTCATCAGATCATATTAAAAGATAACAGCAGAATTATATATAAGGTGTACATAAAATATCACATGATCACCATAAAATATTATGAATGAATATAATTAAGTTACATCAGTAATACTCTCCCTTGTTTATGTTATTTCTCTAACAGTTTGAAACAGAATCAAATAATGAGTCTAAATTGTATTTTTCTATTAAAAACTTCATAATTGCCCAGTTTGAAACTTGATGTGCTATTGATGTGGAGAAATTTGATGTACAATACTTATGTTGATCTATATCACTTGGAAAGTCAAGTTGGCCAGCTTAAAAGCATTGTTTGAAGAGATACTACTATTAACTAAGATGGTAAATGTCAGTTTTATCCCAGATGAATTGCTTCAGCTAGCTTGTGGCTGATTCCCGTTCTGGGATGAATGCTATTCTTTTATCACTCTGCATATGAAGATGCGATTGTGGGAAAAGTATTCACGGGAGTAATCATGGTTTTACTTAACCATAATACATTGGAAACTTCTACCAGATAAAACAAATGAGAACCTTATTTTATAAATAAATTTGTTTATATAGTCTTTTCAGGTCCCCTCCCCTGTCTTTTCATTTTATGAATGTTAACAAAAAAAATGCCACACAAATATTTTCTCTTTTATTACTTAAATTCTTATCTTTTCGACTGTTTTTTTTTTTCAAATCCTGGATCTCTAATTTTTAATGCAATTAATTACTAATTTACAAAGAAACAAAATCTATAAAATAATTTGCTTAACATTTTCAACAATGGAATGCATCTTTTTTTTTATATATCCCCACCATTACTTTTTACATACCAAGGTATAATTAAAAGAAATTTAAATTAGATTTGATTAATTAATAGATTAACATTACCAATCTATTTTAGTCCATATAGATTAAATCAAATAAATTTTATATAAAAAACTTAATACTAAATTTAAATCTAAAATAAAATATCTAAATATTTTATTATAAAATGAAAAATACCAACTCATCACCCCTTTCTCAGGGATATAAAAAAAAAAAACTCCTTAACTCCTCTCTCTCTATTCTATTATTTTCTTTTGAAAGGGTTTAAACTCTGAGCATTATATGATCCTTTTATCCCTTTATTTCCCTGTACAATGAATGCATTTTCCCAACACTGCTGAATAATTTGGTAAGTTACTTCATATAAGGGAAATAACTTTTTGTATTGGTTCAAACTCGGTTTATTTACTAATTGAGTTTAATGAATACCCAATTGCCTAATTCAAAAGATGTGATTACCTGCTGACCTTTCTTTTTTGACTGTCAGTCATTTTCTGAATATTTCTAGCAACTTCACTATCCATTGGCATTCTGAAAGTATCTGGCTGAAGTAGGATTATACATTTAAGAAGTGAAGGTGCTAGACCTATAGATTTGTGATACGTTCAATTTATGATATATATAACCCTGAGTAAGACATTAAACCATTGTTTATGATTTATGACAAGCAGAGTTCAAAATAACAAACTCAATTACTTCAAAACACTCTCGCATGGATTTGACTGTGGGTTTCTAATAGAGATCAAGATGTTTGATTCTTTCCTTGTGGACTGAATTATCCCACCCTTTTGATATACAATACCATGATCTAAGAATGACCAATGTCTTATCTACTTGAGGAAACTGTCTATTCTTCAACTCAGACATGTTACTATTAGTGTGTGCCTTACACAATGGATACATGTGGATGAATTTTGAGAATACATAATATGGGACTAATAAGTATTTGTACTGTTTAAAAGATAGTAATGGCCCATAAAAATCAATGGCCAGTAATACATTTAGGTTATTAGGTAATATCAGCCTTAATGAGTGATATAATTTTGTTTAGTAATTTGTTCCTGCAGTACTCCTGGTAGGATTGGAGACTGAGTACTCCTGGTAGGATTGGAGACTGAATATGATGGACCGATATATGTTCAGCCAATACTATCACCCGCACAATAAATTTTCCATCTTAATGTGAGCTGTAATGACCATATGTTTGAAGAACATAATCAACTAACCATGCCTGTAAAGCCTAAGGGATAATAATCCTCCACATATTGCTACACTCTTTGATTTGGTAGCCCATCGATAATTTGATATCTATGCTTATTTTTACACAATCGAGCATATGCTTTGTAATTCTCACACAGGGTGCCCTGGCAAAACCCTACTATGTCACCATAAACAGGATCAGCTTCTTGAAAACAAGATAACCTCTGCACATCTTTCTCTGTGGATTTATCCATACTCATCATCGTAATTGTTAACTGGCCTCCCTCTAGCAATAAATTTTAGAAATTGTATTCTACCAGGTTTTGACTTGAAATGTCCAGGACAATACTATTTGTTTCCTGACAATATACTATGTTGTAATTAAATTTTTGCAAAAATAAACTCCATCTTATCAACCGATCGTTCATTAAGACCAAATCAAGATTCATCATATCATATTAAAAGATAATAGCAGAATTATATATATGTGCACATAAAATATTATAAATGAATATAAATAAGTTACATCAGTAATAGTCTCTCTTGCTTATAATATTATTTCTCTAACAGTTTGAGGCATAAGCAAATAATGAATCTAATTGCATTTTCTACTAAAGAGTTCATAATTGCCCAGTTTAAAACTTGATGTGCTAAAATCTGATGACAATACTTATAATGATCTATATCACTTGGGAAAGTAAAATTGGCTGGCTTAAAAGTATTGTTGGAACAGCCATTAATTACAATTTGCAGTTCATAACTTTACTTATACAGATAAGATGGTAAATGCCAATTTTATCCCAGATGGATTGCTTTGGCTAGCTCATGGCTGATTCTTGTCCTGGAGTGAATGCTCTTCTTTCAACACTCGGCATATGAAGATACAGTTGTGGAAAAGCATTCTCGGGAGGAATCATGTTTTTTTTTTAGGTAGAATTCATCGGAAACTTCTACCAGATAAAACAAGAGAATCTTATTTTATAAATAAATTTGTGTATATAGTCTTTGCAGGTTATTTCTCCCAATCTTTCATTTCAAATTTTGTTCAAAATTTGCACTTTAGTTGTATTTTTACAAATGTTAACAAAGAAAATGCCACGCAAATATTTTCTCCTTTATTATGTAAATTCTTATATTTTCAACTGGGTTTTTTTTCCTTCAGATTCTGGATCCCTAATTTTCAATGCAATTAATGACTCATTTATAAAGAAACAAAATCAATAAAATTATTTGCCTAACATTTTCAACAATGGAATGCATCTTTTTTAATATATATCCCCACCATTACCTTTTATATACCAAGGTATAATTAAAAGAAACTTAAATTAGACTTGATTAATTAATAGATTAGTGTTACTAATCTATTTTAGTTTGTATAGATTAAGTTAAATAAATTTTATATACAAAAACTCAATACTAAATTTAAATCTACAATAAAATATCTAAATATTTTGTTATGTGATGAAAACTACCATCTCACTACTAACATACATCTCTATATCATTGAGTAGTCTCAAGTCTCCGTGTAGTTTTCTATTAAGAGGCCTAAGTCTAGGATCCATAAGTAAAAATTGGTAAAACATATCTATAAAAAACCTTTCTTTTCAAACACAGGCATGCTTCCTTTTTAATTAATTAAGTCATTTCTACCAAAAATATTTCATCCAAGTTTAATTCTATGATTAATTTCATCCATTACTTCTGTCTCTCATAATAATCTGACTAAGGTTCAAAGCTACAGATATTCTATTTTTCTTAATGGATCATTAAAATTTTTTTCATATATCTACCTTTCTTCATTTGTTAACACATTTCAGTAGAAATTACTGTTTTTTTGCAGCTGAAGCACTCTTATCCAATTATCTTCTTATAGATTACAATCTAGTCTGACCCATCTTCAAAGTCTGTTAATATTTTAAAAATGATCTACAAATTTTTAATTTAAATTCATTGGAGTGCTTCTGAAGATGAAGAATATCAATTGTTAATATTGCCTTTCATAATAGTTTTCGTCTCCCTAATTTTGCATTAGCAAATATTTTATATCTCTCTAATTAATGATCCCATTCTGCATTGAATTTATTAAGAACATTATAATCTTGAAATACATATTTTCTATTAGTCAAAATATAGTTCAATTCTGCTGTACCTTCATTTGGATCTTTCCACATCTATTACCATTTAACATTTTTCTCAAAGAAAAAATTCATAATATATTTTTTCTTTTTCCGCAAACTCCACGAGTCTGTGTTCTCTCTTATTTATATCATCATAACCAAATTTACATACATTACTTTCATCTTTTAATCATTTACCAATTCTAGCATTAAAATCTCCTGACAATTTTAAAGTGTTTTTTGCTCTGAACAAAAACATTACATACACCCATATAAAAATCGTTTATTTCTACATCAGAATGAGATCTTATTGGGTCATAAATCTGAATTATTGACAATTGATTACTTCCATTAATTTGAAAATTTTAATCTTGCCAGTCTGTCTGCTATATCATCAAATCTTTACAATGTTGTCTTTTCATCTTTTAGTTGTAATGAATCCTACTCTATTTGTGCTTCCCATACTTGTGCCTTTATAGTAAAATACATGCCTACTCTTTAACTCAATTATGTTTCACTTTTTCTATTAATTTCGCAACGACTAACAGTCTTAATATTAAACAATTCTTCCAATTCCTGCAATTCCCTTCATTTGAAAGTGATCTGTAGTTTTACATATTTGTATTAAAAATGTATATAATACCTTTAAAAGAGTGTGTATGTATTGCATATGCACTTCAAATTAAAAAATTAAAATTTCTGTTTTATTAATTTCTAATTTTTTCATTTATGCATTTTTTAGATAGTAGAAAGATGATATCGTAGATATGAAAATCAGATATATAAGGCCACTGCATCCAGGTATATACAATAAGATAAAGAATAAATATAACACCAGTCAATGCTGAAAGCAATTAAGATAGCTCTACTATTAAATTCATTATTAAGTCTTTTTCTATAAAAGCTCACTGCAAAATTGAAATTTATCAAATTCATCAGTTCCTTTATTTTGCTGTAATATCTTATATAAGTGCAATTTATTCACTCTACTTTTTCAAAAAAAACCATTATTGTACATATATGCATACACAATCTTACATTTTGACTGCAGTATTCTTCAGAACCACTAAAATTAAAGTAAAAGTGGTTCTGAAGAAGACTGCAGGACAATCGAAACATAAATGTGAATGTATATATGTACGTACAATAAAAAAGGTTTTTGCTAAAAAGTGTTCACATTAGAGTGGATAAAGTGCATTTATATAAAACTGAAATTTATTATTTAATGGAAAACAAATAAACACCAGAGCAACGTTCTTACATATCATTATATTTAGGAAGCAAAAGTACATAGAAAGATTAGCAAAACCAAATATTATTAATCAGATAAATCAGTTTACTTTTAAATAATAGATTCATCACTTTGCAAGATGGTTCCAATAAAAATAATAATAATAATAATGCCAAGTCATTCTGTCTCAAAGTCTTCTGATAATGTAAACATTTTTGATATATAAATAAGCTTAACATATGGGATCATTTTCTTTTTAATAAAACTGCCTCATTTTTTAAATTTTCTAACTTTATATATTTATGACTAAATTAACGGAAAATGATCTCAGAATTTTATTATAATCAATTCAACTATCCATACAATATGTCTGAAAATACGGGGTAGTTATGATTAAAAAAAGAAACTAATTCCGAATAAAGTGCTAATTATTAGCCTAGTAATACTATTCAGTGTTCTTCAACATATAGGGAAAGACCTTTATTCGGCAATATGCCTTTAAGGTTGCAATTTTCATTTGTACTAAATATAAAATTAATTAGTTGTATTTATATATTGGACTATTTCCAATATATTGAATGTCTTTAGAAATTTTTTAATTTAAATATTCCAAATACATTCAACTGTTAGTAATAGCACACTGGTTCATAACGTTTCGAGAGGTATTATTCTCCTCCCTTCTTCAGGTGTTGCTCGCCTGATCAGTGATAGTACTAGCATGGGAATCAAACCTAGACCCTTAGATTCTTGAATATTGAATTTTAAGGTAATGCTCTAACCAACTGACAGTTGAATATATTTGGAATATTGAAAAAAAGTTAAATTTTTCTAAAAACATTTAATACTTATATTAGATGATGGAAATAATCCAATATATAAATACAACTAAAATACCATCATCACAAACCTTCAGGAAAGTACTATTAATTAACCAATCAAATTAATACTCAGAACTTCTAAATTATATTCCATAATCTAGCAAGCTGTTAAATTGGTGAAAGAGATATCAGATTAATTCCTCTTATTATATATATATATTTCATAGAGTAAGCCTTCGTTATTTAGGAGAATCAGTTAAATATCAATTTTCTACCAAATATGGTAATTTGGCTTTCTACATGCATAGTATAAGAATTAATACAGTATATATATATATTGTAACCATATATTTTAGTATAAAATATATTATTTGATGTAACTAGTATAAAAATTTCTCTTTCTTCTTTTGGTGATTTGATCGGCTTGAGCTGCATTTGAACAGATTACTCTCTTATATTATTTTAATATAAATTTAAGTTTGCTTCTTTCCATATGCTAACGCATATCAAAATGCTTAACTTTTTGAAAATTTAACAACACATCAAAATTTAGTAAAATATTATTAAAAACAATATTTTGTTTTATTTGTCTAAAAATGATCTTAAAATTATTATTTTATTCAATTTAACAAAAAACCATTTGTTCAATTAAAATTAAATATTAAAAATAAATACAGTAATTGCGTAGGCGTCTCAATGTAATAAAAGAAAAGAGCGCGAATTTAAGAGACGATTGTCTGATAGTTTGCTTTTGGAGGGAGAATGAAAGAAAAATGGTAAAGGCAAGTAGTGTAAATTTGCCAAGCTTATTTTAAAGTAAAAAAAAAAATATAAGTAATCGGAATACCACAAAGTTTGCTAGAAATGTAAATAACATAGTGGTATTTAATTAGAAGATGCCTTGCTAAAAATAAAAGTCTGTTCAAGTCGGCTGGCCAAGTGAATCGAATCACCAGTAATAATTCCCAATATTACATTTTTAAAATGTCGGAGCTTTCCAGTTTAAAAGAAAATTGCAAGAATTGGTATGTTTTAAAATGTTTATTGTTTTACAATTTGGAAACATTAAAAAGTATTTTAATTACAGAAGTTATGAATATGAAAATTTGCTTTTTAAAGAAAAAGAAATTTAAGTTAAAGTAAAATGTTAAAGTTATCAACATATTTTAATATTTCCGTTTTTAATTCTAATAAAATATAATATTGATTGATATTTAATTCAACAAAGCCAGTAATATATTTGCTAATTAATTTGTTTAACATTTGGATAATAAATAATCTTCAAATAATTAATCAAAGCTATTTCTAATTTTATCGTCATATTAGAATGATTGACTTAAGTGCTATAATTAATATTCCTATATTTAAACGTGGATGGATAAATATTCGCATGGATGTAATAAAATTGGAACATTTTAATAAAGAAATGTAGAGATTAATAACTTAATGAAAAACATTTTCATTTAAATTCTGCGTTTCATATTGTGAAGTTGTTCCATGTATTCGGAGCCACGTAAAATTGTTAATCTAATAGTGATTATAATAACCAATACAACGGATAAAATTGCATGTATGGAATTGAATTATAGTTATAATTATTGCTTCATAGATTTATTGTTCGACACATCGTACATGGATCCCACGGAGCACATTTGGAGTTATAAAATGTTATACAATCCGAGTTGTGACACACACCTGTTATAATTCATGTATTGAACTGTAAAATGCTTTACATTTAGTTTTATCACACACACACCGTTAAATTTTATATTTGATGAATAATACATTAATTTAATTTTATCGTTACATGAACTTGCATATGAAGTTCATAAGTTATATTTTTAAGTTTAAATTAATAGGGGTTGAATAAAATATTTATTCAAGAGAATAGCGCTTGCGGAAAAGCTTAAAAGTACTAAATGAAGTCATGAGATGTATCGATCTTTGTGAGATATTTTGTGAGTCTTTCCAGATTTATATTCCTATGCCAATATTACCTATATTATATTACACATGTTTATTTTAAGCAAGATAAGTAGTACATTAGTTGTCCTGATTAGCGTAACATTTTATTATGCAAGAACCCACATTTGCTAAAGTGTTAGTGTATTCTAAATAGTCAGAATAACTGAGGAGGATGATTTTGCGCTTTAATGTGAAGTAAATGGTAATGTTATTTTATAATGTGAAAGGGCTTTAATCTGTGCTGGTGGTTAATCCGCAGATTATTTTAATTGCTATTTTTGTATTTTACACATTCCTGCGCTGGTGGTTAATCCGCGGAATTGTGTGATTATACGTATTACTTTATGATGGTGTTTAAATACACAAAACGTTTAGAATTATTTAATTCCTTCGTGTAGATGAATACATCCACAGGAATATGTTTTACTTCACAGATATAAGTTGGGCAAAGTATTTTAGTTAATCTGCTAAATCATCTTCTTCATTTGTACGCATAATTTATAAGTTAGATCATCAAATGGTAGCAGGACGTTCTATTCAAGTACTTCATAATAATTAACTGTTGGTTGATTATTGTTTACCGGAATGTAAGTTTACATTTTCACTTTATTTAATGAGCGCATTATAGCTAAATCATACAGACATAATATCATTTATTATATTATTATAGGTGTACATTAGGGATTTATTGAATCTGGAAATGATGTTAAATATTTCATAAGTTGATGCTGAATATCGTATAATCTCATCAATATTCATTATATTAGATTGAAATAAGGTATGATTAGATTTTAAAAACTGTACCTATGAGAAGTTATTGAAGAAAGTCAATGGAATTATCATTTATTTATTTATTTGTTTATTTATTTTTATTATATTAATGGAATTAATTACTTGTTGTTAATAAATTTGTAAATAAAAGTTGATTTATAATTAAACTTATTGTGCCGTTGCTATGTGTCATTCATTAAATCAGAAATCATAAACCTTGGATAGAGCATACATTGAAGAGTATACATTGAAGTACATATTATAGTCAACATGATATAAGAGTTTAGTAATATTTTGATAAAACATTTGAATGCTTCTCGTCTTTGGTAGTTTATGATGTGTAAGGTACAATAAAATCCCATTTACCTTTTCCATCATTGTGGCTTTGCGTATTTGATTTCAGTATACAATACAAATTAATTATTAAACTTGTAAACAGATTTTCCAAATAATAACATGATTGAATGTATTTACTTAACGTTTTTAAATTATCATTTGTCAGTAATAAGAGTCTCAGTGATATAATAAACTATAAAAGAACCCAAATATTTATGTTTATTTATTGCAAAGCTTTACCTGGACTAGCATCTACATTAAAAATCATATAGATGATTTAAAGTTTCATAATTTCATGTAGTTCTACAAATTACGCCATCTTGTACATGGTCGGCCATCGGGTCTCATACAATAAAAATCGCAAATTAAGGTTTAAAAGTAATAACATTGCACTTATAATTTGTTTAATGTGTTTTATAATACTACTATGATAGTTCTTCGCGGTACACCCTGGCTGCGATCAAATTAAATATAAAAGTTTATGTTAGATCATTAGTTTGGTCTGTGGTAAGTTGCTCCAGATGTTGAGTGTGGTCTTAGGTGCATAAAATAGATAGCATGATATGCTCTTGGTTATAGCTCTTAATAGCTGACAATAATTGAGTGGGACTTGATCAGTGATTGAGATTATAATCCTTAGTGCACTTACGTTATGTAGTTGGGACCACACAATCAAACGCTTACAATTTTTGGACGCCGCAACGTTCTTAGGCGTGATAGGGCAATTTACAGGTTACAATATATATATATTTGACTGAAAGGATATTCAAGATTTAAACCCAGCTAATATGTAATCACAGTGTGTGCACAGAAAGTCAGGCAAATATAATTGCTAGTAAAATTCAAGTGCTTAAATCTTTAACTCATCTCCAGAAAGGAGATTGATTTTATGATATATATATAAATATTTGAAACCAGGCACTCTTCACAAACCTGGGAGCTTAATTGTAAGTATAGAGGATTTGAACTCAGATTTTCAAGCACCCTTCAACTATCCACACTATCTCATACAACTAATACACATGACCACACACATGTAGAAAAGATTAATAATCACCAATATACGTATTTCATGCTAAACCAGCACTCATCAGTTGGTCCAGACTATCATCTCTCACACATATATATATATAGTCAATGCTCATTTTATACTAAGATAGCAAATCTTCATACTTTAATGGACAGGATTTGCTATCTTAATATAAAATGAGCATTGATTATATATATATGTGTGAGAGATGATAGTGTGGACCAACTGATGAGTGCTGGTTTAGCATGAAATACGTATATTGGTGATTATTAATCTTTTCTACATGTGTGTGGTCATGTGTATCAGTTGTATGAGATAGTGTGGATAGTTGAAGGGTGCTTGAAAATCTGAGTTCAAATCCTCTATACTTATATATATATATATATGTTTGTGTATGTTACAAACAGTCATCACTGACATTATTGAAAGAATTAAGAGACTAAAACAGAAACAGGATGGAAATATTGGTAGAAGAGATAAAAATAGACAGTTGAAATTTTAAATGGGATTCAAAGAGACTATAAAAGACCTAGAAAGAGACCACATGTGAAATGGATGAATGAAATAAAGAAATATGCTGATGTGATATAGAGAGGAGAGTTTAAGGAATGGAAAAACTGAATTAAAATTGGAGAGACCTTGATGACTGAAATGAGGCTAAAGCAATAGGAGGTAATATAATATTCTTTTCATTGATCCAGTTGTGTATGTGATTACAGAACACTTTAAAAATGCTGGGAATTAATTTGATTGGTTATATTCTTTGCAGAGTAGTACTTAATCTTTATATATGATTATTATATATATGATTATTCTATAATTTTAAAAGATATAAATAAATAAATAAAAATCCACTTACCTAATGGGTCCATGGCATTTAACAGCCTTAAGCCTTAATAAAGAAGGTGTGGTCATGTCATAACATAAATTGAAGAGAAACTTCTCTGACAATCTATAATAGCCATCAAGAAGGCTGACAAAGGAATACACTTGAGCATGGTTGGAAAACTTTATAAACTAAAAATAAACACGCATATTAAAGAAATCATCATGTGTGCTATGAATTATTTTAAAAATCTTAACACAAATATAAAATTTTAATAATTCTGATATTTTATAACTTTTCCTTTATCTTTCGTCTTTTCATTGAAACAAAAAAATATTTAAATCCGTTAATTAATCAACAGTCCTATATAGTTGTGTAGTAGTGCAGAGTATCAGACTGCAGGAAGGACGTGGATAGATTCTAATTCTGGCACTATTGACAAGCAAATTTCTTACAAACTCCCAAGCAATAAAGCTACTTTATTATTTTTAGTAATTAGTCAATATTCAGCTAAAATACCTTATTAATTAATGTGGGATTTGAACTCAGACTTTCACACGACCCTCAACTCTCCTTGCCATCTCATATTGCTGACCCACCTGATCACACACTTGTTAAAAGAATGAATAATCACTAATATATGTATTTCGTGCTAAACCAGCATTCATCAGTTGGTCCAGATTATCATCTCCACACATATATACAATCAGTGCTCAGTTTTATATTAAGATCGCCAATCTTCATACTTTAATGGACAGGCTTCAAACTACTCCAACTCACAACTTTTCAGCCTTCCATTTCATTGAAAATCTGATGATAGAATGTTCAAAGCCACATTAGTGCCAAGGTTGTCATTCTACTCATGTTGACATTTAGTCATTCTGACCCCTCATGTACAGGAGAATAATCTATTTTTTCATACATATGCAAGGGATGGGCAGACCTTTGACACATTGTTTCAATATGTAAATTAATACACTATACAGGCTTAAACCTGCATATATATGTAATGTATGTGGATTCGAACTCAATTTTCACCTGACTCTCAACTCTCCTTGTCATCTCATATTGCTGATCCACCTGATCACATCCATGTTGAAAAGATAAATAATCACCAATGTAAGTGTTTCATGCTAAAACAGCATTCTCAGTGGATATATTGGTGATTATTTTTCTTTTCAACATGTGTGTGATCAGATGGGTAAGCAATATGAGATGGCAAGGAAAGTTGGTCATGTGAAGTCTGAGTTCAAATCCTGCATACATTACATATATATATATATGCAGGTTTAAACCTGTATAGTGTATTAATTTACTTATTAATTAATAGTTTCAAGTTGCATATAATGAAATGTTTCAACATACATGGAGCCCATACTCTAATTCATCAATTAGTTAAATTCTTTAATACTTTCTGAATCTTTAAACCCAAATAAACAATTTTTTATTTTTCATTTCTACTAACTATTTTATTGTTTATCTTAACGGATACATTTTTTGAGCATATATACTTTGAAAAATAATATTTTAAAAGAGTAATTACTGTCTAAAAATATCATTTATGAATCGGATTATTTCCATCATCTACTAATTGTTAAATGCTTTTTTTAAAAAAAATCAGAGTTTATTTATGCTTTCCAAAAACATTTAATTGTTAATATAAACAGACAAGTTAGTATTAATCTAGCTGCCCCATTACAAAATGATTAAAAGAATACAAATCAATGATTAGAGAAGACTGAACATGTATTCAAAATAGCAGATCAAGCATGTACCAATGAACATATGTTCTGCTAGAAAACTACACGAATATTGAGCAGAGAAGGAGAAAATTTAAAGAATTGCTTTCATGAC
The DNA here is from genome assembly GCA_028023455.1 of Epiperipatus broadwayi. Classification (NCBI taxonomy): domain Eukaryota; kingdom Metazoa; phylum Onychophora; class Udeonychophora; order Euonychophora; family Peripatidae; genus Epiperipatus; species Epiperipatus broadwayi. The sequence continues at coordinate 9,418,012 of JAQFVV010000028.1, read as the reverse complement.
AATTCTAGCACGTGTGCGTGTGTGGCGCATCTGTTCCCAAAAGCTATTAATATAAAATAGATAACTAAAAACAAACAAGCTGAGCACTTTCAAAGGATCTTGCCTTCATAATCATAGATTGCTACTACGTTTAATGATATGCAAATATGCTAATTCCATTTCTTCGATAAAGCATAGCACGTGTCCTTCCTATTTATGGCATCCTTGTCTCGTGTGATGAAGAAGGCCTCTTTGATTTTTCTTTTAAGGTCATGTCTCTCTCTACACATGATTGTGGGATTGTCTGGAATGCACTCGTGTGACTTGTGCTCTGGTGCTGATAGAAAACTGAATAGGTGGAAGGATCGTTGAGAGCTCTATTGTATGAATATTTATGTTGTGCTAATCGTGTGGACAAAGACGCTCTGCTTTTTTGTTTTTAGTTATCTATTTTATATTAATAGCTTTTGGGAAGCACGCACACGCGCTAGAATATATATATATTTCCCCAAAGTAAAAAAATTATTTGACTTACACGACAATTGTAAATAACCTTATCAGTGAACCTAGGGTGATAAATCATATATGAAAATCACATACCCATAATAGAAAACCAAAATAAAGAAAACAGAAATTCACTCATAGATAAATTACTAAATTTCAACAGCTTGTAAATAACTTGTACTATTTTTTGAACATGTAAAGTTTAGGATTATAATCGTATCACAGAACATTTGTTTCAAATACGTTACGCGGAACTATTTTGCAAGCAGACTCATAATGAGTCATTTTAATAAATTTATACATACAATTTTTCTTTTCATTTATCAAAGCTCATTCACTCAGTTTTGACAAAAGGAGTCTACCTGCAAAATAGTCCCGAGTAACATGTCTGGAAGAGTGTTTTGTGATATGACTCGTAGATAAAAAGTTCTACTGATAGTCATCTAATTGGTTAAATTCAGTATTAATGATTCTAAAGGTTACAAGTTCAATTCCAATACTAGACAATGATTGGTCAACTAGTAAAACCATAAGAAAAAACCATTTGAAACACTGTGTTCTACACTATGCTATGTTTTACAACTAATTGGTGAATGTATTTGGAAATTAACTTTTTCTAAAGACATTTAATAATTTAATTAGATAATCGAAATAGTCCAACATGTAACTGCAACTAAATTGCCATCCTAAATCTTTAGACAAACTTTTCATATAACTGTTCTCATGCTAAGATAATAAATGTAATTATCTGAAAGTTGAGTTATTGTGTTAAAATACAGTATGACTACTTATTTACTATTTGTGTAATCAGTTTGTAATAATTTTCTAGAAATATAAATAAGATTAGAAATTTACTTGAAATAAAATGCTACTGACATTGTCCAAGTAAAACTGACATATAAAATATCTATATCTTAATGATGACATAAAATTAATGATAAATTATGTTAAGAAAATGGCTGGGCAATAAACAATAACCACCAATAATGATTATGAGTTACTGCATAATCATCAAATACTATTTCTTAGATACCTGTCTTCAGGTGAGAAATTAACATACGTAATTCGATGTCAGTTATGCTCTATTACTAAATTTTAAAATTTAATGAAATATTTCACAATTTGTTGTAATACTGAAAGTATGCAAGTCTTCTTCCACTAGAAAAATTCATTTATAATATTAGATAATCTATTAGTAATTATTTGTTGGACTATTTCCATCATCTAATATTAATTGTTAAATGTTTTTAAAAATATCCAATTTCGAATACATTCAACTGTTAGTTATATATAGCACACAGATTAGTATTTAACACAACACTTCCAGTAGTACTATTCTCATCTCTTCCTCAGGTTTTGTGAATCTGATTAGCGACAACAGCAACATGGGAATCCAAGCTGAATTTTGTCTTGTATTGGTGGTCGAGAGGTCAGCGCGACTGCCTTGCACTTGCAGGCAGTTGCCCGGGTTGCAGGTTCGCGTCCCGGCTGATGCTATGACACTTAAAAATAAAAAAAAGCTGAACAAATTTTAGATTTCTGATTATTGAATTTAATGTGAGGCTTTAACCAATTAGGCTAAAGAAGAAAAATACCACTCTAAAACATGTTATATACAAATCTGTGTGCTATTACTAACAGTTGAACGTATTTGAAAAGTTTAAATCGTTGAATTTTTATAAAAACATTTAACAATAAATATTAGATGACGGAAATAGTGTAACAAGTAATTACTATTGAAATATCACTACCATAAACTAGTTTTTTAGAAACTCCTTATTTTTTTTATTATAGCATATAAAAGCGATTTACCCGCTGAAGAATATAATTATCACAAAACTCAATTCTAGAGTAGTTTTTTCTCTCTCTTAGAGTTGGAACGGCCTTACTTGTTTACGTGATTGCTAATTGTATTGATATAAATCTTACAGAAAGAAGTGATTTAATTTAAACTAAAGGAAATAAAATAATTCCGTAATTACTACATCTTTAACATTCAAACTATTTTTGTTTTTGCATTACTTTTAAGATGACTTCATTCATTATGATTTTTTTAAATAAAAAAATTTACTTTATTATGAAAACATATTTATTTCACCATTTCATTTGATCATATTATCAATTTTAATTTATTTGCTCAAAACAAAACTGTATGTAGTGGATATCTGAGAAATATTCCATTATACCTTGTATAAAATAATGGATTCAATTTCTAAAAAAAAAAAAATACACACCTTACAAAAAATAATGATCTAAACAGTTTTTTAAAAAAAAAAAATGAGCAAGTTTTTTTTAAATGTTCTGAACTATCTAATTTTGGAAAATTCCATATTTTCCCCCCCCTCTTAGTTATATTTAAGTGAAACTATAATAAATATAAAGGGATTTGAACTTAGGATTTTCAGTCTATAATCATCCTCTACTCCATTTCAAACAACCGATACACATGACTATAATATACACGTGAAAAAGATAAATAGATCCCCAAATATACATATTTCAATTTCCTGCAGAACCAGCACTCATCAATTGGGCCAGATCATAATCTTCCACACATACATACAATCAGTGCTCGGCTTATATTAAGATAGCAATTCCTTAAACTTTAATGCACAGACTTCAATCTTCTCACCCTTCCAACAATTCAACTATCCATTTCATCGAAAAATCAATGATGGAATGCGCAAAGCCCTTATTGGATTCATACCCATATACACATTACGCCAATCTAACCCATCTTATTATCAGACCATTCCATATCCGTATATATTAATAGGAGAGAGATGGGCTGAATTTCTACTAAGAGGTAATCCACTTAGCAAATAATATGTAACTTGCTTATACCAAATATTTCATATATGTGAGTAGAGGGATTTGAACTCAAAATTTTTCAGTCTAAAACTAAACGTTAATTTGGAAAGTAAAAATAGTAAGAAATTTTTTTTCTATATAGTATTTTTTTTTTTTTTTACTTGAAAGAAAAAAAATGTTTTCTTTTAACAAAGTTACAATCATTTTGAAAGTATTGGTTAAATAATTTATTTTTTTCCCAGTTGACTGAATATTTTTATCATGTTATTATTTAGAAAACTTATCTTAGAAAAAAAGGAGAAATAAAAAAAAACAAGGCAAGCGGCATGTTGATACAAAAGGTAGGATTTTAAAAAATAAAAAGTTACTAGCTTTTTTTGAAAAGTTTCGCAGCAGCCTAGCAAGCAAGTAGTTGTTTGCAGACGGTTGTGGGTTCGCTTCCCGGACCACACTACGATATATGAAAAAAAAACCCAGTTATCTTCTAGGAAGTAATAGATACTTTTCCAGAGAGAAAAAGACAGTTACTGTTTAAGAAGCTAGGTGAGAAAGAGTTTCAGCTGAAGTTCGATCCTAAAAAAGCTCTAGATCGATAGTAGTGAATATAATTAATTAATGAAGACAACAAACAAACCCAAGGAACACATTTTATTATTACATGGAATGTGAAGTATTATTACATAGCCAGAATGCTGATAAGTTGATCAAAGAAATCCATCCGGAGGAATAAATGTTCCAGACAACACTGGCCCCCTCATGATCATTATATGATCCTATTCATGACTGCCCATTAAAAAAAATTCTTGCCTGTTGTAAAAATACATGTCTGTTAAAAAGAGGCTATGAAGAAGATGTCTGTAGTAGTAGTAAGTAAAAGAAAAAAAATCCTAGTACCATCAGAAACCCTGTCTTTTGCATTCTTGCACACGAAGAAGTATGAAGCTCTGAGCCTAACATAAATAAAAAAAATGGAAGTATCAGAACAGATGACGACTCATTTATTATATTTATTTATATATTAATACAAACTAAACTCCAGATGTCTATTTGCTGTTCTAATTTAAATGTGTGTAAAAAGAAAACTATATACCCCAAGAAATAAGACTATTTATTTCTTTCTAAATATAAAACTTGACTTAATATATTGTAATATAATAGGAACTGATCCAAGCTTAATAATACTTGTATTTAAAATTTTTTATTACCTTATTTCAAGGATAATATTTATAAAAGTTATTATATATAGTAACGTTTTGCATTTTTGAAATTATTAATAGCAAAAAGTTTTGGATTTATTTCCAAAAGGCTATATCCAAATAATACTCGGTCACCCCAACAGACAAACCCCGCCTCCCCTGAAAATCTATATCCAAATAATACTCGGTCACCCCAACAGACAAACCTCGCCTCCCCTGAAAATCTAGCTGGATTGAATCAATTATCCAGTTGCTACAAAATCACATGGAAGCCACTAAAGAATGCTTTCAAAATAAGCGGAAAATATGAGATACACGAGCTACTATACAAACACAACAATAACCCCAAAATTAAGGATGTCAAACAGGAGGATAACGTCTCGCTTCAAACATTGGGCCTAAGTATCTAGACTACCTAATTAAGGTCAATTTGGACACCATGCCCTCAAATGCATTTCTACATTACAAAAAAAACATCACCAAAATAGACCCTACTTGCAACTTATGTCACCAACATAATGAAATCTTTGATCACATCATAATCTCCTGCTTAGGGCTGAGCAACATCAGAAACATAATTCTAGAGAACTCAAAGATTGACTACTACCTCATAATATCACTTAAGGACTGCCTCAAACATCCACCCCTTCCCGTCATCAGACTGTCTATTTACATTAGATATCCTATTTGGATGACTCGCTGCATGAAAATGTTCTCAATATCCCACAAGGATTAAATCATATTTTTCTTACAAAAACTCGCAAAGATGAAAAAGAGAGATCAGACCCTTGCCACAACGTACAGATACAAAGAAACATGGAATCTCTTTCATATTCATCAGCTGCCATAGTAACACTCTTCAAGTTCAACTGGCTCAACACCAAAATTCAACCACAGTGGAAAACAATTACACCCAAGAGCTAGAACATAATAATTTACAGATGGAAAAGTGAACTTTCCCAAACTGAAATCACATTGTAATTATAGATTAATAAATTCCTTAAGAAATAAAGTTTGGATTCACAATAAAAATGATGTTCAACACAAGCTTTGTGAATGCATAAATGGTTTTTGTAGCAGAAATAATAATATTCATATTTAGTGTGCATACGTGTTTATTCTACCTATTTTTAAATTTAGAAACATTATTTTAAAACTTTAATATAAACATTTTCTTAATGTTTATCGAAAAGATTGTTTATTGTAATGCAAAATAAATATAAAAAATTGCTTCATTTTATTATATATGATTTATGTATTAAAAATTATATAAAACCCTGTGTAATTTTATTTTTAAAATATTTAATATTATAAAATGTACATAATTATATAAATAGGTAGTAATTTAGATTGCGCTATATAAATTAAAATATTTTAATTGTAAAGAACACTGCAATATTGAAAAAGACATTCTAATATGCAAATGGTATGAATTTTCAAACAATGGGAATCAGCCTCAAGGAAAAATTGGATAAAGACATGAGTAAAAAAAGGAACTTTAGTACACTGCTATGGAAATATCTGATTAGATAACAAATTAACTTTGGAAAGTAAATCTATAAATATGATTGAACTTTTTTTATATATACGTTTTTTTTTTTTTAAGTGTCATAGCATCGGCCGGGACGCGAACCCGCAACCCGGGCAACTGCCTGCTAGTGCAAGGCAGTCGCGCTGACCTCTCGACCACCAATGCAAGACTATATATACATTGTTATCATTCTTATTCTTCAGACATTCATCCATACATTCCTACGCTTATATTTAAAACAATTTTATTTTCTGAAATCTGTAGTGATGAAAAAGATGAGTTAAAGGAATTAAAAACATCTGCCTAGAAGGCAATAGCTTTCTAAACTGTTTTAATAATATCTTGGAATATCATTTTAAAGAAAAATATTTTAATGTTTTAGAAATGGAAAATACTAACTAAGTAATTTTCAAAGTTTATAAAAGCAGTGCTGTTGAACTTTATCTGTTATAATCTAAATATTACAACAACAAAAAAAATCCTATTTAAACATTAATGAAAAATAAAAAATCACATTTAAATACTGTAAATGGAGAAAACCAATACCTATAAAGAACAAATAACTCATGATATTAACACATCTGAACTAATAAAATTATCTTGAAAAAATTGTAACATTCTAGAGAATTCTTCAAAAAAATCGTGGGAATTGAACAGTGAAACTACGGACTATTTTTAAAACTTTCGTTTACAATTTAATATTTCTTTTTTGCATTTGTTCTTGCTATTAAAAAAAAAAGGTATTTACAGATTGTTTATTATGTACATGTTTCCAGGAAAATAATATCTTGGAAAAACAGGTATCTTTATAAAATAGAACTGTCATATCTGACCTTGCCTTCAGAAGTGAACTAGTCCAGATTCCTTCCTTATCTGATCAGACTGAGCACACATTTGTGCTAACTAGTATGCAAACATGTGGACAAACAATGTACAAACATAGACAAAAGGTAAAAATAAGTGTGGCCAATGTGAAACGTGTATAAAATCCTACCATTGATTAGACTCTCTGAATCTGATTGCTGCCAGTAAGGTAAGGGATATGGCAATAAATAGACTTTTTGGAGATAAACCAGAGAACGTCTGCCTACTTATACAACTGAGTATGCTCTCCATTGAAACGACTCCCAACAGCAGTATTTCTACTATATTCATTACCGATATGTCTATGCAGTGAGGCAAGTCCTGATTGGACTGGAAGCTGCTACGATTACGGCAGACTTGAGGCAAGTTTGTACTGACAGAAGTCATTTAACAAACTCGAGGCAAGCTGTCCAGTACAGCTGGAAAGTTGTCCAGTACAGCTGGAAGAGTTAAGACTAGAACTCAAGAGGCAAGCTAATATATACAGTTGGAAGAAAGTCCACTCATTCAGCATGACCAGATCCTTATTGACTAAGTTATACATCAAATTGTATTTATTGATTGTATAATATGAATGTACATTTGTTCTAATAAATTATACATATTAAATAGTGAGTGTTTATATTTTTATTGATATTATTGTTGGGTTGAGACTTAACCCTGCAATTCAGCTAAACACAACAAGAATTATATTAATTCTTCATAAAATCACCATTTTAATTGTGCATATGTTTATTCTTAACATTTTGTGAGATAATTACAATTCAAAATTGACATGAACTATAATATATCATCTCTTGGCTATTTGTGATTGTATTTTGCTTTTTTTACACTAATTTTACTTTAAAAACTAAGCTAAATCTATTAAATAATTTAGTTAAAAAAATTCTGCAGAAGCCAGTATTTTAATAAAAAATTTGAATTTCTGTTGCCATGTGTGGTATTAGAAAGAGCCAACTGTCCATCCTGTTTCTCATTATATGGTTTTTGATAAAGCTGACTGCCCATCTCACCATTGTTGAGTAGGAGTTTCTTACTGGCAAAGTGCATGCAAATTTTTTTATTCTTCCATAATAGATTTTGAATATGCAAATATATTTTCCCATAATTATTTACATTTATAATTAATTTTTACAATATACTACTGACTAATACTGTGGTTAGATATAGACCTTCATTCAAAAATATTTAATTTTTAAAAGAATAATAAGGAACAGAAACGAATAACACTTGGCCATTATTTGTGAATCAATGACATTTGGTAACTGCAAGTAGAAAACATCTATTTCTCATAATTATTTACATATCTGTAATTACTTTTTCAAAATATATTGACTAATGTGGTTAGATTTAGATTTTTATTAATACATATTTAATTTTAGAAGAAAAGACAAGAGGATTGAATAATCAGCATTTCAACTTCTATGTCAAGAAAATCAATGGCAACAATACCATGTGATTGGTTGGACAATAAACCTTCTGTTTTAGTGCAGGGATTTTTTCTTGCATTTTCTACAATTATGAATTTTATGCTGATGTTATTGTTGGAAGATATTTATAATGCAAAAATATAAAATTATTTTGGTGGCAAGTTGGATAAAAGTTATAGATTTCCAAGTCTCCAAAAGAGTTCCTATATCCACTATATTTTGTTCCAAGATCCATAGTGAATGAGTTAAATTGCTTTGTTTACAATACGTATCATGTACTTCAATATAAAAACACACTCAAATATATATAAATTCATCCACCTACATTTTAATTTAAAAATAAATTTTCCATTATAATTGAATAATTTGGATGTAAAATAATTCAATTTTTATAAGTTAAATGAAAATAATTCTGATTATTTTACTTTAATATTTTTTATGGATAAAGCCATAACTGATGAATAAGAACAATCATAATTTTATCTGATCTGATGAATAATAAAAATCATCCCCTTAGGGATTAAGGTAAATTATAATTCTAACAAAATTTAAACAAAATAAAATACTAAAACACAGCACCTAACCAATTAGCATAAATTAGAATACTCCCCTTCATTACTATCAACTGCACCCAGCTATGAATATGAAGCCATGGAGCTTTGAAAGCGCTAAGCGTAAATAAATATTGATAGACATAGCTTCTCTAACAAGAGTAAAAGTGCATAATTTTTGGTAAAAGTTATTGTAAATTTATAGTAATATTTTAGAATTTTATTTATATAATAGGATGTTTTATTTATTTTTAATGTTTTCTGGTCTTCTGTGACTAAGTTTTTCTAAGATATTTAGTGTTTCATTTTTAGATAATAGAGCAAAGCTTCTATAATTTTGTGCTTGCATTTAAATACCTCTAATTCAAAACCTATAGTTTAAGCCTGTGTGTTTCAGTTATTTAATAATAATATAATAAATGAAATGGATGTTATAAAATGTTATATTAAATATATGACAAAATGAAGTATCATGAATAAAAATGACTACTAAGAATAATATGATGTTTATGTTAATAAAAGATATAATGAAAGATCGATGCATTTAACTAATAGTTGTAAAGAATTAAAGAAAACATTAACTAATATAAATGTAATTAAATTTTATTAAAGCAAAATTTTATGTTATTTTCAAAACAACCTTCCTTTAATGATGTTGATTTTGTGAAATAACATACATATTGAACCATATATGTACGTAGGATATAAAGATACACGATTTTTAAATTTTTGTTTCATATTTAAAATATAATATACGAAAAACATTCCATTATCTATTTATTTATATACTTATTTTTTTATTTATTATAAATAAAGTATAATTTTATTTAAATTAACTAGACTTTCATATTTGTTTATTTTAACACCATCAAATCATTGTTTTGATAATTTTCCACTGTCACATAATATTTTATTTATTAAAATCTCTGAGAATTGTTATAGAATTTATTTTGAAATTATTATTGGAGAGTATTCTAGAATTAGGTGATTCACAAAAAATATAATTACTTGAGCTATCTTATTTTATTAGTTATGATATAATGAAGCAGTCAGATCTAAGTTCGATCCTAGCTTCATGATATCTCACATGCAGCCCACTTCAAACCCTAGTACTAACCACGAATTTCTGATGCAATGGGGCTTTATACGTTCAATACACGCTAGTTCCCTTTAAAAAATAGTATTATCGAATGTGTGTTAAAACTAACTAGTTTGACATTTAAACTAATCAATGTTATTAATAAATTCATGATAAAATTATTCATGAATTTATATATATATTATAACTGTGTGGATTGTGCGTATATATATGTTTATAAATATTTAAATATATATATTCGTTATGAAGTTTCATTGCATCGGAATGTTTTATTTTACTTTTAAACAGTTTGTTCAAATTTTAGTGATTAAAAGCTACATTCTTTCAATAAGCTTTCAGATTGTCCTTTTCCAAAGACAATGGGGAAAGTTTTATTATTTAGCAAAAAGATAATAATTTAAAATGTAAGGACGGTTCCTAATTAAAATCGTTTTTTAGATTTATAAATTCATTTTCTAATTAGAAAATGAATTCAAAATTAATGAGTTTGAAAGCCTTATCAAAGGAATGTATCTAAAATCAATTAGTAAAAATCTGTAATTTTGATAACGCAAGAAGAATTAGCCTGAAGGCATCTAGAATAGGCGGGAAACCTGAGGACAGTATAAATAGCCTGGAAAAGTTTGGAGAAAGAAGAAGCCATTTTGTTTTAAAGAAGTGCTACTACAATCTATGTGCGTCTTTAAATTATGAATTTCAATAGTGTCTCCATCATGGTGAGGGGCTAAACTTCGGGAGTATGACTGCTGGGCCTGAAGTCCCCAAGAAGATCTTCAATGAAGTTGCTAAACCAAACTTCTTCCACACCAATCGTGCTGCCCAAAATATGAAATAATCAATCAACATGTCGTTCAAATAATTTATAAAATGCACACCTATGTTTCACCCAATTGGACTCTGCCGTGTGTAATCTAAGGAATCAACCATGAAGGAACGGTAATATCTTTCTTGAAACAACCGCAACTTTCTGGCCAGTTTCCGAACTTTATTTTACACCACCTTTTAAGCTATCTACTATAAAATTTGCTTTTATTTATGCTATCTTAAGTTATGTAGTAATTCTCTTAATCTGTAGTCTTTAAAATTAATACTTTGTTAAATTTCTCTTTCTCATGATGGCAGTTCGTTTATCTAACATTATTATATATTTATTAAATAATTATTAATATTTATTTTTATTATATGCCAATGATCCTTCGACTCGATGATAATCCCTTTTGTGTCATTTGCCTTATGCAAGTCATATAATATTAAGACTTATAGTAATTCTTGCCCATTAGAACTAGATTAATACCATTCTATTAATCATCGAGTCGAAAGAATTTATTAAATGTTTACTATTTTACTAATGGCTAATAATAAATTATTAGCTCAGTTTCTAACCTATGTCCCCGGCTCTTTTATCTAGTTTGCAAATATTTATTTTTCATAATCTTAAAATGTTTTTTGCAAAGGGTCGATAAAGGAATTAATGTCAATATATTCTAATTCAAATTTTATACTTTCTATTAAATTCAGGGAGGGCATGATATTTAGGGCATAATTAATATAATTTTATAATTGCATTAAATAATTTTAGTTAAAAGCTCGTTTGACTTTAATTCCACGATCAGGTCATCACGTGGAGCATTCGTTATATAAAATGGGTTTTATTAATTACACTCGATTATCGAGTCATCACTTTCTGAACGTTGCTGGCGCGAGCCATCTCCTGCCTTTCGGGCTTATCCTCGGTGATATTATTATTATTACTTTAATTCCATAGGAAGAAAGCACTTCCTCACTTGCTCATTTTTTATATTTGGAACACCAAAGGTTCGAGGCTATGACCCGCCCTGGCTTTCCGTATTCCACTTCTCCTTGATAGGACAGAAAGACTTGTAAAACACAAGCCGCCCTTCTACTTAAATCACCGACAAGTCATTATTTCTCATATTCATTTTTATAGCTCATAAGTCATCAGCACCGTTATTTCTCAGTTCAAATAAAGCCCCGCTCTCATGCTAATAAATCGTGATGAATTGATTTCATTAAAGTTGAACAAATTCATTTATAGTTAAGTAAGTTTTCTATTAAATATTAAAGTTATACCATGAATACTTATCTTGCTCTTCATGAATTAATTTACGAATGTGGAAATGAATCTCACATTCTTTCTTTTAGAATTAGAATAATAATTTCTGTCACAGCCAAATACCTTTATCTACCTTTATTGTGCAATAGTTATTGGCATATAATAAGGACTGCCATTCTTATTGTAGTTATAAATTCCGTTTAAAGACTAGAGGTAATCTATATAATCATAATCTAAAAGTTGAACAAAATTATTATTATTATTATTAAACAATTTATTAACATATTTGGTTTTTAACTTTCTTTCTTATTCAATAATTATTTTAATATTAATGCTCGTTGTCTGTATTGGCAACCTGAACATACATATATGAGTTGACTTATAAATATCCTTAGTTATTTTATTATAATTTGTTAGAATCAGTTCAGGGGTTTCAAATCATCATCATCCATTGAGCTAGTTTCCTGGCACATAGTCATGTACAGTCGACTTAGGTCATCCATTGATTTGATCTGAGCTTGTGAGTTGGGTTTGAATTCAGTTTGGTTCGACAGAGTTTGAATCCAACTCCGCGGTTGGGTCTTGTTGTTGTGGATGGTTTTTCGACCAGTACAATAATTAATTGCATATATACAATGAAGTTGTTTATTTACATAATTCCAGTTATGTAATCTCATGGGAAAAAACTAGCTTTTACAATGCGATAATAGGTTAATGTATAAATTTATATGCATTCACCCGTCATAAGACTTTTAAAAGCACTAGTGAATCACTTATGCTTAGAGTTTATTCTTATATAAGCCAACCATTACTGACCATACATAAATGATTCCCTTATGCTTTTAAAAATCTTACTGATGGGTGAGTGCATGTAAATTTAAACTTTAACCTAATAATAGCGCATATATATATATCACTAAAATATTTATTTCCATGTCTAGTTACTTATTTAATGTTGTTATTACAATCCATAGTTTAAGATTATATGCACGTTTAGTTATTGAATACTGTTGGATATAATAAAATTCCCTTTGATATCTAACTATATGTTGATGGAAGGATTTATTTACTTAGTTAAAATATTTAAAGCCCGAGAATCTCTCTCTTGTTACTCTTCTCTTACTTATCAGACTGACGATTATATAATTTGGTGCCTGAATTAGGCCTGATATAATTATTTTTGATACCCAGTATAAACAGCAATGTGTGATCTAATTAATTTCGGAAATTTTATTATTTATTTTAATGTGACCTTATAAGTGATGATACTTTTTTAATAACAACAATCCCTCTGAAAATATGAATTTATTTTGAATTTTGTGTAATATTTTTAAAAAAAATTGATCATAATACATAGAATGTAAAACATTCTTGCATTAGCTATTTGTTAAACTATTTCTATCATCTACTATTAAAAATTAAATGTGTCTAGAAAAAAATTAAACTTTCTAACTACATTCAAATGTTTAATAACATACTGGTTAGTATTTTCAATATTTCAAGTAATATTATCCTCTTCCCTTCTTCAGATGTTTCCGGCCTGATCAGAGACATACTAGCATGGGAATCAGATCTGACCATTTAGATTCTTGAATTTTATGGCAACACTCTAATCAACAGAACTATTCTACCAAAGGCAAAAGTCAGTAGAAATTTCATATACTTATCTTTGAGGATCCTTCTTAGTTCTCCATTTTTTTTCTTAAGGGCAGGATTAATTAATGGCTTTCAGACACTACACACAATCATACTGGATTGACTCATGGGGTTATTTGCCATAGTCATGTGAGCAGCTTCTTTGAATTTTCTCTTATTTATTTATAATATTAGTTAGTGATCTTATTTATGTATATCTTGTGGAATGATATTCTATTTTAAGGCAATCATAGAAAAGCAGGTATTACTGGGAAAATGTTTAGTAGCTATAATATTTTACAAAACTGTATTCGTTCTTGTTTATTTAAATTTTTATAATCGATAGTACAAAGATATTTTGTTTGTTATATTGTTAAGTTAGTCATAATGGATAACGCTAATGTAAATTTGTTGGAAGAGCCTGAAAATGAAAGTTTAAATTTAATGAGATACAATAAAATGTTTGAGAAATCTAAAACTGATTCAGAGGGAATCTCAAGTCAAGTTTGAGAAATTATATCTGAAATTCGAGAAATCTAAAGCTAGATCAGATGCTAAATTAAATATTAAGTTTAATGAATTTTACACCAAATTTCAGAAATCTAAAGCTGTGGTACTAATTGATAGTCAGGCCAGCCGCTTAGTGGCGTTGTTTCTCTGCTAAACACACACAATTATATCGATCTGGAGTCAACTATTTTTAAAATATTTTTACATTTTCTCCAACTTTTATTAAAATATTTTCCCAATTTGTCCAACTTTTATTATAATATTTTTACATTTTCTCTGGCTTTTTAAAAAAATATTTTGATATTTGATATGACTTTTTTACTAATATTCTGACATTTGATACAACTGGTCTGGCCTACTGATTAGTAGCAAAGCTGTTTCAGATGCTATGTGTGATGCTAAGTTTAAGGAATTAAAGTCGATTCAGGAGTTACATGCTAAGTTAAATGAAAAGAAAGTTGAATCTAAAAGTAATTCTGAAAGGTTGGAAGATACGATTGACGAATCTCAATGATGCTAGATTTGTTGAATCTCAAGTTAATTTTGAGGCCAAGCTTAATGAGTTGCAAATTAACCTTAAGACATCACAAATTGAATTTAAGAATTTAAGGAAAAGGCTGATTGGCTAGAAAAAGCAAATAAAGAATTTCAAATAAAATCTAAAGCTGAAGCAGAAGATTTTAGGCATGAGTTCAGTTCATTTAGAGGTGAATCTAAATCTGAATTTAAAGAACGTTGTCAGGCACAAACTAAAACTGAAAGTGAAATTAAAAAGCTACAAAATGAATAAAAAGAAGTTTGAACAAAATGTCAAAGTTTTTCAGAAAAGATGAAGACAAATAAGTAAACAGTATATGATTTTGAAATTTTTAAAAGAAAAATTATAAATAGATATGAAATTTCTCATACAGAATTTAAAAAAAAGATGGAATTATTTTATAATGAACAAAAGAAATATTTGACAGAAATTATGGTTAATAACAATAACGATATATCATTTGAAGAATTTTGAGATTATCTTAAGATGCACGGTAACACTGCAAGTCAACTAGATGAGATGAAAATGAAAATTGATACAGACTTGGATAACAAAATTCTAAGTATTAGTACTAATGAAAAATTTATACAAGTTTTGAAACTTAAACGGATTAGATCATATTGAGAAAAAACTATTTGAAATAAACCTTAATATAAATCACAAAATAAGATCGACATCAATAGTCAAACACAAAAGTTAAAACGCATGGCAAATAATAAAAAGGAATTGATAATAAATAGTGACAAATAAACTAACAGTTACAAAAAACTGATATTAAGAATGAGTGTAGAAAATAATTATCAAAATATGGGATGTGAATTCATACAGGAAGAAAAGGATTTAGATTTTAGAGAAGATTATAGTAATCATGATGCTGGTAAATTTTTACCAATATTTGTAGAAAATGTTACAAAACAGTTCACTGAAATAGAAGATCACTACTGTATAAATTCAAATGCTTCCCGATTTATACAAGTAAAGTATTAAATTGAATATTTAAATGGACTGGAAGAGCTTTTCACCTTAGGCAAATTAAATGAGAAAGAAAAACTAATAATTACAAGCAACTATTTAAGCATGTCTGTTAAAGATTGGTGGCAGTCATTATTTGATAGATCCAAAATTTATGAATATCTTAAACAAATAATACAATTTACCCAAACTTCAAACACTTTTTAGCAAAACTTTATTTTTACATACACCTACATTTCGACTGACCTGCAGTCTTCTTCAGAGCAAGGTTATTTAGAAGATCAAAATAACCTTGCTCTGAAGAAGACTGCAGGTCAGTCGAAACGTAGGTGTATGTAAAAATAAAGTTTTGCTAAAAAGTGTTTGAAGTTTGGATAAATTGTATTTATATGATATTACGGCAAACATAAGGAAAAGTGTGCTTTTGGTAATATCTTAAACATTTAATAATGATGAACTTTTGGAATGAAGATAATCAAGATAGTATAAAGTACCAAATTATACAAGAAAGATATGATAATAGCAAGGGTAGTTACACACAGTTTTTCAAAGATTAGGAAATTAAGATAAAAATGCTCACACCTATACTGTTGTCTAATAATCAAATTGTCTACATAATTAGGCATAATCTGCAACAAATGACAGATATACTGTAGAAGAAATATCAGAAATTCTAGGTATATTAAAAACCAGTGAAAAATTGCTAGAAAATAATTATAGACTCAGAAAGAAAACATTATCTTGGATAAAAAGACGTTAAAATATAATGCATTATCAGAATATAGATCATCATTTTTGGAGACCTCTATATGTACCTAATTCTAATATCAATAAAAATCTTATAAGACCAGTTAGAGATACTGCACTTTAAGGGATGATTTGCAAAATACTTTTGTAAAAGTATTAAGAACTAAGGCTAAACGTCATGCTTTATACTAAAAAAGATCTCTGTGGAATGTTTCTCACTGCGGGGTCCGGTTAACTAATTTGGAGAGAAATAACTTCATTTCAAAACATAAATCATTAAGTTTTAATTTTGAAGAATTTGAATCCGAGCTATCACCTTCAAATATATTTGTGTGAAAACCAGTAGATTACTTTATTTTAAATACCATAATATGTAAGCTACCCTGTTCATACCTATTCTTTCTATTTAATAAATGTTATTCTATTTATAATGTGTTTTCATTATTTGTGGTCGAAACTACATTATAGTTATAATCCTAGAGATAGTATTTATTAAGAGTATATACCTTAGCTAATAAATTAGAGTCAGTGATTAAAGGTGATATGAGTTGATGAAAGAACCTTGAAGTGAAAAAATTTGTGTTGAACCCCAAGCTGCGCAGAGCTATATGAGAAGATAAGCTGTGTGATGCCAAGGGTGTTAATTATGTAATAGAGACTAGGAAGCCTAGGTAGGAGTTTAAACTAGAATTGTGGGGATGGTGATACCCCTATGCATGCTGGTTGAGAGTGCCTGCTTGATCTTTCGGTCTTGTTAGTAGATTATACATGTTTGACTGTTACAGGGTTTTTTTTATACAACATGAAAAAATTTCAGGCATAATACAAAAATACAAAAAATCTTTTTTTTTTCTGGAGCCACTCTTTTCTGATTGACCTTCAAATTGCTCCCCGAGTTGTATGAAAGCAAAACAAAGCATTGGCACGCTATGTTCTATAAAAAAAAATTCCAGACCTATACACATAAAATAAAATTTTTCTTTTCCTGGGCCATCCTTTGCTGGTTCATAGCCAGATGTTCTCTGGGCCACATGAAGCAGTTCAAAGCCTCATGTTGGGTGGCATACCTGTAATGGTCAAACATGTATAACCTGGTAACAAGGCTGAAAGACCAAGCAGGCACTCTTAACCAGTATGCATAGGGGTATTGCTACCACCATGAGCCTAGTTTAAAGACCTACCTAGGCTTCCTAGTCTTCACTACATAATTAATATCTTTGACATCACACAACTTTTCTCATACAGCTATGCTCAGCTCAGGGTTCAGCATACTCTTCTCAGGGTTCTTTCATCAACTCACATCATCTTTAATCACTAACTCTAATTTATTAGCTGTTAATAATTATTATCTCCAGGATTATTTATATAGCTATATGTATATTTATTAATTAGTTCCAACCACAAATAATAAAAACACTTACTATAAATAGAATAAAATGTATTAAATAGAAAGAATAGGGATGAACAGGGTAGCTTACATATTGTGGTATTTAAAATGAAGAAATTGGTGGTTTCACACAAGTATGTTTTGAATGAGATAGTGATTTGACAAACATAGATATACAGTGCTCTATTTAATCTATAGGTAGTCGCACATGAATTCAAATCAATCTATTATGGGTTTGAATTTAAATATTTGATTTATTTAATCTTAAATATTAGGAACTATTGTTCACAGGTTAGATTTAGGTTACCTAAGGCTATGGCTAAGATATAGGTGAATGCTTAACTTTAAGAAGTAACTTGGACATCGCAGTACTACATTGTTTGTGGGCTGTCAATGGTTGAAAAACAAAGGATTGGCTTGGTGATCTGGGTAGCAGGATTCATGATTAAGTGTGGATGTCCCCAGCTTCAGGTGTGTTCCAATTTTTAACCAAAGGCACATCCGAATAAGACTCGTGCATACTCTAGGATTCAGAGTCGCTGGGAGTCTTCAATCTGTTGGCCTAACCTAGTCCGATGCTAATTCTGAGATTAGATAATTGGGCACATGAAAAAATATAGCAGGCTCTGGACACAATGCTTATAGTTAAATAAGTGAATCATGCAGGAAACAGAGATAATGAATATTTTAATGAAACCATTGCAGCACACTTATATGTAGGAATGCAATCACGGGAATGAAATTATGATTTAATTAATTTTCGGCCTATATTAAATTAAAATAACTAATTCCTTTTACAATATGGCGCATATTCCTATTTAACCAAATAGAACATTTTATTTGAAGTTATAACCCGTCCACAATTGAATAATAACTTTTTAAAATCTAGCTACAATATATTCAAACAGGGAGGAATATTAATAACCCATAATGCTGACCTATCTTTTAGTCCATTATTTATTACATTGATTTGAAAACTGTAATTTACGGCTTTAATTACATTATATATAACTGTGTGCCACACATTTTAAATAATTAAAACTTTTTTTTTTCCTTATGGAACTATATAAATTATAAAACAGAATCAAATACATCTAATTTTCTTACACATTTCTAGGGTAACACTTAAGCAATCCTATTCATATAAAATGTTGAACAATAATAATAACACCACTCATCATTTCTTCAATAATTTTCTCTTACCAGGTTTTAGGAGAGAGAAAAAAAATGTCTTTACATGAAATAATAGGAGAAAAATCAATCAAATATATATTGTTACTTTTACTTTAATTTGCTATTTGAAACTTAGCGTTTCCTCTCGACTCGTGATGTCCTTGGGACGCCAGGGGAAGAGAAGTTCAAACCATTTGAAAACTCTTTAAAATTGACCCCCCCCCCCATCATTCAAGTTTAACGTGTAAACAAAATAAAAATAAAATTGAAATTAACTACTAATTGGAACTAGCAGATTTTACAGAATTAATATTATTACATTCAAATATCAGCCTTTCAAGCTAATTGTGCATACACTTTTTCCAGTGTTAATAATAATAAATGAATACTTTCTCTCCAATACAAGATATAGTATTTATGCAGGAATAAAATAAATCCACTTATTCCTACGACTCAAATGCTTATATAAGAGCAAATCTGAAGTACTGGCAAAGAAAGCGTGAAGATGGAACAGTCACTTTAAATTACTATATACGATGTGCGTAAATAGCAAGAATTTAATTACAGTTAGTAAAGACATTAGAATTTACTTTTAACAAGGGTTTACCAGCAATATTGTAGTGGCACTTATGTTGGATCTATGTGTGGTCTATAGCACAGACTCACTGTGCTCCATTTACTTCTAAATATGGCAATTCGCTGTTTCTCGGAATCAGCATAGGAAATGACAAGAACATAGATGGCTAAGGTCGTTGATGGAACTCTCTTCTTGATGCCACACTTCGCCAATGACCATAGAGAAGCCAATGCCAGATTACTTGCTCATGTTGGTAGGTAATTTAAACATATCTATTTTATTTTATATTACGGATGAAAATCAATTTTATATAAAATAAGAATGTCCTAAAAAGCAAAATATCTTAAACAATGCCCTCTTCCAAGCGTATATCTATATTTTTGTATGCTTCAGCTGCATTTTTGAGTTCTAATGGATTTGATCTATTGCAGCTCCATTAACATTTTACTTCCTCATTGCTTAACTCACTACCGAGTCTGTTTCCTTGCTTTTGTTTGTATTTACTTTCTAACACCTTTAAGCATGACTAGATCTTAAAGGTGTTCAACTGTAACTATTTTAACTGATTTTATCTATAGATATCAAAATAAGGCACAGTCATTTCCTCCTGTAATGGCTTATTTCCATTACCCTTTTCACATTGTATGTACGACATTAACATTCATTTAATTAATTTAACCAGTTTTTAACTTTTAACTTTAAATAAGATATAATTATATACATTTGCACATATTACTTATGAGTGCAAATTTAAAAAAAAAATTATTACGTATGATGGCTAATGGGTGAGAAATTAAGCAAGTATGAAGCAAGCGTATGTGCACACAGATATGGACCACTTTGTAACGTTCTGATTATTTATTAAGTGCACATTACTGTAAGCTTAAGAAATAATCAGAACATTACATAAGTTTCTACATTTCCTTAAAAAGATCTTAAATATTAACTCGTTGTAAATTACAAGATTTCCCTAAGTTAATTTGTGAAATGAAATAGTCGATTAAATGTGAAGAGAGTCATATCTTTACGCTCTCAAATCAAGATGCTTCAGATTGGCCTATATAAATAAAAATTAAGGTTAAAGATAAGATGGCCACTCTTATAAAGTTCCTATTTTTTGTTGAAGTTTGAGCGTTTCCTCTATAATCAAAAACTACATTGTTTGGCATATGAAAAAGGTTAAAAGTCTTTCTCTAATATATTATACTGGTAAATATTAATGTGTATATTAAATTATATAAATTGAAGTCTGAATCGCCGTGTTCTTTGTGTCTTTATAAAATAATATTCCACACATAATTTGTTATTCTTATTACAGGAATTAGTGAGCTAAGACATAGCAGATATGTCGATAATTGTTTGTTACCGAGAAAGATAATGGAAAGATTTTTTTTTCTAGATTGAATGATTCTAATATTATATTGACTATTGTGGGGAATACTTTTAATTTTGTTAAGTTAAATTTTTTAGATTTAAACGCTCATAAACCTGATAATACATTATTTTGAAATCATTTTATTAAATAAAAAAATTTTAAAAATATGACGAGGACTGTTCTTTTACTCGTAAAAAATTGATGTAGCGATCTACTTGGCTATCTACATTCTATTTTCTCTTTCATAATCTTGATAATACTTTATTTTGATGTCATTTTATTAAAGAAATTTTTTTTAAAAATATGATAAGGACGGACAATTATCATTCTCTACTTGTAAAAAAATTGAGGTACTGATCTACTTAGCTATCTATATTCTATTTTCTCTTTACTTAATCTTTAAACCCTGCTTTGACATCAAGAAAAAACACTGAAAAAAGTAATTAATAAATTGAATATTCTTTGGATTTGGAATTTATCATTATATAATTTACACATTCAAGGTGGAATCTAATATCTCTTATTACTTATCAATGACAGGTCATATTTTTTGAACTTCTAGTATTATTTGGCGTTTTCAATTTCTTATTCGATTTTAAGAAAATGGGAGGGTGGTGGAGGAATAGGTAAGAAGGGAGAAAACACTGTCAATTGTAAATTTTCAAAGTTGATATTGACTTTTTCAAATTAATTTATGTATAATATCAACCAATCTCTTCTTGTTTGTAATTGACAGATTTGTTTGAATTTTAATTCTTATTATTTGTCTTTGAAAATGTTTAATTTCTTTCTTATCTGCTTTTTAAAAAGTGATAAGGGGGAGGCCATTTGTAAGGGTTGCCAATCTTTACAAAACCAATAATTGTCAGCTGTATTCAATATAAATTAGAAATAAAAATATTGCAAATAACAGACAAGCTAACTTTGAAACAACAACAACAAATTAAAAGAAAGTTAAAATGAAACATATTTTTTATTTATTTGGATTCTCATTGCCCACAAGTTATTTACTTTTTTATTTCACAAAGAAGGCCACCAATGCTTCATATGGACCGAATAACCATAGTATGAATGGACAATGTAAAATTGCTCGAAACTCTCCCATAGCTTGATAGACAACCAAAGGTCTAAATAAAGAATGTAAGGAGGCATATTTTTACTTTTTTAAAAACTAAAAAAAAATAATAAAACAATTTAAAAAATTAAAAAGAAGAGTTAAAAAAACTGTGACGACAAATCATCAATCCAAGACCACCAATCTTATGAAAACTTCTTTTGATATTAAAATTAGGTGATTTTTCAAATGAATTATGGGATTGATTCTTGTTTTATATGTGTGTGTAATGTTTAGTTTATTTTCATTTGAGATCTATTTGTGTAATAGATGAAACCATCGTCATGAGAATTTTAATATAAATTTATTATTTTTGCTAATATTTTATATGATTTTCTATTTTATTTATTATTGTTAGTATAGTATTCAGGCAGTATTAAAATAGGCATATTCTTTAAAATATATCCAACATAATTATTTACTCAAACTGCATATAAATATATAACATCACATGACTACCATTTCTACAATTTCTTATGCACATATCTGTTAAAAGAATAGCAAATTTCTCAATATAATATTGCCACCCAATGGATTGTAGAAATTTAGTGCACCAAAATCCTTATCAAGTGCTTACCGTTCCAATATCCCCAGGTTAGTTTCAAGTTTATGGCTTTCATCAATGAGAAGTCTTGAATCTGAGATCATTGCAACTAGATCTTTGGATATAATGCCCTCCAGAAACCACCTTTTATTTTTTCAGTTAACTATAAGCCCAAACTGAAAACACAATGATGCTTTTAATACAATATAATTGACCTATATAGTATACAGATCTGAAGCCAGTTCACTATCTATATATTTTGGCACCTTTAGTTTTTTTTTAATGACCATAGTCACCAACATGCTTTGACTAGAATTGGTATTAAATCACTATAATAACATCACATTCTATGCTAATACAATCCGTTATCACTGTAACAATTTTTTCATACAAAACTGTCACCTAATGCAACTATAGTGGTGCCAGAAGTTTAGGCACTAGACAAAGATTTTGATGCACTAACCTTCTAACATCCATTAATTACTAAGGCTTGCACTAGGTGGCAATATTGTAAAGAGAAAATTGCTATTGTGTTAACAGATTGTGTTAGTATACAAAATGACAGTTATGTGATAGTATAGTGGTTTAAGACCAACCCTAGCCAAAGGATATTAATGACTATGGTTATTAAAAAAAACCAAAATCCAAATATAGATACTGAACTGAGTTCAGATCTATATGATTATATAGGTGAATTAGTATGGATTGAAAACATCATTGTGATTTCAATTTGAGCTCATAGCTTTACGGTCAACAAAAAGGATAAAAATTGACTGTTAGAGGGATGCATTAGATTCAAAAATCTAGCTACCGTGCTCTCAGATTCAAGGCTCATCACTGATGAAATAGGTAAGCTAGAAAATAGTTTTGATGCAATAATCTTCTGACATCCATTGATTTCTATGGCTTACATTAGATGGTAATATTGTGTGGAGAAAGTGGCTACTGAGTTAATTACATAATGATTAAGTGTATATAGTATGGTTTCTCTCTAGATCCTGATATGGGTGACCAGCTATCCATTCATTTATATGTTTATGTGCAGTTTAATTAACCAATTTTGATACAAGATTATGCAATGATATGAATTTATTTAGACATTTAAAACAAATGATTAAAGATATTTGACCAATGTAACTAATATCCAGACCATCCGAAATGAATGGTTATGTCAAAACATTTTGTGCAGTCAGGGTTGCATTCTTTGGAAACATTTAAAAAAGTATTATCATTAAAAAAAAAAAATAAGTGAGTTCATGAAGTTGAGTAATATATTTATGAAACTACATAAATATTTAATAATAGGTTCTACACCAAGTGTATTAAAACATTATTTATACATATTCGGTATGTTTCCCTGTAATTCCAATATAAAATCTGTAAAAAAAAAGTTCACACCTTAAATAAAGTTATATTAAGCATACTAAAGTGACTTTTAAATCAAATTTAAAAATTTGATTGTTTTACTTACATACATTCATTGTTCAAATACTCGAAAGTGGAGTGAACTAGATACAGCCATGATAACTAGCTAAGACTAGTATATCATACATTTTACAAAAATATAATCATGTATAGGGGTCTGAAAAAACTATATACACCTTAAAGTCATCATTAACACCATTTTCAGCCATTACTGATCCAATGCAGGATGAATGTCTCTCCAAGTTCAACCCATCTTCTCCAATCTATAGCATCATTCCTTCACATCATCCCAGCACACTTCGTAATTTCATCCATCCATCTCACATTTGGTCTCTTTCTAGGTCTTTTACAATCCCTTGGAATCCGGTTTAAGATTCAACTGTCCATCTATTATCATCTCTTCTAGCAAGATGTTCAGCTCGACTCCATTTCAGTCTCGTAATTCCTTCAATGAGGTCAGTAACATCTGATTGTTCTTTTGCTCATGTATTTCATTTTTGATTTTCTTATTACTCCTAACACACATCTGTTGATATTTTGTTGAGTGTCTGAAGTCTCTGTACTGCTCTTCTATTAAATGTCTCACATCCATATGTAAGAACTGGTAAAACACATTTATTAAAAATCTTCACTTTCAAACACATAGGAATATTCCATTTTAATATTATTTCTATCAAAAGCACTCCAACCAATTTCATCTATTATCTTTGCATCTGTAGTAATAATACGACCAAGGTATTTGTAGTAATTAACTTCTAACTCATCATTATCAACCTCTTCTAACTCATCATTATCAATCTTTATTTTCTTCTTCTGGGAAAATTCATTGAACATTATTTTAGTCCTTTTAACATGTACCTTTATACTTCCATCTGATAACTTTTGCAATGTTCTCTGAAACTCTAAAACCTTATTTGCATAAAACATCTACATCATCTGCAAAATCTAAAAGACAAATAATCCTCATTTACTTGCAAAACTGCTATAAAATGTTTTGGAGATATGGAATCTCCCTGTCTTACTCTTCTCAATGTTAACCTTCCTAATATCATTATGCAATCTAATTGTTGCTGTTGCATTTTTATAAACATTCTTCAAAATATGACAATATGCTGGATCTACACCTTGATGATCCAATGCTTTAATCACTGAAAAAAGCTTATAGACAAATGGATTTTCATAATCTACAAATCCAAAGTATAATGACGACTCACATTTATTGGTCCTTTCTTTAACTTCTCTCAATACTTGGATATGATCCCTGTACTAAAATAAATGCGGCTTGTTCTTTTGGTTCATCAAAATCAAAAGTTCACTGTAATTACATCTCTAAGTAAAAAGCAGAATTTCAGCAACCAGATTGCAAGTTCTTAAATTTGGCCGAAGTACAGTGATTTTGATGTAAGAATTCTTTTTTGTTTAAGGTTTTGTTAATAATTCTTCCCAGTGCCAGTTCAAAAGAAGTATTGTTAGAACAAAGATGTTTCCATTGTTTGTGTCTGTGCACCATGCTGCTTTATCACAACAATGCCAATCTATTCAAAGTGACTATAAATAATTAAAAAAATTCTTTCTAAATATAATCAACAATGTTTTTATTTGTGAAAGCTGAAGAAAATTTCTTTTTTTACTTTTTGGTGCATTATTTACTTGAATAAAAGGGTTCCTTTAAATATTTTTTTTAATATTTATTATTATTATTATTATTAATATTTATAAATTTGAAATTTAATACATTTCTTGATTCTTCTTTTCTTTCCAATAATTAACTTCAGCTTCTGATTAATGTAATTAGCTTTCTTCTATAACTTTTTGTCTTTTCACAACCAAATATCATAACCTATTCTTAGGCACAATCCTATTCAATACCTTCTCAAAGGACGATCACAAATTTTCTAAACATGAGAAAAGTAGTGCAGTGCTATGCCAGAAGCTCAGGAATTACAATGTACCCCTATGCGATTACCATCATAGGATATTTAATTGGTTGAGATTTATCTTACACATTAGCATTATTAAAACACTTACTAGTGACCAATTAATCTTCTAAACCCGCTTCCCCTACCAAGAAAACAAAGTTTATTATTTCAGAGTTATAATTAGATTCAGATTATCTTTACATTTAATTTTTCCTGCTTTTACATTTGCAACATTCTATTATTGCTATTTATTCAAAAAAGAATGTATAATTAGAAAAAAAGAATGTTAAATCAAAATTTCATAATGGTGTAAGTAAGCTAAGATTATAAGCAACACAAAATAGTATCAATATGCTTTAGTAAAGAGCACATTAGTAGTAATAAGAGTATGCGATGCAATACATTGTGACTTCTCCTTATACGGAGCAGGAATCTCTCACTACTATGCCCAGAGAAACCTGTTAGCCACTTTACCTTCCCTTTCCATTCCCCACCCTGTTTTTCCCATATTCTTCTCTATCCTGCTCCATCCCACTTACACAACATAATCTTTGTCAATTTCATGGCCTTTATATCTAAATTCCCCTTATCTTTACCCAAATACCAGAATATAAAACAATAATCCACTTTATATAATCACTGTTTATATTTATTCTTCCACAATTCATTATTTGTACCCTTTCTGCTTTCAGACATTTACATTCAATGCCTTCCTTACACAACTTGCAGACTAAATCATCCACATTTTTCCATTTGTGAGTATATTCCCTTGTTGCTAATGATCCTGTTTGAGTCTTAAACAGTAAATAAATTTCCTTACTATTATCATAAATTAATTCACACCCAATGTTCCGTTTACTTCTATATATATTTAAACTGTTTTTACTTTCCATACTAGTTCTCCATCTCTTCAACTCCCGATTCTTTATTAATGTATCTATTCTTCTATCCCATTCCTTACCACTATAATACTGAACAATTCTCCAAACACAATCATCCCACCTTTGTATAAGTATACTGACATAAATTCTTTATCCAAATCTTCTGCATATCATACTATTACCTTTCTCAGCCACCTTATTGCCTGCCCTTTACATATAACCCAATTAAATATTATTTTGGCTATTCTCTTATTATCCATAAACTGCAATCTACCGAACACTTTCATTCTACCGAACACTTTCATTTTACTTTTTGCATCTCTCATATAAAAACTTGACTATCCCATTTCTCCTTGAATTGCCTCCTTTGCTGTTCACACATCTGTATCTAAAGCATGTCTTCCTACTTCTCTTTGTACTTTCTCTAAGTAACCTAACACCCTTTTACTAACACGTAACACATCATTATCATATGTTAACCCTGCTGCTGCCACTCTCTTCCATACAATTTTAACTACATCATATTTATTATGTGAAAATGCTATTAATTTCTTTATCAGTTCCTTTCTTTTCTTTGCTTCATTTATCTTTTTTTTTCTCCCATTTATCCAAGCAATTTCTCTGACTACTTAAGATGATTCCCAAATATTTATACCTATTTACCACACTTAACTTTATATCCCCCAATAAAAATTATTTGTCTATTCTTTCCCCAGTCCTCATCTTGCACATGTCCTCAGCATAACTTCCATATTTTCCCTCCTTTCTGTGCACAAGACATAATTCGCAAATAAAATCCGATAATATATACACTCTTTTGCCACTTATTAAAGGTATCTCTAACCTTCTTTCTAGTCTTTCTATTGCTCTCTCCATTTCTCTCAACTACAACAAAAACAAAATAGGTGCCATAGGGCATCCTTAACTTAGTCACACCACCATTTTTAACTTTAACTGATTCTATATTCCCTAATTGATATGTATAGTAATTATTTTCATATAATCTCTTAATAATATTCACTAAAGCTCCATCCATTCCCAAATTTACTAAACTTATCCATAATCTACTTCTATTTATTCTATTGTATGCCTTCTCTATATCTACAAAAATCATACATATCTGTCTATATGTATTTTTACTCATATCTATAAATTGTATAACTATGAATAAACTATCTCCTATACACCTATCCAATCGAAAAGCTCATTGCATTTCTTCCACTATATTATTTTCTTCCATCCATTTTGCGACTCTTCCAGCGACCGTATATGCAAAAATTTTATATAACATTGACATTACCGCTATTGTTTTATAATTGTTTAACTTTCTATGATTCTTACTCTTTTCTTTAAATAGTAGCTTTACTCTTGTATTACTCCAACTATCCAAAAAATCTCCTGTGCCACTTTATTAAAACATGATAATAGGTTTAATTTTGCCCTATGTCTTAAATTCATTACCATTTCTGCTGCACATTCAACCAACTCTCTTGCCTTTCCACTTTTCAATTTCTTACCTGCCTCATTTTCTGTAAACCTAATATTTTCTTTACTATATGCTTTCAGGTTTGTTATCACTCTGTCCTTCACATCTAATTATCTTTTCTAGATTCATTACACCCTTATTTAGGATTGACTCTAATTCTTCATTAGAGCTACACTCTATTCCCTCATCATTTAGTAATACTATTTCTCTCTCCCCTACATTCTTTCTTTTAATATATTTCCAAAACTTTTTACTCCAATTTCTTCCTCTTTTATTAATATCCTCCAACAATTTACTATTCAATTTCATTCTCTCTCTTTAATTATCTATTTTATCCAACTTCTTTTTTTAAAAATACTTTTCCTATTTAATATTAACATCTTTTTCACTTACTTTGTTCTTAATAGCACACATATATTCTCTGCATGCTTTTTTTCTCTTTTTTATACTTTTACTAACCTTCACTTTCCTATTACTTTTATTCTTCTGAATATTCTCACCTAAAACCCTATTTGCCATTTTTTCTACTTTACCACACCCATCCCTATATTCATCTCCAACAATCCTTCCATGATTTCTTCAACTTTTATTTTCTATTTTTATTGTTATCATCCATACTCCATCCACATATTTCACTATCATTTCTACTTTTATTACTATTTTCCACCACATTCATTACTAACCATTTTTACTATAAAAAAAATTATGATCACTATTACATACTCTCCATTATCAAACAATTTAATTTTCTCTACTTTATTCATTCCTCTTTCTCTACTAATACATAATCTATTGTGTGAAATATATTATTTCTAAACTATGAGTATTGTCAATCATAATTTCCAATGCTCAAATTCACTTTCTGACAAAAATTCTTCAAAAGCTGTAGATTCTTGTTATCTACATTATCAATTTCTTCAATATGCCTATTCGTATCTCCTATAACCATTATTTTCTTTCCCTTTTCTTTGAAACTCTGTATATTTTTAACTAAATAATCATAAATGCTACTGTTCCACTTAATTATTGTTTGATTATCCAAGTGAGTACATACACTACAGCCACCATCCATTCTTGTCTTCCTAACCTTACCTCAAACCACAAATCTTTTTGACATTTAACAGTATTTAAATATTTTTTTTGACATAACTTCTATACTATCACCCCTTTTTCTTTTCTATTTAAACTCTGCCCTCCCAAGTCTTCTAGTATAGATTCTCCTTCTCTTAGATGTTTCCACTATAGCTAGTACCTCAAGCTCTTTATTTTTAACTGCTTTGTTTAATTCTACCCACTTTTTTGGTGTCCTGCCATCTTACATATTCAAATATCCAATTTTAACAAATTTCTTCTTTCCTAACTACTCTTTTATATTCTTTTCATTAATTTCACAGATCCATTCCCTCTCTACATCTATATTTATGTCTAAATGAGCAACTCTTTGTTTATTTCTTACATCCCATCCATTCTTCTGTCTGATAACACTGCAATTCAAAACCCCACACTCCTTTATAAGTTTCTCAAACTATATTCTTTATTAATCAAACTCCCTAATACTTCACTTCCTTGTTTTGCTAAGTGCAACCCATTTTTACTATATAACTTCCTCTTACTAAGAAAAAATCCCACACATCCATAAACATAATATCATTTCTCTCACACAATTTTTTCAATCTCTTATTTAAAGAACATATCCTTTCCATATGTAGTGACACCAAGTGCAATTCTTCATAATCAATGGATGCAGGAAGGTTTGTGTATAAAATCCTTATGCACAAACCTTCCTGCATTCACTGATCATGAAGTCTACCATTTGGTGGCACTACTGTATGGAGAATTTGATCAATCGGATAGGCTTATAAGAGATAGTTTATTTGCAGTTACACGACTTATGGATATGAGTTGGTATACAGGTAGATATAAATATAGAAATAGATTATGGGTAAGTTTAGTAAATTTGGAAATGGATGGAGCTTTAGTGGATATCATTAAGAAATTATATGAAAATAATTACTATATGTATCAATTAAGGAATATAGAATCAGTTAAAGTTAAAAATGGGGTGGGACTAAGGCAAGGATACCCTATGTCACCTATTTTGTTTTTGTTGTATTTGAGAGAAATGGAAAAAGCAATAGAAAGACGAGGAAGAGGGATAGAGATATGATTAATAGATGGCAAGGGAGTATATACATTATCGAGTCTTTTATTTGCAGATGATGTCTTTTTGCGCGCAGAAAGAAGGGAAGATAGAGAAATTATGCTGAGAAGGTGCACAAGGGTGGGTAAAGATATGGAGTTTTAAGTTTAGTGAAGAAAAATCAAAAGTAATGATGATTAATACTGGGGAAAGAGAAGACAAAGAATTTTTATTGGGGGATATAAAGTTAACTGTGGTGAATAGATATAACTGTTTGGAAATGGTCTTAAGTAATCAGAGAAATTGCTTGGATGAATGGGAGAAAAAATTGATAAATGAAGCAAAGAAAAGAAAGGGTTAATAAAGAATTTAACAGTGTTTTCATATAATAAATATGATATAGATAGAATTGTATGGAAGGGAGTGGCAGTAGCAGGGTTAACATATAGTAATGATTTGTTATGTGTTAGTAAAAAAGTATTAGATTACTTGAAAAAAATACAAAGAGAAGTAGGAAGACATGCATTAGATGCAGATGGGTGGATGGCAATGGAGGCAATTCAAGGAGAAATGGGATGGTCAAGTTTTCATGAGGGATGCAAAAAACAAAATGAAAATGTTTAGTAGATTGCAGTTTATGGATAATTAAAGAATAGCCAAAATAGTATTTAATCGGGTTATGAATAAAGGGCAGGTAACAAGATGGATGTGATAGGTAATGCAGTATGCAGAAGATTTGGATAAAGAATTTATATCAGTATACTTGTACAAAAGGTGGGATGATTGTGTTAGGAGAATTGTGGAGTGTTATAGTGGTAAGGAATGGGATAGGAGAACAGATGCATTAATAAACAATAGGGAGTTGGAGAGATGGAGAACTAGTATGGAGAGTAAAAAGAGTTTAAATATATATAGAAGTAAACAGAATATTGGGTGTGAGTTAATTTATGATAATAGCAAGAAAAGTAGTTTACTGTTTAAGTCTCGAATGGTATCTTTAGCATCAGGGGATTATACACGTAAATGGAAAAATGTGGGTGATTTAGTTTGGAAGTTGTGTAAGGAAGGCCTAGAAAATATTAGGCATATGTTAATTGAATGTAAATGCCTGAAAGCAGAAAGGATACAAATAATAAAGTTGTGGAAGAATAAATATAAGGAAAGCGATTATACAGAAAGTGGATTATTGATTTTTATGCTGGGTTATTATACAAAAAGTGGATTATTGATTTTTATGCTGGGTTTAGGAAAAGATAAGGGGGATTTAGATATAAAGGCCATGGAATTGACAAAGATTATGTTGTGGAAATGGGATGGAGCAGGATATGGGAAAACTTAGGGTGGGGGATGGAAAGGGAAGGTAAAGTGGCTAACAGGTTTCTCTGGGCATAGTTGGTGAGAGATTTCTTGACTCCGTATAAGGAGAAGTCACAGTGCATCACATCACATCATATTACACTTATTAACAGCATGTGTAAGCATATGAAAAGGTAATCATGTGATATTTAGTAGTATTTATTTAAGCAAATTAAATATTTATGCACATACGATTAGGAAAAAAAAATGGCAACAAAATAAAAATTAAATTAATATGAGGAAGGGGGTATTGGGGGAGAGGGGAAACCAGTTTTTAAATTATCATTAAACCACTTCCCTCTAAATTAAAAATTACATGGGGGTAACTAATAGACTTTACAAAATTAATTAACTGATAAGATAAAACTATTTCAATTTTAAGATGAGATAATTTCAGTTCTATGTTATGTATTGATAAAAACTGTAATAAAATAAAATAAAAAACTGCAAAACTGCAAGTCAAAAAAAAAAAAGCAAAATAAAAATTCAAATGTTATTAAAATTTACATTTCAGTTTGATATATAATAAAGGCTTCAGTTATGACTATATAAATTCATGATACAAAATATAAGAATAAAAAAGTGAAATTAATATCTATCGTGAATACAAATTACAGATTGTGTTTAAGTTATGAATAATTAAAATTATACATCTAAAGTATTTTTTTAAAAAGCAATTTTGTTTAAAAATTAAAAAATAGTGGGAGACATTTTCATGATGATAGATTTAGAAGGTTACATAGCACTCCAGCAATCAAAACAGCATTCAGAGGCAATTGATTTTGTTCAAGCCACTAGTATGAAAGTTCTTGATTGGAATTGATCAAAACATTTATAATTTCTAACCAGTTTCACTTTCTATTGGACTAACTATTTAAGATATTCTAAAAATAAATAAAATACAAAGTAAAAATAGTAAGCTAGATGGAAATTAATACGATCAAACAATTCTAGCTACAATGAACATTTAGATAAATTATTTAAGTGGGGGCATAATTTCATCTTGCAACATTAATAGCAAGTAATAATAATGTTAAAAGCAAGAAGAGCTGTGAAAAGAAACTAACCACATATTTGTAATAGTTAATCATTAAGAGATAGATTAACTGACTTCAAAGATATGAAGTGAGCATTATTTTCTCTTTTATAACAGTTCCTATAAGGAAGAATAAAGTATAATTACTGCAGAGTGTGGTTTAGTGCAGTGGTGAAGTGATGTATAGAAGAACTAAAGACCCTTAGATCAAAGTTCAATTCTCTGTCACTTCTGGTGCACAAATGTCACATGATTGCCTAAGCAATGAACCATCCAATTATATAATTGTAACTGTTCATAAAAACACAGTTTTTAATAATTAATATTTGTCAAACAACATCACATTGAATTTATCAGTCATTTAATATTTAGGTTTTATGTAAGCTTCTGATGAGGTGTTCTCCCTCTCAAACAATAATGATCATTAAACTCAAGAAAAACAGTAACAATAGCTCAAAAAAAAAAAATTATCTTAATATCCAGTATTTTGAATAAGCCCACATATTCAATTACTATCGTTGTCCACTAACATGGCCACTCCGAAAGAATTTCAAGAGAATAATTATAATTTAATTTTATTAATAATTTCTTACCATGGTAACCAAAAATATGTTTGTTTTCAATAGAGAACACATCATTTAAACTTTAGTTTCATTTTAATAGTAGAATATTATATATTAAATTTTTCTTTCGCTATATCTATGCCACTTACTATAAGCTTTAGTAATTAATAGATGTTAGATGATAGTACTTGTTTCAAGCTTATGGATTTCATCAGCAAGAAACATTGGAAGCTAGTCATGTGATCTTTTAAACATATAGCTGCTCTTTACAATTACTTCACATATTAATTCAATATTAGGAGACTTGAATTAAATTCAAGGTTTTCTTTTTAATGTAAAATAAATAAATAAATGATATAATAAAAATTTTGAATTACAACAAGTTCAACATAAAGTTGTATCAAAAGTTTTGACCCCCCTCCCATTAAAAAAAAACAAATTATAATAAAAAGCAGCAAATTTTTCCATTATCACAAACTACAAAATAAAGTCAGTAAAGGCATAAATATATAATTGAAAAAAGGAAACAGAATGAGATAAAATAAAAGCAGATAGAAAGTATTATTTTTCAAGGAGAAATGAGATTATAAGTTATCTAATCAGATGAAAAAACTGATCATACGAATAGTTCAGGTCATCTAAAACAGTTATCAGGTGGAGGCCAATTTGATTGGAAATATTGTAGCATTAAATGATCATTATTATTTTCAACCATTATTGATCAAGCATCACATGATCACCATTTTTTATGCTTACAAAAGCTGTTTTTCACAGAGGCAAAACTCTGTATACAGTAGCCCCACTCATTGCAAGCCAGAGATGCATAAAGTAAAGGTTTGTGCAGAAAATCCCTATTTAGTGCCTGCTCATCCAATATCCCAGACTAGTTTCTAGCTCGTGGCTTTCATCAGTGAGGAGCCTTAGCAAATAGTTTGGGGATATTGGATGAGTAAACACTAGATAAAGATTTTATACACAAACCTTCCTGCATTGCACTGAGTGGCGCTAGTGTATGGAGAATTTTGCCTCTGTGGAAAACCATTATTGATCCATTACAGGATGAAGACTTCTGCAAGTTTAATTCAGTTTCTTCCATCCAACAAAAAGTTGTATAAAAAGTTGAGCGGTTGGATGAAGTTTAATCAGTTAAATCATTAGTAATGGTTTAAATTTCCATTGTTTTTAATGTTTAATATCATTCAAATGGAAAGTACCACTTTAATTTTTTTAATGCAATGACATACTTCTGGAACGACAAAAGATTCTTACTTCTTATACATACCTTTTAATTTATTAAAGTTATTGCCCAGTTCTTATACATAAATGATTTTAATTTATTAAAGTTATTGCCTGCTGGACATTTTATCTGAATCAGAAATCTGCTTTATTTCATCCAACCATCTCATATATGGTCTCTTTCTAGGTCTTTTACAATCTCTTGGGACCCAATTTAAAACTTCAACTGCCCATCTATTATCATCTTTTCAAACAATAAGAGCCCAGCCCAACTCCATCTTAGTTTCTTAACTCTTTCAATGATGTCAATGATACCAGATATCACAGACTTCCTTAAATAAGCCATAATATATTAGTAATGAGATTAGAAATACTTTCTTTTCAATAAAGAGTAAAAAATATATCTTCCATATATTAAACCTACCATTTGTATTTTATTTTCAGTGTTAATGATGACAACTATATGTAATATACCATTGAAGACTATCAGTGAATGAATAGTAAATATTTGATTATTCAACTTATTATCTATAATTATAATACTGATATATTCCAAACAGTGGATCAGTGAGTTTCAACACAATGGATATAGTAAACACACTGTGATTATAATGCAATCAAACTGTATAATTAAGTCGAAGAATAAGCCAGCCTTTATTTCATGACCACTAATTGGTTTATGACTTAAAGATACAATAAACACAGTAGTAACATAGAAGTTAAAACAGGCAAAACCCTCTATACATATTGCCACTCAGTGCGAGCCAGAGTAATCAATGGATGCCAGAAGGCTTGTGCATAAAAATCCCCATCTAGTGCCTACTCATCCAATATCCCCAGACTAGTTACTGGCTTGTGGTCTTCGTCAGTGAGGAGCCTTGGATCTGAGAGCACTGCACCTAGATCTTAGGATCTAATGTTGTTTTAACAACAGTTACAAGCAAGCATAAGAAATGGTGATCATGTGATGTTTATTGGCTTAAAACCAATGCTGCCTAATAGGATAGTAGTGGCTATGATTATTAAAGAACCAAAGACACCAAAATGTATGGGCACTGAACTGAATTCAGACCTACATGACTATATAAGCTAATGAGCTTGGATTGAAAATATTATAGGGTTTTCAATTTAAGATTCATAGTTTTGTAGTTAAGTCGAGATAAAAGATGGGTGCTGGAGGCTTCCACTAGATCCTAAGATCTAGGTGCAGTGCGGCCCGGTTCCAAGGCTCCTCACTGACAAAGGCCACAAGCCATAAACTAGTCTGGGGATATTGGATGAGTGGGCACTATATGGGGATTTTATGCACAAGCCTTCTGGCATCCATTGATTACTCTGGCTTGCACTGAGTGGCAATATGTATAGAGAGTTTTGCCTGTTTTAACAACAGTTACAAGCAAGCATAAGAAATGGTGATCATGTGATGCTTATTAACATAGAAGTCACTAATTTATTATTTTGGGTTGTAAACAAAAAAAGTTCCATTTCTGAAAAAAATATTAAGAGTTCAATAGGTCAAATTAGAATTCATATAAGGAGTTGTGAGAAGGGAAGGGGGAATTGAATCATAAATATAAGATCGAAATTTTAGCAAGTATTTTTGAGGATAGATTTCTGAAAAGAGTAATATTCATCCGAAACAAATTTGAGAGATTTTTGAAATATTACAAAGTTAAAAATTTGGAATACTGAAGTTATGCTTCTAAAAGAGAAATGTATTTGTAAAAATCTCTGTTGAAATAAGCTTTGCAATCTTAATTAATCCAGACAAATTTACTTTATACAAAAACTAGGCAAGGGAAAAGTGATTCATTGGCACAGAGTTAACAACTGATTTAAAGATATCGAAAATTTATGATATTTACAGGAATTATCAAGCTTTCTTTAAGACATCTCAGTATTTCGTATTCAGATTTATGAATTAATTACCAATGCTTTCAAATTTTCTACTGGACTGATTACAATGACATAAGCCCTCCAACACATCCTTGGACATTTTGAGTTGTATACCCTATTCTTATTCAGAAAACTGATCTCATTTTTAGGCACATCATTAAAATATCGGACATTCCTAAATTTATCATCATTACAATTTTTATAAATATAAATCTTTTCTTATAATAATTCCTTGGGTAAGCAATGCAAATCACTTTGGCACTAAATCTAATACCACTGCGGAACCGTTGGAATTTAATTTCACATTTATAATTCACTAATTTGTGATTCGGCCACTCATATTTGATTCATTTAATTTTTCACTTTTTCCTCAGAAAGATCATAACAATATATCAGATTAATAATAAAACTTGCTTATTTTAATATGGCTGACAACATTATATCAAACTCTGTATTAAACGAAGTGACTACATAGTATTTTTGATTTATTAGGCAAACGAACGATTTTAACTGCAGTCGTACCTGTTAGTTTTGACTTTTTAATATAAGACTTAAGTTCCTGTAGTTTCAATAAGGCATATCACAAAATGCATATATCCGAAAAGTGCATATGATAAGTTTATGTCTACAATACACATTTCTTGAAAATTTTATTGCGGTATAAGGCAAGAATTAGCAAGAATTTCATTGGCATTACTGCTACCTTTAAAGTCACTGACAATCCTATTATCCTAATCAGTTTTTTTAATTTTTTTAATTTTCCTTATATTTTTAAGATTTAGTTTTCAGCAACATTTTAACTTAGCGAAGTATTTTAAAAGCTACAAAAACTGATGAAAAAGTAAAAAAAAAAAAATTAAAATTTAATTATTACATCCTTGAGATTTTAACTAAAACAAAAACATTACATATAATAAAGTGGTAATTTTTAACAACTCTGTAAACAAGCAATGGCTATTAAACATGTAATATGAGAGTTCATAATAATATTTATGAAGCAATAAACTTCAAATATGCATACCATAAGAATAACTCACAAGTCAGACTTTTTAGAGTACAACCTGTAAATTATTCTTATACGCATATTTAAAATTTATTGCTTCATAAATATTATTACAAATGTATAAAAGCTGGATTCATAAAAAAAAGAATTATCTTTGAATATATAACTACAAAAAAGGTGAAACATAATAAAAGTATTTTGAAATGTGAATATTAAAAGTAAAAATATAAACAACAATGAGTCTGTTAATAGAATATTAAGAATTCAGAAGTAAATAAAAGGTAATATATATTAGTAAAATTTAACTATCTTAAAAAACCTTTGAAAGAATACGATTTTCAGACACAAAAAGAACAAACACATACAGATATTAAAGTCAAGTGATGTTTATAACTATTTAAAAATATTAAGTAAAGTTTTGAAAAATTATGTTAATTATATTTCAACTATACTCCATCATTCAGATAAATCTTTAAAAAATTATTACCATAAACAAATAAATCTACAAGTAACAAACTTACATGTGGAATGCCGTTTTTGCGATTAATTTCGACTTCATTATTATCTCTTATTGTAATGTAACACAAATCCATAAATGAACACAAATGGACCCAATCCTTTAAAATAAATAAATATACTGAGGATTAGATGTACTATATATATACATGGAATATTTGTAACACACATTTCATAATATGAAAAATCATAATGTAAAGTTGATGAGTTTTGAAAAGATTATATAAATGTTTCAAAATATTAAACGATTAAAAAAACTTTTTAATTTTATAATATTGTAATGTTTTATTATAAGTAAGTTGCATCAAATAATAAGGCTAAAGACAGAATTATATGAGTAAGAATACTTATTTGGTTCCAAGCCTTTCTGTGGACGATTGATATCGTAAATTATAGCAACCCTGTACAATTTATAAAATACAATGCAAAATTAGAAATTGCTGAACAATATGACCCATAACTCAAGAATATAAGATGTTCACCAGATATGAGTTTGAATTAAATCAGGATAAATTCTGAAGCAAAGCTCAAAAAAATAGCAATTTGTGGAAGTAAAATTGCTAACTTTTGTCTTTTACTTCTTAACTAATCCAAATGTGTGTTCTGGTAAAAAGGTAACTAATTTTTCTCTCCCAGCAACATGCAGCACCATCTCTGAATTAATGCATGCATTACATAATAACATAATTTAGCTATTTATCAAAAATTTTAAGGTGCTAGCTGTCTGGATCA
Source organism: Epiperipatus broadwayi (assembly GCA_028023455.1). Taxonomy (NCBI): domain Eukaryota; kingdom Metazoa; phylum Onychophora; class Udeonychophora; order Euonychophora; family Peripatidae; genus Epiperipatus; species Epiperipatus broadwayi. Next base: position 9,379,212 of record JAQFVV010000028.1, on the reverse strand, counting down.
CGAGTGATAACATGAAATGCAAGACATGTTTCATGCTTTGATTAATGATTGAACATTGTGCTGACATTAAATTTTGTTTGAAGCCACGAGTTGCAAGAATATTTTAAAGTGCTTTTAAAAATTTTGTGATGGTAGGAAGAACAGTGAGGATGATTCGTGGAGATGTGAAACACACCGACACATTCTGTGTAATAATTTGTGGTGAATAGCTAAACTATGTTAGTAATGGCAGTTTAGAAAAAGAACGAGTCACCTTTTCAATGGAGTGTATAAAACAAATTCACTTCAAACTAATACTAAAACAGGCAAAACTCTCTATACGTATTGCCACTCAATGCAAGCCAGAGTAATCAATGGATGCCAGAAGGCTGGTGCATAAAACCCCATCTAGTGCCTACTCATCTAAAATCCCCAAACTAGTTTCTGGCATATGGCCTTCGTCATTGAGGAGCCTTGGATCTAAGAGCACTGCACCTAGATCTTAGGATCTAATGCAACTCTCCAACAGCCACCTTTTATCTCTACTTAACTACAAAACCATGAGTCTTAAATTAAAAACACTATAATATTTTCAATCCAAGCTCATTAGCCTATAGTCATATAGGTCTGGTGACTTTGGTTCTTTAATAACCATAGCCACCAATATCCTATTAGGAGTGGCAATACGTATAGAGAGTTTTGCCTGTTTTAATAACAGTTATAAGCAAGCATAAGAAATGGTGATCATGTGATGTTTATTGGCTTCAAACTAATACCTGATAAATTTCTTACAACCTTGACTTATTGGTTAAGAGTTCAGTAACTTCCCGTTTTGTGCTGCATTTTATAAACTGTAATTTTTGTAATGAATATTTCAAGTATATAATATTAAAATCTTCTGCTATACTTCAATATTTTTCATTCATTTATTAAAACTGATAATAAACTGGCAAATGGTCTAACCATGTTATATCTTATCAGACATCACTTTTATTATAATTATGTATTGGACTCAATGGCAGCCCAAGAAATTTTTAAGCAGGGGTGCTTTATCATCACCAAATAAGCAAGGAAACAAAGCAGAACATTTATAATTTCACAACCACACAACTATTTTATTTTTCCATACCAATCATTGTTAAAAGATTTAATGTATTTTTTGTTTTTACTAACTATTGTTTGACAAATAATACTATTTGGAGTAGATCGACCTTTCCTTTTTATTTCAATTTTTTCAAGTAATGTTAATTAAGAAAATATAATTTTTTTATATATTCAACTCATCGTGATAAATATTTAATATAATATTTCCTTGTTATTTTGTTACATTTTTCTGTAATAAATATTTATATATTAATTTATAAATGTTAATTACAAGAAAAAAATCAGAGTATTTTATTACTCATCCTAAATAAAAACAATAAAAACTTATTCTCTCTGAAAAAAACCCAGAATAGATGAACATATGAAGGTAAAGTAATTATTGACGCTGTCACGACAGGCAATTCCAATGGCACTAGTTACATGCATAAATAAAAGCAAACATGGCAGAACCTGCTAAAATTAACTAAATATGACATTTCTGGCATTGCCATAATTAGCAATATCTTTGAATAGAATCTCGAGCAGCGTTTAAAATAATTTTTTTTAATAATGGTTTAATGGTTTAATTAGTTGTATTTACATAATATATATGCAAAATATTGATGACTGATATATTACTGATATTTTCAAGCACAAATTTACTAATAAATTTTTTTCCTGGGGGTGCTGCAGTGCCACAGTGCTTATGGACAGCTGCCACTGGTTGGACTATTTCCAACATCTAGAATTAATTGTTAAATGTCTTAAGAAAAAGGCATACTTTATTTCAACTTTTCAAATACATTCAATTATTATGAATAGCTCATAATTAGTATATAATGGGCTACATAACACTAACTTATTTAAACATCTTTGCATATATATTTTTTATTATACATTTTTATGATGGCTATGATTATGAGGCATGGATCCTCAAAAACGTTCAGCCTATCTATATTAACATTTGATTTATATCTTCTCTACTAAAACTTACTTATAAATGTATTTTATTTAAATAATTCAAATGGTATTATTCACTCCACTTTTTCAGATGTTGATGATCTGATCAGCAACAATACTAATATGAGAATCAAATGAGAGATAAATTTGCGAACACTAAGTTTAAAATAACACTCTAACTAACTAGGCTACTCAGTTAAAAGAATCATCATAAATTCAATATCATGAATCTAAAGATCTCTGATTTGATTATTATGTTAGTATTGTTACTGGTCTGGCCCGCAACATCTTCAAAATGTAGTATTATATACTAACCTGTGTGCTACCACTAAGAATTGGACAATTAAGATACCATAATCATAAATTTCAGACAATCGTGTTCTTTATTTCTTTTTACTTTATTTATTTAGTGTATGGATTTTTGACAACTAACAATTAATAAATCTCATAAAGCACCCTATAGAAATTTGACACAGGAAATGGATTCAATAGTGGCTTTATTAAGTCCTTCAATTCTGCCAATTTATCTATAGATTTTAACAATCCATTAAAAATGTTTTCCATGATTGTTATAATGTAACAAGTACAACAATAATGAATAGCCCAAATCAGATGGAGAGACTTTAATAATGTTTAGGAAGATCAAACTCAAGTGACTTTAATGTTGGCTCTAGAAAAAAAAAAAATATTTGGAAAATCACAAAAGTCTCATGTTTTAACCATTATCATGTTTTAATGCTTGTAAGTTGAAAAGAAAAAAGCACCGAGGAAGACTGTCATACAGTTGAAACTGTCAGGTGGCATTGGAAAATTTAATAAAGGTAATGCATTGCATTAAGTACATAAAGAAAGTGTTAAATATTATTGCTATTTATATTAAATTTAAATTAATAATGAGCTCTTATACATGAAAATCTTGCAGCAATGAAGTATATAACTATTATACTGTGACTTTTCTAACAATATTATCTATAATTATATCTATTTTATTACAGCTTCCAAATATTTAAGCATTATATTATATAAGAACTATTACTTATGCCAAACATCAAACCTTGTGAGGAAGAGGAAGTCTTTGGTCTTAATTATAAATCATCACAGCTTGGACAGTCAAAATTTGGAACACACCTGCATCATTTATACCAAATTCAGATATAGATTTTGAAAATAACCATAGTATGAAAAATAAAACTCAACACATTTTCAAGTGATAAATAAACAAATAGATAAATATAACTTCTTTTCCTAATCATTTACCATCATTCCAAGGCATTATCAATGTCTCCTTATTTAATCCAATTCCTCCAATCTATAGCTTCTCATTCACCAACAAACTTCCTTATCTTGACCTAAGTCTTTTATAATCTTTTGGGATTCAATTTTAAGATGTCAGCTGTCCATCTATTAACATCTCTTCTAACAATATTTTCTTTCAGTTTCACTTCAGTCAATTCTTTCAATATACTTTTGATCCTTTCTTATTACTCTAAACATCATCTTTCCATACTTTAGCAAGTGATCTGAAATCTCTGTATTGTTCTTCTATTAAGTATCAATCCCAGATCCATAAAACATATTTCCTTAATATTAAGTTACTTCCACTAAAAGTACTCTATCCAAATTTAATTTTATGATTACTTTTATCTCTTATGTTTCTATAGTTATTAATAATCTGATCACTTCTTTTAATTCACTATTATCATTCCTACTTTCTTTTAATGAGAACTTTAAACTTTTTAGTATTTATTTCATCTGATAATTCTTGCAATATATTTTGAATCCCTGAAACATTATTTGAATACAATTATATCACCCGCACAAACTAACTGACTTAAATAATCTCCAGGTACTTTTAGTCCCGTAGCTTCCAATTTTAATCCATAAAATATTTCTTGTAAAACTATAAGGAATTCTAATATCTACAAAGCCTAAACTTGAAAAGCTAAAAAGAAAAAAACTGCATCTATAAAATACCATGTGAATGTGGAAGAACATATATTGGTGAGACAAATCATCACATTGAAAAGTCCTTTCAAGAACACAAAGTGATGACTAAAAGAGAAAACAGATATGTCTAAGGTAGCAGACCATGTATGTATCAATGAATATATGTTCAATTGGGAAAATACAAAAATATTGGATAGAGAAGAAAAGATACAAAGAAGAAAATTTAAAGCTGCTGCTCACATGACAACAGCAAACAATCCCATAAATCAACCTAGTGTGACTATACATAATGTATGGAAACCATCAATCAACTTTGCTCTTAGGATAAAATGGAGTAATCATGAGGAACCTTATAGATAAGTTTATAAAATTTCTACTGACTCTTGCCATTGTCAGGATAGCTCAATTGGTTAGTGTTACCTTAAATTCAATACTCAAGAATCTAAAGGTCTAGGTTTGATTCCCATGCTAGTACTGTCACTGGTCAGGCCAGAAAAACCTGAAGAAGGGAGAATAATATCCCTCGAAACATTGTGCATATACCAACCTGTGCGCTATTACTAACAGTTGAATGTATTTCGAATATATAAATGAAGTTAAATTTTTCTAAAGACATTTTGCAATACTCATATTAGATGATGGAAATAGTCCAATATATAAATACAACTAAACACCATCATCACAAACCTTCAGGGATACACTATATTTTGTTCCAAGTATTGTTTATTGAACTGCACATGTATAGTACTTTTCAACAAGCACACATATATATTATAACAGTCATTTTTTTTATGTCTGTATAGACAAAATTTTAAAAATATTATTAAAAAAAATTAAGGGGACAGAGTGTGTATTCACTCATGCATTTTTATTTTTAAAATAAATAGTAAAATGTCCAAATTTCTCATTATTAAATACACTCTTAAGCAGGTTTTTTTTTTTTTGCAATATTTTTTTTTCTCTTACATTGTAGATTAGTGTTTTTAAAAAAAATTACGATTTCTTTTATTGGTTTTTTTAAGTCAGTATCATCTTTAAATATATTCTAAAATTTTATAAAACTAAAGAAAGAATAAAATGTATGAGTGTTCTAAATATTTCCGAATTTTAAAATTGTTTTTATTTGCTTATTTACATTTTTATTTGCTTGTTTGCATTTTTCTTTGGATAACATATAATTGAAATTGCATAGTTAGATAACAGCGTAGTTTGTGGGTCAACTGTATTATTATACCATTTCACTATTTCAATCATATTTTATGATCATTTTCAAAGTTTATTTTTACAAATTTATAAAGATATATACATTATTTAAAAATTCATATTAATATAATAAACACATAATATTAATAATTCCTTAAACATTTACAAAATCCATCTATATATTTTTTTTTTCATATGTCAAAGCATCACCGGAAAGCGAACTCTCGACAACTGTCTGCAAGACACTGCTTGCAAAGCAGCCATGCTGATCTCTCGGTTACCAACGCTTGACTAAATCCATCTATATTTATAATTTACATTAACAAAAATTATCAACAATAATATAAAAATTCACTCAAATAAAGTTTTTTTTTCTAAAACCAAATGTTTTTTTTTAAATTCAAGTTTTCTTGTATTCAATTATCTACATGCCAATTTATCTATACAATATCCAATATACAATATCCCCCCCATTTCCAATACACACACACACAAAAGGAATATTAGATAAATTGAAGAGAAGGTAATGGGCAAAAATAAAGTGAATTAAATATTTTGATTTTGGATCAATAAATTTGAGTAAATTTTTATTGTTACTGATTAACAACAATTATAAATATATGTGGTTTTTTAAATGTTTAAGGAATTATTAATATTATGTAATAATAATAGTACAAACATTTCTGAAGAATTTATACATCCGTACACATTAAAAAGAAATAGACTTTGAAAACGATCTTTTAGGATATGATCGAAACATTGGCTGAGATATATAATGATATACTGTACATATGAAAAAGAAGTTTGTTTCATAGAATAAACAAGATTTATAACAAAAATGATTACATGGAAGATCATTTATATATTGAATTATCATTTGCACTCTAACAACAAATCAGATGGAAGTTTCAAATGAAATATGCAACAAATAGCTACTTAGATTAAAATCGAAGCTTTTTATGAATGTGTAAACTAATGCTGATATGACGACTTCTCAACTGTTTATAATCACAGTATTTTTACTTTTATAATCTGCTAAATGATATGGTTAAGCAAAACAATTGCAGAAGGAATAAAGTTTATATTTTTATGCACTATTTTACAATTATTTACAAAAAACTTTTAAATATAACACAGTTAGCATAATTATTACACATTTTATTAAAATGGAAATAATATCCATGAGTTGCTGACAATAGTAATCCATCTAAATCATAGATAAGCTTGCCTTATCGGCACGAACACATTCAGTTAGTTTCAGACCACCCACCCCCCTCACTCAACAACCTTTTAAACAACCCAAAAATACAATATATTTTGAATACCCTCCCCAGGTCATATATAAAATTTCATGAATTCCATAGTTCTATATATTATGGTAAATCTCACGCTGACAGATCACAAGAGTCACCCCACACACATATTTATATAATAAAGCTAAATTAAATAGTAAATACAAATCAATCTTTTTTGATCATGAGCAAGCTATGGGTCACATTTTTTCTCTCTCCAATGTAAGAACAATATATGCCAAGAAGGATGATAGGAAAAGAAAATATAAAAAGGGATCCTCATTCCATTAATAGAAAAGATTCCTGTGTCCCATTGTCAAAAAAATGGAACATCTAATTTATGTACTACACATAATTTACATATTGGTCTTTGCCACTCTAAATGCATATTTTTAATGGCGCAGTTCTATTCAGCACTATGATTCTGACAGTAATTTTCCAAAAACTGGCTCAGTGCTTTTAAGATTTTCTTATTAGTTTTATTTTATCTTTTCAAATTAACTTGAACAGTGCAAGTTTGGTAGAATTACTTGTATAAAAAGGGTATATACTATTGAGATTTAAATATTAATAAATAAATATTGCAGGCACTTTCATTTCTATAAAGTTCTCTTAATTAATCCAAGAATTATATAGTGACAGAGATTGTTATATAAAGTCTCATTATTAATTTACATAACATAGGCAATCAGAAAACGATATTATGTTTAGCGGTGAAGCAATTTTTCAACTTGGCCATTCAAGACAATGATTCACAACAGTTTTGTAAATCTACAATGAATTGAAGGATACATAAAACATTGTCCAAAAATTATAATGGGGCTGCTATGTTAGATGAAAAAACTGATCCATATTTTCTCTCCAAAACTGTACCAATAATTATAAAATTTTCTTATGCCTTGATTACATATTATATCATTAGGAATTCCAAGAGGTATCTGTTTCCAACGTGATGGGTTCCACCAGATTTTACTATAGCTGTTGAATGGCCAGAGATTTCTAGATCAAGTTCCTTTGAATTTTTAAAGAGTCACCAAAAACCATTGTTTATATCAACAGATCAAAAACAATATAATAGAAGCACTACATGATTATCATAACATTAAAAATGTGAAAAACTAATGGAAAAATATCATATAATACTTAAAAATATAAAAATAGTTTTTGTAATCTAAGTTACAAAATGTTGAGAAAGTGATCAACATGTCTGATACTTAAATATCATTTCATAATTAATTCTTTATATGCAGAATTTATTTTTCTTTATAAATCTTCTATTGGTTAGATTTTTGATTCATCTTATGTATAAATAAATTTAGCCAATCAAATTTTCAATATCTCCAACTATAATCGACAATCTTGAAACTGTTTAACCAATGAAAAAGACAACAACAAAAAACAAACTTTACCACACTCATATACTCCTCAAAATAAGCCTTTGATCAATTTAAACAACCATCAGTCTTTCCACGGAAATGATAATCCAGGATTCCATTTAACATGTGATTATGTGCCTTGATTCACCCCAAAACTACACTACTAATCAAGCACACATGCAGCATTAAACGTTTAAATGTAACTTCATAAACATTGACATAATCTTCTATTCTCACTACTTTTATACCATATTTCTTAAATTATTGATTATTAAAACTTACACTATATGACATAAAAGTGATGAGACCAAACGATTATGCTAATGAATGATAAGATGTAAGGAAATTAGTAATGACTACTTGGTCACGAGATAAACTTCATAAACATCTCACAATGCATGGTTATGATTTTTATATACATTAGAACGCTTACACATTTAAGAAATATATATGTAAATACATACATTTAAAACATACTTTTAAAAGAACAGCAACACTACATCACTCAAAGATTACATAATTTAAAATATATATATATTTACCATTTTTGACTTAACAAATTTCATTTGTATTCCGGGTTTCTGCTCAACATAGGGGTCTATCCTAAGGGTAATTTCAGCAGAGGTCGCTTGTGAATCCAGGCAAAATGCACTAAAAACTTCACAACCATAATCTGGAGCAATTTTAAAAAGTTTTTCCAAGTACTGTTCTTTAAAAAAGTTGGCATCTTTTTTCTCACAATTTCGGTCGCCTTTTTCCACAGCTTTTCTAATCGATTCTTTAACAGGTCTTAAAAAATATTTACTTACTATTTCTTTTGGTGAACTACTTTTATAGTATTTCGTTACTTGATCAGTCGTGAGATTTGATTCACGCATTTTACACAGAAGATCAGTTGCAGTTAATCCAAGACAATGCTCATCTTTATCAAGTAACGTTTTTATTTTCCCCGAAATAAAGTCGTTGCGACACTGATGAAAATAGTAATCAAATGCCTTGGCATCAATTTCAAGAAGTTTTTCAATATTAGGCACTTTAAAACGAAGTCTAAATTCTAACTGCTTATTGTCTTCAACACTAATTTCTTGATTCGGACTAAGCCAGATATCATCTTTATAAAGTTTTAAAGCAAAAAGATTTCTAGTAAGCGGTTTAATTTCCAGCTTTTTAGCCACCTCTATGATAAGATTTTCAACTACAACACTTTTTCTATTTCCGAAAGGAACGTCAATCGATTCACCGATATAAACATTAACAGTAACTCCAAACAGATTTCCCGACATAATGGATGTTAAGGAAGAAATGTCTACTTTAAATATTAGCGAGTAGTTCCTTTTTAAATACTTGACAAATAGAGCTAATTGAAATTAATGATTTTAAGCAAAGCAGTACTAACTCGGGATGATTCATTTTTAATCCAAGAGTATTTACGAAAAACGGCAAAAATTAGTCAGATATTTAAAAATAACTTTTTAAAATATGATATCAATTTTCAGGAAATTGTTTCTAAAGCTAAAAAAAATATTTAAATTAAATGTGAGTAAAACCAAAAATATTTCTATCACAATAGCCTATATTTCAAGTTTTATCCGCAGGGCAAAATATTAAATTTTTGTGTAAACTAATTATATGATAATAGCCGATAGGGATTATCGAAAAAAGTGACAAAATTTACAAAAAAATATTTTGTATTTAAAACTTTTCATTAATTCAATACAGTATTACATCAGTCTTCCTTCTTAAACATTGCATGTGCTAACTACGATGGGTCTTAATTCCATTAAGTCACGTTTCTCGCGTTATTTAAATTAACCAATAAATGACTAGCAAATTGTAAATTAAATAGCTTGTCGTCTTGCGGAATTCTTAAAGACTAAAGTGCACTTTGAACATATACTTTTTCTTCATTACTTATACTTTTAAATTATTTTAATTCGAATTTTCGATGACTATATCTATTATTGTGAAGTTTGTCATTTCGGTAAACGATGCTCTTTAAATAACTAGCGCGTTAAGTGATAGGTTGTCTGATCTACAAACATTTGTTGATTCCGTAAAAAGATGATTTTACTTTAGCTCAATACTAGTGATCTCTGCATTAGTGGAAAATGTTCGTTTTAACATTGATTTAAAGGAAAATAACGTACTTAAATGCGAATTAATATTTTATGATGTCCTGTATCTTGTTTTAATTGCTATAAATTCCTCTTTTTTTTTTTTGAGTTTATATGTACAGTATTCTTTACAATTTTAAATTTTATTTACGTGTTGCCCGGGGAGTATTATTTACAAAACCTGCCGGATCACATCAATATATTTGGAATAAAGAAATATTAACGCAAATAAAACTTAAGGGACAGAGAAAGGTGAATAACTCCGTGTATGTAAATTTAAAAAAAACAAACACATATATTAACTTTTAACTGAGGTTTATATCTGTGCTAGAGATTATTAGAGATAATCTCTAGTTTCGAAAATGATTAGTAATAATCATTGCAGTATTTATCTGAAATGGATAGCGTCAAAGTTGTGAGTGGAGGGAGTTTGACAATGGTAAATGAAAATGTAACAAAACTTAAGCGTTTACTCACTCGTACAAAGTTATATGTATAAGTAGACAAAAATTAAAGCTTTTAATCTTTTTATAAAATAAAATCTCTAATTGTAGACTTATCTTTCATCGGTATATGTGTGTAAATTCTTTACATGCATGCCTAGCAAACTATCTATTTATGTGTGATATCTTAACATGTTTTACGCACACACACTCATTGCTAGATTATCTGCAGGTGATAATCAATCCACATTAATCTGAATATTTTAATCCACATTAATCTGAATATTTTAAGCATACATTAATTTTATTAAGTCCGATAAATGCATATATGTCAATTTTCTAGAGTATAATTAATGAGAGGTAAATTTATTCATATGTTGTGTATCTGTAATTACATTAAATTTTTTAATTTACAAATTAACTAACAAAGCTTCACTCTAGAAAATTACCTTTTTAGTAGCACTCTTAGAAATATGTGTTTGAAACTTTTGCTGCATTAATATTTGATCTGGCTTTCTTTTAGTGGACATGCAAGGAGGGAAATTTCTGACAAAAGTTTGCATCTGTCGAATCTTCGCTGATATCTTTGTAGGAGGTTTTATTTAACATAGTCTTTACCATGATTGGGTTGCTTTGGACCAAGATTCTAGCAGGAGTTTAACAGTTTCCATAATACTTAACTGTCTGCACAATCTCTCAACTCATATTTAACTACTGCACATATGACATGCTAATTCTGTCATTCTCACTATTCTCAGGTGTCCTTTATGAAGTAAAGCTAGCATTTGTTTTCTGTCTTCAATTGGCATAAGTGCACAATACTTCATTAGATTTTGCAACATAATTAGATCAATCAATTTTTACGCCAATTATGCTTAATCCATCTCTCTAATGTTTGATAACTAGCATCTCTTTTAATCCATTTAACTACTATAGTATTATTCATTGTGTTGTTAATGAAATCTTTGTAGTAGACTGTCATAATTTTATGTTTAAACTCTAAGGATATCAAGTAATATTAACAGCACATCTGCATGTCAATATCTTTACCAGGTTTACAAATAAATTCAAAGTCATGCCACTGCCATGTTAATCTAGTGGATCCTTGTTTAACTAGCATGTTTAGGAATTTTCTTTAAGGTTTTTAGAATCCCCTTCGATAGATGGTGATTGGTATAAATTTTAAACTCATATCCATAAATGTACTGATAGATTTTTTTTCACTGCAAAAACTATCGCCAAAGCTTGCCAAGCTGGCTGTAGTTTCTTCCAGAAGCTGTCATTGTTCTAGAGGCATAAGCTATAGGACACATATCTACAACAATAATGTGATATAACAGCCCCTATTCCAAATTCTGAGGTATACAATGACTTCCTGATTTTTACACTTGTGGACAAGTATCTGGTTAGAATTAATAGGTACTTAGCTCTGTTGAAAGTAATTTTGTGCTTTGCATTCCACTTCGATCACTGTCCTTTTCATAACAATACAATGGCATGGTAACATGTACTTTTTCTTTTATAACTTTAAAAAAAAAAAATTGAGCAAGCCTAAAAATACCTGTAAATCTTTGGGATTCTTTAGTTTTGCAGCATTTTTACAGATATTTTCTTTTCTGTTTTAGAGTACTTTCCTTTATGATTAATTATATGTCCCAGAAATTTAATTTTACTAGAAGTCCAAATGCATTTAGAGGCATTTAATCTCATATCAGTTTTATCTAATTTAGTGCAAACTTTAAATGTGTGTGCTGATCATTCATTTTCAGGTTTCACAGTTATTAAGATATCAGGGTGACAAATTATACCATATCCTGAAAAAAGTTGTTCATTTTTGCCTGAAACAGATTTGATGCTATTGTTTTCCCATAGAGTAATTTGGTGGATGCATGTAGTTATTAATTCAGCCATTGTAGTTGTTATGGAAATTTGATAGAATGCAGACTTTAAATCGACTTTTGCAAAAAATTTTGCTTTCTGTAGTGAAGCTATTATCTCCTTCTTACTGAGTATTGAATAAGCTTCTTATTGATGTACTTATTGAGTGTTACATGATAATCACATAGATGAATAATCCTGTCTTGATTCAGGAGTGGGCCAAAATGACCTTTTGTGGAAGTTAAAAGTCTTCTTAACCAGCTCATGAATTGTTTCTTCTACTTTTGACCTTAATGCAAATGGAGCATTAGGTTATTTACATGCAATTGATTATATCTTTTTTACTAGTTATATGTCAATTGATCTGATAGCCCTGCTGGTCTTCTCTTAAATAATTATGGGTAGTTAACCTAATTTCAGACTAACTGTCCATTTTTAATTACAAATTCCCAATGGCTTGAACTAATTTCTCCCCAAAATAAGAGTGAGGTCATGTTTGGTGATATAAAGGGGTAGAAATCTTACTCTGGACCTTATCTTAACAAGTACTGTTTTCTTTCCATGTATCTATTCTGTTACCATTTATGACAATGGCTATCATGTCAATTTTTTCAAATGTAACCTTTTTCACTTCCAAACTATTTTCGTCTAATCACTCTGCGGTAATAATGACAATTCTGCACTGTTATCTATCTCCATAATAATTTTTTGCTAGTATATATGTACATCCAGAAAAATATGATTATTGTCCATTTCACTTATTTTTTAATGTCAGTTTTTTACTTGATGCTTCCCCATGATTTAGAGACTGAACATAAACTTGATTTACTATTTTTATCTTTACTGTAATAAATATGTGATAAGTGCCCAGTTATATGGAAAACATGACATCTTTCAATTTTAAACCTGCAGCTTTTCTTCAGATGAACTTTTCCTCCATAATAATAACATATGAAGGCCTTATTTAGACCTCAATGGTTTGTAGTTTTCAGCTTTCGTTTTGTTACCTCTATTGGAAATTTCAATGCTTCCTTTGTATTTTGCAGTTTGCAGCATTTTCCATAACTAATTCAAGCACTATACATTTCTCAACTGTATATTTATATATCAACTCTGATTCACTCAGACAAACTTGTTTTAGATTATTGTCTGTCATTCCTCATATCAGTTGTTTAAGGAGCATATCATCTATTCTCAGCATTAAAGTTATGCTCTTTAGTTAATGTTATTAAACATGTCATAATCTTGGTATATCTCATGTGATGATTGGTTCCTATTTTTAAATCTTAAGCATGCTTATAATCATTAAAATATATGCTCAACTTGTCTTTTAATTCCAGATATGGTAATACTTCAGGAGGTTTCTGTTTCAGAATCAATTTGCCATATGCAGGAACTCTTTTCCCTGACAGTCATGTAAGTGCTGCCATCTTTAACTTCTCATTGTCTATACTATTCACCAACATATATCTCTGTATGTTCCATATAAAGATAACCTGTTGCATTGTTTACATAACATGATGTTCTGGTGTATTTCTTTACAGGTTCTTCTACTGTCAATTGCACCAATCTTCTATATTCCCTAGGGTTATTATTTATAATACTAAATCAGGTCACATCAATATATTTGAAATAAAGAAACAGTAATACAACTTAAACAAGAGTTTATTCACCAAACAAAATAATATATTGTAATAATAAATTTGATAGCAGCTTGAATTAGTTGCATTACAAAACTGCATAGTCAAAATAAATGTATAAATTGTCATTTGTGTATGTGTGCATACTAGATATAATATACACATCATTGTTTAGGCAATGAAAAAAAAGATATTATATTTTTTAATATACTGTTATTAAATATTTTTATAAAGGAAATATATTTTGTAAAAGTGAAAAGAATAAAAAAGAAACTTATAACTCATAAAGAATAATTTTGATGCGATTAAGAAATTGAATTGGTTAGCTTATAAAAATGAAAAATATTTTGTGACCCTTTCTGATTAGTCTTCTAAATGAGATTTTAAATAAATATTTTCTATGTCTTTATAGTAATTTGAATAACAAATCTAAATATGTTATTGAAAATTAGGGGTTACTAAAGAAAGTTATCGATCAATTTTAAAGTCATTAATGGTTTTTTTAAAAAATTTCCTATCCTAACAAATAAAGAAGGGGGGAGGGAACTATTTTTTTCTTTTGTTCATTTAGTTATAAAATGATATAATTTAAAAGAATATGCAGAATTATTTGTTCCTATAACATGTGAAAGTAATAAAGAATATGATTATTAATAAACATGTGAATAAGCAAATGTGTTGTTTAGAAAACATTCACTGAGTACAGCAATAATTGTGAAAAAAAAACAATAAATGGGATATAAATAGGTCAGAAACAAACAAATATGGCAATCTAGTCTAGTCTATTTCAAACCTTGACTCAAGAAGCAATGTTGGAGTGATTCTATGTAGAGAAGATAAACTACTGATTAAAATGTTTTTCATCATAGTTTGGATTGTCATTCCTTGTTGACATTAAAAATATTTTTCAATACTAAGATCTAGCACAGAAATTATGACCTTGGTCAGCAGAAGACCATCTAATAGGTGTGGCTGGAAACCAACAACCACACCACTCAAAATACATAATATGCAATCAGAATCCAGTGACTAACACCAAAGTTTGCTAATGATGCCATGAGGAAAAATGTCTAATGTGCTGTAAGTTTACCCAAGGTCTATTATATACCTTATCTAACATCAACAATGCCTAAGGAGAATAATACCATCCTAGATGAATTAATTAGGACTTATTTATAAATATAGTAAAAGAATTGACACCTTAAATTTACATTCTTTTTGTTCGTTGAAACCAGAAAAACAAATTAAAAAATAGTTTTGGGAATAATTGTACTTGGTTTAACCTTCAGCGTTAAGTTAACATCTCATCATTATCTCAGATGTTTAGTTAATATTATTGTATAAATGTAAAGTTAACCATTTTTATTTAAATGTGTATTCACCATATTAGACATTATTTTTACTCACCTAATGTTTGTTTGGAGCATTCAGTCAAAATTATCCATATAATATTTGTATGTGAAGATGAAAATTAATGCATTTAATTTTTTTTAGAAAATAAAATCCCTAATTGTAGACATATCTTCCATCATTGTGTGTATAAATTCTTTACAAACAGCAAACATCCATTTATGTGTGTTATCTTAAAATTTTTATGCGCACATACACACTTTGCTAGAATATGTGTAGTTTTATAGCAGTCCAGTTTCTGCATTAATCTGAATATTTTTGCCTATATTAACTTTATTAAGTCTAATGCATGCTTATGATAAGTCAATATTCTAGAGTGAGGGGTTAATTTATATGCTGTGTGACTGTAATTATATTAAATTAAATTATCTTTATTTACAATCAACTAAGTATACACATCTGCATACACTGCGATATAACTATTGCAGACAGTCCACTTGTACACAACGTTTATTAATTGAACATATTTCTGAAATATGCCCCTTTTTTTAGTTATATCCAGTCCAGACTGGTTAAAAGCAAAAACATCTTTAAATAGCCTCTTGCAGAATGAAGGCTATTATAATAACTACTCAAAAAAAAGAAGAAGACAGTGCTAAATAGGCTAGCATTTGTGGAGTGGTGAATATTAGTAAATTTTTCATCTTTCTTTTGCCATCTTGCCAAAAATAGTGAGATACCCATCCACTGATCAGTACTGGATAACAAATTGGGTCATATATAAGTTGACTAAAACTTATTATAAAAATTTTTATTTTTATAAGTAGTGCACTATAAGAGTATGTAAGATTGATAGTTGTAAATGTCTAATGCATGGTGGTATTCTCAGCAAAAACAGTAGTGTAGTGATAGCAATTATTCATCAAGCTCTTCAACCTTCATTTGATGAGAGTTTTACTAATTTTCTGCACATGCTCTGATGAAAATACCTTTATGTCTATTTTATAATTAGCAATTGAATTGCAAGATTGCATTGGCTATGGAACAGACATTTGAAAAAAAAAAATCATTACACTTTATTCAAAATTCTTTCAACTATTTCAAAAAATTTCCAAGTGGATTTGAATACAAGGTTATGGCCATAGCTATATGAACGCACTAATTGCTCACTATATAATGCCTTTTTTAATTATATAAATGGAATTATCTTCTTAGAGATGGCAGCAGACTATATTTACCCTAAGGAAAGCCAGCTATTCATATCCAAAAAAAAATATCAATCAATTTCAGTTTTTAAGGACACTTATAGAAAAAAATAAAAAGCATAACACTTTATAAAAACTATTAATTTGTCTAAGGTCTGAGTTACAGGCATCTGACTAGTTGGTCTAATAATAGTGCTAATCCAACATCCTTCGCTATAGTATTTTTATACAATAATGTCACTTCCTTTTTATATTTTCTCAATCAATTTTATTTACTTTATTTCTAAGTGTTTCAGATGAATCCATAGCCTTCATCAAACATG
The DNA here is from genome assembly GCA_028023455.1 of Epiperipatus broadwayi. Classification (NCBI taxonomy): domain Eukaryota; kingdom Metazoa; phylum Onychophora; class Udeonychophora; order Euonychophora; family Peripatidae; genus Epiperipatus; species Epiperipatus broadwayi. Next base: position 9,362,419 of record JAQFVV010000028.1, on the reverse strand, counting down.
TTTAATCTTTTACAGATAATATGTTTAATCATTAAACCTCTTATTTTTTTAAAAAAATGTTTTTACTTATTATTACAATAATTTTGCTTCTCTTTTTTACACTTTCTCACATTTGCATTGTAGTGTTTTGTATAAAATGGCGGACATGTTTGTGCACTCCAGAAAAAACTAGAATGTATTGGAGAGGTTGTTTTAGATCGCGCGCTGATAGCTGTGGAATTTAATTAAGGCATTGACACAATGGCGATCGACTATTCCAAGAGATATTTGCTGATTGCAAATATTTCTGGATAAGAGACGATACCTTATTGGACGGTGTATTAATTGCTATAGTTGTCAGCAAGCAATAGAAGATGGTGTAACATCTACGCAGGGCAGGAATTAGAGGACAACTCCAGTAGAGAGCAGTCACACAGTAGTGAGTAGCGGACAGTATTAGAGTAGAGATATCTCACATTAGTGCTGGTGGTAAATGACCAGTGCCCAGTGGAAATGTAGTCCACAGGTGTAGCTGAAAGAGACCGCAGCAGAGAAGAGCATTAGTTGCAGAGAAGAGCATTAGTTGCCGAGAAGAGCATTAGTTGCAGAGAAGAGCATTAGTTGCAGAGTAGGGCATTAGTTGCAGAGTAGAAGCATTCGTTGCAGAGCAGAGCATTAGTTGCAGAGCAAGGCATTCATTGCAAAATAGACCATTCGTTGGAGAGCACTCGTTGGAAAAGAACAGCGTGGGAATTGCGATTACGTAAAGTAGAGAGAGAGTTGTTGCAGACTGTTCGCTATTCTGATTACTTAATAACATCATGTCCTAATGTATATAGACATGCATATGGATATATCAATGGCGCAGTCGCATTCGGAACCTGTGAGTAGCGAATAAGTTTTGCATACAACAAGGTTAGCCGTAGATGGAGAAACCTGGTGAAAATGGAAATCCTAGTTAGTAGCAAGAGAAAAACAACACCACGGAATAGCAACAAGGGTTTTTCTGGAGTGGAGGGAGGTGTGTAGTGTTTTGTATAAAATGGCAGACATGTTTGTGCACTCCAGAAAAAACTAGAATGTATTCGAGAGGTTGTTTTAGATCACGCGCTGATAGCTGTGGAATTTAATTAAGGCATTGACATAATGGCCATCGACTATTCCAAGAGATTTTTGCTGATTGCAAATATTTCTGGATAAGAGAAGATACCTTATTGGATGGTGTATTGCTACAGTTGTCAGCAAGCAATAGAAGACGGTGTAACATTAACGCAGGGCAGGAATTAGAGGGCAACTCCAGTAGAGAGCAGTAACGCAGTAGTGAGTAGCGGACAGTATTAGAGTAGAGATATCTCACGTTAGTGCTGGCAGTAAATGACCAGTGCCCAGTGGAAATGTAGTCCACGGGTGTAGCTGAAAGAGACCACAGCAGAGAAGAGCATTAGTTGCGGAGAAGAGCATTAGTTGCCGAGAAGAGCATTAGTTGCAGAGAAGAGCATTAGTTGCAGAGTAGGGCATTAGTTTCAGAGTAGAAGCATTCATTGCAGAGCAGAGCATTAGTTGCAGAGCAAGGCATTCGTTGCAAAATAGACCATTCATTGGAGAGCACTCGGAAAAGAACAGCGTGGGAATTGCGATTACGTAAAGTAGAGAGAGAGTTGTTGCAGACTGTTCACTATTCTGATTATTTAATAACATCGTGTCCTAATGTATATAGACGTGCATATGGATATATCATGCATAATCTTGTCTATCAAACTGAAGTGCCTTGTGGTGTAGAAAGAGCAATTTTACCTATGATAGCTATGATTTGGGATTCAAATCTGGGCTAAGGATTTTTCCCAAGATATTGAGAGGTAGATAAATGGCCTATAGCAATTCAGCTAATCATTTAACAGGGTGCAATAAATTGAGATTTAGATATCCTTAGCTAGAAGATAGAACAAGGATGAAAAAATGCTTGAAATCCTCTACAGAAATAATTTACTGTCAAACTATTTCTGTATAAAGACATGTTGAAGAACATTTATCCTACAGTGGGTTATATATGAAAAAGGCTGTTTTATTTTTTAGTCTATTTATCAAATTACTGTTTTGATTTTTTTTAATTCATACCTGCTACATATACCCTCTTTTTTTTCTTTTTTGATTGTTCATCACTAAAACCATTCACCTCTATGCTTACTGGCTCTATCTTATAATCTTTATATATACATATTATTAAAGCTTAATTTCATCTACACAGTTCTTATTTTATTTTCTGTTGTTTCATCTATTGAAGTTCACCATTTGTAATCTTGGTTGTGAAGCAAACCAAAACAATCTGTATTATCCTCTTAGACTTAAGAAATCATTTTGTTTTTATATCTATTCAAAAAAAGATTGTTTTTCTGACATTTTAAATATCCTTGACTGCCATTGCTTAGTTACCTACCCATCATTACAGAAGCTTGTTACCAAACAAGGTCCAAGATAATGCTTCCTTGGAAAGAAGCAACAAGCTGTTAAAAGAAACCAGGAATGCCAGCCATAAACTCAATCAACTTTCAAGAAGGCAGGATTGCGCTCCAGAAAGAACTACAACAAATCCTAACTAAATATCTATGATAATTTAAAAGTCTAGACAGATTTTATTCTTTTCAAACTTTTATAAAATTAAAAATAATTGAATTCTGATCTGTTATTTAGAAATGGACTGATCTATATTAAATAACTATAACTAGTATAATTTAGTTTATGTTTATTTTTTATTGTTGTTATATGTTTGTGTAAACATGTTTTAAATTGTTAATTTAGCTAAATTCTCTTTATATATACCTCACCATACAATATTAATTAAGATAAAATTGTGTCAATTATATATGTGTGTTAATAATTGAAAGTTTGCTAGTCTTTCACATGCGCAATTATCTCTCAGACAGCCAATCAGATTTTAAACAGCTTGTCTTAAGAACAATCAGACTTCGATACATGACAGAGATTTTGACAAGAAAAGGATGATACCAACCTTTTCTCAACTTAACATTATATATATATAAGCCAGTCTTAAGCATCTTGGTGTGAAAGCTTGAATATATAAACATATACACTTATCATTCATTGTGTTATTAATTTAAGATATTATGGCACGAAATTTCAGATTTACTCCACCGCAATTTTCTAGATGTTAATTTTTCTTGTCAAAATCTCTGTCATGTATCGAAGCCTGATCGTTCTTAAGATAGCTGTTTAAAATCTGATTGGCTGTCTGAAAGATAATCGCGCATGTGAAAGACTAGCAAACTTTTAATTATTACCAATTTATTAACAACATGCGATTTAGACAAATATTTACATATGTGTGTTTAAAATGCATTGTCTGATAGCTTGAGTCATGTCAGTTTCTGCTCTTTGTGCTAGTTGGTGAATCAAGAACTTGATGTATTTTAAAAACCTTTTGCTGATACCCCTGTCTTTAGCTGGATGGTGCATGATGATTTATCCTCAGTATCTACAGGAGAGGGATTCTTACAGTTACGGAGGAGTGCAACAGTCTTGAAAGGTTTGCCATGAGTTGTATAATTACATATCAACTCAGTGTGACTATTGATATGGTTAATGTGTAAAAATATTAATCATATTAACTCCTCTGCTTTCATAATGGTACCTCAAATTTATATAGGTTATTATTTAATATCAATAATTCTGCACTAACACGCTTAGGTTATAGAAGTTTAATATTTTAAAAATTATATGTTTATCTGCACTAAGCGCTTTATAAAATTTAAAAGTCATAAATTAATAGTAATCAGTTATAATTATAAATTTATTAAACGTGCATTGATTATGTAAGTAATATTTACCGAGGCTGTAACCTTGAGAATATGCGTGTAAAATGCGATAGTAGGGATCTCTATAGGTATTTAACCACAAGCTTACGCTATGGAAGAAAAGAGGGGAACCCATATTTACCGAGGCTGTAACCTCGAGAATATGTGTGTAAAATGCGATAGCAGGGACCTCTACAGGTGTTTAACCACAAGTAATCAGTTATATAAATTATCCTTCCAATTTGGGAATGAGAATATTTCAGTTATAAATGTCAATCTAAATTGGGACATAGCAAGTTTCCATTGCAATATATATATTACTTAACTGAAGTTTTCAGATAAGTTATATAATGTAAATAAACTTTTTAAAAAACAGACAATACCACCTGTCTTTTAGCATTTGCTCTTATATACACTTAGTTTATGTAATTTTAATAGATCAAATTAATTCCCTCATTTAAAATTACATAAATAAATTAATATAATACTTGGTTGCTAATGAACATATAGAAAATATATTTTTTTAATATTTGGCTCTGCAGTAATCAAGCTGAATATTAAAAAATATATTTTCTGTAAGTATATTCATTAACCAAATATTACATTAGCTCAGAAAAGAAGAAAATTAGTAACAATTGAATTATAAATAAACTAAGCATATATAAGAACAAATACTAAAAGTCAGGTGGTGTCATATGTCTTTTGAAGAGTTTATTTATATTATATAACTCAATGGAAGCTTCAGTTAATTCCTGTTCAGTTACATATAATCTGAGCTTTTTATTTTTTACATATATATATATATTGTACCAATATTTTATCTGTACATATATAATTTTGTCTAACAATTATTAAAATTAGAAAATTCTCATAAAACAATATAACGTTTCAATGTGATAATAAATAGTTAAAAGTTTAATGAAGGGAAGTTTAATATAAAAGTTTAGTCGCTTCCCACAAACTGGTTCCTGTTTTACCAAAGAGGTAACTCCAACATTGATACGACCTGCAGTTTATGTTCTCATAAAGAGGAAACCATTAAGCACTTCATATATTGCTGTCCAAACCTTAAAACGGTCAGAGATATAGTCTTCACCAACTCCAATATCAGACCGGACCTAATTCTCTCACCCATAAAAGCGATCCACACCGGAACATTTGCTATTATTAGACTATCCATTTTCTTTCTCTATGCAATCTGGGTAGTACGCTGCAAGTTGATAATGGGACTGCCCCGCCTAGACCCAGGTCTGTTGTTCTGCAAAACAATAAAGAAAATCAGGAAAAGAGATGAGCTCATCTCTCCCAAAAAATCCTTTGAGGACACTTAGAACCTATTCACCCTCCCAACTAATAACAACAGAACGACAAACATGCTGGCCTACTAAACCATTCATAAGAACTCTCAGAACTTAGCATAACCTCATTTAACTGTGTATATATCCTTTCCAATTTGTACACAAAGTAATTAATAAATATATTTTTGAAACAAGTTTAGAGTTTTTAAAAATAAAGAAAATACTGTTAGCCCGGGGGGGAATTAAATCCCGCGTCATTCATAAAGTTTTATGAATTAATTTAAAAGTAATTCGGGGGAGAGAGTTTGGCTTGGAAAGGGTTAAAGCTATAGCTGTTTAAATTAATCTTTTACAAATAATTAAAAATATCTCTTTCATTAAAATAGTAAAGAAAAATAAAAGCTTAAAATGTAAATCTTTTACATGAAATAAAAATATCTCTTTAAGTTAAAGGGAAAAAAAGAAATCGCTTTCGTTTAAATCAGTTGTTAGAATAGAATACATATGTGTAATTGTAAACATAAGGAATAGTATAAGAAAATGATGTGCACATTGATAAAGTGAAATGAGAAAGATAAATATATTGTAACATAATTTACAGTGGCTATGAATTAAAAACAAATTTGCAATGGCTATTAAGTTAAACAAAATCCACAAAACAACAAGTTTGCAATGGCCACTAATTAAAAGATCTCCAACAACAGGATTAAGAGCTTATCTAAGGAATTTCAACAAGTATAGCTGGCGGTTACCAAAATGACAACAGGTCGTCCTAATAGTCCAATTTTTTCATCGAGGAGTTCAGTTCAGTCAATTAATCAGTTCAGATTGCAGTTCAGTCAATCAATCAAGCAGTCTATTATGTATCCAGAGTCAATCATGCATTGTTAATCATCGTCGGAAACATGACTTTGCTCCAGCCTGAGTCCGATGAAACAGCCAACCTGCCCGAGAAAAATAATGCCTGCCTAACAACTTGAAAATCCACTTTCAATATCTAACTGTCTTAAAGAAAAATGCCTCAGAACACTAAGCATTAAACTCCTCAAGAAAAACCTCATCCAACCAGTTGGAAAGATTTTCAATTGAAGTAACAACCAGCAAGAAGTCCACATTCAAATCCTAGGTAATAAATAACATTTTCTTATTTCCATTTCTAAGTAAAGTAGCCATTGCAATAATTTGAAGCTTTCTAGAGTCAAATAATAATGAACTCTATAGCATGCATAAAGAACTATTGATGGGCGTGTTTTGAATTGTCATGTGTGTTAATGCTTTAGGATATGTTATATTGATTTCATGTATTTTAAATGTCAAATATTATTTAATATTCTTTGTTATATTATATTGCTATTGTATATGTGTGAGCCTGAGGTATGATAAGTCATTGTTTTATTTAATTAAGTTTTTATAAAAGTAGTTTAAACTTTGCAATAATAAATGTTTAGTTAAATAAATTATCTTTAAACTTAATTTTGTCGGTCAATTCTTTTTACCACCAATTAAAGCAATAAGTTGTTATTGTATTACTTTTGAATGAGCTAATCATGGGATATTTCAAGCACTGGATTATGGGACTACTGTCCAAACATGTCAGTTCTCATAACTAACTGGTGCCTGAGGTTTACCTCAAAACAAATAAGATGCTTGGATAGTAGGAGTTTGAATCTAGCAGTTGAGATGGGCCATGGTCTGGAAATGTGATCATGTTATGCATCTTGGTCTGACTGTGAGTATCGTTTATCAATGGTATTCTCTTCTCTGTTCAAAGGGCCAGTCTGTTCATGTAATATTTATAATATAAAATTATAAATTTATGATAAATAAGGTTTGAACCCAGCTAAACCTACAAATAGAGTACGCTGGATCATCTTATGAATGCACCCGGTACAATATATTACCAAAAAACACACTTTACTTCCTCTTTTAATGTGATCTCTTCTACATTTCTGGCCATTTTTCAAGCAGTCTTCTGAGTTTAACAGTCAAACTATGTGATATCTGCTGTTTGTTTTCCACTATCTTTATAATATTAATTGAAATCTGATCGAAAACACAATGCTAACAATAACAATAAGCCACATACACCAAACTATGCCTACATCTTTCATCCATGAAAATATTCACTTCTGCATGCATGCACATACACATTTGTATATAGCTTAATTAAATCACTTTTTTACTTTTTAATGAGTATGGCAATATTTAATGCATTGCCTGATTTTTTGCAATGGCGATGGATTTTTGAAAGATGAGAATCATAGTTAATTCAAGCTCCACCTTGAGGGTAAGCGACTTAAATTTTCAAAAAACATTTAAAGTTTTTTTAAGACTTCGATAACTATTTATAAAAAAAAATCAACAAGGAAGTATTTATTACAATGGAATATTTGTGTATATACTCTGTATATACATCAGCTGACATACCAACATACTTTGTATATACATCAGCTGACATACCAACATACTTTGTATATACATCAGCTGACATACCAACAATATTCATTATTAGGCTAACTAAAAGACAAAAAAAATTTTTTTATTCAACAGGAATTTGTGTTGGTATATTTCATTTGAAATAAAAGTGGGAGACATTCATAAGTGATTGAATGAAATAACTTATGGATGCCCCCCCCCACACACACATTTATTTTAAATTAAATGTACCTATTGTGATTCAAAAAAAAAAAATTTCCGGTTTTTAGTGCATTATTCCTCAAATAAAATAAAAACATTTTAAAATAAAATATCTTTTATATATATTATTTTTCAATTGTAGGATATATTGCAATCATTTTTTCTAACTATTTATATTCAAATTTAAATATTAAAAATGTAAACAATGTTACTGTATTTCTAGTTTTTGAACTGTAATTCGTATGCATTAAAAATCATTTACAATTTTTTTGTTTGTTTACGAAGCAATATTTTTAAAAAATGCAAGCTAAGTTAAAAAATCAGAGTAAATAAGAATTCATCCTTTATTTATTTTACTTTCTATTTTAATTAACTATGAATGCTTTTTAGTGAATATTCAATTTTTATTGTATTTTTAAAAAGTATACTGACATCTAGTGTGCATCACTGAAAACTTACTGAACTGACATCACATTTTGAAATTTACCTCAATAATACTAGACTGGACAATCCTAAAATATTTTAGTATCATATTATATTGTTATGACAACTAATGTACAAAATTTGAAGGAAATTTATTTGATAGAAGAATGTTAAAATTTGGTTTCAGTAGTTTACTATTAACTGAAAGGAAACCCTTTGATTCCTCTTGGAGGCCTGAAAGGAACAAAGTAGGGCAAATTCCTAATGTCCACTCCATATGTTCTTATTGTTGCATCTGTTATTACTATGTGATTATTCATATAGTATACGAACATGGATGGGCTGCTCACCAACACGCATTAGCCAACATGGTGAGTTTATTGGCTTTTTACCTCCGAGTTTAAGAATATTTTTTCAATATATACAATCATGACAGACAAAAATAAATCATGGCCCTTATTCTCAGGAAGCTGTAAAGTCACCAACCAAGGCAGCGGTTGGTGGCTGAAGGCAGAGGGTGCTAAGAATCCCCTGATTGCGGACTCAGGCTGCCATTTGATGATGACTTTTTATTTAGGTACTTACAACTGCAGATCACTTTCAAGTGAAGGAAGATTGCAAGAGTTAGAAGAAGAACTGTCTTATATTAAATGGGACATTATTGGACTTTGTGAAGTTAGAAGAAAAGGTGAAGAAACAATTGATTTAAAAAGTGGACATATACTCTACTATAAAGGCACAAATATTGGAAATACAAGTGGAGTAGGATTCATTATAAATAAAAAATGGAAGAATAACATTGTGGAGATTGATGGTGTATCGGACAGAGTGGCAAGATTAGTTTTACAACTTAATAGCAGATACCAAATGCAGATAATTCAGGTTTATGCCCCAACAAGTTCTCATAGTGATGAAGTAGTAGAAGATTTTTATATGGATGTACAAAAGGCTTTTGATCAGAGTAAACAACATTTTAAAATTGTTATGGGAGACTTTAATGCTAGAATTGGTAAACAAATGAAAGATGAAAATGCTGTAGGTAATTTTGGTTATGGTAATAGAAATGAGAGAGGACATAGACTTGTGGAGTTTGCAGAAAAAGAAAAACTTTATATTATGAATTCTTTTTTTGAGAAAAATGTTAAAAGGAAATGGACATGGAAGCATCCAAATGAAGGTACAGCAGAATTGGATTATATTTTGACTAACAGAAAATACATATTTCAAGATTGTAATGTTCTTAATAAATTTAACACAGGAAGTGATCATCGATTAGTAAGATGTAAGATACATGTTAATGCAAAACTAGAGAGACAAAAATTATTAAGAAAAACAATATTTACAGTTGATATTCCTAATCTTCAGAAACATTCTAATGAATTTAAATTAGAACTTACAAATCGGTTTCAAGTATTAGTAGATTTTGAACATGATTCAGATTTGAATGACATTAATAGGAAAATAACTGATACACTTTTAAAAACTGCAACAAAGATAGCTGGTAGAAAAAAGCAGCAATTGACCAATAAAATTTCTACTGAGACTAGAGAATTTATGAAGAAAAGAAGGAATATGAGGATATACAACAATGATGCATTAAAAAAGATTGAATATCTTGAATTTTGTAAAATGGTGCGGAAAAGAGTTGAAAATGATATAAGAAAGTATAATTGTGAACTAGCAAGGAAAGCTGTAGAAGAGAATAAAAGTCTAAAGAGTGTAAAACAACATTTTGGTATTGGTAGGAAATTTATATCTGCAATAAAAAAAAAGATGGCATTATTACTAAAAAGAGAGATGACATCATGAAATGTGTAGAAGACTTCTATCAAGAATTATATAGTAATAAAGAACAAGTGCCTCCTATACCTATTATATCTTCTGAATTGCCCAGAATTTTGAATGAGGAAGTGAGACATGCAATTAAATTTATGAAGAAAGGGAAGGCTCCAGGTAATGATGGAATTATAATTGATATATTAAAAGAAGCAGGTGAAGAAATAGAATTTTTTTTAGCAAAGTTATATACCAAATGTCTAAATGATAAAGATGTACCAGATGATTGGAAGAATGCAGTATTAATATTAATATTTAAAAAAGGTGATAAAGAAGATATTAGAAATTACAGACCTATCAGTCTTTTATCAGTTTTATACAAAATTTTTACTAAGATAATTACAACTCGTCTACAGAAAACACTGGATTTCCACCAACCAAGAGAACAAGCTGGATTTAAAAGTGGTTTTAGTACAGTAGATCATATCCAGGTATTGAGAGAAGTTATAGAAAGGACAAATGAATATGAGTTGCCATTATGCTTAGGATTTGTAGATTATGAAAAGGCATTTGATTCTATAAACATTTCTTCAGTGATTAAAGCATTGGATCATCAAGGTGTAGATCCAGGATATTGTCATATTTTAAAGAATATTTATAAAAATGCAACAGCAACAATTAGATTACATAATGATAGTAGGAAAATCAACATTGAAAAGGGTGTAAGACAGGGTGACTCCATATCTCCAAAACTTTTTACAGCAGTGCTGCAAGAAGTATTTTGTGGATTAAAATGGGAAGCTAAAGGAGTGAAAGTAAATGGAGATTATTTAAGTCATTTAGATTTTGCAGATGATGTAGTTGTTTTTGCAAATAATGCTTTAGAGTTACAGGAAATGTTGCAGGAGTTATCAGATGAAAGTAGGACTAAAGATAAATGTTAAAAAGACTAAAGTAATGTTTAATAGATTTTCTCAAAATATGAAAATAAAGATTGATTATGATGAGTTAGAAGAAGTTAACAGTTACAAATACCTTGGTCAGATTATTAATACAGATGGAAACATAATGGATGAAATTAATCATAGAATTAAACTTGGTTGGAGTGCTTTTGGTAGAAATAACTTGATACTAAAAGGAAATATGCCTATGTGTTTGAAAAGGAAGGTTTTTAATAAATGTGTTTTGCCAGTTCTTACTTATGGATCTGAGACTTGGACACTTAATAGAAGAGCAATACAGAGACTTCAGACCACTCAAAGAAGTATGGAGAGATGCATGTTGGGAGTAACAAGAAGAGATCAAAAACGCAATGTATGGGTAAGAGAACAAACAGGTGTTACTGACCTCATTGAAAAAATTAAAAGACTGAAGTGGAGTTGGGCTGGACATATTGCTAGAAGAGATGATAATAGATGGACAATTGAAATTTTAAACTGGATTCCAAGAGATTGTAAAAGATACAGAAAGAAACCACATGTGAGATGGATGGATGAAATAAGAAAGTGTGCAGGGATGATGTTAAGAAGAGAAGCTAAAGATAGGAAAAGATGGATTGAACTTGGAGAGACCTTCATCCTGCAGTGGATTGATAATGGTTGGTTGATTGATAATATTTAACTCTGACAAGCAAACAGAATTTCTATGCTAAATAAAAGTGTTTAAAACTTAGCATTAGGTCAAAGTTCAATAAAACAATGCATCTGTTTATTTATCTGTCCTGCAATTAATTAAAAGTATATATTTGATTTTTAGATGTCTGTTTATAGTAGACTCAACAGCAAAGGTTTTGATGCCATTAAAGTTGCTTTCTGAAAGATGATTGACTCAGAATATATTGTAAGGATTAAATATCTCCATCTTTAAGTCAATTACAGTATAGTATAAAAAAGGAGAATAATATAAAATAAAACTTTAGTAATTTATTTATAAATAATTTTATTGAAAAACCATATGTAATAATGATACAATTGTAAATCAAAAATAATAGTTATCCATGTTAGTCAGGCAACCAAATGTTCTGATGTGGTTACTGGTGTTGTTAATCTAGCTTAATCAGGCTCCACGTGTTGTCAAATAAAAATCTGGATGAGATTATTCTGTCCTTATGGCAAAATTCCTTTAGCTTGGAAATGAATGTGTCTTCAGGCTTGGGACAAGGAAAGGTAAACTTGTTGTGACATCTGGCCATCCAGATGGCATAAGTGAGAAAGGTTGAGAGTCTTGTGGTGACATAATCCCTGGACAGGAAGCAGCATTTAATATTTAATATTTTGTTCAGGGAAATGTGGCAGTGGTAAGTAATGAAAGTTCTGATTTTATTATATGCTGGGCAATCATTTATCATATGATCAAAGGTTTCACAGGTTCTATGGCAGTTGTGACACATAGGATCTATATTCTTGAGGAATCTCCTGTAGTGCAGGAACCAGTTTGTCTGGAGTGAATTCAGGTTGATTTTCACTAGAAAGTCCAGGAACCTTGGCTCCAGCTTGAGATGCTTGAAAAACCTGGTGACCACCTGATTGTTACCACCAAGGTAAGGAATCGTAGAGTTTTGTGTGGGAAATAGCAGGCTATGAGCATCCCAAATGGAGATTTTTTGTCTGAATACTAGGGTAGAGTGGTCATTGTGAGCAAAAAGGTAGTCAAGTATCTGATTTAGCCAGCTTATCTTTGAAGGTGGAGGTCTATCTGATGGAATGACTTTAGTAATTATTTCAAGATTTTTGATTTTTTTTTAAAGAATAAATGTCTCGTAATCATTTACTCATACATTTATTTAAATGCGTAAATAGTTGAAACGCGCTACAAATCTTTTTTCCTTTTGTTTTCAAATTTCATTACTATTATTATTATTTTTCTTTTATAACACATTTATAGCTGATATTTTGTTTAAAGTTGTTGAGAATGCAATATTAATAATAATAAAAAATGAAGAAATAAATGAATTATATTAAGTATATAACAGAAATAGATAAAGGTGTTTGTACGGATTTGTTTGTAACAAAATTGGAAAATGGATTCGTAATTTATATTTTTTTGGGTGTATATACATTTTAAATTTTATTTTATTTTAAAATCTGTATTATTATTTTTTTAAAATATTTAATGGCATTAATTGGAAAAGTTGAAAACAATTATCCTTCAATATGTATGTGTATCTAATGGCTAACAATTAAAGTTTGCCAATATGTGACATGTTAAATTGAACATTTTAATAATACTATGGAAATTGCTTACATAGTAGGATAAATGCATAGGATAAATGCAAGGAGAGATTATGGACATTGTTATTGTTACCACTATTAGTCTAGATTTACTTGTAGTTAGTTTATCAAAATTTTTTTATTAATTTTGCTTACTCAAAAGAAACAAAGTTCATTTGTGGTTCATATAACTATGAAGATATATGTGTAAACAATCCAACAATCGGAAGTTTTGCTTCTCTTGTTATCTACCAAATTACATCAATTGGCGATCAGTAACATTCACTTGCATATATAAAAGAAAAATTGCAATAAACAATTATTTGTCAATTTTCCTGAAGAAAATAATCAACACCATGGCTTAAAAATGACAATTTCAAAACCTGTTAATGAAATCTGTCTATCATTCTACAAAAGTAAATATTTCATGACTAAATGAAATTGTTCCAGAACTATGCTTCATGCAAGCAAGACTTGTTAATTGCATAACTGTGTCATCCAAATTGAAGCAGTCTCTTGAAATTATTATTTTTGTTGTTGATTTAAAAAAAAACAGAAAAAAGAGAAAGGTCAAATGGTTATAATTGGTATTCAATTTAATGTACGCATATATGTTGTAACGGTATACATATGCCGTTACATTATTTTAAAATTAAAATAAAAGGGGGAAATAAATCTTAAATAAAATTGATCTATTTAAAACTAAAAGAAAATTAAGAGTTATGTGTAACATATATATATATATCGCTCAGATGGAAAGCTTTAAAAAAAAGTATTTAAAAATACTTTTTTGTAAAAAAAGTAAAGATGTAAAAATTAGTACTTTAGTAAAAAGTTATATAGATAAAATAATAATAAATGTTAATTAATTTCTATTTTAAGAATCATGTTTAATCTTAGTAAATGGAAATGATTGTTTTATCAATTAAATGTAAAGCAAACTAGCCCTTGGGGTACTTAAATAATTAAAAGGTCAGATAAGAGAATGAAAAAAATGAAAGATTAACCAATGCAAGAACCAAGCCACACACGGGCCAGAAAGGAAAACATCCGTGATGTCATGTTTGCTGGATCAGTAAAATTTATGATAAGGAGGCCTAAAACTATAAAAAGAAAAAAAAATATTGAATTCATTAGTTGTTAAAAATCTGACTATTAATTTTGCAGCTGTATTGTAAATTCCATGATGTAGGGGTCTTGCAATAAAAAGTTTCCTTTGCATGCAACAGCTGAGGTCTCCCGATGACAGTTCCTGACCAAATGAATGGCTTGTAACAGTTATGTCTCCTAAGAAACTAGCAAATAATATGATCAGTGATGAATTTCATAATTCTGGAAAAATCACCCAAGATCTCTCATGGAAAGTATGAACTTTTATCAGTTGAACTTTTTTTAAATAGTCAATTCATAAGAAAATATAACTTTTAAATTAACTCTTATCTGACTTAAAAGAACTCTAAATCAAATAGTAATATTTTTTGTATATGTTTGCTAATCATTTCCACTTTTTTTTCATTTATTTTATCTGTTAAATTATTAAATTTAAAGTTGGGTGTAAATGGCTGCATAGATTTGTTAAAGTTTGTTAGTTTAAAGGAGTTTAATTTCAGACTATTTGTTTCGTAGTTGAGTCGATGCTGGTGGAGGAATATATGGGTGTTCATATCAATGTAATGTGAAGTATGTTAGCATACAGTGCAAGCATTCCCAAATGGATGCATGATCCAAAGGTGTAGTCATCATGTTGCAATGGACATGGAGAATTTACCTGCCATTGATTTCCTTTTGTTCTATGGGTAGGGACTATAAGTCAGCAAAGTACCACTCTCCTTTCATACCTAGCATTTCTTCTGTTTTATATGATTCCTTCACCAGACAGATGCACATCCCTGTAATGGATGATGATCATTTTCTTTTAAATAGTATCATGCAGACGCACATTCCTGTCAGCGTGGTTTTATGCTAACATCTTCATATTGCATTGGTTGCATTTGTATATCAGGAAGCAAGCATTGATTTAGCTATAAAGTTTTAGCCTGAGGTTGGATGTTTTGAAAAGTTTTAATTGTGCAATCTATGTAGTGTATCTATGCTCAACATTCTAAAATAAAAATATTATTTAAACTGTCCATCTGTGTGGACTTACTCAAATAACAATTTAAAGTATAAAATAATAATAAATTAAAGTAAGATTAATTTATTTCTCAAATTTAAGTTTATATATATGTGCTACAATAAATGTTTTTGTGTGTTATTACTGACAGTGGCATTTTTTTTTTAAATATTAAAATACGTTTAAGAAATTATATATTAAATCTCTGCATCTCCTTGAGCTAGTGGCATGGGCTAACGATCAAAATTTATACCTTAATAAGAAGTATCTGCCAGCATTATAAACTTTCTAGGTTCAAATAGCCTAGTGGCACCCTGTACGGCAGATAGGGTAAGAGATAACTTAAATTTTTATTTAAACATACACAAAAAAAACCCCTTCTCCCAATAATTGTTGTCGGCAATCAAATGTAAAACAATAAAAGTAACGTAACTTATTATTTAATCATACAGAAAAACACCCCTCCCACTAATTGTTGGCAATCAAATGTAAACCAATAAAAGTAAGGTAAATTATTTTTTAAACCTAACCCAAATTACTATTTGAACATACACAAAAAAAGACCCTCCTGTCAATAAAAATTAAAGAAATAACTATTATTGTCCCATTGTCAAACCAAATATTATTTGGGAAACCAAAATAATTTATAAACTAAAGAAAGTAAATAAAATCGGTTGTCAATCAAATGTAAAATAAAAGTAACTTAATTTTTTTATTTAAACATACACAAAAAAAAAACCCCTTTCTCCCAATAATTGTTGTCAGCAATCAAATGTAAACCAATAAAAGTAACGTAAATTATTATTTAATCATACACAAAAACACCCCTCCCACTAATTGTTATCAGCAATCAAATGTAAACCAATAAAAGTAACTTAAATTATTATTTAAAGATACATACCCCCCCCCCTCATTCTCTCTTGAATTTTGTCAATCAAATTTTAAAAAACAGTAATACTATTTAAAAAACCCAAATTACTATTTGAACATACACCACAAAAGACCCGCTTGTCAATAAAAATTAAAAAACAATTATTATTGTCCCAAATAATTTATAAACGAAAGAATGTAAAATTTGTAAACAAAAAAAAAAGTCAATATTAATAGAGGATCGCTAGCCCGGGAACGTTATATTAATGTGTTTTTTGTTAGCAACAATACCATCCCGCGGCTGACACAATGAATCAGAACACAACCATTTTAAGTTATTGTCCAGGTCGCCATTAATAATGCCAGATTCACATTAAATCAGGAAAAGTGTTCTTTATTTGTCTATTTATTTTAAATTTACAAAAAAAAATTTGTACATATTTTTGCAATTATAAAATTTACACTTAATTACTTTTAATTTCTAAATTATTTTGACGCATGCATGTACATTTTTTTTTTCAGGACCAACAAACATGATGGTGCTCGTTATCTACCTGACGGTCATCTTTAGTATTTTCCAACCAATGACGTATTACCCTGAAGCCATATCAATCTGATCTTGCGATCTTTAATGTGCCAGGTCCACGTCATCTGTGGACAAATTTTAGCGATTGCATTTGTCCACAAATCACTTGGAGACGTTATCTTAAAGATTGGAAGATCAGACTGATATGGCTTCAGGGTAATATGTCATCGGTTGGAAAATACTAACGAACCTTAAATTCTTTCATTATTAGTCATATCGGTATTTTCAATTATGTACAACTTACAATAATTCTTCTGATTATGAAATTCATTCAAAAGGTGAACTTGATTTTATAATATTTATATATTTTTTTGAATAAGAACAGTACATGTATATGTAATCCTAGAGATCCAAAGAGTCTTTTTCCAATGTTTATTATGAAGAGATTTCTTAGAGCTGTCACAATATTAGTTGGTGGATCCCTGTTCAATGTCATAAAGTTAAGCATTGTGTAAATATAATGGTGTTCTTGTTGTATTTAAAATAATGTCTCTGAATAAAATAGATTGGTCTTCAGGCAGAGTTCATACTCAATTTTTATTAAAAAGATATAGTTTAAAGGAACACATACATCTTAATCTGAGAGAATTTTTGCTGAGTCAAAGATTTAACTTTATTCATCAAAGACTGGATATCTGATTTTTAATTATTTGGTCATTATTGAGCTAAATTATTATCATGTGTTGTTTAATGATATATCTGAAATGATCTTTATATATAAGATATAAAATATGTCCAATATAAACATATGAATAATGTGTATTATTTAATATATAAAGTTCATTAATTGATTAAAAAACTTAAGTGATGAAATGACTATTATTGTTGTAAACAAAGGCAAAACTCCCCATACAGTAGTGCCACCCTGTGCCAAACAGAGTAATCAATGTATGCCAGAAGGCTTGTGCATAAAATCCCTATCTAGTGCCTACTCATCCAATATCCCCAGACTTGTTTCTGGCTTGTGGCCATCATCAGTGAGGAGCCTTGGATCTGAGAGCACTGCACGTAGATCTTAGGATCTAATGCAACCCTCCAGCAGCCACCTTTTAACTCTACTTTACTACAAAACTATGAGAATGAAATTGAAAACATTGTTAATATCTTCAATCTAAGCTCAATAGCTTATATAGTCATATGAGTCTGAACTCAATTCAGCACCCATACATTTTGGTGTCTTTGGCTCTTAAACAACCATAACCACAAGCCAGAAACTAGTCTGGAGATATTGGATGAGTAGGCACTAGATAGGGATTTTATGCACAAGCCTTCTGGCATCCATTGATTACTCTGTTTGGCACAGGGTGGCACTACTGTTTGGGGAGTTTTGCCTTTGTTTACAACAAATTATGTGCTAGTATAGAGATAGTGATCATGTGATGTTTGATGGACTATTATTGTTACTGTTTTGTTTTATTGTTATTCTCACACATATTTATAAATAAAATATGAACTAATTACTTTATTTTTCTTTTCGGACCACATCACTTATCTACATTTGTGAGTCATAATATAATGCTTGATTTTATTAATTTATTCATTTTACCCTAAGAATATTGCAACACTATTTTGATTACTTGTTTAAACTTTAAGAAACAGCCACATTAGTGAATTTTAGAGAATTGGTACCTCTACCCAATGGCCACTAGAGGCGCTGTTTATGTGTTAGCACACAGAACAGCGCCACCTAGGTAAGGTTCTCGGTGGTAGCAGATGATGTAAGCTGCCAGCTAGCTTTGTGGAATGTTCCTGTGCGTACGCATGGTGAACAGCGCCACCTAGCGGTTGGAAAAAGCGTTATCTGCTTTCGGGGCCCCTACCCTGTATGTTCTGTGTGCTAACACAGAAACAGTGACTCTAGCAGCCATCGTGTACATCGGGTAAAGGTACCAGAGAATTAAGATAATATTTAATTTTCAAAATATAATCCAAATTCAATATAATGTTCCCTTTGTGTCTGAATTATATTTAAGAAGTAATTTTGAACTAACTTGGAAATTATAAGATTGATTTATCCCTATCTTTATTATTAAAATTATGACTTATCCGGTTCATGCAATATTATCTACACGAGTTAATCTATTATTTATATTATTTACTGTTACAATTTGGCATACAAATAGCAAAATCTTTTCCCATACAATTACAATTTAGCATCTCAATTCATGGCGTGTAACAAAGTTTCTCTCGCCATTCATCACTTTTTATATAGTTACAATATATTGTAACAATGTGTATATATAAATGGTACATAAGTATGTGTATATATATATACAAGTTACATGATTTTATTAATAAAATAAAAAAATTATTTCAATATTTTATTGTTTGAAAAAAAAAAAAGGTAAAATAGAAAAGAAAAAAACGTAAAAATCTTGGGGATTAAGCTAAAATACTAATTATAACTTATCTTTCTTTTCTTTTATATATTAAAATTTAACATATAATTGAAAACAAATTTGTATAAGATGTAATCAGTTTATGAACATAAATTCCAGACTGATTAATTAACAATAGTTAACTAACTTCTGGGTAATCAAAAATATATATAAAAAGAAAGGTAACTAATTAAAAAATAAATAAAGAGCAAATGAAATATCATGTGTAGGAATTTGAGCAGTGCGTGAAGTCAGAGAGTATAAATGCTGCAATCGCATACTGACCAATGGAAGAACAGCAGCAGCAGCAGAAAAAGCAAAGAAGGAAGCCAGTTAGCTTTTCCAAGATAGTTGACTAAAGAGTCTATAAGCCAGCTAAAAACAATTGAGTCCAGCTAGATGAAGCAATCTTTATATGGTAATGATAAGAGAATAGTGCGTTGTTAAATCCAAACTGAGTGTTTGTTTTACACCACCAATCTCCTGAACAACAATAGCCAGATGCAGTAATATGTATCTCTGACATGCCTTTGTCAATGTTTTATCTGCCATGAACTAAATCTATAGAACCAGATCTAGCAGTGGTGCGCTTGAGCCAGAAAGCAGCATCCAGCTACCAATAGATCCATTTAAATCTGACGGTATCAGAAGATGGGTGATCACCTAGATACTGTATTAAAAAACCTAGGTAAATATGTCTAGACATCATTAATAAAACTTTTAAATTTTATTTCAAGTGTGAGAACTTTTAAATTTTATCTTTTAACTATATGTAAATAATCATATGATTGTTTAAAATTATTGTAATTTGAATAAGTATTCATATTTTTTTATGTTTTATATATATATATATAATATTAATAAATGTATTGTAAATTATTGGTGTGGTTTAAGTTTCTCTCATTTTATCTATGAGTAAATAGATAATCTTATTTAGATATTCTGTGTTATGCTGATCTCATGTTTTTATAGCCATGGGTCAAGTCCTTGAGACATGTTAATGCCATCTCATGAAGTCCAATCTAAGGCTGGATGGTGCCCATAGGATTAAAACCCATTATAAATATCCCCATAAGATGTGTCACTCTTCTTGCAGTCATTCAGGTTGTACCTTGGTCTAGAAATGTGACCACCATTTGTATATTTTTTTATTAAATCTTGGTCTGACTGGGGGTATGGTTAATATGTAAGTATTGATCATATTTATTACTCTGCTTGAATAACGGGGTCTTAAAATCAAATATTAAAGATTAATATGAGCTAATAATGTAAAATAATAAGTAAAATAGCCATAGAATAAATCATAAATGAGGGAAATCCTGTTACAAATATATATATACTACATACTTTAATCATTAGAAATCATGATCCATCCACTTTTATCCTTCAAATTGTTGTCTGAGTATTAATTAAATAATTAAAAGAACTTTAACAAAAAAAACAGATCAAATAGAAAAAGTAAATCATTTTTTGCATTTTATCGTCCAATAAACTCTTTGGCTTTCATAAATCTTTTAAATATGCCACAATATGTTCAAACTCCATATACAGACACATAAAAATCAAATGGTCTTTGAAATGCTAATTGGCTGAACCAATCATTGTTAGTTGGATCAGATATTAACCCCCTTATATCTTTATCACCACAATTCAATATTTATCCAGAACATAGTACAATACAATGTAATTAAAGGAAATAATATCAAATGAATGTACTCAAGAAATGTCACATTTATAAATTGTATTGTAGTAAATCTTTATACACATATTTTTATTTATAGATTTGCACCAATGACAGATGATGACATCTAGGTGGCAAAAATCTAAGGGGTGCACATGGTTACAGTTTTTTTTATATGTCTTCATTTCCATTTGCATTAAAGTTATATATAAAAAAATATTCCCAAAATAAAAGTGTTATTTCTTTTTATTGCCAATATATTTTATTAGACAATTATAACTACTAGAATTATTTAATTTTAAAATATGATTACATTAAAGAGCTGCAGATTCTATCTATGCCACACACATAGAAATAATTAAAACTACATGTGTAAATTTCACTATAAATTAACAAATTATTACATCGACATTTTTTCTTTACATACTGTTTGTTATTTATATTTTAGATTTTTTTAAAGCTTTTTTTTTATTATAAATAAATGAAATTTCAAAAACGTAACTAACTATGCAACAAACGGTGTATTAGTATATAAATATATTCGTTTCTTTTGAAATGACTTACTGATATATAAATATAGAGGATTTGAACTCAGACTTTCAAGCCACTTCACTATCCACATTATCTCATACTACTGGTACACATGGCCACACACATGCAGAAAAGATAAATAATCACCAATATACATATTTTGTGCTAAACCAGCATTCATCAGTTAGTCCAGATTAACATCTCCCATGCATATATATGATCAATGCTCAGTTTATATTAAGATAGCAAATCCTTACACTTTAATGGACAGACTTCAATCTACTCCAACCTCCATTCTTCAGCCATCCATACCATTGAAAATCTGATGATAGAATTCCCAAATCCCATGCTGATGTCAATATTGTTGTCATACCCATGTTGACCTGAAGTCACTCTCCCTCACATATAGGACACTATCCACTTAAATACATAGAGGGTTGGGCAGAATGCAGGCATAATATGTAAAATTTGAAATACCAGACACTCTTAAACCTGGAGCCTAATTGTAAATATAGGGGATTTGAATTCAGACTTTCAAGCCCCTTCACTATCCACACTATCTCATACTACTGATACACACATCCACACACATGCAGAAAAGATAAATAATCACCAATATACGTATTTCATGCTAAACCAGCACTCATCAGTTTGTCCAGATTACCATCTCCCATACATATATATGATTAATGCTCAGTTTATAATAAAATTTATAAACTTAAAAAATGAGTTCTACATTATTCCTATTATTTTTTTAATTGAAGTTTTATACAGTTGGTGCAGTGTTAAAGTAATACATTTAAGAGCTAAAGGTACCTGAATCACATTTGAATCTGCTGCTTCCAGTATTCAAATATTACATTTCAAACGACTAACCGATTTATTTTTAAAATTGTAATGACCTGATGGGTAATTTTGATGCCAGGGTTTGATTCGTCAGTTATTCCTATTTTAAAACTATATTTTACACAATATTCTTCATATATCCTTTAAGGCCCTCATTTGTGATTAAAAAATAATAAAGAAATGAGAAATTAATAAAAAAGAATTTTTACTTTTTTTGTATTTTAATTTTTAGTTCACCGCAGGTACAGTATGTACGCATGTGCGTTATACACCTTTTCAACATATGTATACTATAGATACACATAAATTTGAATAAAAATACAAAACAAATGTTCCTGTTTAGCTGGGGTAGATTTAAATTCGAGACAATTAAACTTGTGTAAGCCCTTTAATATATAAAAAAATATTTTTGGGCATCAAATTATAATAACAGACCATTGTAGATTGCGAATATTATGTGTAAAATTGGAAACACTGGTAGGTAAAGAAGAAAAAAGCATTGGGCTATATTTTTTTTTTATAAGAGTCATTGTTATACTAAATTCTCTAATTTTAGAAGAGTTGGCATAACTTCTGTGCTTGCCCATAAGTCCAATTTTATATTAAAATATTTTATAATTTTAAAGTTATTATATTTTATTACTATCTTTTCTTTGTCAAGTAAATTTAATACCAGAAACAATATATTCCACGATACCTATTTTACCAAAAAAAAATATTTCACACCCTCCTATGACTACCGGGAATTTATTAAAAACCTGTATCTTTGATTTTCAAAATGGTTTAGTGCATTTATGAAATATTGTTAAAAACGAGTTGATAATTGTGTTTATTAGTTTTCCTGATGAAGTAAATATTATCTAAGAAAAAAGTGTTTTAAAAATTTAATAAAAATTTATTTCTGTTTCCTAGCTACCACATTAATTTAGTTTAGTCATATATGGGGTGATGCATTCAAAAATACTGTACTATAATGTATCATTCATCATCCATGGTGGCATGCTCCTGCAGACAATGAGTTCATGGTTATCTTTTTGACAGTGTCTTGTAACTCAGTAATGAGTCCATGTTTCCACATTCACAATCTGGATTCAATATGGGTCAGATGAACTTTTTTTAGATTATAAGCAGGAGTAATAAACTGAATCATTACTTTTGTAGATATTGAAAGCAAGCAGGGGGATACATACCTTATTTCCAGCAGACAGTTTTCCTTTTTCAGATATTTGGCCGATGGTCAATTTTTATTGGTTGGTAAACTAATACACACTAATTATTAATGAGTAAAAGGCTGTGCTTAACCTAGATTAGTCATATGATTTTTGGGCTTGACTCCTAATAAGTTATTATTGATGTAAAACAATGTTAAAGTTCTATAGATGCTATTTGTGTACTGCTTTATCTTGTGTTGTTTGGTATAGTTGGAATATCAGGCTGTGGAATGGAAGATACCTGGATTGATTATAGTTCTGACATCTGCAATACTCAAAACTTTCTATGAACTTCTGAGCAATAAAGCACTTGCATTATTTATGTATTTATTCATTGAGTTTATTTTATCTTTTTCACATGTACATGGTCATGTGTATTGGTTATATAAGATAGAGTAGATAGTTGTAGGGAGCTTGAAAGTCTGAGTTCAAGTCCCTTTTTATTTTTGTTTTTAGAAGATTACTTTTAAACTAGTAAATTTTAATTAGTAGTTTATTATGATCCCTATCCTCTTATCGTTTTTTAAAAAATAATACCGGTATTCCACAAAAAACATTTATGTTTTTAAGTTAATCCTTTACAACCTTTTTATAAGTTTATAAACAAAGTAAATTATTGTATAATATGCGTTTATACAGTTCTTGTTGAAGATTTAAAATACCAGGCACTTTTAAACCTGGAGCCTAATTGTAAATATAGGGGATTTGAACTTAGACTTTCAAGCCACTTCACCATCCATACTATCTCATAATACTGATACACATAACCACACACATGCAGAAAAGATAAATAATCACCAATACACACACTATCTCTCATACATATATATAATCAGTGCTCAGTTTATATTAAGATAGAAAATCCTTACACTTTAATGGACAGGCTTCAACCTACTCCAACCTCCAACTCTTCAGCCATCCATACCATGGGATTTGGGAATTTTATCATCATATTTTCGATGATATGGATGGCTGAAGAGTTGGAGTAGGTTAAAGCCTGTCCATTAAAGTGTAAGGATTTGCTATCTTAATATAAATTGAGCACTGATTATATATATGTATAAGAGATGGTAATCTGGACCAATTGAAGAGTGCTGGTTTAGCATGAAACACGTCTATTGGTGATTATTATCTTTTCTGCATGTGTGTGGTCATATGTATTAGTAGTATGAGATAGTGTGGATAGTGAAGTGGCTTGAAGGTCTGAGTTCAAATCCCCTATATTTATGATAAAAAGTATATATAATATAAATTAAAGTGATATTAGAGCTTTATAACACTAACTATATATTATTTCAACTGTTTCTTTTATCTAAAAAATTAAATCAATGTTTTAGATTCGTCATTCTTGATTAATTGACACCAGGGATGATTCATCTCGTATAACAAAGCAACTCCAGCAGTTGAATAAGGATAATTGAACCCAAAATGTGTCCCATGGAGACATTTTATTTCTTCTACATGTTGAAATCACATAGAGACATTTATTTATTTGTAGTGTTGGTGATTGTTTACATATAAATCAAATATATCAATTAATCATTAGACACGGTCAAATAAAAAAAATAGCTGTCAAATATTTTCAAATACAAAATAACACAAATCTATATTAGAATACCTTTCCATACTTTCAACTTGTATTTCAATTATATATATAATACTAAAGGAGTTATAAACAAATCAATAGCTTCAGAATCGCTATTTTTATTAAATGAGTTTCTTCTTCCTATCTTTTCAAAAAAGACATTTCTGGCCTGCTCAAACATAATCTGAAGCTTTATAATTAGGTGAGAACTATTTCCATCATCTAGAATTAATTGTTGTGATTTTAGAAAAATTCAAACTTTATTTAAACTTTTCAAATACATAAGCGCACAATTTAATATATAATATAACATTCTGAAAAGTAGTATTCTTTTTTCTCCGTATATAATGAGACTAGCCAATGATAGTGCTAGCATGGGAATCGAACATGGGACATTTAGATTTGTGAATACTGAATTTAAGTTGACATTTTAACCAACTATGCTATTCTACCAAAGGCAATAATAGAAATTTTATATACTTGTCTATGAGAGTAATAATTCCATTTTCTTTTAAAAGAAATGTTAATGAATTTCCAATCATTAT
This sequence comes from Epiperipatus broadwayi, assembly GCA_028023455.1. Taxonomy (NCBI): domain Eukaryota; kingdom Metazoa; phylum Onychophora; class Udeonychophora; order Euonychophora; family Peripatidae; genus Epiperipatus; species Epiperipatus broadwayi. Next base: position 9,336,942 of record JAQFVV010000028.1, on the reverse strand, counting down.
GAATTACCATACTAATATACCTGTCAGGTTATATGCCATTATGATGTGAGCAGTTGTTTTTTTTTTAAATTTTAAAATTGTTTTAGTTTTTTTTAATTAAATATATGATTGTGATACATGCATGTTTAGAAACCATATTAAAAAAAACATGGAAAAGGAAAATCATGTATAAGTACTTATATATAAAAATTTCTACTAACTGTTGCATTTGACAGAAAAGCCTAGTTGATTAAAGTATCACCTATATTTCATTATTTACAAATCTAAATCTCACAGGTTTGAATTTTATCCTAGAAATTTTTGTTTAGTTCAGCAATAACAAGAAGAATAAGACTAGTCATTGTAATTTATATTAAATTGTATGTTATTATTAAAGATTGATTATATTTAAAAAGTATAAATAAAATTTGAATTTTTTTATGTACATTTAACAATCATAGATGTAATTAAAAGCAAAATACCATCAACACACACTTTCAGACAAATAATCTTATAGCTTATATTTCTATAAACAATATAACATAAAAATGAGATATTTATATTATAAGTAATGATAATGTTATAAATTTTGGAATGTTTTAATAATAATATAAATATTTAATTTTTTATCAGGTATATAGTTGTAAAAGAAAAAAAAGAGGGAGATAATATTTTGTTTTCTCTTGTGTAATTCATTTTACATATACATGTTTTATTTTTGAAAGCTAAAAAATAAGGAATTAAGATTTTATTTCTGAAAAAATGGAAAGTTGTTTATCAGATAATGTATAAATAAAATTTAAAAAACAAAATACATTAAGATCTTTATCTCTGAAGAAGTTAAAAGTTTTTTTTTTAAAAAGTTAATCTTTCTTGTGAAAGTAAACTCAATTGGTTATGGTTAATACAATAATTCCTGAGGTAATATAGGGTATATGAGCACAGACTTTCACACCACCCACCTCTCTCCACTCTATCTAATAACACTGATTCACCTAAACACATATATGCTGAAAAGATAAATAATCACCAATATATGTATTTCATGCTAAACCAGCAATCATCAGTTGGTCCAGACTATCATCTTTACACACATATATAGTATAAGTACTCAGATATATATTAAGATAGACTATCCTCATAGTTTAATGGACAGGCTTCAATCCACTCCACACTCCAACTCTTCAACCGTCCATCCAATTGAAAATCTGATGATGGAATGCTCAAAGGCCACCCTGAGGCCGAGATTATTGTCACACCCATGTTGACCTAAGGACAATCTGAACCCCACATGTACAGGACATAATCCATTTAATACATATGCAAGGATGGGCAGACATCTCTATAATGTAATAACTGAAACACAGGCTTGTTATATACCTTTGGCTATATATATGTAATATAGGGTATATGAGCACAGACTTTCACACCACCCACCTCTCTCCACTCTATCTAATAACACTGATACACCTAAACACATATATGCTGAAAAGATAAATAATCACCAATATACATATTTCATGCTAAACCAGCAATCATCAGTTGGTCCAGACTATCATCTTTACACACATATATAGTATAAGTGCTCAGATATATATTAAGATAGACTATCCTAAATAATTGTTTAAGAAATGAATAAGTTTTTAAATTATTTTTTTCTGATATCTTTATTTTTCTAACTATCTGTTCTGTAAATTACCAGAATATGTGACTGATTTCATTATGGAGTTATACTTTAAGAGATTGTATATTATTTCAATAAAATTATTTAATGATAGAGTGAATTAAGATTGTATATTTTCTTTTGTTCAGTCTCTAGGATTTTAGTCATCCCAAAGCTAATTTGACATAATATTTGGCATCTACGTGTGGGTACATGTGTATGAACATCCAGATGGTTCTCTAAAATTATTTAGATGGTGCAAAGTAAAAATACCTTTACATCACACATTTCATTTTATTCATATACTTTAAAATGATTGTTAGTTTATTGATGATCAATACACTCATGACATCAGTTGACCAAGCATTTTTTAATTATAATTTTTTTAGCATTTAAGTATGTGCATGCATTTAAAATATTGATTGCTTTTATATTATACCATGAATTTGGCATTGGCTGAAAAGTTATTAGCATAGACTTTATATTATATCTTAAATCCAGTCACAAAAGATGATTGTTAACTTTTGAATATTGATAATTATGACTGGTGATACTGTATTTATCACTTGTCTGTAGATTTATATTTACTTCTAAAGCTTATTCTTTGCTCATTTTACGCTTAGTAAAACAGCAAAGCTGTGGATGTTTTCCATCACCTGGGTAGACCCTCTCATCCATACTGTTACAATATACATATAGCTGCAGAAAGAAGATTATCTGAAAGGATACTTTTTGACCCCTCTTTGAAGTCTTAAAGCAGGACAAATTCTTAAGATCTAATCTATACATTCTTATTATTGAAGTATTATTATTATATGATTATTTTCATAGTAAACAAACATGGATGGATTGCTAAAGAACATATATTAGCTAGCATGGTGAGATTACTGACATTTTACTTTTGAATTTAATAAAAAAAAACATTATGTGTTTTCTTAGTTATCCAATAACTTTTAACTAAAGTATAGAGTTACCTTGAAGTTAGGATGAATGTGTGTGAATGATCTTTTATTTTTGAATAGATATTTACAATCATGAAAGGCAAAATTAAATTATAGTTCTTATTCCCAGAAGACTATAAAATCACTAGCCAAGGCAGTGGTTGGAAGCAGACAGTGGAGATTGCTAAGAATCCTCCGAGTGTGGTTCCACACTGTCATTTGATGGTGATCTTTTATTTGGGTATTAGTAAGTGTAGATCACTTTGAAGTAAAGGAAAATAGCATGAATTGATGAAAAACTGTCTAATATTAAATGGCACATTGTGGGTTTTGTGAAGTCAAAAAGGTGAAGAGGTAAATAATTTAAAAAGTACATATATAGTTAACTAAAAAGGTACAAATAATAGAAGCACAAGGTTGGAAAACAACATTGTAGAAATTGATTGAATTGATGACAGAGTAGCAAAATTAGTTATTTCGGTTAATGGAAGATATGAAATGTAGATAATTCAGATTTATTCCCCAGCAAGTTCTCCTTATGATGAAATATAAGATTTATATGGTTGTACATAATTATTTTGATCAAACCCAATAACATTTTAAAACTCTCATGGGAGACTTTGTCTAGAATTGGTAAATAATTGAAAGACGAAAGTAGTGTCGATAAATTTAATTATGGCGACAGAAATAATAATGTAAACAGACTCGTGGAGTTTTCAGAAAAAGAAAAACTTAATTCTTTGCTGGAAAAAACAGAAATGAACATGAAAGCATCCTAAAAACAAAACAGCAAAATTGGATTACATTTTGCCTAACAGAAAAAGTTCAAGCTTATAATGTTCTTAAAAGATTTGGCACAGAAAGTGATAATCGACTATTAAGATGCAAAATATATGTTAATGCAAAACTAAAGAGACAAAAATTATTATGAAAGACAGTATTAACAATTGATATTACGAATCTTCAAAAACACTCCAATAAATTTAAATTAGAACTTGTAAATCATTTTAAAATATTAAGACTTTACTGGTACAAAAAAAAAAAAAACAATACTGAGAGAAAGAATGTACAAAAAAAAAAGGAATATGATTTTTTTTAATGATTCATTAAAAAAAATATTTAGAGTTTTGTAAAGTGGTGCAATAAAGAATTAATAGTGCTATAAGAAAATATAACTGAATTGGCAAAGAAAGCTATAAGAAAGAATACATATAATATTAATATCATTTATGTTCTTTATTACTTTTTATAATGCGTTTTCAACCCACTGTTGATGGTTTTGATTACCTCAGAAATCTTCTACATTATACGTTCATGTATATATGTATTTGTATTGTGTTTGTTATAGTTCTGAAGAAGATTGCTAGGGCAATCGAAACCGTCAATAGTGGGTTGTAAAAAGCATCGTAAAAAGTAATAAAGAACATAAATGATATTAATATTATATGAATTTGGCAATGCAATAAGAAAGATAAAGTTATAATACTTCATAAAGAAAAGAATACATCTCAAAAGTATAATATAATATATTGGTACTGAAGAATAAAAAATGAAACTATTACTGAAATAAGAGAAGTCATCGTGAAATGTATGAAACCAAGAAAAATAAATTTACCTACAATTATTATATTTTTTTAATTGTCCAGCATTTAAAATCAAGATGTGAGACATGCAATTAAAGCTATAAAGAAGGAGAAAGCTCCAGGAAATGATAGAATTATTGAACTCATCTCCAGTGAAATCTGGGATCCTTACTTACCAAAAAAAAAAAAAAACCAAAACACTACATTCGAAGGTGGTTTTAGCATAGTGGATCACATTCAAATATTGGAAAATGTTATAAAAATAACCAACGAATATAAGTTAACATTATGCTTTAAATGTTTAGATTATTAAAAGGGATTTATTGTGATAAGCATTTGTATAGTGATTAATACTGCAATCATTTTTTTGTTTGATCAGAATAGTGCATGTTTTCGCCGATCCTTCGAATCGTCAAAACTATTGGTGCCCCTCCCTGCTCATTCCAGCATTAAGCGCTGACATGTATAATGTAATTAAGAAACTAATGTTTTCCAAAAAAAAAGTAAATGCACTTTTAAAAAAAAAAAAAGTTTTTTAAAGAAAAATAAATGTAAATCCCTATATATAAAAAAAGAAACAGGTGAAAGCGTTATATTTATGTGTTAGTATCAAAAAACAGGTTTATTCAACTATGTTTACAATAAAGAAAAAATTATAAAATAACATTAAATTTGGCAATACATTTATAAACCATTAAATTACTTAATGACCAATATTAATAAGATTCCATGTGGAATTTACTATTAGTTGAGGAGCTAACTTCAAATCTCTTTCTTCGATATCTTTTAATTTTTGTAAAAAAAATAATGTTGGATCAGGTATAACGGACTTGAAGATTAGGAAGCATCTGACAAACCATAGACAGAAAGTGATGGAAGTTGCACTTCTTATAATTGCAAAATCCCCATAAGCAAAACCTTCTATGAGTGTGTTGATAATTGGATGTTTTGGTGTATAAATTTTATTAATCAATATTCTACAGCCCTGAAGAGAGGAACAATAGTTGAAAATGTGAAATATGGTATCATCCTCCCTATGGCAGAGTGAGCAAACAGGGTCCAAAGATGAATAACCTCTATACATCACAAGAAAGTGGCTTGTTGGAAGTGCATTGAGATTTAGCTTTAGAAGAAAGTCCAAATATTTTGGCTCTAGATTACGTCTTTTATATTTCTTTATAATAGCAAAGTTTGTACAGGTGAGTGAGAATGCTATGATCTGGGATAATTGTTGAAAAAAAAAGAAGATAGGCATCCCAATAACGAAGTTTCATTGGTTTTATTTGAGTTAAAGGTGTGAGAATTTTTTCAATGTCAATTAAGACTTGTGTCAGCCAAACATCATTAATTGAAGGTGGAGTATCTGTAGGATGAATAGATAGAAAAGGTGAGTCATCAGGAAAAATCCCATTAAGTCTTGTAATGAGGTTATTTGATTTCTGTAGACAAAGAACATGAAGTGAATGCAGTGACAAGCCATTAAGTCTTGTTGGTCTCTGCACTCTTCTTAAGCTAATAGCAACAGTTTTACCCTTCCACATTAATCTAGAGCAAAGATAGTTTATATTCTGGATAAATTTTGATGAGAATTTAATGAACGGCATGTAGTAAGCAATTCTGGGGAACAGTAACATGTTGAGTAGAGCTGCTTTTGCAAATAATGATGTATAAACTTTTGAAAGTGAATCAATTATTTTTCTTGCAGAATTCATGATAGGGTCTTGTATTAATTTCCTCATTGCTGCATGAGAGAGACTCATTGGTAAGCCCACAAATTTTTGTGGCATAGCTGTGAAAAGGGATGGAATGGATTTTCCAGATGAGAGTCTCCATACAGCAGATTTTCTAAGGTTAAACACAAGACCTGACTCTATGGTGAAATTGTCCATAATTTGAATTAGTTTCGGTATGAATTTTCTAGATGGTAAGAACACAGCCACATCATCCATGTATATATGTGCTGAATGGATTTATTGATACCAGGAATGTACAATCCAGGAAGATTCATCTCTAAAGATTTAAGAAATGAATTTATATATAGAATGAATAAATAATAACAAAATTGTAAATCAGCCCGCTAACGTTATATTTATTGGTTTTTTGACTAGCAACAGCGCCATCAAGTGATTAGAACCAAATGCAACAGCATTGATTTGATTAAATAGAAACGCTAAGAAGACTATCACTACGTGAAATGTACAATAGGGTGATTCCACACCTCCTAAATGTTTACAGCATATTTACAAGAAGCATTTTATGGATAAAAATAAGATGCCAAAGGAATAAAAGTAGATAGAGATTACTTAAATCATCTAGATTTTGTAGATGATGTAATTATTTTTGCTAACAATGATTCAAAACTTCAGGGAATATTGCAAAAAGTTCTAGTAATGTTCGATGGATTTTTTTAGGAAAAAATGAAGATTGATAAACATAAATTATAAGAAGTTATTAATTACAAATATATAAGTCAGGTTATTAATACAGATAGGAATATAATGGATGAAATTGCTCATCAAATTAAATTAGGATGAAATGCTTTATTTCATAGAAATAACAATATTTAAATGAAATATGTTTAATGTTTAACAGGGGACCAATTTAACGACTTTATAACACTCAATGAAATATGATAAGATATATGTTAAGAGTAATAAGAAAAGATTAAAATTGAAATAAATGGGTAAGAGTATTGATGTTATTGAAAGAATGATCTGGATATGTTTCTAGAAAAGATAATAGATGAGCATTTGATACTTTAAAGTAGGTTCCAAGAGATTATAGAAAAAACAGAAGAGATCACATGTAACATGAATGAAAAAAATAAGGAAGTTTGCTGATGTTTGTGGAGTAGAGAGGCTAGACCTAAGACAAGCTGAATTACACTTGGAGAAACCTTATTTCTGCAATGGATCACTAATAGTTGGAAATGATGATGATGATCATACATATAGTACTTATAAAAATGTATATTTAGCTGTGACTACAAAAAGAATTACTATTAACTGTAATCAAATACAGTATGTATCATAAGACCTTAAAAAAATAGAATAGCACAAATTTCTAATGTAACTTTCTGTAGACTCTTATCATTTAAACTACTATTATTACATAAAGAGTCACATAGAATTTAGGATTATTTCTGCATTTCAAAGCAAAAAACAATTTGTATTTAGCTCAGATGCCTGATAGTTTTTAATTAAGACATCTTTAACGTTTTTTTAAAGGTGGGATAAATATGTCAATGGTTGTGTGTGAACTCTTTTATATTAACAATAATGATAACATATACAACTACATCTAAACAGGTAAACATAAGGCCAATATGATTCCAAGACAAAAAAAAAGATAAATGAAAAAAAACTGCTCTAGAAATGAGCTTTGCAATGTCTATACAAACCAATCTGTGAACTACAAATATGTGCACATATAAAACATATTAATTCATTTGTCAAGCATTGGTGGCCTAACTGTTAGCATAGCTGTCTTCCAAGCAGCTGACCTGGGTTCACTTCCCGATCAATGCTTTGACATATATATAAAAAAAACAAAAAAACAAACATATTAATTCATTTTTCTTGATATTTTGTGATGCTTTCTTTTAATCTTTTAAGCAAATAACTTCTATTTCTGAAATATTTTAATACTATGTTTAATTCTGATTGTCAGTATATTCTATTCTCTCCCATATCTTTGCAATGGAAATAATAAACATTGCACCTTTTTTGAATGTCTTTGATACGAACCCTATAAAATAAATGGATTTTACATCACCCACACTAACTATATTCAAGTATACCATATCATGCTCTTTAAGGAAATCTTGCACTGTTCATTCTTTTTACATGTCTAATCGAATGAAAGTGTGATTTAATAATAGTGGACTTTATAGATCACATTTAGCAAGTTGATGAATATATAGATTGATCTTATGATGATCTTGTCATTATATTTTAACATCCTTAAATAAAACTTTTGTAATACCTTCATATTGCATCAACAGTGTCCAAGACTCACTTTTATATGACAATCTAGGTAAAAAACAGCTCAATATTCTGTGAACTTGGTTGCAATAATTATTTTCCTTAAACCATTAAACATCACATGATCACCACTCTTTGTTACATAAGCTGCAAGCCAGAGTAATCAATGTATGCAAGAAGGATTGGTGATCATGTGATGTTTAGTGGTTTAATACCAATCCTGTCCAATTGGTTTATGATGACTGTAGTTATCAAAGAATCAAAGACACCAAAAAGTATGGATGCTGAACTAAGTTCAGATCTATATGACTATACAATCTAATGGGCTTGAATTGAAAACATTATTGTGTTTTCATTTTGGACTCAAATAAGGTAAAAGGTGGCTACTGGAGAGTTGCATTGAGTGACACTATTGTATGAAAACTTTTGTCTCTGTTTAGTTATTTCCCTGTGTTGAAATACCTTATCTTTTAATTTCTTAAGAGCAGCGGCTGTACACAGGAGTTTGTTTTGTATCTCAATGTCAAAATCCATCGTTCTGTTTATAAAACTACCAAGATAT